>CAWUFW010010504.1:0-689578 GCA_963921515.1 Calotriton arnoldi
GAAAGAAAAAAAAACGCCCCACTTCTACTTGAAATTTAGTGTAATTCCGTTCTGCCGTTTTCACAGTATTGCTGTTCAATTTTCCCTATGGAAAAATGGGTAAGGATTTTAAGTTTTGTGACATCCCTTTTTCTCGGCCCCCGCTTGACAGCTCAACCCCAAAACTTATCAGGCTGGAGCTGAAGTTGTTGACCTTTTTTTTGGAAAGTTTTGTCAAATGGCGCAAAGTTATAAGCAAGACAAAAAATCTATTTTCTATGTATACTAAGTTCTAACTAAGTACAGAGTGGCTATATATATATAGATTGTAATACTGATTTCTGTGTATATGCAATAATGTGTCCTTGTGAGAAAATGTACATATGGAGTACCATCTTCCCTGTGAAGAAAAGATTTTTGGAGCACATTAGAGCAATCAGAAATGGTGATCTGAGTTACTCAACTGCACGACATTGGTTGAAATACCATAATAAGAATGTTAACAGTTTGTCTTTCTTTGGCGTTGACAGGATGGCAGCAAACCCCAGAGGGGGTAACCGTGAGAAGCAACTGAGAATCCTAGAGTCGAAATATATCATACTCCTCGATACCAAGAGCCCGTTCGGGCTGAATGAAGACGAGGAACTGTTTATCCACATTGGATGAGTACCCCATTTGTTTCATTGACTTTTCCTGCTTTCATGGTGATCCAAGGTTTCTCTGTATATACTGTGTCTTGGGGAGGGCTCTCTACCTTGACGCAGTATCAGCAGGTTGGAAAACTTCACAGGAAGCATAGCCTGCTTTAATTCCTACTTTAGTGTGGTTCCACACTGTTTATTAATTCCAAATTTTGTTCGCTTTTTGCCTCTGGTCTCTGTAAATATTGAGATATATAAAAAATGACTGATAGTTACCTACTGTGGCACCCTAAAACTGTAGGTCATGAGAATGCTGAGGCCCAGTCAACCTGCTTCCCTTCGTCTTCTTTTTTGTCCTTTTATTGAATTTTCACTCTTACCCCACCCACCACTCTATCTATAGTTATCCCTCCCTGAAAGGACCCCCCTCAACACTTTTTAATTTTTATTATTTTTTAGTTTAGGGTAGTTATTGTGGGATGCACAGTGGTCACCTTAGTTTTAGTAAGGATGACCTCTCTTACCACTTTTTTGAGGACCAAAATTGGTGTTACTTTAATTTTCATTTTTTCGTATATATAGGAAAGAGGTTTACTCAATTTGACTCAGACACTCGGCCTTCACAGATTAAGCCACTGGGCTTTGATTTGGAAAAGCAATATTTGAAAAATGTTTATAATAGAGAATGAGCGCGGATCATACAATACCGTCATCTAATCATGAACAGTGCTCTTTTGTGGGTACCCTGAGATTTATTTGTATTCATTTGTGACTTCACGAAAAATTATTTTGTATTAGATGATAAATAAATGTCAAGTCAAATGAAATTAATTTGATAGCACTAAGTGATTTTGGGTGCGCTAATACCACAGTGGAATTGTAACAAAGCACCGAAAGTAAGTCTTTCCTCTACATGCAATTGTGTGTGAACTACAAAAAGCATTGTATAAGTCTGTTTTCAGTGTTTATACGGCTAACCAGTTTTGTATGGTCCTTCTTTTATGTTTTGTAAATACACTTTAAATGGTGGTTTCAAATGGTGAAAATTTGGCTTGTGATAAAGACCGTTCCGGTCGAAACGCTTCGCCAATAATACTTCTTTGTTTACACTGACCCTGGTGTGTGAGTTTTCTTCTTTGTGAGGGAAGTGCTCACGGGATTTCGCGGATCTACAGCCGGGCTCCGACACCTGGATCTCGCACCGACCCTGATTGGAGAGGAGCTGGTTGTTTGCCGGAAGCTTTCCTATCAACTCTCTTCGTACTGGCTCCCACCACCGGACAAATACGTAACTGATAGACGGGAGGAGGCGTAACGATCTGCATTACTGAGCCGGTAAGTGTGGGATGAGCGTTCGTGCACCGGGGGGCGCACGTAGCTTTGTCTTGAAACTCGCCGGTGTCAGGTAGAGAGCCCCCGTTAGTAGACATCGATAACTGAGTCCTGGCAGGGGTACCGTGCCCTCTATCTATACAGGGGCTACGGCAGGGCCATGTTTGTGTAAAATTACAGAAATAAACAAAATGAGCAAGGGGAAGCAGGCTGGCGCCACAGCAGAGGATGTGGATCCCAAGAATAACCGGGCAGGGAGACCTGGTGCAGCACGTTCACTATTTTGTGAGACAGAGGAGGAGAACAGTGATGGTAGTTACAAACCGGGATCATCAGCTGGGCAAACAACAAGGAGCCTGAAACAAATGCTGTTCCATTACGAGAAACTACAAAAGAAAGAAATAAACAGATGGTGGGAAGTATCCTCACTGGACAATTATATCGAGGTGGGCAGGGTCCCGAGGGGATTGAGGATTCTGATTCCACCAACTTATCAGAACCCCCACCCCAAACTGCTGGAGGAATGGTCAAATTTAATGGCGGCAACCTTTAAAAACATATTGGGGCTCCTATCCAAGTATGCTGCCCTGGAACTTGAAATAACAATCAAGGAAATAAATAAATTAAAGGAAGAACTAGACAAACATCCAGCGCAAGATGAAATCAAGGCAGCACTCGGGCAAATGGAGTTAAGGCTCGACAAATATGAGGAAGAAATTAAGCAAAAAAAGAAACGAAAACTCCTTCGAGACAAGCAGGACTATGCCAGTGGGAGAATCCTGACCTTCGAAAGGAGATACGATGGAGCAATCAAACAATTCAAACAAATGGGTGCGTTGAGACAACAGGAGCTGGCCACGTCAGAATCCGGCTCGGAGAATTACTCAGACCTAGAGGATCAATCGGACGTCCTGAGGAAAGACCCCTAACCTTCAGGCCACTTGAGGAATATCGTTTTTACAAACAAACATGACCCTGAGAGCGAGACCACCGGAATTGGGAGAAGAACTGAATGAATGGTCTAGTGAACGTGGCCTCCTGGAACAAATGGGACTAGAAACTAGGGGTACAGCACCTACCAAGTTCAGGCCCAAGTCCACTTTCAACCCCAACCTACCACATGACAACCTGGACACCTTTCATGAGATGGTAACCTAAGACCTCATGCGTATTTGGAATAAAAGTAAAAACAGACACGCACATAACCTGACCCCAGAACAAAGACTAGCTCTAGGGACATTGAATAGCGACCCTAGTTTTGTCATTAAACCGTCTGACAAGGGAGGGAACGTGGTCCTGTGGGACATAAATCTATACAAACAAGAGGCAAACAGACAACTTACTGTCTCTGGAAACTATGTAAGGTCAAGCAAGGAATCATACGATGAGGCAACCAATACATATTACATTAAAATTGGACACTGGCGACTTCAGGGACTTTTGGGAGAGGAGGAATACAGGTTCCTCTATACCAAATACCCAACGGCACCGTGTTTTTACATGCTGCCAAAAATTTACAAGGACAACACCAACCCACCAGGCAGACCTATAGTTTTGGCCAATGGGAGCCTCCTAGAAAATACATCCATCTTCTTAGATACTTTCCTTTTTCCATATGTCCTTAGTCTCCAATCATACTGCAGAGACGGCACTGATTTTATCAATAAATTTGAGGGGATATCATGGCAAGATAATTTCTGGTTAGTGACAATTGATGTGGTGTCGCTGTACACGTGCATCAAACACGAGGATGGGCTCAATGCTTGCAAACACTTCTTTAGAGACAGGTCCTTCTTTCTGTATGAACAATCTCGAATGCTAATTGACATGTTGACATTTTGTCTTGAGAATAACTTTTTTCTTTTTGAGGACAGGTGGTACAAGCAAGTGGTCAGAACCTCTATGGGAAGCTGCTTTGCGCCGAGCTATGCCTGTATGCTAATGGGATGGTGGGAGGAACAGTTGGTTTGGATTGAAAAGAATGAACATTTGACCAGGCACATTGTTTTTTGGACGCGGTTCATAGATGACATCTTTATGATCTGGGCTGGCTCCAAAACTGATCTAGAAAACTTTCTCACTATGCTAGGGAAAAATGAGGTAAATCTCCGTTTTACGCATAGGTATGATCAGTATGAGATGGACTTTTTGGATGTCTGTGTGAAAATCAGGGATGGCATTATCTCTACCAACCTGCATAGGAAGGCGACTGCAGGCAATAGTTTATTGCATGCCAATAGCCACCATCCCCCTAAACTGAAGTGGAGTATCCCGTTTGGTGAGTTAATGAGGGCAAAGTGTAATTGCAACACACAATTTGCTTATGAGAAAGAGCAGAGCATTATGCTGGAGAGGTTCAGGATAAGAGGCTATCCCGAGAAAGTTTTGAAGGTAGCTAGAGAGAAAGCGGCTGCCCAGGATAGAACGGCCCTATTGGTAAAAAGAACTGACACGAGGAAAGGAAGTAATGACATTAGAATGATAACAACCTTTAATGTTGAAGCAATGGCCGTAAGCAACACTCTTAAGAAACACTGGCACATTGTCAAGAATGATCCAGTAATAGGATCTCTGGTCAGAAATCACCCCCTGGTCACATATAGAAAGGCAAGGTCTTTGAAGGACATGCTCGTCAATAGCTACATGGGGACAACTGAACAACAAAGTTGGATACAGCAGCAGGAAGGCTTTTTTAAGTGTGGGAAGTGTAAGGCCTGTAGCACCAACAAAAACAGGAGAACTTATCCACTGCCGACTGGGAAGACAGGGGATATAAAAAAGTTCATAAATTGTAATACTGATTTCTGTGTATTTGCAATAATGTGTCTTTGTGAGAAAATGTACATAGGGAGTACCATCTTCCCTGTGAAGAAAATAATTTTGGAGCACATTAGAGCAATCAGAAATGGTGATCTGAGTTACTCAACTGCATGACATTGGTTGAAATACCATATTAAGAATGTTAACAGTTTGTCTTTCTTTGGCGTTGATAGGATGGCAGCAAACCCCAGAGGGGGTAACCGTGAGAAGCAACTGAGAATCCTAGAGTCGAAATATATCATACTCCTCGATACCAAGAGCCCGTTTGGGCTGAATGAAGACGAGGAACTGTTTATCCACATTGGATGAGTACCCCATTTGTTTCATTGACTTTTCCTGCTTTCATGGTGATCTAAGGTTTCTCTGTATATACTGTGTCTTGGGGAGGGCTCTCTACCTTGACTCAGTATCAGCAGGTTGGAAAACTTCACAGGAAGCATAGCCTGCTATAATTCCTACTTTAGTGTGGTTCCACACTGTTTATTAATTCCAAATTTTGTTCGTTTTTTGCCTCTGGTCTCTGTAAATATTGAGATATATAAAAATGACTGATAGTTACCGACTGTGGCACCCTAAAACTGTAGGTCATGAGAATGCTGAGGTCCAGTCAACCTGCTTCCCTTCGTCTTCTTTTTTGTCCTTTTATTTAATTTTCACTCTTACCCCACCCACCACTGTATCTATAGTTATCCCTCCCTGAAAGGACCCACCCTTCACTTTTTAATTTTTATTATTTCTTAGTTTAGGGTAGTTATTGTGGGATGCACAGTGGTCACCTTAGTTTTAGTAAGGATGACCTCTCCTACCACTTTTTTGAGGACCAAAATTGGTGTTACTTTAATTTTCATTTTTTCGTATATATAGTAAAGAGGTTTACTCAATTTGACTCGGCCACTCGGCCTTCACAGATTAAGCTACTGGACTTTGATTTGGAGAAGCAATATTTGAAAACTGTTTATAATAGAGAATGAGCGCGGATCATACAATACCGTCATCTAATCATGAACAGTGCTCTTTTGTGGGTACCCTGATATTTATTTGTATTCATTTGTGACTTCACGAAAAATTATTTTGTATTAGATGATAAATGAATGTCAAGTCAAATGAAATTAATGTGATAGCACTAAGTGATTTTGGGTGCGCTAATACCACAGTGGCATTGTAACAAAGCACCGAAAGTAAGTCTTTCCTATACATGCAATTGTGTGTGAACTACAAAAAGCATTGTATAAGTCTGTTTTCGGTGTTTATACGGCTAACCAGTTTTGTATGGACTTCTTTATGTTTTGTAAATACACTTTAAATGGTGGTTTCAAATGGTGAAAATTTGGCTTGTGATAAAGACAGTTCCGGTCGAAACGCGTCGCCAATAATACTTCTTTGATTACACTGACCCTAGTGTGCGAGTTTTCTTTTTTGTAAGGGAAGTGCTCACAGGATTTCGCGGATATATATATATAAAAATGCATAACATTTTCCAATGAGTAATATGGAAACTGTCACGCCTCTCAGAACACTGGTTACTTCCCAGTAAAGTTCTTGATATGATACATGTAAAAAGAAGACTTTTTCTGAGAGGTAAACAAGTAATATAAATTAGTTTATTCTATTAATCTAACAGCAAGAGTCCAGTTCCAATTCATAACTTGACAGAAACCATCTGATGACCAGAAATTACACATATGCAATATATTAACACCCAACACGTGTTTTGTGATATACTCACTTCTTCAGAACTGTCAGTCAAACAAAGAAAAATGTATCATGAATCATGCAACACATAAAACAAAAGAATCCGAAGGTCAAAAGACAACTTCTTTAGAACTCAGCTTGACCTAGCAAGAAATCACCCCAAAAAACTTTTGGAAATTGTCAAACAACAATCGCTCAACATACCAAACCCTCTCAGCACTGAATCCAACACGCTACCAAACTGAGCTGACTTTGCTTCCTTCTTCTTGGGAAAAACTGAAATCATTAAAAATGAACTGCAGTCAGCAAGGGAGTACCTGCTGGCTATATCACACATCACTCCACATCCTGCACAGTCTGCTGATCCTGCTGATCTCCCTGGGCATTTCCCCAAAAACAATGCCTCCTGGCACACATTCACACTCCTCAATGAAAGAGACATTCACAATATGCTTATAGCATTAAAACCATCTAATCACTTCATCGACCCTTTACAGCCAAATATCTTCAAGGAGGTCAAATCCTCTATTCTCCCTTTATGGACCAAGATCTTAAACGCCTCGCTCTGCCAAAGCACTATCCCTGACTGTGTAAAAGTAGGACAGGTAACCCCCATTTTGTAAAAAACAATGGCCATTGCTCAGACCTCAACAACTACCGCCCAATCTCCAAAATTCCCACTCTAGCGAAGCTTATTGAAAAATGTGTCCAGATCCAACTCTGCAACCACATACATCATTTCTAACTCCTTGACCAATGCCAATCCAGATTTCGTCAAGGTCACAGCACAGAATCAGCACTCACTCGCATAGTGGGTGACATTTTAAAAATGTTAGACCAGAATGAATCGTGTCTCCTTATCCTCCTTGACTTATCTGGGCTCGATACTGTCAAACACGATCGCTTACTAAAACTACTTGAATGGAGGATGGAGTTATCAGGGTCCGCCCTTCAGTAGTTTACCTCATTCCTCCACAACAGAACCCAAAGAGTCAAGGCCAATCATTCCCTGTCCAAGCCCACTGTGGTCAACATTGGGGTCCCACAAGGATCTGCTCTCTCAACCATTCTCTTCAACTTATTCTTGAGACCTCTAGCAGACGCCTTGACATCTTCTAACATTTATTATTACATGTATTCAGACGACACCCAGCTGTATCTGAAAATCTCCTCCCAAGATGACTTCATGTCCCTCAACACTATTCTAAAAAATACTCAGAATTGGCTTACTTGAAACCACTTCAAACTCAATGATGCCAAAACGGAATTCCTTGTCATTACCCATCCCAACCACAATCTCAAGATCGACCTAACGGCCTTCAACTGCTCTCCCTACAGCATAGACTCTGGGAGATCTTTGGGAATTACCCTAGACAAGTACCTGGACAAGCAGAATCACATCAGTTCTGCTACCAAAGGAGTGAATTATCAAATGAGCATTTTAAGGAAACTAAAACCCTTCCCTCCCCAGGACGACTTTAAATCTGCGGGCCAAGCTCTCATCTTGCCCAAACTGGACTGCGCAAGTGCTACACTCGCGGGCTTGCCTAGATACAAGCTGGCCCCTTTAAGGGCCTCCTGTAACTCTGCTGCCAGATTCGTAACCGGAACTAAATGAAATAAGCACATCTCCCCGGACCTAAAATCCTTGAACGAGCCCCCTTATGAGGCAAGAATACAACAAAAAATGGCGTGCATGACTCAGAAAGCCTTACATTTCAATAATCCTAGGTATTTGCCACAAAAACTAGAACTATCAGGCGGTTGCAGAACATCACGAAGTATCAACTCCCTGCTGCTGAAACCACAGATTTTCTATAAAAAGTAAATGTGCAACATAACCGTTTCTGGTATCTCCCCGACAATTTGGAATTCTCTACATTCGGAAATCTGTTTCATTCTGTCTACCGCCTCCTTCAAAAAAGAAGTGAAAACACTTTTGATTAACACATTTTTGCCCTAAGATCACTCCTGTTGCTTTCATAATCTTATCGATGACTGTGACTCATTTGATGACCATGACCACTGTATTGCAGACTTCCTATGGAGGTCAATTTTATGAACCTGTTAATCTCTTTGTCTGCACCTTTCTCTTATTTGCGACTGTTTCTCTTGTCTCCTTCATATCTCGTTCGTCCCCTAATATAAAGCGCTCTGATACCCTCATGGGTCATGTTCGCACTATAGTAAACTTTATGAATAAATAAATACAAGAAATACAAACATTAATTCAATAAATACCCTAAAACAAACATGATACATGAAGAACGTTTCTCGTCAATGTACACAATATAAAATACTTCCACTTTTAGTTTTCCAAGAGCATATATTTATTTTCCATAAAAAATAAAATATACAATATATACATCATTTTTCTCCATTCACATTCAGTGTAATATCTATTTTTAAAAATTTATATTTCTGAAAATGTGTTCTAAATTGCAACTTATAAATCCTGTAACACAGGGTGAGGTCTCATTCACAAATGCTCATAGCTATTGTAAGTCTCATTCTTCACTACTAAAATATACATATAATTTCATAACCACCTAACTATATATCGTCTCAACTAACACCTCTCAATATGTGATATACTCATGACTATCGAATTATCTTAAAATCTTCACTTCTTGTTTAGGATTTTTCGAATCTCCATCCACGACATATCACACTCCATTCATGGAATTGCATCTCTCATAAGCTGTGTCACTGATGAAAGAAAAGTGCTGCCCTCTATAAAGGCAACCTATAGCATCATAAATCATAAAACAGCCTGTGAAGCAAAGATGTGTTACTCAGCGATTAAATATATTTCAATATTTCATGACTTTCACCTATCCTTTGACTCTTAACGCTATCCAATGTGCAGACTGCATCCCACATTTATGAAAATAGCACAACCACATATCCCATTGTTACCCATTGTTAGTAAACATAATCATGTAACACAAAGTTATTCAAAAATTGCCCTTCTCAAGTTCACACCTTACTTAAAATAATCCACAGCCATGATGTGACCACAAACAATACTAAGCATTGGTCTTTGGTAAAGCAACCTCCAAAGATTGTAATATCTAAAAAGAACAACCGTATACTGCTACTAAGTTACTGAAATACCGTAGTTACATCAATACATCCCCCTCTCACACTGCACATACTTAAAACAATTATATTCGACCCGCGCAATCCGACCACAAACAATTATAGGCTTGGATCATCAGAAACTCACATCCCGAGATAAGGATATCTAAGACAAAAAGATTCACATCACTAAATATCTTGAATATCATGATCAAGGAACTCCCAAAAATATCGACCATGATGAAAGCTACAAACCTTACACATCCGACAGGCAAGGTCCCTGTCCGACCACAATCAATAGTAAACACAGTTCTCTTCAACTCATTACATGCTCTTCAGTTGACCCACTACATTAAAAACTCAGCCGTTACCCCTTCAGAAGTAAAAAGTCCTCTATCTTCAGATATAACCACCTTGACCTTTAATATGTAACACATATTTATAACTGCCATAGTCACTAGTCCTACAAACTTACTTTTAACAACCACATTGACAATGAGAGAAGGTTAAAAATAAATGTAGCAATACCTATCAAAAATTAGATCATTAAAAACAGTAATGAATGTCTCTTGATTCGAACCTTGATCTCTCATATCACATATCACAATGCTAGCAGAACCATCACAGTGTGATACAATATATTCCACCATATCTACTGGCAATCTTTACATTGATATTGGCCTAATATTCTCAGTTGTCCTTAACATGACACAATGACTTACCTTTGAATACGTAATAAATATTTATGACTGCCATAGTCATTAGAGTCACACATACTTAGTTGCAACACTCACTGATGGGATAACCATACAATCTGACCAAATATTGCAAATTCCTTCCACCATTTACAAGTCACGAATTTCAGCAACCTCATAGTCAGTTTGGCCCCTTAAAAGAACAGGGGGAGGAAAAAAATGTTTAACCAAATATGTCAGAGACAAAAGGATTTCATTGGGAAACATGGAACACTGGGTGTACATTCTAGGACAGAGAAAGAATCTGGTGGATCATTTCTGAGTTTAATACAGCCTTATATTTAAATGGATTAACATAATGTTGTGTGTTTCCTGCATGACCCATTATTGTTTTCCCTATGCTAGCCTAACTGTGCACATTGTAGGCCTCGTTTTCTTTGCATGCGTTACTATATGAACACGCTTGCTTTTGTGCCACATTGTACTTTCACATGGAACCTGTTTATGTTTTCGCGTTCTGCTCTTTTCCAAGGATTTATTCTGAACACCATAGACAAGGTCAAACAACAATGTCCCTTGTTATTCTTTCTGGCCATGACCTAGACTTAACACAAGAATGCAGCTGTTGTTTATGTGCACGCATGTCCTATCATATAGATGAGCACATGAGCCAGAAACACACACATAGAAAGAGAGTTCTGGGACAAGAGCACTGCCTCTACTGAGATGTAGAGCTTCCATTTGTGAATGCTAAGGTATGGGATCTGCCAGTAAACCCATAGATCTTTGATATATAATCATTTAGCTTTAGTAGCAAGGGAGGGGGGTTTAGGTTCCTCTGTCCTATAAAATGACAGGGCTTTTTATGGTCCATGGATCATTAACCATGCTAATTGTATTTGTAGTATGCATTTGTTTTCTAATTGTGGCACGTATGCTGCATTTCACTAGTTTAAAAAAATATTCTAAACTTCTTTTGTGTCTCCTGGTTATTTTATCGTGGACAAGTACGAGTGAGAGAGCGAAAGGTTGTGCTCTGTTTCCACGATCCCTGAGAGGATCAAGAGTGTAGTGTTCTGGGATGCCAATTCACTTGTTTCTCTGGTAAGGTTAGAAGGGCAATTGAGGCACTATAGCTAGTCGGACTCACACTCATAAATACTGAGGTGGTATGGTGACTCAGTCCCTACATACTGATGTTCTATGATTCCAAGCATAGTTCTGTTCCAGAGCAGAATCAACAATAGTGGGGTCCAAATTTAGGAATTCTACCATGAAAAAGTAAAAACATAGGAGAGAGTCAAACCAGGGGGCATATTTATCAAGGGTTTTGCATCACCCTTGCACCACG
Source organism: Calotriton arnoldi (assembly GCA_963921515.1). NCBI lineage: Eukaryota > Metazoa > Chordata > Amphibia > Caudata > Salamandridae > Calotriton > Calotriton arnoldi. The sequence continues at coordinate 11,592 of CAWUFW010010504.1, forward strand.
CAAGTGGGTGTAGGGCGATGGAAAACCTATAATGAGATTTATCCAGCCATGCAAGGCCACCTTGCATGGCCCTGAATGGCTTGGTAAATCTGAAGCAATGCAAGGCAGTACAAGTCGCTACCTTGTGTTACTTTGTCCAAGGGAGGCATTACATGGGTGGAGCAAGGGTGTTCTTACTCATCCACCCATGGATTCTGAAGCATTCCCAGATTTACCAATACTGGTAGACCTGGGAATGTTTCAGAATGATACGTCTTCCCAAGGGAGACGTAATGAGGAGAAATATCTTTATTTATCCTAATTTATTCCTCTTTCCACGTGTGCTGCATTAAGCAGCACACGTAGAAAGGGGAAAAAGCCCTAGAGGATTTTTTTTCTCTTCCTGCAGAAAAACAATCCTGCCTGTAACACAGGCACCCTTGCACCATGGTGCAAGGGTGCAAGTGTTGGTGCTAGGCAGCAGTTTGTGTGCCAGGGCAGGCAGAGATCAGGAATGTGCCATATCTTGATAGATATGGTGCATTCGTGCCATCTTCCTTTCTAACAGACAGTTACTATCTTTTGGTTGTCCTTGTATACCCTAACTTAGCGATGTGTGGACTAAATTCCACATATCTTTAAGCATTATAAGGAGATGTACCATTGGGTCAGCTTGTTCCTGTGTTCGTTTGAGGCATCTATAGGGTTTCCTTAAGGAGGACTCCTGTTTTAGCGCGGGGTCCTACGTATGAATGGACATAAAACAGGATTGAGTGTTATTCTATAGGTGATGTGGACCCATCATCCTATATGTTATTCTGCGTGAAGAGAGGAGAACCCTACCTTGGAGTGTATTTTTTGTGGAGACCGTCCAGCTGTTCTACTCTGGGGTCCTGCTGGGGATCAAAGGACACCTGGTAATGATTTATATATTTGGACACCAAGGGGGGGTGTGAATGGACATACTTTATATTATGTGGGTGTGCGCACATGCGAGCTTTGCTTTTGACTTTTGGCATACATCTACTCAGGTGCACGGCTAAAATGTTTAATTTCCCCAATGTGGTTAAAAGGGGAGAGATGTTTGTCATATGGTGAAATCAGTATCAAGCCCATGTCGCTAGATTTTATGCTCAAAGCATGCCTTACATCATACTTTAGGCGGTTGGTGCCATCATGCTTGTTAACCCGGCGGTGGGGGTGTATGGCATCGGGTTGCCTTGTTCATGCATCTGTCACCTGAAAAAAACAGTGTCTTGCCCATGGATCTGTGCTCAGAAGCATGCTTTATATCGCACTTGCAGCTTTTGGTGTCATTATGCATCATGCTTGTTGGCCCGGCGGTGGGGATGGCATCTGGTTGCCTGTTCCATGCATCCTAGATTCTTACCAAATGTATTATAAAGAATAAATGTCCTCGTTATTTGGTAACGGGAGGTGAGGGACACTTGAACCTGGTGGCCACGGTTGGGGGGGGGTCTTAAACATGCTTGTGGTTCGTGCGCCAATGCTTTTTAGTGTGTCTATGTTTAGCTATGCACAGGGCATCGGTTATGGGGTCATAGGCTGGCCATTACCTTGTGCGGCGACTTCAACCTCCCCCTCGGGGGGATTCTGTTCTTTCAAGAGCAAGTCGTGGCAGCGAGGGGCCTCCGCCTCGGTCTCTCTCTGCTCCGGTGCCCTGCTACGTGCTCCGCAATAAATGCGGAGGTGGATGGGCGGGGCACTAATATAGTACCAGCATTGGCAACCTACCCCACCCCTCCAACGTAACATGCATGCTCATAAATAAACACACAACACATTTCTTGTTTGGGTAAAATTGCTGCAGGTTTATTACATACACCGTTATGTAATATGGTGGGTTATCTTACGGGCGATCCAAGGGCAGGCAACCGTCTGGGCCGCCTGCCCGCCTGATGAGTCAAGCAGCACTGGGGCGAACCCCATCTGTGCTGCCACTTCTGGTGATCCTCTTCCCGGATCACGTGACACATGGTTCCTTATTACTCACGCCCCTTTCAGGGCGGAGCGTAGCATAGCAAACCCCCCGGTTGTTCAGGCCCACAACCGCCCGAAGGACTAACGGGGCGCCGACACGGTTTTCTAGGAACCTCCCATGAGGCTCCTAGGATTTGGCTCTGGCACCCACCATGGTGCCGCGCAGAGGTACCCTTCTGTACCCCTCTGCTTCCAGATCGCCCTGTAACTCCGCCTGCAACGAAAAAAGGACAACATTACAACATTCTCTGCCTCCTGCCTGCCACGAACCACGCCGGGTATGCGGTAGGGTGGGAGACGGCGTGTCCGGGTGCGCGAAAGAGGACGACAAGATGGTGGGGGGGAGGCCTATATACCCCTCCCCCTGTCCTCGCGCCCCGGACGTGATGCTCGCCTATCGCGCTGCAACAAGGCTTGGGGGACTCCTCCCTGAGTCCCTGCCCCTATGGGGGTGTGGGGTGCCCAGCTGGTACTAGAGGGCTGCCCTCTTTAGTGGCGCCCTGCGGGGGCCTCGGACAGCCGCATAGTACCAGCATTGGCAACCTACCCCACCCCTCCAACGTAACATGCATGCTCATAAATAAACACACAACACATTTCTTGTTTGGGTAAAATTGCTGCAGGTTTATTACATACACCGTTATGTAATATGGTGGGTTATCTTACGGGCGATCCAAGGGCAGGCAACCGTCTGGGCCGCCTGCCCGCCTGATGAGCCAAGCAGCACTGGGGCGAACCCCATCTGTGCTGCCACTTCTGGTGATCCTCTTCCCCGGATCACGTGACACATGGTTCCTTATTACTCACGCCCCTTTCAGGGCGGAGCGTAGCATAGCAAACCCCCCGGTTGTTCAGGCCCACAACCGCCCGAAGGACTAACGGGGCGCCGACACGGTTTTCTAGGAACCTCCCATGAGGCTCCTAGGATTTGGCTCTGGCACCCACCATGGTGCCGCGCAGAGGTACCCTTCTGTACCCCTCTGCTTTCAGATCGCCCTGTAACTCCGCCACAGCTCTGGAGGTGGCCACCGTCGCCGCCAGAGCCCCCCACCAAAACAGCTCCTTTCTCACCTGCAACCTCTCATTTCCAGGCCTCCTGCAAAGCTAGAGAAGAGATCCCTCCCACTGGTGATAGATGAACCCCATCTATATCACAATAGCCCTTGCCGGTAGCCTGGATCAGCTAGTGTCTAAAGCAACACAAAGGCCCTTCTGCCCTGTGAATTTGCTAATCTAGCTGACCGGGCAGGGCATTTGACCTTAACTGCAGGAAAAGTCGACAGACTAGAACCCTCCCTGCGAGAGCCCCCAAATAGGGGGCAGGGGCGTTCACACTGCCCACCCCAGGGCAACCCCAGCGGTGGAAAATTACCTGCTCAGTTAAATTTTGCTTTTTGTTGATCACTGGACATGCCAAATGTTCTTTTACATAGTAGCCTTCTGTGCTTGACACCTTGTGTCCCCATTACTTGGGACGGCAGCCCACTGTTGGCTGACAGCGTCACCACCCAGTGTTGCATCTATTACTGACCTGGCTTGCGTGTGCGTCTAACTGCAGGCTCATAGTCAACTGCCCTTGGTTCTGGGGTGCACTTATTTTGCCCTGTTGCCCAGACGTATGCACAAACCCTTTTGCTTGCTACCCTGGTGAACACCTTAATGGTATCAAAGCTGGTTTGAAACAATGTATGTCTTGCGCCCACTACTGGAGACACCTCACCCTTTCGTGCAATTGCAACTAACGCAGCGCACCCCGCTTGCCTAAGTGCCGTTGGATCACAGATGCACAGTACCTACTGTGCATCTTCGACCCTGGATGCTTTAAACCTGCCACAGTGACGGAAACCAAGCTTCCCAGTTCCCCGTTGAGCTGCAGTACACCTTCAGTGGGTCCGCCAGGAGATACCACAAACAGACACACCTATATGTATTGTGCCCACTATTGGAGACAACTCACCCCTTCGTGGAGTGACAACTACACAGGTGCCTACCCAAGTCACCCAACAGACAAGTTGGCCCTGACTACCTTGTGTTCTGGTGCCAGGTTTGGGAAGAGCCTTGCCTTCGCTAGCTGCCCCCCTGGGAAACAAGACAGTGCTCTGGCCGCAGCGCAGCGATGCCCTCGTGCAGCATCGAACCCCTGGTCAAATAAGAGTGACAACTCCAACTTACTTAAGACTACACCAAGACCATGGGTGGAGTTTAGCTCTTCCCCAAACTTCTGCTAGCGTAACCCACGGTCACGTCTCCTGTTCAGTTCACTTTAGTAATTCATAGCACTGACCCACAAGGGCCTAATACTGGGCTGTGTAAATGGGGCCCAGGGTGACCTTAAACACTCGGCTTGGTGTGGATGGGTGCTAACAATACCTGGCTGAAGTGCAATCCCTTTGACAATCACTCCTGACAAGATGTGCCAATGCAGGTAGAAGCAAGAGTTATCCAGCCCACCTTACTTCCTGTCCCAGTGATCTGAGTAACTTAGTGAAAGATGCACATTTGAACTGGTAGCGGAAACTGTTACTTACGCCTGCAAATGCTCTGCTCAGAGCAGCCCGCCAGACAATGGCTTCCATTGAAAGGCGGTGCCAACAGACCTCCAAGCACTTAAGGCGGTACCTCTGAGTAGGGCTCTAATCTAACAAATGCCCCGTGCATCGGATACCGCCTCTGGCTGTAAGCCGCTCAGTGCTACTGATGCCTTGGCGCTTCCTGACCCACAGCCAGCTCACCCTGATACAATCCGCTCGTGACTGGGACTCAACAGTGCGGCGAAAGCCCGAGACATCCCAGCCTGACCGTGGCTCTTCACCAGGCTCCCACACAAGAGCCATCCACAACCTTGTGGCCTAAAACATTCGCCCTGTGGGGCGGTTGCGAATGGACTGCAAACAACTCCTAGGCATTCTCTACTCATGTTGAAATGGAGTTGCTGGTTGGCTAGGGTATGCGCCTAAGCCTGGCCGAACCCACCTCCCTAGTCAGGAGAAGGGGTTGCACACTTAGGCTGACTCCTGCCCACCCCCTGGGTGGCTAGGTAGAGTCTTTGGCTTATCCCAGAGGCAGTGTAAATTTAATGTGCCAACCGCACTCCCACAGTGGCACACTACAGCAGAGACTCCATACCAGGTTATTTTAATTACCCTTCGTATCGTCCACCCACAGCTTTCTAAAACACAGCGCACTTGTGGGGGACAACTTCCCACACCCGCCAGGCTGCCATAGCTAAAGGACGGGTGATTATAGCTTAACTTAAGCAACGTGCCCACCATTAGTGGCATCGACCAGACATCAGCGCAGGCAATTTTGGTGGTAAACTACGGCGCCAATTGAATGGTGTCACTCTGGTTGGCGAATGTATGTCTATTGTGAATCAGACACTGAGTGCCCTGCTATGTTTCGGCTGGGTTAAACTTGTTGCCTTTGCCACCCAGCCGGCCTATGGAATTTGTGCAGAACTGTCGCTTACTACACTGCTGAGTGGGCCCACAGCATTTCGCAAAGTTCCTTAAAATGTCCATATCTGACTGATTGTGAATACGTTCACCCCATGGTATCTTGGCGCTGAATAACACGGTTATTTTACCCAACTCAATGGTGCTTGTTTTATCGACCTCTGAAGGATGACATGCTTAGTGGACCTACCGGGCTCTGTACCTGTGACCAGGAGGACGAACACAAGTCCCCTCTGTTCTGCCGCTCCACAAACATGTGAAATTGTATCCAAGTGCCAACTTCTGGCACTTGAACCCTTGCTTGGACAGGCCCGTCATTACGTCATGTTATCAGTATGTCTATAGTGCACATCTGCCGTTAGTACATTGTTCTGTCAGAAATGCCTTCCCAAGTGACTGTTTGTCTTGTGAATGTCACGGTCCATTCCTAAATGTGGATGTTTATGGACTTGCACTGCACATACCCAGCCATTATGCTCAAAATACATGGATTTGTCTTGTATTTTATCACTGCACCAGGCATATATAGTTTGACAACAGTAACACTACTTTCACCCTTTGCTTTACGTTAATTCAGTGTACCTCTGTATCCCGCTTTGTGTGGATGTAGAAGTGGGACGTAAATCTGAAAAGGTTACCCAGGGGCGAGTGTCACACCTCTGCGTCGTGCTTGTCTGACTCCAGAGGCCTGTCACACAGTTATACCTTCCTGTTGTCTGTTAAATTAACTTTTGGTTTAAAGGCCTACAATTTCTGTTGTGTGAACTACTAGACATTGAGCTGTACATGTGATAGCATGACCATAATATTATATGTTTTCACTCTGCTGACGGTATCACCTTTTATCAGCCATTTGTGCTCTAACACAGAGTTTACCAAACTTTTTGAACCGCTGCACACTATAGATGACAACTATCACAACCCGCCTGCTGCCCTGGCTGAAGAGCGGGTGAATATGGCTTAACTGAAGCAACCTGTAACCTGCCCTTGTTTACAGAGGGCACATTTTTGCTGCCTCAACCCGTCATAGCGCGGGGAAGTGCTGAATCTCGTGCTTACTACGCTGCAGAGTGAGCCCTATATATTTACCAAATTCCTTTACCATTACCGTTTCTGACTACCATAGTGGGATATTGCCAGCCCCCATCCCACACAGGGAATTTAACCATAGTCCATCAGGGGCCAAGGCCTTGCCTTTGTCCTCTGTGGTGTGAGCTGGGCACCTGCACACTACAAGCCATGGGGACCTGAAAGGAGTGGAAAGCAAGCTGAGCACCATCTGAGAGTCTTTATACTAATAACTGCAGCTACCCTTGATCTATTCTGCTCCTTTCAGCCTCCTCGCAGAGTTAGCCTGTGGAGGAAACTGAGGCAGCTCAGAACGACAGGGACCATCCGCCTGGCTGATGGCTAGAAGTTGTACGAGAGCTCACCGGCGACCCACCCACCGAGCCGCACACAAGCTGTCCTGGGGCCGCCCGGCTCCACAACTACGCGACGCGGCTATGACCACAATGCACCTCCAAACCGGCCTCCCGGGGCAAAGGACAACCCCCACTCAGAGCCCCAAACTCTGAAGTGCCTAGAGGCTGAGGTCTGACACCACCAGGTCGGGGCACAGCGGAAAGCAACCCAGAGCAACCGAAGCTGCAGCCGAGTCACGGCATGTTCATGCTGGGCAGGAAAGGCACGCGGTGTCGCCAAACCGGGGACAAATACACACCCGCCATCTCACATATGGGCTCCTAGGATTTTAAAGCCCCACAAATGACAACCTACATTCAAATTGCACATACAGCTGAAAGACCGGGCCTCGCAAAGAGCGCCCCTCCCCCAAGTGTGCAAAACGCAAATGGCGGCCACCTAAAACGGACGTAGGGGCCCCGTCCAAATGATATACCCACACAGGACAACATCCGCTGGAAAATGCGTTACACCGCGGGCTGGCAATTTATCCGCATCCCGGCCCTGTGGAATGGCGCAAAGTAAAATAACCTGGGCCGCATCAGCCGGCCGAAATTTCGGCCCGACAGGGCTGCTCGCAACTCAACGCGCTGTTCACCCGCTGCCTCAACACCACTCGGCCGCGCAGGAGGCACCCCTCAAGCGCCACACTAAGAGCCAGGGCCGCTTCTCCAGCACCACTCCTTCATGACCACGGGCCGGAACATCCGCCATGGCGTCCTCACCCCCACGAGCCGCTGCTCAAAGTATCAGGCAAGCCCTGCTGCGCCACCGACGGGCAAAGCCACCGAACGGATCTGTGCTCTGAAAGTGGACAAAGCCCCGCCCTTCTAGTCAAAGCCGATAACCATTTTCTAAATGACATCCTTACGTGCCTGAGATTTACAGTTAGGCAGCATTATCTCACAATATTCCAGCATTTAACTCTGGGGTGGAAGAGTCAACATCTGTCACAAACTGTGCAACCTGCAATCGTATTGGTATGAAAGGGAAACCAGGAAATGCATAGGATATTTTCTAAAGGTGCTAAACACATACTAAAATTGTACGCACCGCGACACACCTTTCCTTCCATTTCTTAATTGAAAAAGCGTTGGTCGACATAAAATTAAAGGAAAGTGAGGTCGAACCAAGACCCTTTATGCCATTATTTAAAAATTCCCATGCGCAGGAAACGTGAAAACACCAAGGAAGAGCCACTGAAAGCCAAGTAGAGCAAGGCGCTGCTCTCCCACCGGAGCCCCAAACCACCCACAGGTCCAAGCCTAGATGAGCTGCAGCGGTGAGCTAGCACATGGAGGCCCAGCCCTAACACAAGGGAGGGGCAGCAGCACTGCTGAAGCACCCTGCCCCCTATGGGCGCAGGGGCACCAGGCCACCTTAACACCGGGCTCACAACACTCCAGCTTCGGAGCTTCCCGGGCTGGGCGACCACGATTAGGCCCTGGCAGCGTCAGCCACGTGCATGAAGTACCTAACCCCCACCGGGCCTACGGCCCCGCTTGCTGCCCCTTACAGCATGACCTCTAAGCCCCTGCGTGTGCCGATGCCGGGCGAAAATATCGCTGCCTGTGGACCGTGCACCAATTCGAATTGGGCAAAACGGCCAATACACTCTGCATAATCCCTTCACATATCGGGGTGAATGCCCCTGACGGCCCCACCGGGCAGCATGACCGCAGAAATCCCGTGGTTCGGGCCAGGGCCGCACAACATGCGGCTGAGCGGCATGCACCGCCCCCCCTAGCCTGCCCCCAACCCACTCCCTCGTCACAGACCAGGGCGCGGGCAGCCTCAGCGGGCATCCGCGGGTCGGACCCTCCGATGCAGAAAATCAAGCGGTCTGATTCCAGCGTGTGAATTCACTTGACCCACTCCATCACAGCCCCCCCCCATGTGCATTTACAACCCTGGGATACTTACTAGGTGTGTCCCTAGCCACCAGACACACAGTCTTATCCTTGACCATGGCTCCTTAAGCGCATTGCCCTGTCCGATGAGCGCTGTACCACCCGCTGCGGGCGTCCTGGCGACCGGCTCCTGCCGCCTAACTGATTCATTGTCCCGGGGGATATATGTCAACCGAGGATGGCGCCCGCGATCACTCGAGGTCTGAGGCTACTCTGCCCTGCGAGTATGGCCCACAGCGGGCCACGATCACGCAGCCAGAAGCTCAACATTTCAGCGATGCGCGCTGTACACAGTATCGGTCGCAAAGGGGGGATCCTAACCGCCGTAGCATTTACCATGAGGTCCCCGTGCGTGCAGCGGATAACGCAATTCAAGGAGCGTGGTCCCCCGCTGGGCTGGTGGGGGGGGACGATGTATGCGGCCTAGCATAACGAGCAGGATCCGAAAGTATGCATGGCCGCCTCATCCGTGGCGCATGGCAGCATTGTCCGTGACCAGTTACGGGACCCAATAAATGTTGTTAGGCACGGGGGAGATTAGGCACCTCAAATTTAGCGTAATACTCAGAGACCATGACGCTAGGTCGCGGTGACACATGGGAATCCGGGAGCCACCCACTCACTTGCCTTGTGAATGCTCCCACACTTACGAGCATTGCACTACCTCGGTGCACCTCTAACACTGCCCTCGTGTCCGCACCCCGCTCGCCGAGTTCCCGTACCGGCAGCCTGCAGGGACCCAGTAAAACCGGATCCCGCTGCTACCCTGTCTGCCACCCTTGCCTCCGATCCGGCACTAGCATAGGGGGGTGGGGGTGGGGTGGTTGCACCGTGCCATGCGGCCTTCGTAAAATGGCCGAAAGTGCCCCCCCCTCCAGCGCACCTCCTGTCTTGGGGCCGCACGTACCCGAGGGGAATGTGATTGCAAATACGATCGGACTTTGGTAGCGGTGGGATCGAACCCATGCTTCAGGTAAGACTGGAGCTTTCACACTGCGGCTTGGACCACTCAGCCACGATGCCTTCTGTGCGCGCCCCCAAGCGACCGCTATTGAACGGGCCCAACGCAGGCCCGGCAAGCTGGGCACCCGCTGCGCGACCGGAACCCCGAAAGGACGATCCCTCGTCGCCACGCCACCGCGCAAGCCGAGGGCACCGATGGGCCGTGGCAACGCTCGCGCCCCAGGCCCCATACGGGCGGCCTGCAGCCATAGATCTCGTGTCAGTGCCCAAGGATGAGAGGTCCGCTTAAAGCGGAAGGCTGGCAACGGGAGGAGGACCGCAATGATCAGCATCCCGCTCACATGCGGGGCAGCCACCCCCATCGCCATCAACCCCGGGGGCACCCCGAGAGCCATCGCGCGCATACCCTGATCCCCGCTTGGGCCAACAAGCCCTGCCGGGGGGGCGCATGCGGGCAACTTCAGCTCTGCGCCCACTCGCTGGTCTACACGCCGCCCGGTCCGGGCGGGGTGACGCCGTCCAAGCACCTCAGGAGCTGTGGTCCCCCCCCCCCAACGGGCGGGTCGTCGCCCAGCCTAAGCTGGTCGCGCCCGACCCAACTGGGAGTTGTAAGGATGTAAACACTCACCGCAAAACAGCTCCCAAGGGGTCTTTACGACCGGCAGACGGCGTGTCCGGGCGCGCGAAAGAGGACGACAAGATGGTGGGGGGGAGGCCTATATACCCCTCCCCCTGTCCTCGCGCCCCGGACGTGATGCTCTCCTATCGCGCTGCGACAAGGCTTGGGGGACTCCTCCCTGAGTCCCTGCCCCTACGGGGGTGTGGGGTGCCCAGCTGGTACTAGAGGGCTGCCCTCTTTAGTGGCCCCCTGCGGGGGCCTCGGACAGCCGCAGAAATTGACTTGACTGACTTCCGGTATGGGGGGAACCTCCTGTCTTTTGTTTTTTATAGAGCTAACATTATTGATCTCTGCGATCGTGTTTGCTATCTTCGGGGTTTAAAAAAACAAAAAACGAACTTTATTGATCTTGCCAAGCATGATTGGATCAATGCTACCTTTATACTTGCAAAATTTGCACCTAGCAATGGCCGGCTATCTTCCTTTCACACAGCGCAGCAAGGTGCCCTGCTGCATTGCTTGAAATAATGATAAATATGGTATCTGATCTCTCAACAAGGGGTTGGGAGCAAGTAATCTGCCACCAAATGTTCTTTAATTGTTTGTCTGACATTGCATAAATGATTTAGAAAGTCTGGGGCGCATTCATCAATAAATCACGCAGCACAGCAAGCCCCCTTGTAGCGTTGCATGATAGGGAAAGGGCAGGAATGCACTGTGACATTAAACGGTGCATTCCTGTCTTTTCCTTGTGCTGGCACACTTGTGGCTGCCTAGCGCCAACGCAGACTCCCTTGCACCAGGGTGCAAAGGGTGCCTGCGTTTCAGAATGCAGCCAACATAGAAAGAGAAAAAACGAGGTGAAAAAAGATATTTCTCCTCGTTACGCCTCTCCTGGGAGGCGTAGCATTTTGATGCATTCCCAGGTCTACCAGTGTTGGTAAATCTGAGAATACGCCAAAATCCATGAGTGGATGCATGTGAACACTCATGCTCCACCCATGGAACGTCTCCCTGGGGCAGAGTAACGCAATGCAGCAATTGGCGCTGCATTGCATTACTCCAGATTTATTAAGCTACGCAAGTTGGCGCAAGGGCGACGCAACTCTTTGATACCCTCAATGCTGCAGGACCATGAGAATTATCCTGGTTCATAATTGGACAAACTGATGAATGGTAGCCCTGAAATCAGAAAAATTGTGTCTTTTAGTAGACTAATAGCGACAGTTGTTAAAAGAGAATTTTGCAATAGACTAACCTAGTTGTCACAGATGCCACTGCAAAAGCATTGTAGATATTGCTCTAGAGTATGATTAGCTTTTTTAGTTATACCATTAGTTTGATGATAGAACATTGAAGATATACCCCCATGATATACCCCTATGAACTGTCAAGGCTGAAAACACAGCCTTCTAAAATCATGAAATAAATTGAATTGCACTGTTGGAGATTATAATTGGGGGAGCACCATGCAATCTGAATACATCTGTAATACAATATGAAGCATTTTCAATATATTGTTAATAGAAAAATGGAGCCATTTCTGGAGCCGTAGGAATCTTTGTAAAGAAAGAGAAACTAGGGGCCCGATTAGGATGGCGGGCGGATGTGTTGCAGATGGGACCGCCCGACAGGCTGTCCACCACCATGGCGGTCGCAATGCCTATATTTTGCATTGTGGCGGGTGCTGCAGCACCTGCCGCAATGCAAAAAAGGGACACCGTACATATCACTGCACTATGTGGCAGGCACCATGCTGTGCCTGCCACATGGTGCAGGGATCTGTAGGGGGGCACCATAGGTGCCACCCAGGTCCCGTGTCTTTTGGCCAGGAGCGAAGGGGGGCCCGCTAGGGGCCTCCAAAGTCCCTTTCCACCAGTCTTAAAGGGCCGGTGGAAAGGAACATCATAATCCCTACGGCGGTGCCTGGTAGGCACCGCCACCATTGTAGGTATTACGAGCCCCTCCGCCACACCGGCGGGCTCAAGGAGCCCGTCTTATGTGTAGCTGTTAGGCTTTCTGATCACCAACACACCACCCGCCATCGTAATGTGGCAGGCGGTGATTCAGTCACTGATGGCAGTGAGACTGTCACCGACGGGCTGTCGGTGGCGATCTCACCGCTATCGTAATCGGGCCCCTAGTTCCATGCTAAGCACTTCCCTCAACTATGAAGGCTCATTCTGTTTTCACATATCCCAACTTAGGCCAGTAGGAGTTGACACCTGTCAGCCCCCTCCTCTGTGATTGGTGGAGAAGAAGAATATGAGGAGCATTCTATGTCAGTATTCTGCAATACATGTGGAAAACGTCACAAATTAATACACCAGTAAGGACTTGGTCCCTAGGAAGATTTTGGGGAATCAATGAATAATGGGCTTGCACATTTAAACTACTCAAGATACTTTATTAAAAAAATCCAGGGAAATATTGACATAGGACGCGGCCTTACTGGGGAGGTATTACCATGATCTTTAATAGTTTAGTCACTGGTGTATCAAGATGAGTGAGGGCTCTGAGTATAGTTTATCAGCTTAGGTGTGAAATGTGACAGGAAGAACAGAGAGACGTTTTGTTATAGTAAAAGGAAGCTTAATGTAGCCAAATATAATATAGGGAAGGATTGAGAGCGTGGTGTTAGCAACAAGTGTGGATCTATTTTGGTATCAGTTTTCAAAAGTGTTAATGATGCTCCTTCTCTCTTCCAAGATACTGCATTTATTCAAGACGATATTAGGATGAAGACGGTAATAGATTTCAAGAATGTGAAACTACAGCAAACTCTCACGAGCAGTCGGAGAGGTAGGAAGTAACACCAGTATATGTATGTTGACTATTCCCCATCTTTTACTCTCAATATTTCAATCAGCGTTTACTTCCAAGCAATTGCATCCGTAGGTTGTAGGGATGCTTCACTGGATCCTGTGATATTTGGAACCCATTTGATTATTGTGCCATATCCAGGGAATATTAGGAAACCGAACTAGTTTCAAGTTTGCTTATGGACTTGAGAGGAACTTTTAGAAAAACTGTGAAGAGAACAATTACTGTTTGGTGGAATTTAATGGGGTTGTTTTTTCCTTCGTGATGTCAGCAGGAGTTTGGTGCATTCATAGTTTTTTCAAATCTAATCTTCATCTTCAGTCAATAGCTACACGATTGCTAAAATTAATCATTTTTGCAAATAGTTGAAAGCCCTTTTTACAGCCCATTGACGAATTAGGAAATTAATCAAACGAATGAAGAATGGCCAGATTTCGCCGGTACTACACACAGAGGTACGTGCCAGTGGGATAACTTTTCACTTGTTGATTTGAATATTTCTGTGAGTCATGAGTTAACGTTTTCTGAGCAATGCAATGGTTAATAATTTACTTGTTATGTTTAGATTCGGGAGAATGGGCTAATCTTAATGCCACCTAAGCCGAAATACCGTACGCATGACGGCCTTAGTTCTGCAAGGGCGGGGTGACTTTCGTTGATTCTACTTTTTTATGGAGGATAATGTTTTTAAGTTCCTTTTAATCTGCCTTTTGGATCCTGTTTAAGGATTGTTTGCCCTGAGGACTGCCTGTGCTCTCCTTTGTTTGAAAATTCACCTTGCTTGACACGCTGTATGTCCCCTCTCCTCATTGTCAAGGATTCTTAAAGGGGACTGCCAGGCAGCAGGAGGAAACCATTTCAGCGCTGCAGAATGTCCCAATCATTCAAAACAAGCTAGCAGCCCTTCCTCCCCCTGTTTGCCAGTTGCTGCACTGAATAAACATGGGAAACATTTATTACAATTTATTTAGCTATAGAGTCATAAAGTCTCCACTGATAAGCATTGGAATGCAAGATAATTTTCCAGTGCATTCTATTTCAACAGTTATCTTGCGAAGCTGTAAACCATTCATCTTTGGCGGCGGACGTCGGTCGTGGACTCTCCCACAGACCACTGTAGGTGCTGGGGAAATGGTGAAAGCCAAGCTCGCCTTACACCTGCATAGTTATTGTTCATTATATAATTCAATCTATCTTTAATGAAGTGGAGTAACATCACAATTATGTTGTGCTAAGCCATTCACAAACGATGGCGTAGAATTATAGTAGGTTATTTAAACCCCTTGTGCCAATCATTACTCTAGCCACTTTGGTGGCACCACTTGTGCAGCTCCTGGCACATTAGTAGCAGCACTGATGTCCAAGCTGGATGGACAGCCCTTCCTAGCAACAAGGCCGCAAACAGTAACTGTAACAGCGCAACTGAGTGGTAGGACCGTGCCCCCGTTGCCATTCCACGATGCTGCATCTTCTGTGAATCTCTGGGACAACAAACTTCTACATTAGCAATCCCTCAAACAGGCGTTGGGCATACACACCTCTGAAAGAGGAGGGGATTGAGGCCACACCCAATCATAGGATGGAATTGGAAGATGTCAGGTTCTCTAAAGGGAATTGAAAGGGAATAGGTTAGCCTCTGGAAGGATCAGAGAAGGGTATATGTGTCTAAGATTATCCAGGGACCCGAAATAACAGACAGGCCTCCACTGAGATCAATTTATGACTAGGACTGACAGGGGCATCAAGAATCAAGCAGGCCAAAGTAATCCTTAAAAAATAAATAAATAATACATTCAATTCAATTAAAACAACACAACCAGTTGCCCTTCAATCTGACGGCCTGCCCCTAATACCTTTGTTATCAAAAGAGATTGCATGGGGGAAACTCCTGCAAGATCAGGGTGAATGCCAGCCACTGTGTCAAATCAAGCCATTGCTGATTGTTTGTTAAACAAGCCAAGGAAGCTGGACATATTAAATGAGGAGCAGCCTTCCAGAAGGTTAAAGCATTCTTTACCAAAATATGTATCAAGCTACTGACTCAATCGTAGTAACTACCAGCATTTTAAGGTGAGGGTCCTACATTTATAACCCCCTTTGAATGGGAGGCTTTTCAAAACAGGTGGTTGGAGGACCAATGTACTTTTTAAATTACATTGATTTTATCTGATACCCTACATGCACCGTTCAGGAATTCACATCAAATTAAACCCTGCAAAGAAGTGAAGAAGGGCCTCTTGAAATGGATAGGCCTCAACTCCAAATATTATGAGCTGGAAGGGCAGTGTCTCATCTACTCATTCTGATCAAGAAACAGGAAATCACACTCTATTTTGATGTTAGACCTGGCAACATCTGGAACCTCATGACGACTACAAAAAGATTGCCAATCTTACATCTGAAGGCATATTCTATTTCTGAGTTAGGGTATTTGACTACAAAGAGTTCCTTCATCATTTCAGAGGCTCCTGAGTGGTGTGCCAATGTTCATCAGAATTCATTAGAATATTCTGACTACCTACCTAGGTGACATCCTCCTTTCGAGCAAATCCCGAACTGGTCATTTGGACCATCTCTCAGCAATATGTTCTAATCTGATGAACAGTCGATGAGAACCACTTTGTGGTGACCAGACCCAGGCCGATTGCGATGCAGCGCGCGCAATGTAATTCGTTTTATTTATTTATGTACTTAACTCAGTTCGGCCGTAAGCCGGAGTTTACTACCCCCACCCCACCCTCCCCTCCCCCGCCCCGTCCCACCGCCCGCAGCACTCCCTCCAGGAGCCGCTACTGGTATTAACCCTCAGGCACCCAAGAAAAGAAAACATTCAGAAGCAGAGGATCAGAGCAGAGGAGGTCACTGCATTCCCCAGTTCACATTACTTTGGAGAAGCATGCCAGTGGCCAGAATGGCAGCAGTTTTAGTCTCATGAGATGTTGGGACCCTGTAAACTGTTACTATTCACTAGTGCCCGCTAAGGCATATTCTGAAAAAAAGGAAAGCACTTGAGAATATAGACCCGATCTAGCTCCCACTAATTCATCTGTCGAACATGCCATCCGCATTCATTTAATGTAAGAGAGAACAGAAATCACCCGTCACATTATGTAGGGCAATGGAGGACCCCAGGTTTGTTATGAGAAATGGTGAAAGAAGGAGGCAGAGAGGGGAAAGATGGGAGGAATTAATTGAGCCCCTTACAAGCCTTAAGGCCACACTCACAGTTTGTTCTCTACCACATGGACCACCCAATTGTGGAGTAGAAAGAAGGGCAGAAAGCCCCAGTATTATACTATAGCAAGTTGAGCTGTGGCACTGCGGTCGCATTATCAGTGTCACCTGATTGCACAAACGTTCTTAGGTGGCAGTGGAGGGACATGATAGGCTCATAGAAACTTAAAATCTGAAGGGTAAAGGTAAGGTTTCCCTCAGAGGGTTGCTATCAGGACTATGGCATTGGCTCGAGGAAACACATTATATGAACTCTTTGGAGAGATGTGGGTGAATCCCATCTCAGTCAAAGTGGAAGGGCAGAGCCACCAGGGTCTGAAAACACCCCAGCCCAACCTCATGGCATCACCAGGTGGGTGTCATGTGCAAACAGATGTGCTTTATTCAATAGTGTTTCCCTGTTAAGATAACGTAATTAGTTGAGTAAAGCTTGTGGTCAATTTGTATTCAAACCAATGTGTAGCTTTTTTATTGTCTCCTCGTCCATTAACTCAGTGTCCCCAAGTTATTGTATGTGTTATGTTATGTTATGTTAGAGGGTTTATAAAGCGCGACAGCTGCCTCAGCAAAGAGGCTTCCCGGCGCTGAACAGCAATGAGGTGGCAAGGTAGAAGGGGACTCAGGAGGACCTATGAAGAGGGGAAGAGGAAGGTTTTTATGGCTTTCCTGAATTCGAGGAGATTATTAAGCCCCCAAATGAGGGCCGGCAGCGAATTCCAAAGGATAGCTGCCCTGTTCCGAAAGGAGCGACCTCCGGCGCGAACCCTCCTGACTCGGGGGACCACCACCAGGTGTTGTCCCATGGAGCGCAGCTGGCGAGAGGGAACATAGGGTAGAAGCAGATCAGTCAAGATGATCGGTGATGCAAATTTCAAAACTTTAAAGGCTATACAGAGGGCCTTAAACTCGATACACCTAGCCACTGGCAACCAGTGGAGGCGGCGAATGGCGTGAGTCACTGAGCAGGCTCTACGCAGACCGAGAAGAGATCTTGCGGCCGCATTCTGGACTCTCTGTAACCTCTGTATTTCAGACTTGTTCGCAGTGTGCAGTGGTGCCTCATCAACTGGGGTGCCAGGGTGCAGCCCTTGTTTGTGAACTCATATCCCCACACCACCGTCACCACTACCAGTGTTAAAAACTCCAAAGAATGCAATGCTCCTCCCCCATTGCCGCCACTCCTCTGGCTAATGTTCCACCCACCAATGTATTTGCCAGTAGAGGCTAACCCCCCCATCCCACCCACTGCATCTGAAAAGATCCTAAATCTCCCATTTCATTTTGTCACCCAATACTGCCATAGAGATACGATTGAAATGCTCCAAAAAGTCTGCCACGTTCTCAAGTCCTCCTTCACTCCTGTCTTAAACCTCACTTTGTGCTGTGCAAGATTCAACCTCGACAAAGCCAGTCCCAATCTCCTGCAAAACGTCCTTCCTGCCCATGCCACCAGACATGCAAAGTTCAGGTGTTCCAGCAACACCTGCACCTCCTGCACCGTCACCTTCTTAGCCAACATTGTCTCAATTTGGTCCACCATAGCATATTTTTTAACCACCAGCAACTGCTACTATATTTTGTCTGCATCAATCTCAATCCTCAAAAATGTAAAAACAGTGCTTGGCCCTACTGTCTTTTGTTCTACCAGGGGAACCCCCACACCATCCATTAGTTCCTGAAAACTTACCAGCATGCAGTGGCAGTGTGCAGAGCCAGATTGTTCTTCAAAGTTGAAGTCATCTCAGTAATGTGTCACCATCATGTAACCCATCTCATATGTGAAAAGCCATTGCAAGAAAGAACGGAATTTCTTAAAAAGGGCACAAGAAATGGAGCACCCCATTGGCAAGGCCTTGTCTACATACCGCCTCTGTATTTCCAACAGCTCAAAATTGGCTGGATGAACCGGTAGGAGGCGGAACGCTCACTTGATGTCACTCTTAACTATGTTTGCCACAGGGCCTACTTTATTGCCCAATTCCGTTGCCACTTCCACAGAGGAATAATAAACTATCGACAAGTCATCGGATATAAGATTGTTTACTGACTGTCCTTCTGGCCACGGTAAGTGCTGTATGAGGTGAAATTGGCTTTTTTCCTTTGTTGGAACTCCACCAATTGGAGACACAATCACATTTTTTATTGTACACCCCTCAAATGGACCTGCCAAACTACCTTCCCGCACATCCTTTTGTAGCTTCCCTTGAACAACCTGGGGATGTTCTTTTACTGATTTTAGGTTCTCTACCCATCTCCGACACCATGGGCCATTTTAGCCCAAATGAAAACCATCCATGGAGCTGTTAAATCCTAACCTTCCTCATACCATTACAACCAGTAGGACAAGTGGTGTATCTAAATTGGCGTCTGAGCCTTTACCTGCCATTCTTTGTGCCACTCTCCCTCACCCCCCTTCTTTTGCTCCTTTTGCCAATGTCCTCCTGCAAAACCTTGTGCTCTTCCTGCCTGCCCCCGAAGTGTATAAGAGGGTGCCTGGGGGCACATTATGCACATTCGTACTGGAATTTACAGTATTCCCAGTTACAGAAACCCCTGCTAAATGCCCAGCACGCTCCTCCTCATCCTGCCTGTCCCCTGCTTGTTGCTCGCATCCCTCCCTGGGTGGAACACCCTTGAAAGGGCCGATATACCAAAGGCAACCCAATTCCGGTAAATACCTCTTGAGTCGGCT
This sequence comes from Calotriton arnoldi, assembly GCA_963921515.1. NCBI lineage: Eukaryota > Metazoa > Chordata > Amphibia > Caudata > Salamandridae > Calotriton > Calotriton arnoldi. The sequence goes on from CAWUFW010010504.1 coordinate 30,732, forward strand.
GCGCCGGCCCTATCATGTGTAGCCACAAGCCATTGTCTAATTCTCCCCACCTACCATCCGCATTCCCCGCCAATCGGGCCCTGAACTCCTCATCTTACCGTACCCAGGTGTACCCCCGAATGTTATGTGTGCCTTTCAAATAACATTAATGTATTTAAACAAAGACATACACCTCTCTGGGAATTTTTCACAATATACGCTGGCATATATGAGAAATCCTGCAGTCCAGTTTTCAATAGTCACCGGAACCTTCGGATGCTTTGCCAGTTCAAATTCTCCCTCTTTCAATCACTCTTTTGCTCTAACTTTTAAACCACTAACTGACATGTTTAATACTCGCCCCCCAGCTATACTCCTGTTGTCCTTCAGGCCCGCTGCTACTCAGCACTCTCCTCTCTTTTCCACCAATTCTCATTCCTCTACCACCTCATCATAGTCCAATACCAGTTCCTCCTCTACCTCACACGGCCAAGCAGATAGGCCGCTCATGTTTGATACCTCATCATTGCCTCCTGGTAAATCCCACTAATTCCATGGAGGGTGATGTCTCACCAACGTCCCAGGGGCCACACCAGACCTTCCCCGTGTCGTTCTTGAGGAGGCCCTCCCCCCCAAGACCTTCCCAAGTCGATGCACCACTCTCTACCACTGAAGCAGGGCTGGCAGCTCTAAACCTCACACTCTGCTCCTTCCTGGGTGGTTAGGCCACACAAGGCTCTCGAGAGTTTGATGCCGCCAACTGGCCTACAGCCAAACCATCAATAAGGCCCAATGTGCTGATGGTCTTTCGTCATCCCACCCAATCTCCCCACCTGGCAATCATACCCACTTGCCCTTCTCTCTAGCCTTACTTTCTTCTGTCTGTTTGCCCCTCCTTACTCTCCCACCTATGGTCACCCCCCATTTGGCCCCTCTCTCATTTACATCACATGTACTCCTTCCAGTCCCACCCATTGTCTTTATTGCCCATGAGGGATGTGCCCCTGTCATGGCCACTGCCCCGCCCCTGGTTTTCCTGCCATAAACTCTCACAAGTTTTGCCCCTAATTTTCTGAGGGCAAACAGGTCCTCAAAACCCTCCTGTCCATGCATTTCTTCCCCATCTACCTTATCTGATTCCTCTTCCTCCTCGCTCCAGTCCTACATTGCCTGCATTAACGCCGTAGCCGCCCCCCATATGGGCCTTCTGAAGAATGCCTTGTGCCCCCTTCACTGTGATGCTCTGCACCTGAGCCACACCTGTAGAGCATGCCCGCAACGATACTCTTGTCTGCCTCCCCTGCCTCTTGTGTATACTGACAGCACATTGCCCTCCCTACCACTGTCCTAAAATTACTTTCTTCCGCTGCATTTTCTCTCTGTCCCCAGGCGTATAAATCATCTCCTGTATATGGGCCCCACTGGGCTGGTGTTGCCCCCTGATCTGTAGCATGCTCTGCCGCCTCCAAAATGGAGGCCCGTGCCACCTTGCCCGTCACCCACCCCTCCCACCAATCTGCTTCAGGCCCGCGTGTGCCCTCGGCCCTTTTACCCCATTACAGCTGCTGAATCCTGGTCATGTCCATAAACAGGGCCCATCCTCTTCCGACACACCCTCTTTGAAGATTTTTGGACGGGATGGCGAGCAGACAAACACTGTTGGCGCCACCCCTCGGAGGCTCACTGGCCTCATTCTGCCCCTGCTCGGCAGGCCCACCTCCACACCTCCTACCAGCAAGTCCTCTATGCCTGTGTGATTGTAGTGGATGGATGGCTTCCGAAGACCTGCTAACTCACATGGTGCCACCGTGTGACACACGGTATCAGTTCTCATCACACAGTCACCTGGTGGGGAGCCGATATCATATGGTGGCAGGGAAAACGAGCTGAAAACTACTGTAAGTAGTGGGTTTCTAGCTCGTTTCCCAAGGCATTGAACTACCAACATCCATTAAGGGGTGTGAAAACACCCCAGGACATCAGCACAAGCCTAGGCAAGCTTTTTTTTTGGGGGGGGGAGGCGGGGGCTTGGGTCTCAAAAGTGCCTGGTAGGAACTTCTCAGCACGAGGCACCGCCCCCTCCTAGGCCCCACCCCCTCCTAAGTTGAGAATTTGTGTTCAGGTTGGCAGGTATACTTCCACGATGCACTGATCATCCATCTTTGCCTTCATTAAGGCCCTGCAAGCACCCCAATCCAATAAAAAAGCCTGCCTAACCCAATACGCTATTAGCCACCATGTTTCCTTAAGCTAAAATGGTGGCTGTCTGTCCAAAAAATGCATCTTGGGCAGCCTATCACTGCCTACCCTACTAAATGGAGTTCAACTATGCTTACAGTCCTCTGGACTGTAACACAGCCTAAAAATGCCTGGGGGACAGACCTTCCCCTGTCGGCTGTCCTTCCAGCTCCTATTTGAATTTCACACGCAGCCAGAAAAAACACCCTGGGATTAACAAAATATTTCCTTGGCAATTTATTTAAAGTACTAAGAGCCTCATTTATGAAAACTGTCGCAGCGCTGCATGAAAACAGCGATGCTCCAGTTTTCACTGCGCCCTTCTTGCGACATGATGGATGCGTCATATTTACTGTATGACGCATCATGTCGCAAGGAATGACAAATATGTCAGGATTACTGACGTATCTGTCAGCGCAAAAGTGACACATTGCTGGGGTGTATCTGAAAACAGACGCAACTCTAGCAATGTGTCCTTTCACATGGGGCAAGCCCATGTGAAAGGGCCTGCGTCAGTCTTACGCCTGCTGTGAGGCAGGCGTAAGATATTGACGCAATGACGTCCTAGAAGTGGCGCACTGAAATCTCATAGATTTCAAAGCGCCACTTCTATGAGGATTTTTGCGGGGGCATGCCCGCCCTGCATACATTATACCTGATGCAGGTATAATGTGGCGCAGGGCTTTACAAAGTGACGCATCTGCTTAGATGCGTCACTTTGTAAATAGAGCACAAAGTGGCGCATATTTTATGCCGCCGTTTGACGCAATGGCGGCGCAAAAGTGATGCAGTGGCTCATAAGTAAGCCACTAAGGGGCTTACTTACAAGCCCCTTGTGCCGCCGGTGTGTCACTTTTTCCCATAATAAAAGTGAAGCACCGGCGGCAGATTTACAAGCCCCTTGCGCCACTTTTGCGTCACTTTTCCCATGTTAAAAATGACGCAAAAGTGGCGCAAGGGCCTTGTAAATAAGCCCCACAACCCCTAACATTTTTTCTAAATCAGCTCTTAGCACATATTGCACAGTCTGAACCCCTTCGGACTAAACAACATCTGCTGCTCTCACCTTTGACACAAAATGGGTAATATGCGATTAGCAGTCATGCCAGTATTGTAACCTATGGCACACCAGTTACACGCAGGCCTCAGCAGGGAGTGCAAGGGCTTATCTCACGAGCTATTTCAAAGGCTGTAAAATCTCTTCCCGACAGTTAGAGCATACTTGCAGGTAGAATTGCCTGATGGGAAAGTGGCCAAACCTGTCGTTTGAGAACTGATTCTGAGATAGTTTGGCTAACAATACCCATTTGTCTTTATATGGAGAAAAGTGTAATTGATCTTTATTTTTACCGCATAAAGCGGCTGCATGTGATGCCGTATACTTTGATAGTTAATCGTGGTTGCAGTGCACTATGTTCTTCCTAGTCACAGTGGCTTCTTGTGGCACTGCATACCTTGTTACAGTGCATTTCAGTTAGGTGATGACTGATTGTGGCATCATGGACTTACTTGTGAATTCCAGTTACAGTGCACAGCATTCTGGGTTATTACACTGCTGTTGCTTGTAGGGGGTGACAGGCATAGTTTTGTTATCATGGTTCTATGCACCGCGTTAGATGGCGGCTGCATGTGGCACCATGCTCTTTCTTACTATTTTACCATTGCTGGTTACAGTGCAGTGTTCCTGTACCTTACATTTATTATTATTTCAGTGGAAGTATGCAGGGAGCACCATGCTTCATTTTTTCCCACTCTCCTATATAAGGGCGGCAGGGGGCTCCACAGGACTCCTTTTTACTATTGTCCTATTTGTTCACAACTTAAGAAACAAGAGGTAGTAATCAGAGCTCCTCAGCATACAGACCCTCAACTATTACTCCCCTTTAAGGCGCTTTTGTCTCCTCTGTGCCTAAATGTAGGTTCCTGGTGGATATAAAGGGTGTGTATAGACATTCTTGGAGGCTTCTGAAGTTTAGACATGGGGAAGCATTAAAATAGAAGCCTCACCATACTTCTTCTTCGTGAGAGAGGTATTTACAGGTGGTAAGAGATGGAAGACTCTGATCTCCCCCAGTTTGTTGAGAGATTGCAGGACTTGGCATATTCCTTATCAGAGACTCATAGTTGTCATCTTAGGAGGGCCTCTTCTTCTCAATGGTTGCCTCCTTTTTCTGACAAGTCCTGTTATTATATGTCTTCCTGCTTCTGGTGTGCCCCTCTGGATTATGATAAGGAGGAAGCAGGGTTGGGCTGGTGATCCTTCTCTTCTTTGGTGATAGTTATCTTGAAGGCTTCAGCTATTTTGTGGGAGGAGTGACCCACCCAGCACGTGCAGTGTATGTTTCTAGCTCAGTCGCGGCTCGCAATAGAGGGAGGGGGGTCGCGTGTGGTTTCACGCGGGGGTTACCGCGGGGGGGGGGAGACGTTAAAATAAAATAAAAATTGAAAACTTACCTGACCGGGTCCGCTTCGCCTCTGCTCCTGGGCCGGATCTGCACCGCCTCTGCTGCTACATGAACAGGCATGCTCCCTCCTCTCCTGTAACCAATCACAACGCTGCAATGGCAGTGTTGTGATTGGTGGGGAGTCCCGGACGGCGCCCAGCCGGGCACCAGTAGGGACGCCATTTTCTCTATGTAGGCTGCATGCAGCCTACATAGAGAACATGTAGAGTGTGCATGACTGCTTTGGTCGGCCCCAGGGCCGACCAAGCAGTCAGGGCACTCAGAGTGGTGCAAGCCACTCCTACCCGACCCGCCTATCCGCCCGCCCCCAACCAGGCATATGCTCCCACCCGCCCCCAACCAGGCATACCACTGCCTTCTGCTTTCTCGCAGGACGAGAAGCAGAAAATAAAATGGTATTTAAAATACCATTTTATTTTCTGCTTCTCGCACTGCGCGAAAGCAGTGGGGCGGCACTCCAACGCCCTAATGGAGCAGCCGCCACTGTTCTAGCTGCTCCAGGGACCCTCTTTTCTAATGTGTCTGTGATTCTTGCTATTCAAAATGTAGATTAACCCCAACAGTGTTTCGTTTTCCAGTTAAAGGGAAAGATTGTATCCTTTTTTCAATGGGGGAAACTGAGTTAAAGCAGTCTGGGGTAATGGATCCCTTATTAAGAGAGTCAGTGGGAAAGTTATCCTTTCTTACTGAGGACTTTCTTTGGTCTGGTCAGGTTCACAAGAAAAATGAGGTTTCTCTGAAAATAGTACATCCCAACCTTTTTTTAGCATTAAGATTAGATATCTTTGCAGTAGAACCCTCACAGTCTTAATTAAAGGGCCAGGATTTCCAGGGTAGGAATCCTGAACAAAAATGGACTTTTAGGATGCTTTTCTCCACATCCTGATAGCTCCCCCTCATCATCGAATTCTCAGGTTTTCGGTTGGCAAACTCCATCTCAGGGGTTATTGGTCCAACTTTATCTCAATGCTTTGCGGATTCAGGGCCAAATTTAACAAAGGCTTGCATCGCTCTTGCGCCACGCAATGGGGCGCAAGAATGATGCAACTTTTAAGTTAGATTTTTCAAGTCATGCAAGGCCACCTTGCATGGTCTTGCGTGGCCAGAGTAACGCAGAGCAGCGCAAATTTCTTTGTTGCGTTGCTCTGCCCTAGAGAGGCATTCCATGGGTAGAGCGTGGGTGTTCCCACTCCTCACCTATGGATTTTGGCACATTCCATGATTTACCATTATTGGTAGACCTTGCAATGCGTTAAAATGCTATGCCACAGCAGAGGACCCATCTATAATGATACAGACTGTGCAGGTTTTTGGATTCTGGTTAGCTGGCCAAATATTCCGCCTCAGTTCTTCACAGAGGATGGGTTATATAGGAACCATCTTGTACTTGGTCAAGGGATTTATCTTACTCCCAGAGGCCAGGAAATGTGAGTCTCTTGTAGGTATTCATGTTGCGACAGGAGGCACTAGCAAGAGAGTTGCTAGGGGAATGTAGTAATCACTAATTACTTCTCTTCTTAATCCCTTTGTAGTCTCAGAAATAGAGGGATACCTATCTAATTTTTTTTCTATCTACTTTTTCAGTTGCCAATCATGAGTGTTGTGCCTTGGGTGCAACTCCACTTGGATCAGTTAGTTTTCACATTCTAACTCATTGCCTTCCTCTCCAGCAAGATTAGGAACACTTGATTCCTGTTGTCTCTTCAGTCTGGGATTCTCTTTCCTAAGGATGAAAACACTCTTACTCCTGTTGATCTGGATGAGGGAGCCCCTCCGAAGACATCTACAAGTGGAACTGGAGTAGAGGCTGCCATTGGTTCCTTCTGCTCTTTTCTATCTTCTTATATCTATCGACACCCTAGCCGGTTAAGGCTATAGGTCCGGTTATCGAATGGGAGGGTTTCCTTGAATAGGGGAATTTCTCTTTCGGTCTCTAGTCCTCTACAGGCTCCTTGGAGAGAAAGGGATCCTTTAATAAAACCTGCGATCACCATTGGCTTCCTTGATGCTGGGTGTAGAGATATATATTTTTCTCCTGTCATTATAGCAACTCCTAATATTGTCCAGTACTTGCAGGAGGCCTTTAAGAGGGGGCTGTCTGTGGCAACACTGAAATTACAGTGGTGTGCAAGTAGGGTGTTTAGATTGCCTTGAAATATTCTTCTTCTGAAGAGCCTTTTTAATGAAGCTTTTCAGAAGCTGTGATCTCTAGGGATGTTCGAACATGGCCCTCTCTGAAGGGTCACCCCAAACTTGTTGCCTTCCTCCTCCTCCTTTTGCTGAACTCTTTTTGTTGGCCTTAGGACTCTGAGCACTTTACCACTGCTAATCAGTGCTTAAGCGCATGTGCTTCTCTCCTAAACATGATGATGTTGGTGTATACCTTATTGGCATATTTGTTGTACTGGTAAGTCCCTTGTAAAATGGTATACCATATACTCAGGGCCTGTACTTCAAATGCTACAAGTGGGGCTGTAGCACTGGTTGTGCCACCCACAGAAGTAGCCTTTCAAACTTGTCTCAAGCCTGCCACTGCAGTGCCTGTTTGTGCAGTTGACTGCCACTTCGACTTGGCATTTACATTTTTTTGCCAAGCCTTAAACTACCGTTAATTATGTATGTCACCCCTAAGGTAGGCCCTAAGTAACCCTAAGGGCAGGGTGCCATTTAAGTAATAGGTAGGACATGTACTTGTATGTTTGGCATGTCCTGGTAGTGATAAACAGCCTATTTCGTTTTTACTACTGTGAGGCCTGCCCCTGTCATAGGCCAGCTTTGGGAATTCCTTAATATGCTTTAAGCTGTAATTCCTGATCAGAGAGGAGTAGATTTTTCATGTTTCATATCTTTGGAATGTAATGACTAATCCTCCTTACTGGTGAAGTTGGATTTAACATTACTGTGTTAGAAATGCCACTTTTAGAAAGTGGTTATTTCTCTGTACTTACTACTCTTTGTGCTTTACAGCCTGTCTCCAATACATGTCTGGGTTGTGTGATATCTACACTTTGTGCATTCCCTCTAGACAGCCGCAAACACAGGAAGGTGAGGCTCATTTCCATTCTGAGCACTCATCTGCATTCATCTGAATTCTGATGGGTCTTCCTTGGCAGGGAGGAATGAGAGGGGCTGACATTTACACTTCAATAGGTAGGGTCCTGTCCACTAACAAAGCACTGATTTATCCCCAGCAGATATCCTGGCAGACAGGACTGGGTTGAAAAGGATCTTTGTGTCCTTCTGAGAGCTGCTTTGAAGTCACTCCTACATCAAAGGCACTGTTGGGTATAAGTACTGGGTCTCTAACCCCATAAAATCAGAAACTTCTGGATCTTGAACTGAACCTCTGTCAGAAGGACTGATGTGCTGCTTGAAGGACTCAACTGGACTGCTTTTCTGGAAGGACTGCTTTTCTGCTTGTTGCCCTACTGCGTGCTGCTCCCTGACTCTGCTGAAGGAGAGCTGGACTCTGCCTTACCTCCAAGTGATCTCCAAGGGCTTGCTGGCTTGCCTCCTGTTTTCTGAAGTCTCAGGGATACAAAAGACTTACTGCAATTCTGCTGATGCTGCTGGACTCTGCCTTCTGTGAGTCCTACCCTTGCCTGAGGTGCCCTCTCAAGTTCTGGGCCTCAGAAGTGGGTTCTGCAGCTGTTTTCTACAAAACCGATGCATTTTCACCACTGAGCTGATTGCAACTGACGCATTGCCCTTTGGCGCTGATGCAGAGGCTGTTCGATGACAGCGGTTCTAAAGCCTGCGTGGGCTGACGAGGATGCTCTGTGCGGCTTGATGACGATGCATTACCTTCACTTCAGCGAAGCTCAACGATGATGCAGCGACCTGACTGCATGGAAAAGATTGACACATCGAGCCTTCAGAATCAATGCTTTGCTCCATCCAAGGTAGTTTCTCAGCGGGCCCTGCGTGGGTCATGTAGCTGGCCTTCTCTCCATCGTGGTCCACCTGAACTTTGGATTTGCACTGGTCCCTCTCAACCTCAAGTAACCTATTGACCGCTATGACTTGTAAGCACCCTCTGTGCCAAGCTACCAGAGGGTGAGCACAGGGTATCTTTTGGTGTGTATCTAGCTTACCCTGACTAGAATGGTGGTTCCTGCCTGGCCTGGGTGCATACCTCAGCCAACCAGGAATCCCAGTTCTAACAGGAGACCTAAAGTTCGCAATCCCTTCTGTGGCATTTACCTGTAGTTTTTTCTTTTGCAAGAAATTACGTTGGAATCCCTGGAGATTATGGGCCTGATTTAGATCTTGGCGGACGTGTTACTCCGTCACAACAGTGACGAATATCCCGTCCACCGAAATATAAATCCCATTATGTCCTATGGGATTTATATTTTGGGAGAAGGGATATCTGTCACCGTTGTGACGGAGTAACCCATACGCCAATATCTAAATCAGCACCTATGTCTGAGGAAATTGTCACTCTTAAGGACTTCTTGCTTGTAATCTGAATAATTGCTGGATATTACAAGACTGCAACTATGTGTCGGCATCCCTACTCGATCATATTTTAGGATCATATTGCCCCCTCTTTAGCTCCAGGGGTCAGTAATGAATGCCATAGAAGTCATAAAACTGTTGTCACAATCCCACTCACCTGAAAACCAGGAACCGCGGAAACGGAGAGAGTCCCCCCTCTCACCTCCAGGCCAATCCTCCACACTGAATAACAACAGGATGGGCGATTGATCTCAAGGGGAAAGGGACATGAAAGATACCCCACCAGATGTCTTCGGGGGTTAGAGGATGGGCGCAGGGTCCTGGGGTATCTTGGTCAGGGAAGAAGAGTGTGGCAGACAGCGTCTGTTAGTAGGAATATAGGAACAAGGGGCCAGGTCAAGGTTCAGAGTCAGAGGTGTGTGGGGTCTTGGTAGATAATCTGGGAACCGGAGAATCTTTTCCAGAAACCTCAATGCTCCCATAGGACCCGTGAGTAAAAAGGGAGAATTCCAACAATCCAATAGTAGTGTCAGTGGTTGTAGAAAAAGGGTTGAGAGGTAGCAGGCTCCTGCCGTGTACCAAGAATGTCTATAAAGTAACTGGGAACCGCTTCTGAGGTTTAATGCCAAATTTTTGATTGGACACGGCTCCTGCAGAGCACCCCGAAGGAAGGAAGTACAAAACAACGGTAGAACCGTGTTTGCGGTCTTATGCAAAATCCATGCCTTCGGCTCCTGCCGGGCACACTTAGAAAAACAAACAACTAATGAAACCGCACCCGCAGATTACTGTTCGATGGTGCGAAGGGCTCCTGCCGTGCACCTGAAAGTGGGCAACACAATACTTGAACCGCGTTCGCGGTATGAAGCCATATAGTGCGTACGGCTCCTGCCGCACGCACGAGGAAAGGTGAAATAAACAGAAAACCACTTCCGCAGTTTAAACAAAAACAAAAGGCTACCGGCTCCTTGCCGTGCACTCGAAGGCGGAATCAAAGTTATACCTCGTAAGCGTTCACAAAGGTGAAAGTGGAGTTTACGGCTCCTGCCGAACACCTAAAAGGATTTGCAATAGTAAGACCGCGCCCGCGGTCAGGCAGTCAAATAGGTGCTAACGGCTATTGCAGTGCACCTGAGGAGGGCGAAGTTCAAAGTATCACAATAGTGTTTCAGCCAGGAATGAGGGTGTGTTAGCGGCTCCTGCCACATACACTTGAAACGGGAAGTTGAGAGATAACGCTCCTGCGTTCTCCCAGCCAGGAATCCAGAATACGAGCTCTTTAAGCCAAGCAACGTGAATGAGACGAGGGTGTTCCTAATATAGTGTGATTGCAGGTCATAGGTTGAATATAGCCAATGAGAAGGAGAGGGGGTGATAAGGAAAGAGGTAAAACATGGAAAGGTATGCAGATACAGTGTGCACAAGAGGCATGGCAGGAACAAGAGTGGTAACATCACCTCCCCCTCAAGTGTCTTTTATCAGGGCGAGGATTAGAAGGTGATGAAGCGGGATTCTTATCTTATCTTACCATCACTAAGAATCCTCAGGTCGACTGAACCTTTTTACCTGCTGAATAGTGTGAAGGGAAGAAAACTCAATTCTTCTATACAACAATTTAGGATTCAACTTTGACTCCAAAGATCACTGACTCCGAATTCAAATTTTAGGGGTTTATTACAAAGCCAAGAATAACTGCACATACAAGCACCTCAGCACGAGGTTAAAGAAATAGATGGGCACTAATACAAACATCGTCCTACGCAGGAGTCTCATCCGACTCAGAATAAGAAGAATCGTTAGCTCCAGAAGCATTAAACTAGCAATGACGGCTCCAATCTCTATTTTATTCTTCATTTACCTAATAAAAAGAAAAGCGTTAAATCTGTCCCTACTCTACCACTAAGGTGACATCCCTACTTAACAAGTTTCCCCAGGCAAGAGTAGAAAAAGGTAAAGGTGTCAGCTGTGAAGACTTCCTAAGAAGTGCACTCACTTAGCATTTGAGCTCGTTCTAAGATGCTCCTTCCTAACTAGATCTCTCTCTTTCGCCCTTCTCTCAGGTCTCCTCTACCTCCAATCTGCTCTCCTCCCTCGGGGCACTATCCCTAATACAAAATCCACATACAATAGAACACGCCCTTGTCACGCCTCTTCGGCCAGGTCTTCCTTCTCGTACTTTTCCATCGAAACTCTTACTTCATCCAGGACGGTTACAGTGACCTTGGGTCCCAGGCACCTTTTCCGCTGAAAGTATCATCCCTGCGTTCCAGTATACTTCCATCTCAGTGTCTCCCACCAACCTAACTCCTAAAACAAAGAGCCAGTCTTTCACTAACGAGGCATGTGTCCTTGCACCTGCAATAGAAAATACATTCAACAACTTTCCTCTGTGCGAAATCTACCGTCGGTGCCCAGAGAGCCTTCCCAATAGAACACCTTCTCGGCCTACAAAATAAGCTAACATAAGAACGAATAGGCCTTTCTTTGACGTATATGCAGTCAGGCCTTTACACAATTTAAACACACAATTCTAATCACTTGATAAGCATTGGTTCATTACATTTCATATGCGAAAAAGTGAACTACACATGCAACTTAATATGGTACACATTTAAACTACTGCATCTCAATTATACATGAGCTAATTAATTTATGCATCAATTTAAACGCGTTTCAGTTAAGCATTACATTTGCATGATTATAATAGCACAATTACTCTTCTATTCACTCTATTAAATGCGGTTTAGAACTACATTTTACTGGCCATTCATTGATATATAACTGGATATATGCGGGTGCGGACTAACGGTGATTATGATGCACCCCTACAAATTTCTCGAGAACATGGCGCTCTATCAGTTCCCCCCTTTGATGACTCCTGTCATCACACTTTACAACTCTTCTTGGAGAAAGAACCGATCTAAACAGAACTTGTTGCCATTCTCCCCTGTCGGAATCTCTCCAAACTCTTAATATTTCGATAGTGACTGTCCTGCAGTCTAGCCATTCTCGTCTCATTTTCTCTCAAAGCTCTCTCAACTCTGCCTGCTTTATACCACTTGTATGCTCTGATAAAACCCCACAAGCAAACCACACAAACCACAACGATAATGAGAGGTCTCAGAACATAGCCAAGGAAACCCTTTCCCAAATTCGCAAACCAGCTTCCCACTTGGCCAAATCCCTTGCCAACTTTCTCCCAAACTCCCTCTCCAGTCAAATCCTCTATCTCATTATGGATCGTAGTGATGTTACTTATATATTTCTCCAGATCCTTGCTGTTGTCTGGTATATAAGTACAGCACTCTTGAACTTTCAACATTTTACAGACTCCGCCCTCTTTTGCCAATAGGACATCTAAAGCAAGACGGTTCTGCAAAACCATTGTCCTTATCAACAGCATCTCTCCATCCACAAGTATCAACGACTTCGCTGTATTCATTGACAATTCATCAACCACAGTCGCCAATCTCCGGATCTTTACATCATTCAGGATCACTCCTAAACTTGGTATCATTGCTCCAAAGATATCTCCTACTACCGCTCCTGCACTTTCACCTCTTTTCACTCTCGAATGCTTTCCACCTTCCAAAAGTTCCAAATCCTCTGCATGGTAAATCTTTAGAAATATAATTCCCAAGTAACACGTACCATACCAGTTCGCTGGCAATCTCACATAAGCATTCCTTCCACACACATAATACACCGTAGGTATCACTTGTACAGGACCTTGCAGGAAATTCCTTGCCGATTCCTCCATAGTAAAAACATGATCACACTCACTCCGTCCCACAAAGACCTTATCATAATAGGACTGCACACGTCTCACGCACAACTTCCCCCTTTGCACCATATCCAAGGCTATAGGGCCATAACTTCCCTTCGCTCTGTGTGATCTCTCCTCGTCCGTCCAATCTACAGGACTGTCTCCGGTATTACATGTTTGTGTTAGTTTTCTATATCTATCTTCTACCTGATCTACAAACTTTTTCTCTACTTCTGTTAATGCACATGTTAAATTGTGTCTATGGGCATAGGCTGTATCTAAATTCGAAGTCGGTATGAAGTACTTTCCAAGTCTATCTTGCGCCTTGTAATAATCGTACTTGTTCAAATGTTTATGGGCAGGAACCTCTGAAAGCACGGCATCATAGTTGGAAAAGAAATACTCATAGTGACCTCTCCCATAAAACATACTATGTAACAAGCTACACGAAATTCCATAAGTCAGTGGAAGATGGTGGTATCTAATACCCTCATCCACTGAAGCTGGCAACTGCATACACACATAACAATCTTTTGCATCCATCGCATCCACGTACTCATATAGCAGCTTGGCGTATGTGTTAAGCTTAAAATCACCTTTAGACAAATCTACATGCAACCTACGACTCTCTTCTATTAGCAAAGCTCTTTCAGCTCCTATGTTTTCCTCCTTTTTGCTAGGTGTAGTGGGTGTAGGAGTCCCTTGTACCCCTCCCACTGCTAGCTCGTGTGGAACCAAATATGAAACTACAACTACTATGATTATAGAAACTATCACAACCCCTATCAATGTGCCTACTATCAATTTGGATCTACGGTGTGGATCTCCAGCCTCCATGATTTCGAAAAGCTCTCAAAGTTCTTGGCTTCAGCAATGACCACTCAAAATTCTCTGTCTTCTTCACACGTGACTTGCTTAACCAGTTCGAAGAATACTCCGAAACAGCTGGAAGTCCCCCTTTCAGCTACAGTTCCTTATTTACATAGTCCAGAAAAAGACTTCCCTAAGTCCTCGTTCCTCTTCTGTGGAAAGTCCCTAAGTTTATTCTTCTTCCACTCGGACCTAGGTTATGTTCTTCTTTAGACTTTTATTTACAACAGTTTATACTCAGTCCAAAATAAGATCAGCTCCAAGCGCTTCTAAAACATACTGCAAAAGTTCAAGACGAAGAATTATCGTTTCATGTGAAGGTGGCTCAAACCCAAATGACGGAAATTCAAGTCGATGCAAAACCAATTGTCGAATTTTACTCAGAAGTGGGGGATTCGGAACCGTGAGGGTCAGTACTCCTTCGATTTTGAGCCCTGGTACTAACAGCACCACATCCAACACCACGTTCGGGCTCTTGCTGACCACCAGCACGGACCTCAGCCTCCCTGAACTCACTACACCCGGCATCAGTTACTGCGTAAGTCCACTCCGGGGTAGCGTATCTCTGGCAAGGTACTCTCGTTCTTTTCGACCTTCTCCGACCTTCTTGAACCTGCTCTCCGTCACTTGCTTCCGATTCAGATGTCTCAGACACTGGAGCAAGATCTCTTTTGGGTGCCAATCTCAGATTCAGTCACCTCTGTCTTTCAGGCCAAGCCTCCTCTGTTCTGGTTGTTCTTCCGCTTTCTCCCTGAATACCCTGTGCACCACTTCCTTCTTCTGCTGAGTTTGACTCTACTCCACCCACAGCAACACCTCCGTCATCCGAGTCAAAGTCGGGGTTCTGATTGTCGGAACCCTCTTCCGCTTGTTCAGGTGCACAACCAGCTGCATCAGCGGCCCTCACAGCTTGACTTGTCCTCTCATGTGGCCCTGCCACATCAGCTGGATTTTCATTCACAAGAGGAGCTGTTTCTTCCGAGGGTGCTGAAACTCTGCGGGTATGGGAAGCATGCACCCAATTCGGCAATCCTCCGCAGTTCACTGCTGTGTTCATCACCAGTATTACCTGGTACGGGCCTCGCCACTGAACATCCAGACAGCTCTTCCTCACGTGCTTTCGAACAAGCACCCAGTCTCCGGGACACAGGTCGTGGCACAGATCACTCGAGGCTGGCACAGCTGCAGCCTGCACCTGCTGGGACACAGAACGGACCACATCAGCTAGTCCTTTGCAGTAATCGAGAATCAAGTCATCAGTGATGTTTATCAAAGCTGTAGCTGGTACTGCTGGCAATCGCATCGCCCTCCCCATCAGAATTTCATGTGGGGATAACCCAGTTCTTCTGTCTGGGACACTGCGAATACTCATAAGCACAAGCGGCAGGGCATCAGGCCACTTCAGAGACGTTGATGAACACACTTTTGCCATCCGGGCTTTCAAAGTCCCATTAACCTGTTCCACTATCCCAGAAGCCTCTGGTCGATAACTGCAATGTAGTCTCTGATCGACATTCAATGCGGCACAAAGTAACTTCATAATTTCACTGTGAAAGTGTGTTCCTCTATCTGATTCCAAAGAGGTTGGAAAACCAAATCTCTGGAGAAGTTCCCTCAACAATAACTTAGCCACTGTGAGAGTGTCACACCTACGTGTCGGGTAAGCCTCCACCCACCGTGAGAATACACACACCACCACCAAAATGTACCTCAACCCATTGCACTTGGGCATCTCAATGAAATCTAGCTGCATCCTATTGAAGGGTCCTCCTGACCTCCCAATGTGACTCAATGTGACCACAGTCTTCTTTCCAGCATTCATCTGTTGACACGTAACACATCTCTGACAGACTGCTTCAGCAATTGCACGAAATCGTGGGTTATACTATGTCTGTCTAAACACACGCACCATTGCATCTCTGCCAAGATGTATTGCACCATGTATCAGTCTTGCCATCGGGCTCAACAAATTCTCTGGCAACACCGCTCGACCATCACTGGAAACCCAAACATCAACATCTCCTTTTTCACATCCTGCTCTGATCCATCCGTCTCGTTCTTGATCTGAAACCTCATCCTGCAGTCGCTTGAGTTCCTCCCAAGTGTCTGCCATGGCTAACATCATGCTGAGCTCGGTTCTTTCTTGGCTCTCTCCTGTGTAACCCCCTGTGAATATACATCCTTGCTCTGCACAAAAGCGGGCAACTTCATCGGCATAGTTGTTTCCCAGAGAGACAAAATAATTCCCCTTTCCATGAGCAGCACATTTGACTACTGCGATTTCCTTCGGACATTGCAATGCATTCCTAATGGGTGAACCAGATGATGTCATGAATTCCCTCTGTGACCATAACTGTCCGAAGTCATGAACCCCACCGAACCCATACTGGCTGTCAGTGTAGATCGTGATTCGGATTTGATCAGTGGCCAAACAGTCACGAGTCAAGGCAATGATCTCAGCTACCTGCGCGGAGTGTATTCCTTCTAGACAAGCAGCCTCAACCACTCCTGAGATGGTACATACAGCAAACGGTGCTCTCAACTGGCCAACACTGTCTCTTAGGCACGAACCATCAACAAAGAAAGTTTCATCAAGGTCAGTCAGTGGTTCGTCAACAATGTCAGGTCTCGGTTTGGTGCATAGTTCAGTCACATCGAGACAATCATGGTCCTCACAATCTTCATCATCTGTATTCGGTATGGGCATTACTGTCGCAGGATTTAAGACAGAGCACCTTTTCAGAGTCACATTCTCTGTGGCGAGTATGACTTGCTCATACCTCATTAACCTGTTATTCGTTAGGTGCTGGGTCTTTGTCCTGGTCATTAACAATTCAACAGAGTGTGGTACATAAACTGTCAGAGGGTGACCCATTACAATGCTTTCACATCTTTCAATGCTGACACCTGTTGCAGCAACGGATCTGAGACATCCGGGCAACGCAGAAGCTACTGGATCTAAAGTAGCTGAAAAATAGGCAACTGGTCTACGGACACCTCCATGGTTCTGAGCCAAGACTGCTAATGCACAACCTTCTCTCTCGCAACAGAACAGTGAGAAAGCCTTGTTGTAATCAGGCATTCCCAAAGCTGGTGCACAACACAAACCCTCTCTCAGTCTTAGGAATGACATCAAACAGTTGTGGTCCCATGGTACCGTATCACTCACATCCTTGTGCGTCAGCCTCTGCAAAGGCTTTGCCTTCAAGGAAAAGTTGGGAATCCACTGGCGACAATAGCCGACCATTCCCAGAAACATCCTGACCTCCCTCTCAGTGGTAGGCACAGCCATGTTCATTATTGCCTCAATTCGATCTGGTGACACCTTCCTCTTGCCTTTCTCTATTCTGTGACCCAAGTACTGCACTTCGTTCAGACAGTACTGCAGCTTGTTCGGAGACACCTTGTGTCCATTCTCTGCCAAATGATTCAATAGGGCTATCGTGTCTATCCTGCAAGCGTCTTCTGTTTCTGAGGCAATAAGCAGATCGTCTATGTACTGCACGAGAACTGAGTTCTGTGGCAATACGAGACTTTCAAGATTCTTCTTCAAGATCTGATTAAAGATCGATGGACTCTCTGTATACCCTTGAGGGATACGACACCATGCTAACACACGATTTTCCAGCCGGAAAGCAAAAAGAAATTGGCTTTCTTCGTGGAGCGGTATCGAGAAGAATGCTTGACACAAATCAATCACAGTAAACCACTCGGCTTCGCATGGGATCTGAAACAGTATCACTGATGGATTCGGTGCCACTGGACAACATGGGACAACTATCATGTTGACCTTTCACAGATCTTGTACGATCCTGAACTTCCCACTCGGTTTCTGTAGTCCCATGATGGGTGAATTACATGGGCTACCTCTTATCTCCTTCAAAATTCCCTGCTTGATCATGGACTCGATTACAGGTTTAATCCCTGCAATAGTCTCGGTTGACAGGTTGTACTGGGGTGTTCTAGAGAATTCGACATTCTGCTTAACCTGGATCTGTACAGGTTCAACCCCCTTGATCAGTCCGATCTCTTTTCCCATGAAGTCCCACACCTCATGTGACACAGAATCTCTCAAATCTAGTGGAAGTTCCTCCACTGTCACCACAGGATACATTTCTATGCACAAGTGCTGATTCGCAACCTTGAAGGTGGCATCATCATCCTTCGTCTGGACCTCAACTCCCCTAGGTGTGCAATAGATGGTGCAATTTAACTTACACAATAGATCTCTTCCTAACAGACAGACTGGACTTGAATCGCACACCACAAACTGATGTCTATCTCGGAAGGAGCCTATTCTCACCGGAATCGGTTCAGTCAATGGGCTAGTTATCCTCTTGTTCACCACTCCAACAACTTGGATCGATTGTCCCGAGAGGGGTAGGTTGGGGACTACTGCTGATCTTACAGTAGACCGGGTAGCACCAGTGTCAACCAAAAGGGTGGTAGGATGACCATCAAGGTCTGCCTCCACAAAAGGTCCTCTCTGGTCTACCTCCAAGACTGCTCCAAGTGTGCAGTCTTCCTCCCCCCTCAGGCACCGTCAGGCCAACGGGTCTGGGCTGTACTCATCATACCCTTCGAAAAGGGGCATCTGCTGGTAAGTCCGCATTCCTTGCAAAATTCTCGGTGGCTGGGGAACTTGCACCTGTGGGTTAAACGTCCCCCCTTTCACCGATCTGGGCCTCGTCACAGTATTGACTACCTCCGGCACGGGTGCCTGAACAACTTCTACCTCCTGTTGCACCCGATTGGCTGGGTTCAAGGGACACTCACGCTTCCAATGTCCAATTTGGTGACAAAGATGACACGCAGTGGTCTTCTTCAATGTCGCCACGTCCATTCCCGTCTTAGGATCTACAGGTTTCCCTTTTCCCTGACCTTGCACATTCTGGTTCCCTTGATTGTTTCCCTGTCTTCTACCCAGCGTCCCTCCGTTAGGCTGGACCTGAGCTGTTTGCGTCTGAACCAGCATCAGTTTGTCCTTCAGCTTCCGGTGCTTCGAGTCTACTTCATCACTACAGTACCTCGCATACCGCAAGATTTCATCCACCGGCTTCTTCTGCCAACAGACCAAATGTTGCTGTATCATAAGACTAACCTCTGGTCTCAATCCTAGGACAAACTTTGAGACAAACTGTCCCATATCCTTGGGGTCTAAGGTATCTAGTCCACTATACTGTTTAAAAGCTTGCAAGAGTCGTTCATAATACTCATGCACTGTCTCCTTTGGTTCCTGAACAGTTCGATCTATCTTAACCCAATCAATGTCTTGAGGCGAGATCTTCGACTTCAACCATGTAATCACTTGTTCGAACCTTTTCATGACTATAGGTGACGGACCATTTGTGACAGCATCCCTTTCAGGTTCGGAAGTCGTCCACTCAACTGCAATTTCACAAGCTGACCATAAGTCTCCTGGTACTACGATATCAAACAAGGTGTTCAAATCAATCCACAATACCTTCGAAATTTTTACAAAACGGTCAACCTGTTTGTACCACTCTACTGGTTTTTCCCTCAGCCGAGGAAAATCATTTGTAAATGCAGACAAATCACCTCTACTCCATGGCACATGCACGTACCCTCCGTTCTGTACTTCCCGTAAAGGATAGTTCTCTACTCCTGACGTCCCTCCCCCCGGAGGCGGCGTCTCTCCTACGTTCTTTTTGGAAATCTTCCTCTTAGACCACCTTTCCTCCCATTTGTTAAGCATGACCCATATACGCATCCCTACAATCAGGTCCCTGATATGTGTCCTCAGTCCTATGACCCTTTTCTCTTCCAGCTCTTGATCACTGTATTGCAACCTATGGGATCCTTGCAACGATTTCGTTTTAGACAAATCCACCTCATATCTCTTTGCCAATTTTGTCAATTTCTCATGTGTGGTCCTCGCTTTACGAGTCACATCCTTTGCTACAAAAAGCAGCTCATCTGGTTCATAGATCTCTATTCTATCCAAAGGCAGATTCCCGCTAATCATTTCGTCTACCTCTGCCTTCAACCTCACTATATCCAACATCCTTGCCCTCATGGCACTCCTCAAAATTTCTCGACAAGCAGCACCATTCCGTTCATCATAATCATAGCTTTCTTCTCGTGGCTTGCTCTCTTCTATCGTATTCCTAGAAACTGGTCTGTTTCCTGAGTTGTCTTGCTCCACATCTCCTGCCATCCCATCACTCTGATTCCTCACAGGTGGTACCCACATTCTCAAGTCTGATCTGGACTCGACCAAAGACCTGGTCTTACCGGTCTCACATCCACCTGTCCCCTAGAGGAGTCTGCAGTGGCTGGGAATGGCGTGCTCCCTTCTATGGGCTTCGGAGAGTGGACCATTCCCCCTCTACACCATTCCCTCCAACGCTGATCCCCTCTCTCCCTGTCATCTGCGATAGACTTCCTTCACTTACTCGATCTGGGTCATACACTGATACTATAGGACCAATAGTAACAGGTACCGTCAGGGCATCCGGCAACCTCACACTTCCCATTGAAGGTTGTGTTCCCACTCCCTCTGTTCCTGTGGAGATTTGTCCCACTACTCTCACATTTGTCTGATTCTGTAACTCGCCAGTCCCTCCTGCCACAGTCGATTTTCCCTCGCTATAATCTGGATTAAGTGGAGGTGGTCTCTCTGACAGCAGTCTCTCTACCAAGCTGTCAACCGTATCACTGTCATCTTCCTCTACACTCTTTGTCTGCATACCTCCCGTTTTCTCTAACAATGGATATAATCTATCCCCTTCAATTGTTTCCACTCTCCACCTTTTCTCCAGTGCATCCCATCTCGCATCTTGAAATGCCCTGATTGACTTTTTCACCCTTTCCTGACATCTGTCTCTTTTTCTGTCATACGCTGCTCTAATCCATGCATGTAGTGCCTCAAATTGTGTCGGTCTGGGCAGTGGTCGTAAAGAAGACATTACGGTTTTTAGCTGGTACAACGCTTCCAACCTGAAAGTACCATAGCGTGGGAAAGTCAATTCCCCCTCTCCCTGTGTCATTTTATGCCAATTCTCAAGCCAAATTATAGAATGCAATCCCACATTCTTAGCCATGTAATGTGCTGGCGTATCTTCGGGAGGGGCTTCCTCTCCACCCCGAGTAACCACATGTCTATCACCTCTACAGAGTTCTCATAAAACTTTAAAACATTTCATGATGAAGCAGATATCCGTTCGCGCACAAGATTTCGTTTTTACTTCCTGATGTCAGTCCACCAATACCAGCGCGTCTCACACCCACCGACCTATCACAGCGCGGCACTGTCTGACGTCACTCTTCCTCCGCTCGCAGCAGTTCCCCTCCTTTACAATTCACCTCTCACGCACACACGCGTCCCAATCACACTCTGAAGTAACTGTCTGTCCATAAAACGACCGGACAATCACCTCTCTGACTGTCTGTCCACCAACGACCGGACAGTCTCTCGAAACTGTTGACCTCAAATCTGGCAACTGTCTGTCTGCGAAACGACCGGACAATCGCCTCTGACACAATCGATAGGATCCAAACACTCAATGTTTCACACACAACAACCTACGACCAGCGTCGGTTATTCGCACACTCACACATACGCTCCCTATCATCAGTGGGTTAATCAACGACGTCTCATGACTCCCACAACCTCTGGTCAACAATCTCAACTCTGGGTGTCTTCTACACCACAATCTCTTATCCCGGGATATCGAATCAAATCTCTCGGCCCGCGCGCGCTCACGGTCCGATCCTCAATTACACGACTCTCATTCCAACTCCGCAAGACATCACACAATCAAATCAACACCACAATCTAACAAGCATCACCCTGTTCATACTCACGCTACCATGAACTGCTACTTCGCCGCACCATCACTCTCCGTCGGTTTTCATCGACCGCCGTCGTCCTCCTCTTACAATCCACTGGATCACCATCACTCGGGCTCTATGGGGCAAGTAATCTCTTATCCTAATCTAGATCTCCCCTTACTATCAGAGGAAACCATCCTACTCTGCTACCAACTGATGAAGTGGGATTCTTATCTTATCTTACCATCACTAAGAATCCTCAGGTCGACTGAACCTTTTTACCTGCTGAATAGTGTGAAGGGAAGAACACTCAATTCTTCTATACAACAATTTAGGATTCAACTTTGACTCCAAAGATCACTGACTCCGAATTCAAATGTTAGGGGTTTATTACAAAGCCAAGAATAACTGCACATACAAGCACCTCAGCACGAGGTTAAAGAAATAGATGGGCACTAATACAAACATCATCCTACGCAGGAGTCTCATCCGACTCAGAATAAGAAGAATCGTTAGCTCCAGAAGCATTACACTAGCAATGACGGCTCCAATCTCTATTTTATTCTTCATTTACCTAATAAAAAGAAAAGCGTTAAATCTGTCCCTACTCTACCACTAAGGTGACATCCCTACTTAACAAGTTTCCCCAGGCAAGAGTAGAAAAAGGTAAAGGTGTCAGCTGTGAAGACTTCCTAAGAAATGCACTCACTTAGCATTTGAGCTCGTTCTAAGATGCTCCTTCCTAACTAGATCTCTCTCTTTCGCCCTTCTCTCAGGTCTCTTCTACCTCCAATCTGCTCTCCTCCCTCGGGGCACTATCCCTAATACAAAATCCACATACAATAGAACACGCCCTTGTCACGCCTCTTCGGCCAGGTCTTCCTTCTCGTACTTTTCCATCGAAACTCTTACTTCATCCAGGACGGTTACAGTGACATTGGGTCCCAGGCACCTTTTCCGCTGAAAGTATCATCCCTGCATTCCAGTATACTCCCATCTCAGTGTCTCCCACCATCCTAACTCCTAAAACAAAGAGCCAGTCTTTCACTAACGAGGCATGTGTCCTTGCACCTGCAACAGAAAATACATTCAACAACTTTCCTCTGTGCGAAATCTACCTTTCGATGCCCAGAGAGCCTTCCCAAGAGAACACCTTCTCGGCCTACAAAATAAGCTAACTTAAGAACGAACAGGCCTTTCTTTGACATATATGCATTCAGGCCTTTACACAATTTAAACACACAATTCTAATCACTTGATAAGCATTGGTTCATTACATTTCATATGCGAAAAAGTGAACTACACATGCAACTTAATATGGTACACGTTTAAACTACTGCATCTCAATTATACATGAGCTAATTCATTTATGCATCATTTTAAACGCGTTTCAGTTAAGCATTACATTTGCATGATTATAATAGCACAATTACTCTTCTATTCACTCTATTAAATGCGGTTTAGAACTACATTTTACTGGCCATTCATTGATATATAACTGGATATATGCGGGTGCGGACTAACGGTGATTATGATGCACCCCTACAAATTTCTCGAGAACATGGCGCTCTATCAAAGGGTTACGAGCATGAAACCTCCGTACCAAGAGGGATGCATGAACAGACGTGGCAGGTTCACAAGTTCTTTCCTCAGGAGGGTATCCCTTCCAGTCCACTAGATAATACAGCCTCCCCTTTTGTTTCTGTGAATCCATAATACGATTCACTTCGTACTCTTCTTGGTCCTCAACTATTACCGGGGGTGGCGGAATCATGGGATGAGTTGTGGGAACAAAGGGCTTGAGAAGGGAAGTATGAAACACTGGATGGATGCGATATTCATCCGGTAGTTCTAGTTTCATGGCCACTGGATTGATAATCTGATTTATTTCAAACGGACCAATAAAACGTGGCTGCAGTTTCTTTGGTCCTGCTAATCTTAGGTTTTTTGTGGCTAACCAGACTTTATCTCCTAGAGCATAACAAGGAGCAAGGCGTCGATGCTTATCTACGTTTCTCTTCATGGTCTCTTTGGTCAATTGTAACTGGGATTGAGCGGTCTTCCGTATCTCTTACAGATTAATACATAGGGAATCTACTGCTGGGACTCTAAAAGTGGGTTGCAAAGGCACTGTTCTAGGGTGAAAACCCATTGCACAAAAGAAAGGAGACATGCCTAATGCGGAGTGTAAGCTGTTGTTGTAAGCAAACTCTGCCACAGGCAATGCTTTTACCCAACTACTTGCTAAGGATGCTAACAAACAGCGCAGATACTGTTCCATGGTCTGGTTACTCGCTCCGTCTGTCCATCCGTCTGAGGATGATAAGCGGATGACAGACGCAGATTCATTTTTAAAGTGGAACCTATCTCAAGCCAAAACTTAGAAACAAATTGGGGACCTCGATCGGAAACTAGAACTGAGGGCACTCCATGCAAACGTATGACGTTTTGTATGAAGATAGACACTAGTTCACTAGCGGTAGGGATTTTGAGAAGGGGCACAAAATGTGCGATTTTAGTAAACGAGTCCACTACTACAAGAATAGTGGTGAAGCCCTCTTCCGTAGGGAGATCTGTGATAAAATCCATACTCACAGTGTGCCATGGATAAGGGGGAACAGGAAGAGGTTGCAATAACCCATCAGGCGTAGTATGGGGTACTTTCTGTGTAGCGCATATTGGACAAGATGAAACATAATGTTGTACATCCTTTGCCATGTTTTCCCACCAGAACCACCTGCCACATATTTCCTTGGTCTTTTGAATGCCAGGGTGGCTCACTAAAGCGGAAGAGTGAACCCACTGTAACACCTGGTAACGGTGTTTGTCTGGAATGTACAACTGTTCCCCATGATAAAGCAAACCCTTTTTTAGATGATAATTGGGTTGTTCTAACCAAGGGGACATATCGGTTTCAGTTAATGTCTTCTCCAGGTCGACACAGAATTGATCAAAAGAGACGCATCCTAATATTTTACCAGGGGGTATTAGTGATTCAAGATCAGGGTTGATTCGTTTATGAGGGAGTGACACACATAAACGGGACAGAGCGTCTGCTTTGACTTGTTGTGAAGCCGGCCGGTACGTGATCACAAAATCAAATTTATTAAAGAAAGATACCCATCACATCTGTCTGGGGGTCAACGCTCTAGCGGTGCGAAAGAATTCTAGGTTCTTATGATCAGAATAAATGGTTATGGGGTGTCTAGCTCCCCAGAGATAATGTCTCTACTCCTGAAATGCTTTTCTAATGGCCTGCAATTCTCTCTCTGCGATGGTGTAGTTCTGTTCCGCAGGCAACAATTTGTTCGAGAAGAAGGCGATAGAATGCATCTGACCATTCGTGTCTCTCTGTGATAAAACCCCTCCTACTGCATATTGTGATGCGTCTGCCTCAACAAAGAAAGGAATAGCCGGATCAGGGTGTATCAGGACAGGAGCAGAGGTAAATTTTGCTTTTAATACATCAAAAGCATGTTGAGCTTCTGGAGACCAAACAAAAGGTACCCCCTTTTTAACTAGTCTAGTTATGGGTGTTACCACGTCTGAGAAGTGCGTGATAAAGCGTTGGTAAAAATTTGCAAATCCCAACAGAGACTGTATATCTTTGACACAAGTGGGTGTAGGCCAGGATACGATAGCTTCTACCTTCTTTTTATCCATCTGTATTCCAGTTTCAGAGATTACAAAACCCAGGAACTCTATCGTAGAGGCATGGAATGTGCACTTCTCAAGTTTGGAGAACAGATGATGTTCTCTTAGTCTTTGTAGCACCTGTCTCACATGCTCTTCGTGTTCGGTAGGGTTTTTGGAGAAAATCAAGATATCGTCTATATAGACGATTAAAAAACGATCTAGAAAATCTCAAAATAACTCATTTATGAAGAACTGAAAGGCTGCAGGGGCGTTGCACAGGCCGAAAGGCATTACGCAATACTTGAATAAACCGAATTTAGTTCGGAACGCTGTTTTCCACTCATCCCCCTCACGTACTCGGATAAGATGATATGCCCCTCGTAGGTCTAATTTGGTAAACACTGTGGCATCTTTGATTTGATCTAACAGTACGGGGATGAGTGGTAACGGGTATTTATTCTTGATGGTAACCTTGTTAAGGGATCTATAATCTATGGAAGCGCGAAGGCCCCCTTCCTTCTTGGATATGAAGAAAGAGGAGAGGAGATTGGTGAAGATGAGTGTCTAATGAACCCACACGCTAACATTTCATCTAGGTATTCTTTTAGGTGGGCTGTTTTTGGTTCTGATAAGGCATAGATCTGACTACACGGCAGCACTCCTCCTGGTTCTAGGTCTATGCGACAATCAAAACTGCGATGAGGAGGCAATGCAGTTGCTTTTATTTTATCGAACACATCAGCGTATTGTTGATAGATGTGAGGTATTGAGCTCTGTTCAGGAATGATACAGGAAGCACATACCAGAGGAGAGGCCCAATCTATAGCTTCTTGGTAACATTGCTGGATGCAATGACTGGAGTCTAAGGTCACAGTTCTTCGTATCCAATCTGTTTTGGGATTATGCATCTGTAACCAAGGTACTCCGAGAATCACTCCAAACGCTGGGGTGTCTATTAGATCGAAGGAGATTTCTTCGGAATGACCATTGTCGCAAACTAGGTTTAATGGGGCAGTATGTCTTGTAATGAGTCCTGAGGACAATTCAGTCCCATCTACCGCTCTTATGGGTTCAGGCTCTTTCTTCTTTATACTGACAATGCCCAAAGAAGAGGCTAACTGATTATCCAGGAAATTACCTGTGGCCCCTGAATCCAAGAGTACCGATAATGTTATTCGATTACTATTGGATAGTATCAGAGTTACACTAATGGTGAAATGTTTAGGCACCCTTGCCACTGAGGTGCTCTGGTGATGCTGAGCAATGGCTACGGTCTTTCTAGGAATAGGGGTTTTCGGACGGATAGGACATTCTCTTGAAAAATTACCCCCTTTTCCACAATAAAGGCAAAGGTTAAGATTGCGTCTTTTTTCTTTCTCCTCCCGGGTTAACGGCCCTTGGACCCCTCCTATTTGCATAGGTTCGGCTGGGGGTGTTCTATGATCTTCTTTCTTGTAGCTTTTATATACCAAAACACGAGGGTTCTCATGTCTCCCTTTCTCCCCATGCCTTTCACGGAGTCGGTGATCCATCTTGATAACTAGGTCTATGAATTCTGTACAATCCTCCGGAGGGTCCACTATTTGGGAAAGAACATCCTTCAATTCATCATTAAGCCCCTGATAAAACAAGGACGTTCTTTTGTCTAGAGGCCAACGAGTTTCGGCCATTAATCTATTAAAGTCAGTTACATACGAAAGCAAAGGGTTCCTACCCTGTCGAAGATCTAG
This sequence comes from Calotriton arnoldi, assembly GCA_963921515.1. Taxonomy (NCBI): domain Eukaryota; kingdom Metazoa; phylum Chordata; class Amphibia; order Caudata; family Salamandridae; genus Calotriton; species Calotriton arnoldi. The sequence goes on from CAWUFW010010504.1 coordinate 57,671, forward strand.
CAATTCCGTGTCACTGGCCTGCATAAATGTATGTTTGTCAAAAAGTCTCCTCATTTGTTCTTTAAAAGCGGGAAAATTATGCAACAGAGGGTCATCCGTTTCTACTAACGGTATCGATCAATTCGCAGCGGTACCCATAAGGTAGGATATGACGAACGCTACTTTGGCTGAATCATCAGGAAAAGCAGTGGGTCGACACATGTACTGTAAATGACATTGATTCATGAAACTGCTGTATTTACCGCTTTCCCCGCTAAACCTCTCGGGAGCAGCTAATGGAACAGGAACGGGAGTGACTACGGTAATGTTAGCTGGTGGAGCCCCGCTACCCGGTTGAGGTTTGTCAAAAAGGAAAGTGGCAGGTTGTACCACATGACAAGACGTCTTAGGGCTAGCCCCGGACTGAAGACCCCATGCTGTGCCTGCCTGCCTGTTGAAGAGCTCATTCTTTAGAGACTGATTCTCCTGTTTGAGAGTTTGGACTTCAGTCTGCATGACTACCAAACCTGCCGCTAATTCCTGAACTGAGGTAATGGGAGTAGTGTCTGTAGGGAACAGGGCCTCGTCATTAACCTCCTGATCCATCTCCGTTCGGGCGGTGTAAATTTCGTGGGCTTGGCTTTTTGTCACAATCCCACTCACCTGAAAACCAGGAACCGCGGAAACGGAGAGAGTCCCCCCTCTCACCTCCAGTCCAATCCTCCACACTGAATAACAACAGGATGGGCGATTGATCTCAAGGGGAAAGGGACGTGAAAGATACCCCACCAGATGTCTTCGGGGTTAGAGGATGGGCGCAGGGTCCTGGGGTATCTTGGTCAGGGAAGAAGAGTGTGGCAGACAATGTCTGTTAGTAGGAATATAGGAACAAAAGTCCAGGTCAAGGTCCAGAGTCAGAGGTGTGTGGGGTCTTGGTAGATAATCTGGGAACCGGAGAATCTTTTCCAGAAACCTCAATGCTCTCGTGGGACCTGTGAGTAAAAAGGTAGAATTCCAACAATCCAATAGTAGTGTCAGTGGTTGTAGAAAAAGGGTTGAGAGGTAGCAGGCTCCTGCTGTGTACCAAGAATGTCTATAAAGTAACTGGGAACCGCTCCTGCGGTTAATGCCAAATTGTTGATTGGACACGGCTCCTGCCGAGCACCCCCAAGGAAGGAAGTACAAAACAACGGTAGAACCGCGTTTGCGGTCTTATGCAAAATCAATGCCTTCGGCTCCTGCCGGGCACACTTAGAAAAACAAACAACTAATGAAACCGCACCCGCAGATTACTGTTCGATGGTGCGAAGGGCTCCTGCCGTGCACCTGAAAGCAGGCAACACAATACTTGAACCGCGTTCGCGGTATGAAGCCATATAGTGCGTACGGCTCCTGCTGCACGCACGAGGAAAGGTGAAATAAATAGAAAACCACTTCCGCAGTTTAAACAAAAACAAAAGGCTACCGGCTCCTTGCCGTGCACTCGAAGGCGGAATCAAAGTTATACCGCGTAAGCATTCACAAAGGTGAAAGTGGAGTTTACGGCTCCTGCTGAACACCTAAAAGGATTTGCAATAGTAAGACCGCGCCCGCGGTCAGGCAGTCAAATAGGTGCTAACGGCTATTGCAGTGCACCTGAGGAGGGCGAAGTTCAAAGTATCACGATAGTGTTTCAGCCAGGAATGAGGGTGTGCTAGCGGCTCCTGCCACATACACTTGAAACGGGAAGTTGAGAGATAACGCTCCTGCGTTCTCCCAGCCAGGAATCCAGAATACGAGTTCTTTAAGCCAAGCAACGTGAATGAGACAAGGGTGTTCCTAATATAGTGTGATTGCAGGTCAAAGGTTGAATATAGCCAATGAGAAGGAGAGGGAGTGATAAGGAAAGAGGTAAAACGTGGAAAGGAATGCAGATACAGTGTGCACAAGAGGCATGGCAGGAACAAGAGTGATAACAACTGTTCTCCCTGCTCCACAACCAGACAACAACAATCTAGTTTATTTGATTTGTTTTCTGGATATGGTCAGAGCAGTAACAATTGGTTTAAAGAAATTGCCCATTTACAGGTTTCAGATAATCCTTTTGTTACCTTACACCCAGTCAAATGAGGCGATGGATAAGGACAGTTATCTCTTTAGCCAATCAGGGCTGTGGTGGGATTGCTATTACAATAAAGCTCACTCCAGTAGAGGAGTGGTAGTTTTCTGAACAAAATAGGAAGGAGTACCCATCAGACATTTTTTAGAGATGTCTCCTGGTCCTCCCTAGCTATAGTTTACTTTAGAGATTACATGTTGCCCAGGTTTCTGAATTGCTTTTTAGATCTCAGGTTCTTCAAAGGATCTGTAACAACTTAAAACTCCTTCTGGCATATCAAATAGGTATCTTAAGACAAGCTGATAACTTGAAGTTGGAATTTGCTCTTTGTTTCCTGAAAGGAAGAGTGTTGAAAGGAATGACTATAAGATTATTATCACCTCTACGCAATTTGATTGTGGTCTCTTTGCTGATGAAGGATGTTTTGGGCAGACTTCATAGAGTAAGTAGAGGGACAAGGAAGGAAATGAGGAGGTAATGCTCAGATTACTTACCAGTAATCGTCATTACTCCAATTCTCCTTACTTGTCCCGTTACTTACGACCGTCCCTCCCATCCTGTTTCTGTTATCAGCCTCCAGTCAGGTAGTCAGGGCTTGGTATTAAACAGGAAGTGTTGAGGGGGATAGGTGCTTTATGATTTGATTGTCTACCTCAGGAATAGAAACAAAAGAAACAGCTTGGGAAATGGTGAGAGGCCGGAAGTGAATGGGCACATTCACTCATAGAGTAAGTACTGGGACGTGAAAGGAGAAATCTGAGAACTGAAGATTACCAGTAAGTAATCCAAGCATTCATAAAAATCCAATCTCAGCCAAACTGTCTTCTATTTTGACTCAGTGATTTACATAGTATATATTAAAGTGATCTAATTTGTATGTTTTGCAAGGCTCCATAACCATAAAATATATTAGAAAACATGTTGCATCTTGTTTATTTTAAAGCATCGCTTCAGACTATAAGTAAATACATTTTCACAGAGAGAAAAATCATATGCTGGTTTAAGAAAGTGCAACTTTTTTTTCTCGTATTGGTGATCTGTCTGGATTGCGACCGTTTTATTTGTATAGATAACACAGCGTGGCTCAACTAAACTGTCAGACAACAGTCCTCTGGTTCCAATGACTATAAGCCATTTCCTAAGTGCTTGCAGTGGTTTTGGTGATCTCCGTCTAGTGGAGAGTGTGGTATTTCCAATTTGGTTTAGAGTTCAGGCAGTCTCCTTTTCCACAGTTGCTGCGTGAATTTGGCTTCATGAACTCAGATATTCTGATGCATTTCACAGCCCGAGTCAGGATGCTCTATTTTTGGGAAAAGAGTGACTTTCATGCTTATTTGTGTCCAGTACCCATGATTTCTGTACGCCTCAAAATAAGGAGTGGATGCCTCTACAACGATTTAATTTATCACAGGTGTGTATTTGTATAATCATGCCCGTGTTCCATAGAGTTCCAAAATGTTCTACACCTGTATATTATTTGTTATTTTGCATTGATGCAGATGTTGTGTTATTGTTATATTGCTCAGAACATCCTTCAATTTATTTTGCACAACTATTTTACCCAATCATCTTTATGGAACATTGTTGGTGGTTTGTTTATTAACTTATTGTGTGGTGATTCAAACATTTAAGTATTCAGTGACTATATTTTGTAGCTTAATTTCTTTAAACCAGGGCAACAGATTTACACCAAAATACAAAAAGCAAGCTTTCTGAGTAAAGATCTAACTTGCTGACAAATTTGGTGTCATTTTATTGAGCCATTTTGTTCTGTATCGCTTCGCGAAATTCCTATGGAAATTGCATGAGAAAACCGCATTTTTGGACCACCCTGTTTTCTCAGACCCCACTTTACAGATCACCTCAAAACTTTCCAAGAATGAGCTGAGGTGGATGAATTATTTTTAGAATTTTTTTTTGAAGATTCATCAAACAGAGCTATAGTTTTGAGCAAAAACCGCGCTTCCTATGAACCTGCCAATGATATATATCTATATCTATATTCACCGAAAAAACCATTGGTTTCAGGGACGTCATAGTTAGAAATTAGCATTTAAAAAACCTTTGAAATTCACTGAAAAAACCATAGGTTTCAGGGACCTTATAGTTAGAAATTAGCATTTAAAAAACCTTAGAAATTAACTGAAAAAACCACAGGTTTCAGGGACGTTATAGGTAGTTGGACATTTCACTCGTACAAAACCAGAGAAATTCGGCCGTTATAGTTAGTTCAGCTAACTATAACTCGCGCCCCCGCATTGCACTGATGATGACGTCACATATTACATCACTGATGACATCACTGATGACATCATCCAGTGACTGTGTGTTTCTGTAATGTTTAAATATGTTTTATATATATATGCCAAGGTTTATTGAAGAATGAGTGGGTGTATAAGTGTCTGAATGGATGATTTAGTAGGTGCGTGACTGACTGTATAAGTGAGTGATTAAACGTATCTTACTGAATGCATGGGTTAGTGACTAATCTGTGTGAATGTCTGTATCAGTCTGTTAGTTGGTGTGTAAGCGGCTGCATGGGTTGGCGAGTAGCTACATGAGTGTCTATATGGGTTATTGATTGGTTGTCTGAGTATCTGTATGGGTGCCTGAATATCTGTGTGGGTGGGTGGGGTGTGTGTGACTCTGTGCATATATGTGTGAGCGGGTGATTCACTGGGTGTATGGGTTCAAGAGTGCATCTGTGAATGTCTGTATGGGTGGGTGAGTGTGTGTATGGGTATGTTGGTTAGTGAATGGATGTCTCAGTGATACATGTGTGAGTAACTACATATGTAAAAGGCAGTATATGTGAGAGTTGGAGTGTATAAATGACTATATGTGAGACTGAGTGATTGTGAGAGTGGCTGTATGGATGAGTGTGTGCTTGTATCAGTGATTGTATAAGAGAGTAAGTATGTGTTAGTATCTGAATGAATAAGTGAGGTGGTGTGTGTATAACTGTATAGGTGAGTAAATGGGAGTATGATTGATTCTTTGCATGACTGACTAGGTGTGTGAGTAACTCTATGGATGAATGGCGGTGTGTGAGTGTCTGTATAGGTGTATGAGTGCATATGATAGTGCTGTATTGATGAGTAGTCTGTATTTTAGAGTGGGTGTATCAAAGGTTATATTAGGGTATGAGGAGGTGCATCTGATTATCACGTGGATGATGTCATCAGTGATGTCATTTAGGATGTCATCAGTGATGTCACTGACCATGTTGAATGATGTAATATATGACGTCATTAGCAGTGCATAGTTAGCTGAACTAACTATAACAGCTGAATTTCTCTGGTTTTGTACGAGTAAAATGTCCAACTAACTATAACGTCCCTGAAACCTGTGATTTTTTCAGTGAATTTCTAAGGTTTTTTAAATGCTAATTTCTAACTATAACGTCCCTGAAACCTATGGTTTTTTCAGTGAATTTCAAAGGTTTTTTAAATGCTAATTTCTAACTATAACGTCCCTGAAACCTATGTTTTTTTTCAGTGAATTTCAAAGGTTTTTAAATGCTAATTTCTAACTATAACGTCCCTCAAACCTATGGTTTTTTCAGTGAATTTCTAAGGTTTTTTAAATGCTAATTCCTAACTATAACGTCCCTGAAACCTATGTTTTTTCCAGTGAATTTCAAAGGTTTTCTAAATGTTGGTTTCTAACTATGCCTACAGAGGTAGGACATGTGCAGAAAGAGGAAGAAAAGCGCTGAAAGACGCAAGAGAAATGCAGAAAGAGGCAACAGAAGTCCAGAAAGACGAAGAAAGGTGCAGAAAGAAGCAAGAGATATGCAGAAAGAACCAACAGAGGTGCAGAAAGAGGCCTTGTTGCAAAGCCATCCTGTGCCCCTAATTTGTTGCTGACTGGTACTAGTGGTAACTGACTCAGACTAACCAGGCCCGGAGCCAGTGCTATGCTGAAAGACACTTAGAATACAGTGAAAACACCTACATACACTAGGGTACACTATGGGTTGGGGTACCCCTGTGATTGGCATGACCTCCCCTGTAAGGCCCAAATACATAATAGGGCAGGTGGATTAAAACTACCTTTAAGTCAGAGGTGCAGAAAGAGGCAAGAGAAGTGCAGAATGAAGCAACAGAGGTGCCACAACAGGCAAGAGAGGTGCAGAAAGAAGCAAGTGAAGTGCAGAAGGAGGCAACAGAGGTGTAGAAAGAGGCAAGAGGGGTGCAGAAAGAAGGAAGAGAAGTGCAGAAAGAGGCAAGAGAATTGCTGAAAGAAGCAACAGAGGTGTAGAAAGAAGCAAGAGAAGTGCAGAAAGAGGCAAGTGAGGTGCAGAAAGAAGCGAAAATAGTGCAGAAAGAACCAACAGAGGTGCAAAAAGAGGCAAGAGGGGTGCAGAAAAAGGTAGGAGAGGTGCACAAAGAGGAAAGAGAGGTACAGAAAGAGGCAGGAGGGGTGCAGAAAGAAGGAAGAGAAGTGCAGAAAGAAGCAACAGAGGTGCTGAAAGATGCGCAAAGGATGCAGAAGGAGCAAGAGAAGTGCAGAAAGAGGCAAGAGAATTGCTGAAAGAAGCAACAGAGGTGTAGAAAGAAGCAAGAGAAGTGCAGAAAGAATCAACAGAGGTACAGAAAGAGGCAAGAGAGGTGCAGAAACAGGCAGGAAAGGTGCAGAAAGAGGGAACAGGGGTGCAGAAAGAGAAAAGAGGGGTGCAGAAAGAGGCAAGAGGGGTGCAGAAAGAAGCAAGTGAGGTGTAGAAAGAGGCAACAGAGGTGCATAAAGACACAAGAGAGGTGCAGAAACAAGCAAAAGAAGTGCAGAAAGAGGCAAGAGAATTGCTGAAAGAAGCAACAGAGGTGTGGAAAGAAGCAAGAGAAGTGCAGAAAGAGGCAAGAGAATTGCTGAAAGAAGCAACAGAGGTGTGGAAAGAAGCAAGAAAACAGCAGAAAGAGGCAAGAGGGATGCAAAAAAGGGAAGAAGGGTGCAGAAAGAGGCAATAGAGGTGCAGAAAGACGCAAGAGAGGTGCAGAAACAAGCAAGAGAAGTGCAGAAAGAGGCAAGAGAATTGCTAAAAGAAGCAACAGAGGTGTAAAAAGAACCAAGAGAAATACAGAAAGAGGCAAGTGAGGTGCAGAAAGAAGCAAGAGCAGTGCAGAAAGAACCTACAGAGGTGCAAAAAGAGGCAAGAGGGGTGCAGAAAGAGGTAGGAGAGGAGCACAAAGAGGCAAGAGAGGTACAGAAAGAGGCAGGAGGGGTGCAGAAAGAAGGAAGAGAAGTCCAGAAAGAGGCAAGAGAATTGCTGAAAGGAGCATTAGAGGTGTACAAAGAAGCAATAGAAGTACAGAAAGAGGCAAGTGAGGTGCAGAAAGAAGCAAGAGCAGTGCAGAAAGAACCAACAGAGGTGCCAAAATAAGCTAGAGCGGTACAGAAAAAGGTAGAAGAGGTGCACAAAGAGGCAAGAGAGGTACAGAAAGAGGCAGGAGGGGTGCAGAAAGATGGAAGAGAAGTGCAGAAAGAATCAACAGAGGTATGGAAAGAGGCAAGAGAGGTGCAGAAACAGGCAGGAAAGGTGCAGAAAGAGGGAACAGGGGTGCAGAAAGAGGCAAGAGAGGTGCAGAAAGAGAAAAGAGGGTGCAGAAAGAGGCAAGAGCGGTGCGGAAAGAAGCAAGTGATTTGTAAAAGAGGCAACAGAGATGAAAAAGAAGCAACAGAGGTGCAGAAACAAGCAAAAGAAGTGCCAAAAGAGGCAAGAGAATTGCTGAAAGAAGCAACAGAGGTGTGGAAAGAAGCAAGAGAAGTGCAGAAAGAGGCAAGTGAGGTGGAGAAAGAGGCAAGAGAGGTGCAGAAAATGGTAAGAGAACAGCAGAAAGAGGCAAGAGGGATGCAAAAAAAGGAAGAAGGGTGCAGGAAGAAGCAAGAGAGGTGCAGAAAGAAGCAAGAGAAGTGCAGAAAGAGGCAAGAGAGGTGCAGAAAGAGGCAGGAGGGGTTCAGAAAGAGGCAAGAGAAGTGCAGAAACAGGCAAGAGAAATGTACAAAGAGGCAAGAGAGGAGCAGAAAGAGGCAAGAGAGGTGTAGAAAGAAGCAAGAGCAGTGCAGAAAGGCAGGAGGGTGCAGAAAGAAGCAAGTGAGGTACAGAAAGAGGCAACAGAGGTGCAGAAAGATGCAAGAGAGGTGCAGAAAAAAGCAAGAGAAGTGCAGAAAGAGGCAAGAGAATTGCTGAAAGAAGCAACAGAGGTGTAGAAAGAACCAAGAGAAGTGCAGAAAGAGGCAAGTGAGGTGCAGAAAGAAGCAAGAGCAGTGCAGAAAGAACCAACAGAGGTGCAAAAAGAGGCAAGAGAAGTGCAGAAAGAGGCAAGAGGATTGCTGAAAGAAGCAACAAAGGTGTAGAAAGAAGCAAGAGAAGTGCAGAAAGTACCTAGTGAGGTGCAGAAAGAAGCAAGAGCAGTGCAGAAAGAACCAACAGAGGTGCCAAAATAAGCAAGAGCGGTACAGAAAAAGGTAGAAGAGGTGCACAAAGAGGCAAGAGAGGTACAGAAAGAGGCAGGAGGGGTACAGAAAGATGGAAGAGAAGTGCAGAAAGAATCAACAGAGGTGCTGAAAGAGGCGCGAAGGGTGCAGAAAGAGCAAGAGAAGTGCAGAAAGAAACAACAGAGGTATGGAAAAAGGCAAGAGAGGTGCAGAAACAGGCAGGAAAGGTGCAGAAAGAGGGAACAGGGGTGCAGAAAGAGGGAAGAGAGGTGCAGAAAGAGAAAAGAGTGTGCAGAAAGAGGCAAGAGGGGTGTGGAAAGAAGCAAGTGAGGTATAAAAAGAAGCAACAGAGGTGAAAAAGAAGCAAGAGAGGTGCAGAAACAAGCAAAAGAAGTGCCGAAAGAGGCAAGAGAATTGCTGAAAGAAGCAACAGAGGTGTGGAAAGAAGCAAGAGAAGTGCAGAAAGAGGCAAGTGAGGTGGAGAAAGAGGCAAGAGAGGTGCAGAAAATGGTAAGAGAACAGCAGAAAGAGGCAAGAGGGATGCAAAAAAAGGAAGAAGGGTGCAGGAAGAAGCAAGAGAGATGCAGAAAGAAGCAAGAGAAGTGCAGAAAGAGGCAAGAGAGGTGCAGAAAGAGGCAAGGGAAGTGAGTGCAGAAACAGGCAAGAGAAATGTACAAAGAGGCAAGAGAGGAGCAGAAAGAGGCAAGAGAGGTGTAGAAAGAAGCAAGAGCAGTGCAGAAAGGCAGGAGGGGTGCAGAAAGAAGCAAGTGAGGTGCAGAAAGAGGCAACAGAGGTGCAGAAAGACGCAAGAGAGGTGCAGAAACAAGCTAGAGAAGTGCAGAAAGAGGCAAGAAAATTGCTGAAAGAAGCAACAGAGGTGTAGAAAGAACCAAGTGAAGTGCAAAAAGAGGCAAGTGAGGTGCAGAAAGAAGCAAGAGCAGTGCAGAAAGAACCAACAGAGGTGCAAAAAGAGGCAAGAGGGGTGCAGAAAGAGGTAGGAGAGGTTCACAAAGAGGCAAGAGAGGTACAGAAAGAGGCAGGAGGGGTGCAGAAAGAATGAAGAGAAATGCAGAAAGAGGCAAGAGAATTGCTGAAAGAAGCAACAGAGGTGTACAAAGAAGCAATAGAAGTACAGAAAGAGGCAAGTGAGGTGCAGAAAGAAGCAAGAGCAGTGCAGAAGAACCAACAGAGGTGCAAAAAGAGGCAAGAGGGGTGCAGAAAAAGGTAGGAGAGGTGCACAAAGAGGCAAGAGAAGTTCAGAAAGAGGCAGGAGGGGTGCAGAAAGAAGGAAGAGAATTGCAGACAGAAGCAACAGAGGTGTAGAAAGAAGCAAGAGAAGTGCAGAAAGAATCAACAGAGGTACAGAAAGAGGCAAGAGAGGTACAGATCAGGCAGGAAAGGTGCAGAAAGAGGGAACAGGGGTGCAGAAAGAGAAAAGAGGGGTGCAGAAAGAGGCAAGAGGGGTGCAGAAAGAAGCAAGTGAGGTGTAGAAAGAGGCAACAGAGGTGCATAAAGAAACAAGAGAGGTGCAGAAACAAGCAAAAGAAGTGCAGAAAGAGGCAAGAGAATTGCTGAAAGAAGCAACAGAGGTGTGGAAAGAAGCAAGAGAAGTGCAGAAAGAGGCAAGAGAATTGCTGAAAGAAGCAACAGAGGTGTGGAAAGAAGCAAGACAAATACAGAAAGAGGCAAGTGAGGTGCAGAAAGAAGCAAGAGCAGTGCAGAAAGAACCTACAGAGGTGCAAAAAGAGGCAAGAGGGGTGCAGAAAGAGGTAGGAGAGGAGCACAAAGAGGCAAGAGAGGTACAGAAAGAGGCAGGAGGGGTGCAGAAAGAAGGAAGAGAAGTCCAGAAAGAGGCAAGAGAATTGCTGAAAGGAGCATTAGAGGTGTACAAAGAAGCAATAGAAGTACAGAAAGAGGCAAGTGAGGTGCAGAAAGAAGCAAGAGCAGTGCAGAAAGAACCAACAGAGGTGCCAAAATAAGCTAGAGCGGTACAGAAAAAGGTAGAAGAGGTGCACAAAGAGGCAAGAGAGGTACAGAAAGAGGCAGGAGGGGTGCAGAAAGATGGAAGAGAAGTGCAGAAAGAATCAACAGAGGTATGGAAAGAGGCAAGAGAGGTGCAGAAACAGGCAGGAAAGGTGCAGAAAGAAGGAACAGGGGTGCAGAAAGAGGCAAGAGAGGTGCAGAAAAGAGAAAAGAGGGTGCAGAAAGAGGCAAGAGTGGTGCGGAAAGAAGCAAGTGATTTGTAAAAAGAGGCAACAGAGATGAAAAAGAAGCAACAGAGGTGCAGAAACAAGCAAAAGAAGTGCCAAAAGAGGCAAGAGAATTGCTGAAAGAAGCAACAGAGGTGTGGAAAGAAGCAAGAGAAGTGCAGAAAGAGGCAAGTGAGGTGGAGAAAGAGGCAAGAGAGGTGCAGAAAATGGTAAGAGAACAGCAGAAAGAGGCAAGAGGGATGCAAAAAAAGGAAGAAGGGTGCAGGAAGAAGCAAGAGAGGTGCAGAAAGAAGCAAGAGAAGTGCAGAAAGAGGCAAGAGAGGTGCAGAAAGAGGCAAGAGAGGTTCAGAAAGAGGCAAGACAAGTGCAGAAACAGGCAAGAGAAATGTACAAAGAGGCAAGAGAGGAGCAGAAAGAGGCAAGAAAGGTGTAGAAAGAAGCAAGAGCAGTGCAGAAAGGCAGGAGGGTGTAGAAAGAAGCAAGTGAGGTGCAGAAAGAGGCAACAGAGGTGCAGAAAGATGCAAGAGAGGTGCAGAAAAAAGCAAGAGAAGTGCAGAAAGAGGCAAGAGAATTGCTGAAAGAAGCAACAGAGATGTAGAAAGAACCAAGAGAAGTGCAGAAAGAGGCAAGTGAGGTGCAGAAAGAAGCAAGAGCAGTGCAGAAAGAACCAACAGAGGTGCAAAAAGAGGCAAGAGAAGTGCAGAAAGAGGCAAGAGGATTGCTGAAAGAAGCAACAAAGGTGTAGAAAGAAGCAAGAGAAGTGCAGAAAGTACCTAGTGAGGTGCAGAAAGAAGCAAGAGCAGTGCAGAAAGAACCAACAGAGGTGCCAAAATAAGCAAGAGCGGTACAGAAAAAGGTAGAAGAGGTGCACAAAGAGGCAAGAGAGGTACAGAAAGAGGCAGGAGGGGTACAGAAAGATGGAAGAGAAGTGCAGAAAGAATCAACAGAGGTGCTGAAAGAGGCGCGAAGGGTGCAGAAAGAGCAAGAGAAGTGCAGAAAGAAACAACAGAGGTATGGAAAAAGGCAAGAGAGGTGCAGATACAGGCAGGAAAGGTGCAGAAAGAGGGAACAGGGGTGCAGAAAGAGGCAAGAGAGGTGCAGAAAGAGAAAAGAGTGTGCAGAAAGAGGCAAGAGGGGTGCGGAAAGAAGCAAGTGAGGTATAAAAAGAAGCAACAGAGGTGAAAAAGAAGCAAGAGAAGTGCAGAAAGAGGCAAGTGAGGTGGAGAAAGAGGCAAGAGAGGTGCAGAAAATGGTAAGAGAACAGCAGAAAGAGGCAAGAGGGATGCAAAAAAAGGAAGAAGGGTGCAGGAAGAAGCAAGAGAGATGCAGAAAGAAGCAAGAGAAGTGCAGAAAGAGGCAAGAGAGGTGCAGAAAGAGGCAAGGGAAGTGAGTGCAGAAACAGGCAAGAGAAATGTACAAAGAGGCAAGAGAGGAGCAGAAAGAGGCAAGAGAGGTGTAGAAAGAAGCAAGAGCAGTGCAGAAAGGCAGGAGGGGTGCAGAAAGAAGCAAGTGAGGTGCAGAAAGAGGCAACAGAGGTGCAGAAAAGACGCAAGAGAGGTGCAGAAACAAGCTAGAGAAGTGCAGAAAGAGGCAAGAAAATTGCTGAAAGAAGCAACAGAGGTGTAGAAAGAACCAAGAGAAGTGCAAAAAGAGGCAAGTGAGGTGCAGAAAGAAGCAAGAGCAGTGCAGAAAGAACCAACAGAGGTGCAAAAAGAGGCAAGAGGGGTGCAGAAAGAGGTAGGAGAGGTTCACAAAGAGGCAAGAGAGGTACAGAAAGAGGCAGGAGGGGTGCAGAAAGAATGAAGAGAAATGCAGAAAGAGGCAAGAGAATTGCTGAAAGAAGCAACAGAGGTGTACAAAGAAGCAATAGAAGTACAGAAAGAGGCAAGTGAGGTGCAGAAAGAAGCAAGAGCAGTGCAGAAGAACCAACAGAGGTGCAAAAAGAGGCAAGAGGGGTGCAGAAAAAGGTAGGAGAGGTGCACAAAGAGGCAAGAGAAGTTCAGAAAGAGGCAGGAGGGGTGCAGAAAGAAGGAAGAGAATTGCAGACAGAAGCAACAGAGGTGCTGAAAGAGACATGAAGGGAGCAGAAAGAGCAAGAGAAGTGTAGAAAAAAGCAACAGAGGTAAAGAAAGAGGCAAGAGAGGTGCAGAAACAGGCAGGAAAGGTGCAGAAAGAGGGAACAGGGGTGCAGAAAGATGCGAGAGGTGCAGAAAGAGGATAGAGGGGTGCAGAAAGAGGCTAGAGGGGTGCAGAAAGAAGCAAGTGAGGTGCAGAAAGACAGAAGAGAGGTGCTGAAACAAGCAAGAGAAGTGCAGAAAGAGGCAAGAGGATTGCTGAAAGAAGCAACAGAGGTGTAGAAAGAAGCAAGAGAAGTGCAGAAAGTGCCTAGTGAGGTGCAGAAAGAAGCAAGAGCAGTGCAGAAAGAACCAACAGAGGTACAAAAAGAAGCAAGAGCGGAACAGAAAAAGGTAGAAGAGGTGCACAAAGAGGCAAGAGAGGTACAGAAAGAGGCAGGAGGGGTGCAGAAAGAAGGAAGAGAAGTGCAGAAAGAAGCAACAGATGTGCTGAAAGAGGTGCGAAGGGTGCAGAAAGAGCAAGAGAAGTGCAGAAAGAAGCAACAGAGGTGCAGAAATATGTAAGAGAGGTGCAGAAACAAGTAAAAGAAGTGCATAAAGAAGCAGCAGAGATGTAGTGAGGGGGAAGTGGGGGGGAGAAAGATGCAAGAGGGTTACAGAAGGAAACAAGAGAGGTGCAGAAAGAGGGAAGAGGGGTGCAGAAAAAGGGAAGAGTGGTGTGAAAGAGGCATGAGGGTTGCAGAAAGAACCAACAGAAAGAGGCAAGAGAGGCGCAGAAAGAAGCAAGAGTGGTTTACACACCATTAGTACCAATTTAATACCCACATTTAGCAATAAGTAACAGGTCACCATTCTAGGTTTGCACAGGGCCTTCCACCACGCTGTAACACTTGCTGCTGCATTTTTGGTAACGTTTGAGCCGTTTGAGCTAGAAACAATGTTTTTTTTTGCTGAAATCTGCAGATTATGCAGCAGATGATGGATTATGTGGCAAATGCGGTAAATGTATAATTGTGCAAAAGTCGGTGCAGCCAAACAGTCACATAATTCCAGTGGCCCTGCTCATACCTCTGACTAGGTCCAGAAGTGCTCCTCAGTGGTTCCTTCTTTTTTTTCTCTCATTGAGTTCATAGTTTAGCTTCTATGGAAACAAGGAAGACTAAGCCTGAGGCTACAACTCCACAACACAGACTATCATACCACACAATTACTCTCCATAACACATAATCCCACTCTCCATAATTCCTACACACTAAATACCACATACTTTCCATCCACATAATTTCACTGCACAACATACCACATAATTACACACAACCTACATCCACTCCACTCCAAGAAACATTATTAAAACACTTTTACATTTACAACGTCAATAGCTCTAACTCTCGCATATGCAAAACCTATTACATTGCAAATGCTTCTTTAACTAGTAGTCGCGTTTGCAGAGTGGTGGAGAAAGGCTGCTGGGCCTCCGACCAGCACTCAGGAATTCCACTGCGTAGGACTTACAGGAGGTACCAGGAGGGATTCTTAGCCCCCAAAGTCCCTCAGGAGTAAAGTGGACTTCATCCCCATCCCGTAGTTTGCCAGGAGGCACGTTTGCAGAGTGGTGGAGAAAGGGGGCGTGACCTCCGAAGACGTCTTAGCAATCCCACTGTGTGGGACTTACTGGAGGTAACAAGAGGAGTAGTTGGCCCCCAAGGACATCCTTGGGGGGCAACTACCCCTCCTATTACCTCCAGTAAGTCCCACACAGCAGGATTGCTAAGTTCTCATAGCAGGCCATGCCCCCTTTGCCCACCACTCTGCAAACGTGCTCCCTGGCGTGCTCTTGGATGGGGATCGAAGTCCCCTTCGCTGCTGGGGGTGTTTAGGGGCCAACTAGCCTACCTCTTACCTCCAGTAAGCCCCACACAGTGGGATTGCTGAGAGGTAGACACAGGCCACGCCCCCTTTCTCCACCACTCTGCAAACGCGCCTCCTGGCACGCTCTTGGTTGGGGAAGGAAGTCCCCTTACCTCCTGAGGGTCCCTGGGGGCCAACTAGCCCTCCTGTTACCTCCAGTAAGCCCCACACATCTGGATTGCTCAGAGTAGTCCAAGGCCACACACCCTTTTTACAGCACTCTGCAAACACGCCTCCTGGCACACTGCTGCTTGGGGGATGAAGTTCACTTTAGTCCTGAGGTCCTCAGGACACAAGAGGACCTCATCACCCCACCAGCAGTGCACCAAGAGGCACGTTTGCAGAGTGGTGTAAAAAGGGGCGTGGCCTCGGACCACCTCTCAGCAATCCCACTGTGTGGGGATTACTGGAGGTACCTGGTGGGCTAGTTGGCCCCCAGGGACCCTCAGGAATGAAGGGGACTTAATCCCCCAACTTAGAACGCACCAGGGGGTGCGTTTGCAGAGTGTTGCAGGGAGGGGGTGAGGCCTCCAGCGAGATGCCGGCTTTTCTTTTTTAAAAATATTTTTAGAAGGGGGGCTGTGTGGCCCCCCTTCTTTTAGCATTTTTTGTGCCCTGGGGACCCCATCCCCCTGAGCCTTTTTTATTTAAAAAAAAAAAAAACGGGAAGGGGGCTGCGTGGCCTCCCTTCCCTGGGCCACTATTGGCCCCGGGGACCCCATCCCCGGGCCTGGCCTTGTTTTTATAAAATATTTTACCCGGGAGGGGGGCCGCGTGGCCCCCCTCCCCTGGGCCACTGGATGATGGGGTCCCCGGGGCCTGGCAGCCTTGTTTATTTATTTTTTTGGAGGGGTGCTGCGTGGCCCCCTCCTGAGGCCACTTCTGGCCCCGGGGACCCCAACTCCTGGGCCGGCCCTCAAGTTGGGGACTGTGGGGGGAGCCCCAATGCCCCTACGGTCCCAGCCGGATCCCCACCTCCTGCAGGAGCCGGCATTGCTTTTGGGCAAGGGAGCTGCTGACATGCAGCTCCCCTTGCCTAAAGCAATTCTGCTGCTTCTTGGAAGCGAGAGCAGGTTTCCTGCCCTCGCTTCCAAGAAGAAAAGCAGGAGTTTGCTATGGCAGGGCGGGAGCCATGCTCCCGCCCTGCCATTGCAAACGGCAATTTCCCGGGGGTGGGCACCCCGGGACATTGCAGGAGCCGGCCCTGGGGGGTGGCAGTCCCCAGGGCCATCTAGGGCTCAAGGAGGGGGGCACGCGGCCCCCCTCCCAACGTGCACATTGCCCTGGGGAGGTGTTAGTCCCCGGGGCCTGGGGTCCATAACGGACCCCCGCATTAGCATAAAGTGTGCCCTGGGGAAGTGGTGGTCCCCCGGGCAGTGTGGGGTTGGGCAGGAGCCCCCACCACACCTTTAATTAAATAAAAAAGCCCCGGGGAGGTGGCGGTCCCTGTGGCTGCGGGGTGCCGCGATGCCCACCGTACTTAATGATTAAAGCCGCAGGGAGGTGGCGGTCCCTGGGGCTGTGTGGGGGGGACAAGAGCCCCCCCATGCTTTTTATTTATTTATTTTAAATAAAGCCCCGGGGAGGTGGCGGTCCCTGGGGCTGCGGGGGGCCGCAAGCCCCCCCACATTTGAATAAGGATTGCCCCGGGGAGGTGGCAGTCCCAGGGCTGTGGGGGCCCTGCAGGCCCCCGCACCATTATTAAATATTGCCCCCGGGACCTGGCCCACCCAGGGGCTTTAAGAAAACAAAGTGTGGGAGACGCACTTCATTTTCTTTTTACATTTTCTTCCGGATTTGCGCACCCAGCGCGACTCCGGTGGAATTTCTTTAAAAAAATGCTTTTTTTGGGCCTGGTGGTCCCTGTGGGATCCCCTGAGCAGGCCTAGGGGGTCAGGGTGTTTCTACTCTGCCCCTTTTTCTTCATTTTTAACTTTTTTTCCTTTTTCTTGTGACTCGGTTCTACCGAGTCACAAGATGGCTGCCAACACTTTCTGGTTTGGAGTGTTGGCAGCCAATCAGAATTAAGCTCGTGCTCGGGAGGATTCGCGGCGCCTCCTCGGTGCTCAGATATCAATATTTTTATTTTTTGAATTTGTCAGGAACTACTGAACGGATTTACACCATTTAAAAAAAAGGTCGCTTTCTGAACCAAGAGCTACCTTTGTGCCAAATTTGGTGTAATTCCGTTCAGCAGTTCGGGCTGTAGCCTGTTCCAAAATTTCCTATTGAAATTAACATTTTTCTCGGCCCCCGCTTGACGAATCACCCCGAAACTTTCAAGACAGGAGCTGACCTAAGCTGGTCATTAGTTTGGAAAATTTTGCGAAGATTCGTCAAACGGCGCCAACGATATTGGCAAAAGAAATAACGCTTATTTAATAGAAACAAGGCCCTAACTATAAACTACCTACTGGCGACTGCCAGTAGGATATATATATATATATATATATATATATGCAAACACTTGGTAGTCCTTCTTGAGCAGCACTCGAGATAGCGGCAAAGGTTACCAGCCTTACTCACAGGTATGGACAAGGTTCGTGTAACCGGTAAATTGTAGCAGCCTAGCGTGACGCCTGATCCGTTTCGATTTCCATCTTTATCAAAGGCTTTTCACGAATAGTAAGCATGCTGCGGTGTGCAAACTCCTTCATTTAAAATCGCCACAATGACACCCCCCTGTATGGGGCTGCTCCAATGAGACAGTGCTGGAGGCATTATGGAGGTTGTAGTGCATGTTTATTTTCACCTTCTTTTTAAGCATGCACAATTCCTGCTAATAATAAAGTCCTAATTGGACCCCAGCCACTGGAACCAGTCCTCAATCCTGCGTCGCTCCTCCGTAAAGAGGCCAGTGTATCTGAACCTCACGGCCCCCCTACATTCTGGGGTGGTGCTTAATCGACGGCCGGACCGCCGTCTATTGATGAAAACACTTGGTAGTCCTTCTTGAGCAGCACTCGAGATAGCGGCGAAGGTTACCAGCCTTACTCACAGGTATGGACAAAGTTCGTGTAACCAGTAAATTGTAGCAGCCTAGCGTGACGCCTGACGCGTTTCGATTTCCATCTTTATCAAAGGCTTTTCACGAATGGTAAGCATGCTGCGGTGTGCAAACTCCTTCATTTAAAATCGCCACAATGACACGCCCCTGTAAACATGCACTACAACCTCCATAATGCCTCCAGCAGTGTCTCATTGGAGTAGCCCCATACAGGGGCGTGTCATTGTGGCGATTCTAAATGAAGGAGTTTGCACACGCAGCATGCTTACCATTCGTGAAAGCCTTTGATAAAGATGGAAATCGAAGCGTGTCAGGCGTCACGCTAGGCTGCTACAATTACCGATTACACGAACCTTGTCCATACCTGTGAGTAAGGCTGGTAACCTTCGCCGCTATCTCGAGTGCTGCTCAGAAGGACTACCAAGTGTTTGCATCAATAGGCGGCGGTCCGGCCGTCGATTAGCACCACCCCAGGATGTAGGGGGCCGTGAGGTTCAGATACACTGGCCTCTTTACGGAGGACCGACGCAGGATTGAGGACTGGTTCCAGTGGCTGGGGTCCAATTAGGACTTTATTATTAGCAGGAATTGTGCATGCTTAAAAGAAGGTGAAAATAAACATGCACTACAACCTCCATAATGCCTCCAGCACTGTCTCATTGGAGTAGCCCCATACAGAGGCGTGTCATTGTGGAGATTTTAAATGAAGGAGTTTGCACACCGCAGCATGCTTACCATTCGTGAAAAGCCTTTGATAAAGATGGAAATCGAAACGCGTCAGGCGTCACGCTAGGCTGCTACAATTTACCGGTTACACAAACCTTGTCCATACCTGTGAGTAAGGCTGGTAACCTTCGCCGCTATCTCGAGTGCTGCTCAAGAAGGACTACCAAGTGTTTGTATATATATATATATATATATATATATATATATATATTCACTGAAAAAACCATAGGTTTCAGGCACGTTATAGTTAGAAATTAGCATTTAAAAAACCTTTGAAATTCACTGAAAAAACCATAGGTTTTAGGGAAAGTTATAGTTAGTTGGACATTTCACTTGTACAAAACCAGAGAAATTCCCCTGTTCTAGTTAGTTCTGCTAACTATAACTCGCGCCCCCGCAATGCACTGCTGATGACGTCACATATTACATCACTCATGACATGGTCAGTGACATCACTGATGACATCACTGATGACATCACTGATGACATCATCCAGTGACTGTGTGTTTCTGTAAAGTTTAAATATGTTTAATATAAAAAGGGAAAGGCGTATTGAAGAATGAGTGGGTGTATAAGTGTCTGAATGGATGATTTAGTAGGTGCGTGACTGACTCTATAAGTGAGTGATTAAACGTATCTTACTGAATGCATGGGTTAGTGACTAAACTGTGTGATGTCTGTATCCGTCTGTCTGTTGGTGTGTAAGCGGCTGCATGGGTTTGTGAATAGCTACATGAGTGTCTATATGGGTTATTGATTGGTTGTCTGAGTATCTGTATGGGTGCCTGAGTATTTGTGTGGGTGGGGTGTGTGTGACTCTGTGCATAGATGTGTGAGTGGGTGATTCACTGGGTGCATGGTTTGAAGAGTGCATCTGTGATGGACTGTATGGGTGGGTGAGTGTGTGTATGGGTGTGTTAGTGAGTGAATGTATATCTCAGTGGTACATGTGTGAGTAACTACATATGTGAAAGGCAGTATATATGTGTGTTGGAGTATATAAATGGCTATAAGTGAGAGTGTGTGATTGTGAGAGTGGCTGTATGGATGAGTGTGTGCTTGTATCAGTGATTGTATAAGAGCATAAGAATGTGCTAGTATTTGTATGAGTAATTGAGCTGGTGTGTGTATAACTGTATAGGTGAGTAAATGGCAGTGTGATTAATTATTTGCATGACTGACTAGGTGTGTGAGTACCTCTATGGATGAGTGGTGGTGTGTGAGTGTCTATATAGGTGTATGAGTGCATATGATAGTCCTGTACTGAGTGACCGTAAGTATGAGTGACTGTACGGGTGAGTGAGTGGATGTGTGTGTAGACCTAAGAATGAGTGAGTGGGTATGTAGTTATTGGTGTTGGAGTGTCTATGGTTTTGAGAATGGCAGTCTGTAATTTAGAGTGGGTGTATCAAAGGCTATATTAGGGTGTGAGAAGATGCATCACATTATCACATGGATGATGTCATCAGTGATGTCATCAGTGATGTCATTTGAGATGTCATCAGTGATGTCATCAGTGATGTCACTGACCATGTCATGAGTAATGTAATATGTGGCGTCATCAGCAGTGCATTGCGGGGCGCGAGTTATAGTTAGCTGAACTAACTATAACGGGGAATTTCTCTGGTTTTGTACGAGTGAAATGTCCAACTAACTATAACTTGCCCTAAAACCTACGTTTTTTTCTGTGAATTTCAAAGGTTTTTTAAATGCTAATTTCTAACTATAACATGCCTGAAACCTATGGTTTTTTCAGTGAATTTCAAAGGTTTTTAAATGCTAATTTCTAATTATTACATGCCTGAAACCTATGGTTTTTAAGTGAATTTCAAAGGTTTTTAAATGCTATTTTCTAACTATGCCTACAGAGGTAGGACATGTGAAGAAAAGAAGAAAAAAACGCACAGAAAGAAGCAAAAGAAATGCAGAAAGAAGCAACAGAAGTCCACAAAGACGAAGAAAAGTGCAGGAAGAAGCAAGACATGTGCAGAAAGAACCAACAGAGGAGCAGAAAGAGGCCTTGTTGCAAAATCATCCTGTGCCCACAACTTTTTCAGACGGGTACTGGTGGTAACTGACTCTGAGTAACTAGGCCTAGAGCCAGTGCTATGCTAAAAGACACTTAGAATACAGTGAAAACATCTACATACACTAGGGAACACTATGCGTTGGGGTACCCCTGTGATTAGCATGACCTCCTCTGTAAGGCCCTAGTACATAGTAGGGCAGGGGGATTAAAACTACCTCTTAAAACGCGCCACGGGGCGCGTTTGCACAGTGGTGAAGGGGGGGGGCCTGAGGTGACATGTGTGCAAACACGCCCTGTGGCCGTTTTAAGTTGGGAGATTAAATCCCCTTGAATCGTGAGGGTCCCTGGGGTCCAACTAGCCCACTAGGTACCTCCAGTAAGCGCCACAGAGCTGCGTTGCAGAGAGGTGTAAAAGGGGCATGGCCTGGACCACCTCTCTGCAACGCAGGCCTGTGGCACTTGCTGGAGGTACCTGGTGGCTAGATTGGCCCCAGGGGCCCTCAGGATTGAAGGGTATTAATTCCCCAACTTAAAACGCGCCACAGGGCGTGTTTCACACATGTCACCTCAGGCCCCGCCCCTCCCTTCACCACTGTGCAAGCGCGCCCCGTGGCGCGTTTTAAGATTGGGGATAAAGTCCCCTTGAATCCTGAGGTCCCTGGGGTCCAACTAGCCCACGAGGTACCTCCAGTAAGCGCCACAGAGCTGCGTTGCAGAGAGGTGTAAAAAGGGGCATGGCCTGGACCACCTCTCTGCAACGCAGGCCTGTGGCGCTTACTGGAGATACCTGGTGGGCTATTTGGCTCCCAGGGGCCCTCAGGATGAAGGGGACTTAATTCCCAACCTAAAGCGCGCCCAGGGCGTGTTTGCACACATGTCACCTCAGGCCCCGCCCCCTCCCTTCACCACTGTGCAAACGCACCCAGTGGCGCGTTTTAAGTTGGGGGATAAAGTCCCCTTGAATCCTGAGGGTCCCTGGGGTCCAACTAGCCCACGAGGTACCTCCAGTAAGCGCCACAGAGCTGCGTTGCAGAGAGGTGTAAAAAGGGGCATGGCCTGGACCACCTCTCTGCAACGCAGGCCTGTGGCGCTTACTGGAGATACCTGGTGGGCTATTTGGCTCCCAGGGGCCCTCAGGATTGAAGGGGACTTAATTCCCCAACTTAAAACGCGCCCAGGGCGTGTTTGCACACATGTCACCTCAGGCCCCGCCCCCTCCCTTCACCACTGTGCAAACGCACCCCGTGGCGCGTTTTAAGTTGGGGGATAAAGTCCCCTTGAATCCTGAGGGTCCCTGGGGTCCAACTAGCCCACCAGGTACCTCCAGTAAGCGCCACAGAGCTGCGTTGCAGAGAGGTGTAAAAAGGGGCGTGGCCTGGACCACCTCTCTGCAACACAGCCCTGTGGCGCTTCCTGGAGGTACCTGGTGGGCTAGTTGGCCCCAGGGACCCCCAGTATTGAAGGGAATTAATTCCCCAACTTAAAGCGTGCCACAGGGCGCGTTTGCAGAGTGTTGCTGGGAGGGGGCGGGGCCTCCGGCACGATCGCGTCTTTTTTTTTTTTAAGAAGGGGGCTGTGTGGCCCCCCTTTCTTTCCTATTTTATGGACCCTGGGGACCCCATCCCCCAGGGCCTGAGCCCTATTTTTTTTAAAAATGGAAAGGGGCCGCGTGGCCCCCCTCCCGAGGCTATATTCGGCCCCGGGGACCCCATCCCCCGGGGCATGGCCAGTGTTTTTTTTAAATTTTATTTATTTGGAGGGGGGACAGTTCAAGGAGGGTGCTGCACTCTGCCCAGCTGTCACTGCTGCCCCGTCTGTGTTGATGGAGGGGGGTGGGGGAGGGATGTGTTGACATGATCTGAGCCCCCAGGGGTGCACAGAGTAACTCCTCTTAAGAAGCCACGGTCCAGGGTGCCGGGATGAACGCGTCCTTCTGTCCCGGAGCACACTTCTTGGCCGTAGCTGTGCACACCCGCTGTTCTCACGGGTTACAGGCGCGGGGAGAAGGTGTTGTTTGTCCTTGGTGTTTACATTCCTAGAAATGTCACGGATTGTGTTTCCGTGCCCCGGCCGGCACGTGGTGCTTCCCAGAATGCAGTCTGTGTCTGCCTGTCTGTCTGTGTCTGCCTGCCCCCCCTCCCGCCCAGCCCACCGCAGTGCCTAACTGCCTCTCTCCCGCACAGGCCTACAACTCGGAGTGGGGCACTGGCAGTTCGTGAAGGACCTCCGCTGGTTGAGCTCCGGCACCTCCGGACACCTGAACAAGGTGAGTGAGTGCTAACCCCCGCTTGGTAAGCCGCGGCAACTCCGGACACCT
This sequence comes from Calotriton arnoldi, assembly GCA_963921515.1. Classification (NCBI taxonomy): domain Eukaryota; kingdom Metazoa; phylum Chordata; class Amphibia; order Caudata; family Salamandridae; genus Calotriton; species Calotriton arnoldi. Next base: position 80,455 of record CAWUFW010010504.1, read on the forward strand.
GGACAAGGTGAGTGAGTGAGTTCGGCCCTCTGCAGTGCACCATGAGGTGGGAGCAGCCGGGGCTACCGCTATACCTCCCGATCTGGGGAAACTGAGAACCATTACATGAGGTCCTTCCTAGTAACTCTTGTTATTCAAATCGCTTATAAGCAGCGGAATTGATGTATGCAGCGCTACATAACATATATTGTTATAGAAAGCATGCTTATTAAGGGATGCATTATCTAAATTCCCCAATCCCTGGCATTTTACTGACTCAACAGCTATGGTGCAAGCGTAGCTATGCAAGTAGAGTGCGCCTTGCAAGTGGTACCAGGGGTTTGGGTGTGGCAAGGCAAGACGTTAAAAAATGTGCACATGTTTGGGGGCGAGTGGGTTAGATGGAAGAACACATGCATGTTAGGTTGGGGGTGCTGTGTGTAAAGCGGGCTATTGTACTGTATGCTGGGGTGCATATGACCAAAGGCCCAACTACCAGGACGTGTGGACCATGCTCAGGCGGAATATGGAGTTGGATAAAATGCACAACACACCCCATTTCAATTTTTGCTTTCCCTTTAATAAATTATTACCCAGAGCGCCAGCTCAGTCGAGCGAGCCAGGTCTCCAGCTCCCACAATGCACTGAGTAGTTAAATGAGATTTGATCTCACAGAGGGGTAGGTCCACGGGCTACCTATGCTCTGGTTCCCTCCTCAGATAAGTCTATTTAAGGCCAAAGGCTACTTTCTAGGGTCCTGGCAAATAAATAGAACGTGTTCTTCACACTGCCAAGTGGTTACGACTCTGTCCCTTTAGGTCGCCATCTCTGTTGAATCATGGCCAGGTTGGCCTCATGGCACATCGTATGGACAGGACACTCAAGTCACACAGTGCTAGCTTGAATGCAGGCTTCAGTATCCAAAAACTGGTAAGATAGTTCAATGGGTTTGAGCGCCTGTTGCAGAGATTGTCTTCTAACCTGCAGGTCTAACATTCGAATAGAGGCTAAACTGGCTGACCCTTTCATCCACCCAAGGTCATTGTAGGAGTACCACTGACGGGGGCAACAGCTCCTACTTTTAAAATCGCCATAAGACGATTCATTTTGTGAGGACACTGGCGAATGACCAATAATTGACTAGCGTGGCCGCAAATGGAGCGCTATATAACCCTTGCAATAGTTCAAGGAACTGATTATGAACACGCATCATTACTACTAATATCGACCACTTGACAACTCACACCAGAAGCTACACTGTTGCTAGGTGGTTTACTAATGGCTGTTCCTATTGAAGTCCTGGGATCTCTGTCCACCCTCGAAAGGTGCACCCATGCAGGGCTCGCTGGTGACCGCATGGATTCAAGTCTATGGCGTCACAGAACTCTATGGCGGGTAGATTAGCCCACTGAGCTATCGCACTGTTTCTAGTCAGTGTGTGTGTTGTAACAAGGAGAAACAGTCAGAGTGCAGGTGCCACCACCACAGCTGCAAAAAGCAGCCTTTTATTTGTATGACTCCCCCGCCCACCCCGCAGCAAAGTAAGGGTGCCAGGAAGGAAGCACCACCTGTCCAGCCACAAGCATTAGAGCGGGCCCTGGGTTACTGTTTAACACGAGCCCTCCCTGGGTTACAAGAGCCGAGGGCGGGGGCTGTGAGTCGATAGGATCTAAAGTGACAAGGTAGCATCTGCAGACAGATAGACACAGGGTGGCCTCCATCTCACTTCCGGCACACGTCATGAGCAGACATCTTCAGTAACCCAGGCGGAGGCTGCTGCCGACCTGAGAGGATAGCAGCCCCAGGCCCGACGGCCTCTCCTCCCGCAGATGACTTCTCACATTAGGTTTGAGTCTGTGGTGTATATTTAGTGCCCTAACATGGAGTGAGCAGGGTGTATTTTCACGGAAGTGATTTCTGTCTGTTTTCATACTTTGTCCTCCAGTGTGGCCTCCTTGGGCAGCCCTGGTCCTCTGTGCAGTGTCTGGAGCGGGGGCTACAGGCGTTCAGAGTAAAAAACCATAGGCTGCGCCTGTAGGCCTCGGAGCGGATGTGTGAGTGATGCTGTGTGTTTTCACTGAGCCAGGAAATGGCCAACAGTAGTTGTTTGCTCAGTGGAAATGTCTACTGTAAGGACATGCATGCCAGGGGAGGGGGTTCGTGCCAGCATCCAGAAGTGTGTGCCCGTTGCGGTTGTTGCAGCAGCTTGTGTTTGTTGACTGACGTTCTGATGTTTTGCAGTTTCTGAACCTGTACGAGAAGAGCCTCTGGAACGGCACCGGCTTGAGCAGCCGCAGCAGGGCCGAGCTGTGGCTGCAGCACAGCCTGCAGTCCCACTGTCAGTCCGCACAGCCCAGTCCGCTGCTCGGAAACCGCTCCTACGCCCGCAAGTTTTACTCAATTAAACTCTCCTCTCGGCCTGCGTCACTTCTTCAAAGCCTTCCCGCCCAGGGTCCGCCACAGGCGCTCCAGGGAAGGACTTAACACCGACATCAGTCCTGGCACAAGCATTTGCAATGCAATAGGTCTCGCATTTACGCGAGTTTAAGCTATTGGCATTGTAAATGACAATACCTTTTATTTATGTTTTAAAAACGAAAACAAAAATAAAAGGCATTGTTATTTGCAATGTCAATAGCTCAAACTCGCGTAAATGCGAGACCTATTGCATTGCAAATGCTTGTTATGATTTGAAGTATATATATTTGGTAGTTATTTAAGAAATTCAGGCTCAAAATGTTGTATATGTCATGCCGAGGAGGATCTGAACATCCAGCAGATCTTAAGATAAACTCTGATTGTATGGTTTGCGATAATATGCGCTTTATACTTTACGATCAAGGAAGAAACCCCTCGTGAACCAGTAAGAACTGTTTACATTTATTACACCCAACATTGCCATAGTGTGTGCAGCCTCGCTCTGCAAGATACAGAGCACCGCAGTAGCATCTTCAGCTAACAGCCTATTGATTTATGTCTCACTTTTTGGCTCTGGCAGTCTATGATAAATGAACGATGGTGCCTGTGCTTGGCAATGGCCCACTCATAGTCATACGGCATTTATGTCACACGAATGCTTCCAGACAGGAACAGAGAAAACACACCCAAGCAGCAGGAGTAACGTAGAAACGTGGATGCCATGTGCGAGGCTGTGGTCCACTTAGTGGAAATAAACGACAATTCTCATTGGACAGAAGGAAAGCTTTTCAAGTAGGTGTAAGCTCGTTGTGGTTGGTGTAAAACTATGCTTCATAAATCCCTTCCTCCGAAAAGCATTGCTCTGTTGTCGAAGATGCAGAAGTAGGTCAAATGTGCGTGCTCTTGTATATAAATGTTAATGGAAAATATATGCGATGGTCTATATACCAAAGGCTGTATGTCTCCTGAAAGGATTCGCCTATATGCAGTATGCCTGTGAATGAGTAATAATTATAAACAGGGCGAACAGAGTACATTACTGCATCAACTCTTAAATATTCGCAGACCTCTTTAGAGCCGTGAGTAAATTTTCGTTTGAATAAGTCCGCGTTATGGCATTTCCCTGGGCGATGGACTGGCTTGAAGAGTGGGACATTTTGAACCTGAATTTTCCTGTTTACTGGTGTTTCTTAAAGTGAGCGTGGCAGACACGGGCGTCCCCATGCCGTCCACTCATCCAACCCAACAGAAACAAAATTCTAACGGAATGCCTCCAACAACCTCCTCCAACCCCCACTCATTTTCGCCCACCGCACCAAAAGTGGAGACGGGTGCGGCTTTCGCTGGTGTAGGTACTTGGTGTATGACAGCGCCTGGAAGACGGTGAAGAGGCAGACAGCGACAGGTGTGAAATACAGCCACGCTTTTAGATAATGCACTGAAACCTCTTCCTCCGCTACCAACCCGGTACTTGGCGCTCTATCTGATCAGTGTTTTTGGCAAGGTTTCCACATATATCGTCGTCTACACAAAACGCATTCAGCTTGTTAACGTTTCATAAAAAGTGCAGCACGCAGGATTCCCCACCTTACTTCTTCAGCAATGGGAGCTTGAGGAATATAACATATGATAATATTAAAAGTTAAACGCCAAATAGAAAGTACCCTGTTATTGGGCTGGTTGACTCTGCAGATGCGCGCAAAAGGTGTTCTATATACTAAAGTGTCGTTTTTTAAAAATTTTCGGCGGGATTCGCGCACCCAGCACGAATTCTGCCAAATTGTTGTTTTAAAAAAAAAAGCTTTTTGTGGGCCTGCAGGCCTAGGGGGTCAGGGTGTTTCTACCCTGCCCCCTTTTCTTGTTTTTAATCTTTTTTTCAACTGATTTCTTGTGACTCGGTTTTACCGAGTCACAAGATGGCTGCCAACACATTCTGGTTTGGAGTGTTGGCAGCCAATCAGAATGAAGCTCGTGCTCGGAAGGGTTCGCAAATCCTCCTCGGTGCTCAGATATATACATTTTTATTTTTTAAATTTCTCAGGAACTACTGAACGGATTTACACCATTTAAAAAAAAAAAGGGCGCTTTTTGAACCAAGAGCTACCTTTTTGCCAAATTTGGTGTAATTCCGTTCAGCAGTGCGGGCTGTAGCCTGTTCCAAAATGTCCTATTGAAATTAACATGGAGAAAACACGTTTTGGGACCCCCTTTTTTCTCAGCACCCGCTTGACGAATCACCCCGAAACTTTCAAGACAGGAGCTGATCTGAGCTGGTCATTAGTTTGGAAAATGTCAGGAAGATTCGTCAAAAGGCACCAAAGATATTGGCAAAAGAAAAAACACGTTTTGAATAGAAACAAGGTTCTAACTATAACTACCTACTGGCAACCGCCAGTAGGTAATCTATATCAATATATATATCTATATCAATATATATATATATCTATATCAATATATATATATATATGTATATATATATATATATATATATATATATATATATATACATATTCCATAATTCCTCACTGCTGCCCCTGGCCCTGGTGTCAGCGGTGTGCGCTCTGACATGAGTTCTCACACAACAGCAAAGTTTACTCTTTCCTGGCCCCCGGAAAATGAAACACACACTCTTACATTTATTGCACATTAATTTATTCCATCGTATGTGTAGGAAAAGCACAAATTCTCAACACATTTTGGTGATCAAGTTGCCTTGGTCACAGGGATATATATATATGTATATAGATATAAAATATATATATATTCACTGAAAAAACCATAGGTTTCAGGGGCGTTATAGTTAGCTGGACATTTCACTCGTACAAAACCATAGAAATTCCACTGTTATAGTTAGTTCAGCTAACTATAACTCGCGCCCCCACAATGCACTGCTCATGACGTCACATATTACATCATTCATGGCATGGTCAGTGACATCACTGATGACATCACTGATGACATCTCAAATGACATCACTGATGACATCACTGATGACATCATCCACGTGAAAATCTGATGCACCTCCTCACAGTCTAATATAACCTTTAATACACCCACTGTAAAATACAGACTACCATTTTTGAAACCATCGAGACACCAATACCAGTTACTACATACGCACACTTTGATTCCTAGGTCTACACACACATCCACTCATTCACCCATACATTCACTTATACATGCAGTCACTCATCAATACAACACTATGATATGCACTCATACACCTATTCAGACACTCACACACCGCCACTCATCCATGGAGTTACTCACACACCTAGTCAGTCATGCAAAGAATCAATCACACTCCCATTTACTCACCTATACAGTTATACACACACCACCTCACTAATTCATACAGATACTACCGCATAATTACTCTATTATATAATTACTGATACAAGTAGACACTCATCCATACAGCCACTCTCACAATCACTCACTCTCACATATACTCATTTATATACAGCATCACTCACATATACTGCCTTTTACATATGTAGTTACTCACACATGTACCACTCAGACATCCATTCACTCACCAACACACCCATACACACACTCACCCACCCATACAGCTGTTTCCACATGCACTCTTGAACCCATACACCCAGTGAATCAACCACTCACACATCAATGCACAGAGTCACACACCTCCAACCCACCCACACACACACTCAGTCTCAGGCAAACAATCAATAACCCATATAACTACTCATGTAGCTACTGACCAACCCATGTAGCAGCTTACACAGCAACAGACAGACTGATACACACATTCACACAGTTTAGTCACTAACCCATGCATTCAGTAAGACACGTTTAATCACTCACTTATACAATCAGTCACACACCTGTAAAATCCCCCATCCAGACAATTATACACCCACTCATTCTTCAATACACCTAAGAATATATGTAAAACATATTTAAAAATTACAGAAACTCACAGTCACTGGATGATGTCATCAGTGATGTCCTTTGAGATGTCATCAGTGATGTCATCAGTGATGTCACTGACCATGCCATGAATGATGTAATATGTGATGTCATGAGCAGTGCATTGTGGGGGCGCGAGTTATAGTTAGCTGAACTAACTATAACAGTGGAATTTCTATGGTTTTGTACGAGTGAAATGTCCAGCTAACTATAACGCCCCTGAAACCTATGGTTTTTCAGTGAATTTCAAAGGTTTTTTAAATGCTAATTTCTAACTACAACGTCTGTAAAACCTATGGTTTTTTCAGTGAATTTGAAAGGTTTTATAAATGCTAATTTCTAACTACAATGTCCCTGAAACCTATATTGTTTTTAACTAAATTTAAAAAAGACGTGCATACTTTTTGTAGTGAAAAACTAACTGTAACAGTAGTCTGTTATAACTTATAATTTAACAATGTTTAAATCTTAATTAGCACTAATTAACATATAGGTGTGGAAAAAGTGTGACGGAGCAGCTATGATACCCGACTTCGAACAACAGCGTTCACAGTTCGATTCCCGGCTCCAGCGGCACGTTAGCCCACCACTATGTCACTGTGGGCAACACCTTGCTTAATCTTTCCGACGCCCCGAGCGCCGGCACACCTTTCCAGGGGTAGCTGTACGCTTTACAAATGCTCGCATTTTTTAATTTAAAACCATAGTGATGAGAAATATTATCACATTTTTTTTCTTCTATTCTGATAGATCTTTTTTATGTCTTCTATTTAGAATTACAGCAATTAATAAATGTATTTACTCATGAGAATGGAAATGACACGGTTTTCCGGGTAACAGTTTTTAAGCTCTCCAACGTATGTACATATTAAGGACCTTATACGTGTTAGGTTCGAAATCAAAACTTTTCCGCTTCACATTTTGTAACTTTTCCCAACACGTGCACAAGTTAAACAGTTAAAACATGAGCACGTGTCAACTGTAAAACGTGACATCTAAATGGGCGGAGCCGCATCTTCCTTCTATAGACTACTCAATAACCAAAAAGTATATAAACCACACACGTTGATTGATTAGTTTCGTTTTTGCGAGTTTTTTACGCGTCTCCATTCAGTGATGCAGGTGCTCTTTTCTACAGTCGGATTCTTCTTTTGCGGCCACGAAACATAATCCTGAGTTGTAAGTTGTTTGATTATGGCATACTAGATATTTATAATACGTAGCTATTTGTCAATATTTAAACACTTATATTTAGAAAAAAGTGTTATTGGTTGTTTTTGCCATTTATATGTAACGTCAGCAGCTTGTTTTCAGAAACAGACAGAATACAGCAAACATTGTTCCTGTTCTGGCTCCTTTGAGCTCATATAGTGTGACTTTGTATATTGTAATATTGACACTGTACTTGACCTCAGAGGTGTTGGTGACCCGTCGGCGCGAAGACTAAAGATTTATATGTAATGTCAGCAGCTTCTAGTTTGTAGTCTATTTCCCCCTTGAGATCATATAGTGTGAGTATGTATATTATAATAATCACACATTATGATCTCAGAGGAGTTTGTGACCCGTTGGCGCGAAGACTAAAGATTTATATGTAACGTCAGCAGCTTCTGGTTTTTAGTCTATTTCTCCCTTGAGATCATATAGTGTGGGTATGTATATTGTAATATTAACATTTATACTGACCTCAGTGGAGTTTATGACCCGTCGACGCGAAGACTAAAGATTTATATTTAACGTCAGCACCTTCTCGTTGTTACTCTGTTTCTTCCTTGGGATCATATACTGTGAATATGTATATTATAATATTAACAGTCATTGTGATCTCAGAGCACTTTATGACCCGTTGGCGCGAAGATGAAAGATTTCGAAGTCCCGGAGAAAAGAAGCTCTCAACATACTCATCGCTGGAAAGTATTTTGTTATTGATCTTGTTTTGTATTGATGACTTCATTTTCATTTTCCTTTTTCTGTGCCATCAGTGACACTGTGTATATTGTAAGAGTGTGATATTTCCACACAACAGGAATTAGAGATTTGTCGCCGCCAGGAGTAAACCATCTGAAATACAGTCTACTGACCTTTATAACTTACTTGATCAGATATTTTTACAGTGACAATATTTTTGGAAATTGCAGTTTAAAAAAATAGTTTCCATAGATACTTTCTTAGTGAATACCTTTGATAAACCCTACATTTCTGAATGTTTTTTACTATTTCTATTTTTGTCTGTTACGGTTCCTATTCACCTTCTCCCTATAGAATATATATGACCAGTAGTGTATATTATTATACTACTATCCTATATATTCTTAAAGGAGTACGTGATTTGTTAGCGGAGCAGTGAGCGACCTCTAAGCACTACGACAGTTTCCATAGATACTTTCTTAGTGAATACCTTTGATAAACCCCACATTTCTGAATGTTTTTTTACTATTTCTATTTTTGTCTGTTGCGGTTCCTATTCACCTTCTCCCTATAGAATATATATGACTAGTAGTGTATATTATTATACTACTATCCTATATATTCTTAAAGGAGTACGTGATTTGTTAGCAGAGCAGTGAGCGACCTCTAAGCACTACGACAGTTTCCATAGATACTTTCTTAGTGAATACCTTTGATAAACCCTACATTTCTGAATGTTTTTTACTATTTCTATTTTTGTCTGTTGCGGTTCCTATTCACCTTCTCCCTATAGAATATATACGACCAGTAGTGTATATTATTATACTACTATCCTATATATTCTTAAAGGAGTACGTGATTTGTTAGCGGAGCAGTGAGCGACCTCTAAGCACTACGACCGAACTTTCCCGAATTCTACAGAATAGAAATTATAAAAAATGATAAAGCGTACATTTCTATGTAATATAAAGTGATTTGTGTTTAACTGTTTTTACTTGTTATTGTTCTTGTGACCTGAGATGATGTAGTGCGGGAGTGTTTCTTGTAGCACTTCTTTTCTACTTTATCTAAAAGTAACTCATGCCCTCTTATATTATCAAGAGTATGGGGCAACACTTTTACAAACTCTAGCAGAAAAAAAAGAGGAGGGTGTGCCCACGCTTAAGGGATATTTTATGAATTGCGTTTTATTTGTCACCCCTTTGATATATACAGCTTCAGTTTCCGAAGAAAGTATATTTGTAATTGCTTAATAAAAACTATTTCAAACCTAGACTGAAATTTTTGCTGCGCAACCACAGCTCCCGTTAGAAAAGTAAACACCACATTATAACTAAACAGTGCTCCTGGGAAGTATCCCACCCGCAAACTTAATAAAAGAAGACCGCAACACACTTTTGTTATTTTCCCGCAGTGATTTGTACACCCCACGCCAATTATATAAATGGCCCTTAAAATATATAAAAACAATTTTTACCTTCACAATCCCTCTCCACCACCTTGTGACCACTGTACAGAGTTAATAGTGTTCCTACCCTCCCGCTACTACTTTCTTTTCCCGTACTCCATTGAAGTGCGTCACAAAATGGTTCACAATAGTGAACCGTTCCCAGCCAATAATGAGCAAACTTGTACTAGGAACACTTTAGCCAATAAAATGTCCATGGTGCTCCGCAGAGGGGGAGGGAATCGCTGCCAACACTTCTGCTTTCAATGGTTTACAGCCAATGAACATTAAGCTTGGGAAGGTCCTGCTTGGAACACGTTACACAATCAGATGTCCCTGATGCTCCGCGGAAGGGGAGGGAATGGCTGGCAACACTTCTACTTTCAATGGTTTACAGCCAATGAACATTAAGCTTGGGAACGTCCTGCTTGGAACACGTCAGCCAATCAGATGTTCCTGCTACTCCCCGGACGGGGAGGAAATGGCTGGCAACACTTCTACTTTCAATGGTTCGCAGCCAATGAACATTGAGCTCGTTGTTGGAACACCTCAGCCAATTAAACGTTCATTTTGTTCCAGACACACGAACAGAACACACCCTCCCACATAATATAAAATTTCGTCTAAGAAAGTGACACTGTCCGTGATAAAAGTGAACACCGCATTATAAGTAAACATTACTGCGCATTATATTAAAGGAAGGCTGCAATACGGGGCATTGTTATTTTCCCGATATGATTTACACAGCCTATTGCCGCAATACCGCACATTCACACTACCTGTGTGGGCACCCTACACACTGGTTGCCGCAATACGACGCATTGTTTTCCCGATGGGATTTCCAGAGCCTACGCAACCTTGCCGCAATACTGCGGACGTGATTTCCACGGCCTACGCAACATTCAAACTCCCTGCCTCTGCACCGTACAGACTGCTTAAACTAAGACCACAGTGTTCCTACTATACCCTCTTATACAATTTTTCTCTTTTGTTTCGCCCTACGCCGTTCAACTCAGTCACAAAATGGCTGCTAACACTTCCTAGTTTCAACAGTTCGCAACCAATGAGCCGCACGCTCGTGCTCGTAACGCCTCAGCCAATCAGATGTCAGAATTCTCAAATATCGATATCTGTAAATTTTGATATTTCTCTAAAACTACTGAACGGACTTACCCCATTTAAACAAAAGCATGCTTTCTGGACCAAGACCTTTCTCCCTGCCAAATTTGGCGTAATTCCGTTCAGCAGTTTGACCTGTAGCCTTGTCTAAAGTTTCCTATGGAAATTGCATGGAGAAAACACGTTTTGGGACCCCCATTTTTCTCAGCCCCCTTCACGAATCACCCCCAAACTTTCAGGATAGGAGCTCACCTGAAAAGAGGAACGTTTTGGAAAATTTCGTAAAGATTACAAGCAAGCGACGCCAAAGTTATAAGCACATCAAAAAAGCTTTTCCTATGGAAACTAGGTTCTAACTATAACTATCTACTGCCGACCGCCAGTAGATAATATACATATATATATATACACACACTTTTATATATATATATATATATATATATATATATATATATATATATATCAAGGAACGGTTGCTTCTGCAGCAAGGGCGCACTCGAGAGACAAGAAATCATTCAAAGGTAAGAACGGGCAGCCTGACGCATTTCGGGTATGTATCCCTTAACCCGTTCCGTGCTTGCGTCGGCCAACGGCCGACGCAAGCACTACCTCGCTGGTGCTGCACACGTCCGTTGGCCGATGCAGCCCCGCCCACTCTTTAATTCTCCCGCACCGCGGGAGAATTTGCGCCGCGGTTAAGCGGTTAATCATAGGCTTGACTCCAAACAGTTGCTTTGCCACCGGAATTTATTTAAATACACGCCCTCCAATGGGCTACTCAGATGAGTCCCAGTGCCTGCTGGCTTATGTAGTCCCTGTAGCCAGCATTTACCCTGATGGGGTTGCAAACAAAAGTCAATTTTAGCATTCAGATGAATAATAAAATGTCCGTTCATGCCCAAAATCCACGCATGTCTCCCCACAAATTGGCATCGTCAAATTACGTGTCTAATGGCCCCTTGTAAATCCTCAGGGTGGTGCAGCCCTTCACGCCTGAAGCCGGCTTGTAAACATCAAGGAACGGTTGCTTCTGCAGCAAGGGCGCACTCGAGAGACAAGAAATCATGCACAGGTAAGAACGGGCACTTCAGCAGCCTCACGCGTTTCAGGTATGTATCCCTTAATCATAGGCTTGACTCCAAACAGTTGCTTTGCCACCGGACTTTATTTAAATACACGCCCTCCAATGGGCTACTCAGATGAGTCCCAGCGCCTGCTGGGTAACGTAGTCCCTGTAGCCTGCATTTACCCTGATGGGGTTGGAAACAAGAGTCAATATTAGCAATCAGATGAATAATAAAATGTCCGTTCATGCCCAAAATCCACGCATGTCTCCCCACAAATTGGCATTGTCAAATTACGTGTCTAATGGCCCCTTGTAAATCCTCAGGGTGGTGCAGCGCTTCACACCTGAAGCCGGCGTGCAAACATCAAGGAACGGTTGCTTCTGCAGCAAGGGCGCACTCGAGAGACAAGAAATCATGCACAGGTAAGAACGGGCACTTGAACAGCCTGACACGTTTCGGGTATGTATCCCTTAATCGACGATGCCAATTTGTGGGGAGACATGCATGGATTTTGGGCATGAACGGACACTTTATTATTCCTCTGAATGCTAATATTGACTTTTGTTTCCAACCCCATCAGGGTAAATGCAGGCTACAGGGACTACATTACCCAGCAGGCACTGGGACTCATCTGAGTGGCCCATTGGAGGGCGTGTATTTAAATAAAGTCCGGTGGCAAAGCAATTGTTTGGAGTCAAGCCTATGATTAAGGGATACATACCCGAAACGCGTCAGGCTGCTGAAGTGCCCGTTCCTACCTGTGCATGATTTTTTGTCTCTCGAGTGCGCCCTTGCTGCAGAAGCAACCGTTCCTTGATGTTTACACGCCAGTTTCAGGCGTGAAGGGCTGCACCACCCTGAGGATTTACAAGGGGCCATTAGACACATAATTTGACGATGCCAATTTGTGGTGAGACATGCGTGGATTTTGGGCATGAACGGACACTTTATTATTCATCTGAATGCTAATAGTGACTTTTGTTTCCAACCCCATCAGGGTAAATGCAGGCTACAGGGACTACATTACCCAGCAGGTGCTGGGACTCATCTGAGTAGCCCATTGGAGGGCGTGTATTTGAATAAAGTCCGGTGGCAAAGCAATTGTCTGGAGTCAAGCCTATGATTAAGGGATACATACCCGAAACGCGTCAGGCTGCTGAAGTGCCCGTTCCTACCTGTGCATGATTTCTTGTCTCTCGAGTGCGCCCTTGCTGCAGAAGCAACTGTTCCTTGATGTTTACATGCCGGCTTCAGGCGTGAAGGGCTGCATCACCCTGAGGATTTACAAGGGGCCATTAGACACGTAATTTGACGATGCCAATTTGTGGGGAGACATGCGTGGATTTTGGGCATAAACGGACACTTTATTATTCCTCTGAATGCTAATATTGACCTTTGTTTCCAACCCCATCAGGGTAAATGCAGGCTACAGGGACTACATTACCCAGCAGGCACTGGGACTCATCTGAGTAGCCCATTGGAGGGCGTGTATTTAAATAAAGTCCGGTGGCAAAGCAATTGTTTGGAGTGAAGCCTAGGATTAAGGGATACATACCCGAAACGCGTCAGGCTGATGAAGTGCCCGTTCCTACCTGTGCATGATTTCTTGTCTCTCGAGTGCACCCTTGCTGCAGAAGCAACCGTTCCTTGATGTTTACACACCGGCTTCAGGCGTGAAGGGCTGCACCACCCTGAGGATTTACAAGGGGCCATTAGACACGTAATTTGACGATGCCAATTTGAGGGGAGACATGCGTGGATTTTGGGCATGAACGGACACTTTATTATTCATCTGAATGCTAATATTGACTTTTGTTTCCAACCCCATCAGGGTAAATGCAGGCTACAGGGACTACATTACCCAGCAGGCGCTGGGACTCATCTGAGTAGCCCACTGGAGGGCGTGTATTTAAATAAAGTCCGGTGGCAAAGCAATTGTTTGGAGTCAAGCCTATGATTAAGGGATACATACCCGAAACGCGTCAGGCTGCTGAAGTGCCCGTTCCTACCTGGGCATGATTTCTTGTCTCTCGAGTGCGCCCTTGCTGCAGAAGCAAACGTTCCTTGATGTTTACATGCCGGCTTCAGGCGTGAAGGGCTGCACCACCCTGAGGATTTACAAGGGGCCATTAGACACGTAATTTGACGATGCCAATTTGTGGGGAGACATGCGTGGATTTTGGGAATGAACGGACACTTTATTATTCATCTGAATGCTAATATTGACTTTTGTTTCCAACCCCATCAGGGTAAATGCAGGCTAAAGGGACTACATTACCCAGCAGGAGCTGGGACTCATCTGAGTAGCCCATTGGAGGGTGTGTATTTAAATAATGTCCAGTGGCAAAGCAATTGTTTGGAGTCAAGCCTATGATAAAGGGATACATACCCGAAACGCGTCAGGCTGCTGAAGTGACCGTTCCTACCTGTGCATGATTTCTTGTCTCTCGAGTGTGCCCTTGCTTCAGAAGCAACCGTTCCTTGATGTTTACACACCGGCTTCAGGTGTGAAGGGCTGCACCACCCTGAGGATTTACAAGGGGCCATTAGACACGTAATTTGACGATGCCAATTTTTGTGGGGAGACATGCGTGGATTTTGGGCATGACCGGACACTTTATTATTCATCTGAATGCTAATATTGACTTTTGTTTCCAACCCCATCAGGGTTAATGCAGGCTACAGGGACTACATTACCCAGCAGGCGCTGGGACTCATCTGAGTAGCCCTTGGAGGGCGTGTATTTAAATAAAGTCCGGTGGCAAAGCAATTGTTTGGAGTCAAGCCTATGATTAAGGGATACATACCCGAAACGCGTCAGGCTGATGAAGTGCCCGTTCCTACCTGTGCATGATTTCTTGTCTCTCGAGTGCGCCCTTGCTGCAGAAGCAACCGTTCCTTGATGTTTACACGCCGGCTTCAGGCGTGAAGGGCTGCACCAAACTGAGGATTTGCAAGGGGCCATTAGACACGTAATTTGACGATGCCAATTTGAGGGGAGACATGCGTGGATTTTGGGCATGAACGGACACTTTATTATTCATCTGAATGCTAATATTGACTTTTGTTTCCAACCCCATCAGGGTAAATGCAGGCTACAGGGACTACATTACCCAGCAGGCGCTGGGACTCAACTGAGTAGCCCATTGGAGGGCGTGTATTTAAATAAAGTCCGGTGGCAAAGCAATTGTTTGGAGTCAAGCCTATGATTAAGGGATACATACCCGAAATGCGTCAGGCTGCTGAAGTGCCCGTTCCTACCTGGGCATGATTTCTTGTCTCTCGAGTGCGCCCTTGCTGCAGAAGCAACCGTTCCTTGATGTTTACATGCCGGCTTCAGGCGTGAAGGGCTGCACCACCCTGAGGATTTACAAGGGGCCATTAGACACGTAATTTGACGATGCCAATTTGTGGGGAGACATGCGTGGATTTTGGGAATGAACGGACACTTTATTATTCATCTGAATGCTAATATTGACTTTTGTTTCCAACCCCATCAGGATAAATGCAGGCTACAGGGACTACATTACCCTACAGGCGCTGGGACTCATCTGAGTAGGCCATTGGAGGGCGTGTATTTAAATAAAGTCCGGTGGCAAAGCAATTGTTTGGAGTCAAGCCTATGATTAAGGGATACATTCCCGAAACGCGTCAGGCTGCTGAAGTGCCCGTTCCTACCTGTGCATGATTTCTTGTCTTTCGAGTGCGCCCTTGCTGCAGAAGCAACCGTTCCTTGATGTTTACACGCCGGCTTCAGGCGTGAAGGGCTGCACCACCCTGAGGATTTACAAGGGGCCATTAGACACGTAATTTGACGATGCCAATTTGTGGGGAGACATGCGTGGATTTTGGGCATGAACGGACACTTTATTATTCATCTGAATGCTAATATTGACTTTTGTTTCCAACCCCATCAGGGTAAATGCAGGCTACAGGGACTACATTACCCAGCAGGCGCTGGGACTCATCTGAGTAGCCCATTGGAGGGCGTGTATTTAAATAAAGTCCGGTGGCAAAGCAATTGTTTGGAGTCAAGCCTATGATTAAGGGATACATACCCGAAACGCGTCAGGCTGCTGAAGTGCCCGTTCCTACCTGGGCATGATTTCTTGTCTCTCGAGTGCGCCCTTGCTGCAGAAGCAACCGTTCCTTGATGTTTACATGCCGGCTTCAGGCGTGAAGGGCTGCACCACCCTGAGGATTTACAAGGGGCCATTAGACACGTAATTTGACGATGCCAATTTGTGGGGAGACATGCGTGGATTTTGGGAATGAACGGACACTTTATTATTCGTCTGAATGCTAATATTGACTTTTGTTTCCAACCCCATCAGGATAAATGCAGGCTACAGGGACTACATTACCCTACAGGCGCTGGGACTCATCTGAGTAGGCCATTGGAGGGCGTGTATTTAAATAAAGTCCGGTGGCAAAGCAATTGTTTGGAGTCAAGCCTATGATTAAGGGATACATTCCCGAAACGCGTCAGGCTGCTGAAGTTCCCGTTCCTACCTGTGCATGATTTCTTGTCTTTCGAGTGCGCCCTTGCTGCAGAAGCAACCGTTCCTTGATGTTTACACGCCGGCTTCAGGCGTGAAGGGCTGCACCACCCTGAGGATTTAGAAGGGGCCATTAGACACGTAATTTGACGATGCCAATTTGTGGGGAGACATGCGTGGATTTTGGGCATGAACAGACTCTTTATTATTCATCTGAATGCTAATATTGACTTTTGTTTCCAACGGCATCAGGGTAAATGCAGGCTACAGGGACTACATTGCCCAGCAGGTGCTGGGACTCATCTGAGTAGCCCATTGGAGGGAGTGTATTTAAATAAAGTCCGGTGGCAAAGCAATTGTTTGGAGTCAAGCCTATGATTAATGGATACATACCCGAAACGCGTCAGGCTGCTGAAGTGCCCGTTCTTACCTGTGCATGATTTCTTGTCTCTCCAGTGCGCCCTTGCTGCAGAAGCAACCGTTCCTTGATGTTTACATGCCGGCTTCAGACGTGAAGGGGTGCACCACCCTGAGGATTTACAAGGGGCCATTAGACACGTAATTTGACTATGCTAATTTGTGGGGAGACATGCGTGAATTTTGGGCATGAACGGACACTTTATTATTCATCTGAATGCTAATATTGACTTTTGTTTCCAACCCCATCAGGGTAAATGCAGGCTACAGGGACTACATTACCCAGCAGGAGCTGGGACTCATCTGAGTAGTCCATTGGAGGGCGTGTATTTAAATAAAGTCCGGTGACAAAGCAATTGTTTGGAGTCAAGCCTATGATTAAGGGATACATACCCGAAACGCAGTCAGGCTGCTGAAGTGCCCGTTCCTACCTGTGCATGATGTCTTGTCTCTCGAGTGCGCCCTTGCTGCAGAAGCAACCGTTCCTTGATGTTTACACGCCGGCTTCAGGCGTGAAGGGCTGCACCACCCTGAGGATTTACAAGGGGCCATTAGACACGTAATTTGACGATGCCAATTTGTGGGGAGACATGCGTGGATTTTGGGCATGAACGGACACTTTATTATTCATCTGAATGTTAATATTGACTTTTGTTTCCAACCCCATCAGGGTAAATGCAGGCTACAGGGACTACATTACCCAGCAGGCGCTGGGACTCATCTGAGTAGCCCATTGGAGGGCGTGTATTTAAATAAAGTCCGGTGGCAAAGCAATTGTTTGGAGTCAAGCCTATGATTAAGGGATACATACCCGAAACGCGTCAGGCTGCTGAAGTGCCCGTTCCTACCTGTGCATGATTTCTTGTCTCTCGAGTGCGCCCTTGCTGCAGAAGCAACCGTTCCTTGATGTTTACACGCCGGCTTCAGGCGTGAAGGGCTGCACCACCCTGAGGATTTACAAGGGGCCATTAGACACGTAATTTGACGATGCCAATTTGTGGGGAGACATGCTTGGATTTTGGGCATGAACGGACACTTTATTATTCATCTGAATGCTAATATTGACTTTTGTTTCCAACCCCATCAGGGTAAATGCAGGCTACAGGGACTACATTACCCAGCAGGCGCTGGGACTCATCTGAGTAGCCCATTGGAGGGCGTGTATTTAAATAAAGTCCGGTGGCAAAGCAATTGTTTGGAGTCAAGCCTATGATTAAGGGATACATACCCGAAACGCGTCAGGCTGCTGAAGTGCCCGTTCCTACCTGTGCATGATTTCTTGTCTCTCGAGTGCGCCCTTGCTGCAGAAGCAACCGTTCCTTGATGTTTACACACCGGCTTCAGGACGTGAAGGGCTGCACCACCCTGAGGATTTACAAGGGGCCATTAGACACGTAATTTGACGATGCCAATTTGTGGGGAGACATGCGTGGATTTTGGGCATGAACGGACACTTTATTATTCATCTGAATGCTAATATTGACTTTTGTTTCCAACCCCATCAGGATAAATGCAGGCTACAGGGACTACATTACCCTAGCAGGCGCTGGGACTCATCTGAGTAGCCCATTGGAGGGCGTGTATTTAAATAAAGTCCGGTGGCAAAGCAATTGTTTGGAGTCAAGCCTATGATTAAGGGATACATTCCCGAAACGCGTCAGGCTGCTGAAGTGCCCGTTCCTACCTGTGCATGATTTCTTGTCTTTCGAGTGCGCCCTTGCTGCAGAAGCAACCGTTCCTTGATGTTTACACGCCGGCTTCAGGCGTGAAGGGCTGCACCACCCTGAGGATTTAGAAGGGGCCATTAGACACGTAATTTGGCGATGCCAATTTGTGGGGAGACATGCGTGGATTTTGGGCATGAACGGACACTTTATTATTCATCTGAATGCTAATATTGACTTTTGTTTCCAACCCCATCAGGGTAAATGCAGGCTACAGGGACTACATTGCCCAGCAGGTGCTGGGACTCATCTGAGTAGCCCATTGGAGGGCGTGTATTTAAATAAAGTCCGGTGGCAAAGCAATTGTTTGGAGTCAAGCCTATGATTAATGGATACATACCCGAAACGCGTCAGGCTGCTGAAGTGCCCGTTCCTACCTGTGCATGATTTCTTGTCTCTCGAGTGCGCCCTTGCTGCAGAAGCAACCGTTCCTTGATGTTTACACGCCGGCTTCAGGCGTGAAGGGCTGCACCACCCTGAGGATTTACAAGGGGCCATTAGACACGTAATTTGACGATGCCAATTTGTGGGGAGA
Organism: Calotriton arnoldi; assembly: GCA_963921515.1. NCBI lineage: Eukaryota > Metazoa > Chordata > Amphibia > Caudata > Salamandridae > Calotriton > Calotriton arnoldi. The sequence goes on from CAWUFW010010504.1 coordinate 99,504, forward strand.
CATGCGTGAATTTTGGGCATGAACGGACACTTTATTATTCATCTGAATGCTAATATTGACTTTTGTTTCCAACCCCATCAGGGTAAATGCAGGCTACAGGGACTACATTACCCAGCAGGCGCTGGGACTCATCTGAGTAGCCCATTGGAGGGCGTGTATTTAAATAAAGTCCGGTGGCAAAGCAATTGTTTGGAGTCAAGCCTATGATTAAGGGATACATACCCGAAACGAGTCAGGCTGCTGAAGTGCCCGTTCCTACCTGTGCATGATGTCTTGTCTCTCGAGTGCGCCCTTGCTGCAGAAGCAACCGTTCCTTGATGTTTACACGCCGGCTTCAGGCGTGAAGGGCTGCACCACCCTGAGGATTTACAAGGGGCCATTAGACACGTAATTTGACGATGCCAATTTGTGGGGAGACATGCGTGGATTTTGGACATGAACGGACACTATATTATTCATCTGAATGTTAATATTGACTTTTGTTTCCAACCCCATCAGGGTAAATGCAGGCTACAGGGACTACATTACCCAGCAGGCGCTGGGACTCATCTGAGTAGCCCTTGGAGGGCGTGTATTTAAATAAAGTCCGGTGGCAAAGCAATTGTTTGGAGTCAAGCCTATTATTAAGGGATACATACCCGAAACGAATCAGGCTGATGAAGTGCCCGTTCCTACCTGGGCATGATTTCTTGTCTCTCGAGTGCGCCCTTGCTGCAGAAGCAACCGTTCCTTGATGTTTACATGCCGGCTTCAGGCGTGAAGGGCTGCACCACCCTGAGGATTTACAAGGGGCCATTAGACACGTAATTTGACGATGCCAATTTGTGGGGAGACATGCGTGGATTTTGGGAATGAACGGACACTTTATTATTCGTCTGAATGCTAATATTGACTTTTGTTTCCAACCCCATCAGGATAAATGCAGGCTACAGGGACTACATTACCCAGCAGGCGCTGGGACTCATCTGAGTAGGCCATTGGAGGGCGTGTATTTAAATAAAGTCCGGTGGCAAAGCAATTGTTTGGAGTCAAGCCTATGATTAAGGGATACATTCCCGAAACGCGTCAGGCTGCTGAAGTGCCCGTTCCTACCTGTGCATGATTTCTTGTCTCTCGAGTGCGCCCTTGCTGCAGAAGCAACCGTTCCTTGATGTTTACACGCCGGCTTCAGGCGTGAAGGGCTGCACCACCCTGAGGATTTAGAAGGGGCCATTAGACACGTAATTTGACGATGCCAATTTGTGGGGAGACATGCGTGGATTTTGGGCATGAACGGACTCTTTATTATTCATCTGAATGCTAATATTGACTTTTGTTTCCAACGGCATCAGGGTAAATGCAGGCTACAGGGACTACATTGCCCAGCAGGTGCTGGGACTCATCTGAGTAGCCCATTGGAGGGCGTGTATTTAAATAAAGTCCGGTGGCAAAGCAATTGTTTGGAGTCAAGCCTATGATTAATGGATACATACCCGAAACGCGTCAGGCTGCTGAAGTGCCCGTTCCTACCTGTGCATGATTTCTTGTCTCTCGAGTGCGCCCTTGCTGCAGAAGCAACCGTTCCTTGATGTTTACATGCCGGCTTCAGACGTGAAGGGGTGCACCACCCTGAGGATTTACAAGGGGCCATTAGACACGTAATTTGACTATGCTAATTTGTGGGGAGACATGCGTGAATTTTGGGCATGAACGGACACTTTATTATTCATCTGAATGCTAATATTGACTTTTGTTTCCAGCCCCATCAGGGTAAATGCAGGCTAAAGGGACTACATTACCCAGCAGGAGCTGGGACTCATCTGAGTAGTCCATTGGAGGGCGTGTATTTAAATAAAGTCCGGTGACAAAGCAATTGTTTGGAGTCAAGCCTATGATTAAGGGATACATACCCGAAACGAGTCAGGCTGCTGAAGTGCCCGTTCCTACCTGTGCATGATGTCTTGTCTCTCGAGTGCGCCCTTGCTGCAGAAGCAACCGTTCCTTGATGTTTACACGCCGGCTTCAGGCGTGAAGGGCTGCACCACCCTGAGGATTTACAAGGGGCCATTAGACACGTAATTTGACGATGCCAATTTGTGGGGAGACATGCGTGGATTTTGGGCATGAACGGACACTTTATTATTCATCTGAATGTTAATATTGACTTTTGTTTCCAACCCCATCAGGGTAAATGCAGGCTACAGGGACTACATTACCCAGCAGGCGCTGGGACTCATCTGAGTAGCCCTTGGAGGGCGTGTATTTAAATAAAGTCCGGTGGCAAAGCAATTGTTTGGAGTCAAGCCTATGATTAAGGGATACATACCCGAAACGCATCAGGCTGCTGAAGTGCCCGTTCCTACCTGTGCATGATTTCTTGTCTCTCGAGTGCGCCCTTGCTGCAGAAGCAACCGTTCCTTGATGTTTACACGCCGGCTTCAGGCGTGAAGGGCTGCACCACCCTGAGGATTTACAAGGGGCCATTAGACACGTAATTTGACGATGCCAATTTGTGGGGAGACATGCTTGGATTTTGGGAATGAACGGACACTTTATTATTCATCTGAATGCTAATATTGACTTTTGTTTCCAACCCCATCAGGGTTAATGCAGGCTACAGGGACTACATTACCCAGCAGGCGCTGGGACTCATCTGAGTAGCCCTTGGAGGGCGTGTATTTAAATAAAGTCCGGTGGCAAAGCAATTGTTTGGAGTCAAGCCTATGATTAAGGGATACATACCCGAAACGCGTCAGGCTGCTGAAGTGCCCGTTCCTACCTGTGCATGATTTCTTGTCTCTCCAGTGCGCCCTTGCTTCAGAAGCAACCGTTCCTTGATGTTTACACACCGGCTTCAGGACTGAAGGGCTGCACCACCCTGAGGATTTACAAGGGGCCATTAGACACGTAATTTGACGATGCCAATTTGTAGGGAGACATGCGTGGATTTTGGGCGTGAACCGACACTTTATTATTCATCTGAATGCTAATATTGACTTTTGTTTCCAACCCCATCAGGATAAATGCAGGCTACAGGGACTACATTACCCTATAGGCGCTGGGACTCATCTGAGTAGCCCATTGGAGGGCGTGTATTTAAATAAAGTCCGGTGGCAAAGCAATTGTTTGGAGTCAAGCCTATGATTAAGGGATACATTCCCGAAACGCGTCAGGCTGCTGAAGTGCCCGTTCCTACCTGTGCATGATTTCTTGTCTTTTGAGTGCGCCCTTGCTGCAGAAGCAACCGTTCCTTGATGTTTACACGCCGGCTTCAGGCGTGAAGGGCTGTACCACCCTGAGGATTTAGAAGGGGCCATTAGACACGTAATTTGGCGATGCCAATTTGTGGGGAGACATGCGTGGATTTTGGGCATGAACAGACTCTTTATTATTCATCTGAATGCTAATATTGACTTTTGTTTCCAACGCCATCAGGGTAAATGCAGGCTACAGGGACTACATTGCCCAGCAGGTGCTGGGACTCATCTGAGTAGCCCATTGGAGGGTGTGTATTTAAATAAAGTCCGGTGGCAAAGCAATTGTTTGGAGTCAAGCCTATGATTAATGGATACATACCCGAAACGCGTCAGGCTGCTGAAGTGCCCGTTCTTACCTGTGCATGATTTCTTGTCTCTCGAGTGCGCCCTTGCTGCAGAAGCAACCGTTCCTTGATGTTTACACGCCGGCTTCAGACGTGAAGGGGTGCACCACCCTGAGGATTTACAAGGGGCCATTAGACACGTAATTTGACGATGCCAATTTGTGGGGAGACATGCGTGAATTTTGGGCATGAACGGACACTTTATTATTCATCTGAATGCTAATATTGACTTTTGTTTCCAACCCCATCAGGGTAAATGCAGGCTAAAGGGACTACATTACCCAGCAGGCGCTGGGACTCATCTGAGTAGCCCATTGGAGGGCGTGTATTTAAATAAAGTCCGGTGACAAAGCAATTGTTTGGAGTCAAGCCTATGATTAAGGGATACATACCAGAAACGCGTCAGGCTGCTGAAGTGCCCGTTCCTACCTGTGCATGATGTCTTGTTTCTCGAGTGCGCCCTTGCTGCAGAAGCAACCGTTCCTTGATGTTTACACGCCGGCTTCAGGCGTGAAGGGCTGCACCACCCTGAGGATTTACAAGGGGCCATTAGACACGTAATTTGACGATGCCAATTTGTGGGGAGACATGCGTGGATTTTGGACATGAACGGACACTTTATTATTCATCTGAATGTTAATATTGACTTTTGTTTCCAACCCCATCAGGGTAAATGCAGGCTACAGGGACTACATTACCCAGCAGGCGCTGGGACTCATCTGAGTAGCCCTTGGAGGGCGTGTATTTAAATAAAGTCCGGTGGCAAAGCAATTGTTTGGAGTCAAGCCTATTATTAAGGGATACATACCCGAAACGAATCAGGCTGCTGAAGTGCCCGTTCCTACTTGTGCATGATTTCTTGTCTCTCGAGTGCGCCCTTGCTGCAGAAGCAACCGTTCCTTGATGTTTACACGCCGGCTTCAGGCGTGAAGGGCTGCACCACCCTGAGGATTTACAAGGGGCCATTAGACACGTAATTTGACGATGCCAATTTGTGGGGAGACATGCGTGGATTTTGGGCATGAACGGACACTTTATTATTCATCTGAATGCTAATATTGACTTTTGTTTCCAACCCAATCAGGGTAAATGCAGGCTACAGGGACTACATTACCCAGCAGGCGCTGTGACTCATCTGAGTAGCCCATTGGAGGGCGTGTATTTGAATAAAGTCCGGTGGCAAAGCAATTGTCTGGAGTCAAGCCTATGATTAAGGGATACATACCCGAAACGCGTCAGGCTGCTGAAGTGCCCGTTCCTACCTGTGCATGATTTCTTGTCTCTCGAGTGCGCCCTTGATGCAGAAGCAACTGTTCCTTGATGTTTACACGCCGGCTTCAGGCGTGAAGGGCTGCATCACCCTGAGGATTTACAAGGGGCTATTAGACACGTAATTTGACGATGCCAATTTGTGGGGAGACATGCGTGGATTTTGGGCATAAACGGACACTTTATTATTCCTCTGAATGCTAATATTGGCCTTTGTTTCCAACCCCATCAGGGTAAATGCAGGCTACAGGGACTACATTACCCAGCAGGCACTGGGACTCATCTGAGTAGCCCATTGGAGGGCGTGTATTTAAATAAAGTCCGGTGGCAAAGCAATTGTTTGGAGTGAAGCCTATGATTAAGGGATACATACCCGAAACGCGTCAGGCTGCTGAAGTGCCCGTTCCTACCTGGGCATGATTTCTTGTCTCTCGAGTGCGCCCTTGCTGCAGAAGCAACCGTTCCTTGATGTTTACACGCCGGCTTCAGGCGTGAAGGGCTGCACCACCCTGAGGATTTACAAGGGGCCATTAGACACGTAATTTGATGATGCCAATTTGAGGGGAGACATGCGTGGATTTTGGGTATGAACAACACTTTATTATTCATCTGAATGCTAATATTGACTTTTGTTTCCAACCCCATCAGGGTAAATGCAGGCTACAGGGACTACATTACCCAGCAGGCGCTGGGACTCATCTGAATAGCCCACTGGAGGGCGTGTATTTAATTAAAGTCCGGTGGCAAAGCAATTGTTTGGAGTGAAGCCTATGATTAACCCCTTCGCTGCTTATGTCGGCCAACGGCCGTCGCGAGCACTACCTCCGTAGTGCTGCGCACGTCCGTTGGCCGACGCGGCCCTGCCCACTCAATGGAACGCCCCACACCGCGGCGGAATTGCCGCCGCGGTAAACGGGTTAAGGGATACATACCCGAAACGCGTCAGGCTGCTGAAGTGCCCGTTCCTACCTGGGCATGATTTCATGTCTCTTGAGTGCGCCCTTGCTGCAGAAGCAACCGTTCCTTGATGTTTACACGCCGGCTTCAGGCGTGAAGGGCTGCACCACCCTGAGGATTTACAAGGGGCCATTAGACACGTAATTTGACGATGCCAATTTGTGGGGAGACATGCGTGGATTTTGGGCATGAACGGACACTTTATTATTCATCTGAATGCTAATATTGACTTTTGTTTCCAACCCCATCAGGGTAAATGCAGGCTACAGGGACTACATTACCCAGCAGGTGCTGGGACTCATCTGAGTAGCCCATTGGAGGGTGTGTATTTAAATAAAGTCCGGTGGCAAAGCAATTGTTTGGAGTCAAGCCTATGATTAAGGGATACATACCCGAAACGCGTCAGGCTGCTGAAGTGCCCGTTCCTACCTGTGCATGATTTCTTGTCTCTCGAGTGCGCCCTTGCTTCAGAAGCAACCGTTCCTTGATGTTTACACACCGGCTTCAGGACTGAAGGGCTGCACCACCCTGAGGATTTACAAGGGGCCATTAGACACGTAATTTGACGATGCCAATTTGTGGGGAGACATGCGTGGATTTTGGGCATGAACGGACACTTTATTATTCATCTGAATGGTAATATTGACTTTTGTTTCCAACCCCATCAGGATAAATGCAGGCTACAGGGACTACATTACCCAGCTGGTGCTGGGACTCATCTGAGTAGCCCATTGGAGGGCGTGTATTTAAATATAGTCCGGTGGCAAAACAATTGTTTGGAGTCAAGCCTATGATTAAGGGATACATACCCAAAACGCGTCAGGCTGCTGAAGTGCCTGTTCCTACCTGTGCATGACTTCTTGTCTCTCGAGTGCGCCCTTGCTGCAGAAGCAACCGTTCCTTGATGTTTACACGCCGGCTTCAGGCATGAAGGGCTGCACCACCCTGAGGATTTACAAGGGGCCATTAGACACGTAATTTGACGATGCCAATTTGTGGGGAGACATGCGTGGATTTTGGGCATGAACAGACACTTTATTATTCATCTGAATGCTAATATTGACTTTTGTTTCCAACGCCATCAGGGTAAATGCAGGCTACAGGGACTACATTGCCCAGAAGGTGCTGGGACTCATCTGAGTAGCCCATTGGAGGGCGTGTATTTAAATAAAGTCCGGTGGCAAAGCAATTGTTTGGAGTCAAGCCTATGATTAATGGATACATACCCGAAACGCGTCAGGCTGCTGAAGTGCCCGTTCTTACCTGTGCATGATTTCTTGTCTCTTGAGTGCGCTCTTGCTGCAGAAGCAACCGTTCCTTGATGTTTACACGCCGGCTTCAGACGTGAAGGGGTGCACCACCCTGAGGATTTACAAGGGGCCATTAGACACGTAATTTGACGAAGCCAATTTGTGGGGAGACATGCGTGGATTTTGGGCATGAACGGACACTTTATTATTCATCTGAATGCTAATATTGACTTTTGTTTCCAACCCCATCAGGGTAAATGCAGGCTACAGGGACTACATTACCCAGCAGGCGCTGGGACTCATCTGAGTAGCCCATTGGAGGGCGTGTATTTAAATAAAGTCTGGTGGCAAAGCAATTGTTTGGAGTCAAGCCTATGATTAAGGGATAGATACCCGAAACGTGTCAGGCTGCTGAAGTGCCCGTTCCTACCTGTGCATGATTTCTTGTCTCTCGAGTGCGCCCTTGCTGCAGAAGCAACCGTTCCTTGATGTTTACACGCCGGCATCAGGCGTGAAGGGCTGCACCACCCTGAGGATTTACAAGGGGCCATTAGACACGTAATTTGACGATGCCAATTTGTGGGGAGACATGCATGGATTTTGGGCATGAACGGACACTTTATTATTCATCTGAATGCTAATATTGACTTTTGTTTCCAACCCCATCAGGGTTAATGCAGGCTACAGGGACTACATTACCCAGCAGGCGCTGGGACTCATCTGAGTAGCCCTTGGAGGGCGTGTATTTAAATAAAGTCCGGTGGCAAAGCAATTGTTTGGAGTCAAGCCTATGATTAAAGGATACATACCCGAAATGCGTCAGGCTGCTGAAGTGCCCGTTCGTACCTGTGCATAATTTCTTGTCTCTCGAGTGCACCCTTGCTTCAGAAGCAACCGTTCCTTGAGGTTTACACACCGGCTTCAGGCGTGAATGGCTGCACCACCCTGAGGATTTACAAGGGGCTATTAGACACGTAATTTGACGATGCCAATTTGTGGGGAGACATGCCTGGATTTTGGGCATGAACGGACACTTTATTATTCATCTGAATGCTAATATTGACTTTTGTTTCCAACCCCATCAGGATAAATGCAGGCTACAGGGACTACATTACCCAGCAGGCGCTGGGACTCATCTGAGTAGCCCATTGGAGGGCGTGTATTTAAATAAAGTCCGGTGGCAAAGCAATTGTTTGGCGTCAAGCCTATGATTAAGGGATACATACCCGAAACGCGTCAGGCTGCTGAAGTGCCCATTCCTACCTGTGCATGATTTCTTGTCTCTCAAGTGCGCCCTTGCTGCAGAAGCAACCGTTCCTAGATGTTTACATGCCGGCTTCAGGCGTGAAGGGCTGCACCACCCTGAGGATTTACAAGGGGCCATTAGACACGTAATTTGATGATGCCAATTTGTGGGGAGACATGCGTGGATTTTGGGCATGAACAGACACTTTATTATTCATCTGAATGCTAATATTGACTTTTGTTTCCAACCCCATCAGGATAAATGCAGGCTACAGGGACTACATTACCCAGCAGGCGCTGGAACTCATCTGAGTAGCCCATTGGAGGGCGTATATTTAAATAAAGTCCGGTGGCAAAGCAATTGTTTGGAGTCAAGCCTATGATTAAGGGATACATACCCGAAACGCTTTCAGGCTGCTGAAGTGCCCGTTCCTACCTGTGCATGATTTCTTGTCTCTCGAGTGCGCCCTTGCTGCAGAAGCAACCGTTCCTTGATATATATATATATATATATATATATATATATATATATATATATATATATATATATATATATATATATATATCTGTTTATTACCCAGTGGCGGTCACCACTGGGTATTTACAGGTTAGGACCAAGTTTCTATAGGAAAATTTTTTTTGGGTTTGCTTAAAGCTTTGGTCCTGTTTGATGAATCTTCATGAAACTTTCCAACAAAATGTTCTTTCACCTCAGCTTCTGACTATAAAGTTTCGGTGTGATCCGTCAATTGGGAGTCTCAAAATGCGATTTCCCTATTCATTTTTCCGTAGGAAAATTAGACACAGCTAGAGCCAAAATGAATGAACGGAATTACAACAAGTTTGGCAGAAAGCTAGATATCAGTTCAGAAAGCCTGCTTTTTGTGATTTGTTGGAAATCCGTTCAGTAGTTTTTGAGAACTTAAGGCACACACATTTTGTATATTTCATGCCGCGGAGGATCTGTGGAGCCAATAGATCTTGAGATAAGATCTGATTGGCTGCCACCACATAAACTAAAGATGTGGCAGCAGCCATTTTAGGACTTGGTGCCTGAGTCCCCTGTCCAGGAAAAAAGTAAGAAAAGATATAAGGGGTATGGTAGGGATACTCTGCCTCCTTAGGGTCTCCCCCACAGCCCCCAATGAAAGATGGCATATAGGTGCCGCAGGTGCGCACCTGGCCACCCACCAAAGATTTAAAAAGTGCCCTGCTCCTGCCAGGGGAGCCGGAAGTGGCCGCTGGGCGGGGGGGGGGTGACATCACACCTCACATGGCGATGGACATCTTACTTTATGTAACAAAAATAGAAATTCACAGAACAAAAACAAAGGTTAAAGGGATGTTATAGTTAGAACAATATTTACCCCCTTTACTGGACTTTTGGATGTTACAGAAGAAGGACTGCCCTTCTACCAAAGGACTGCCCTGCTCCTTGAAGGACTGCTTTGCTGTCTGAGAAGGAAGACTGGACCTGCTTGTCTTTATGCCATGCTCACCAGAGTGACTTCAATGGTCAGTTGACTAATCTCCTTCACAACAAGATTCATAGGCCTCCCTGTAACTGTCCAGCTGACCTGCTGCAACTGGACTTAACTGGGCCTGCAACTCGACATGCCTGAGCCATGCTGTTCTCTATTGGAGTGAGTCCCTAGATCCCCAAGAGGTGCATCTCCAGGTCCTTGACCCTTGGCTGGCCTCAGAGTGTCCTCAAAGAAAAGGTGAAAACCCTGAAATTTGGACTCCTCACCACTGTGAAATGGCTAGTTCATACTAAGCCTCTGACGCCCACAATGACTTCCAACGGGAAGCTCAAGTGACCTCCTCTTCACACCCACGACAGTCCGTGGCGACTTGCAACGCGAAACTTGCCCTTTGTGCTTCAGCCCACAATGACTGCCAGTGCAAAGCTATGACAACTATTGTCCACAACGCTTGACTGAATCTTCACTCTATAGTGACAACCATTTGTGATGTCTGACCTGTTTCTCACACTTCAGTGATGACCATCCACCACATTCTACCTCCTCCTCGCGGCCTCCTCCAACATGAATGGAACTCTTTGTGCCAGACTTGAGAAGGTAACTCTTCAGTGGGACTAACCTAGTTCCTGTATCCGACCCATGGTCCATCGCGGTTGGCCTGAGCTTGTAACTTTCCCCCGGTCTAGTGTGACCCGATGACTGTGGGAGGCGCTTTATGACTTTAGGTGCTATTTACACTAAAAACTTTAAAATTGAGGGCCACATTTATCATTATTTCAAGCAATGCAATAGAGAAAGACACCTAGCTGCACTGCATGAAAGAGAGAGGGCAGGAATGCACCATATCTATCAAGATATGGTGCATTCCTGCTCTCTGCCTGTGCTGGCACACAAACTACTGCCTAGCGCCAATGCAGGCACCCTTGCACAATGGTGCAAGGGTGCCTGCATTGCAGACAGGATTGTTTTTGTGAGGGAAGAGGACCTTCCTGCACAAAGTGACAAAAACAATCCTCTGAGGAGCTTTCCTCATTGTCCGAGAAACAAACAAGGAGAAATAAAGATATTTCTCCTTTTTACGACTCCCCTGGGAAGGCGTAGCATTTTGAGGCATTCCAGATTTAACAGCCTTGGTATATTTGGGAGTGTGCCAAAATCCATGGGTGATGTGTGGGACTACCCACGCTCCACCCATGGAACACCTCTCTGGGGCAGAGTAACCCAAGGCAGCGACTTGCGCTGCCTTGCGTATATACAGATTTACTAAGCCACGCGGAGCCACATAAAGTGGCCTTGAATGGCTTAGTAAATATCATTCTACATTTTATATCGCCATTGCGCCACCTTGCGTGGTGCAAGGGTGTTCAAAACTTTGATATATATGCTCCCGAACATCTCCTGTGCTAAGTATTTTGCCATTCTGGTATCACTTTATGTTCTGTATTTTTCTAAATTGGTTTGGGATTTTTCTTGTGTTGTGTTTTCACTTTGTTACTGTTTGTGTGCTGCATCAATACTTCACACATTGCCTCTATGTTAAACCTGACTGCTTTCTGCCAATCTACAAGAGGGTCAAGCACAGGTTAATTTAGTGACTGTTGTGGTTCACCCTGACAGAGTTTGTGGTTGTTGCCTGAGTGGGGCTTCCACCCCCCTTCAAACAATAACCAAAATCCTTACAGCGGCATACACAAATAATACACAGTCCTCCTGTAATCAGTACTCTGGTGTTAGATAGGCAGGTCCCTGAGTGCCACTTACGTCTCTCTATTGGAAGTGGTTATTACCCATTCACCATAAGTGAAATTCTTGTTAGGCCCCACTGGAGGTCTGAGACTTAGGAGTCCCACTCCGACTCTTTTAAATTCAAAAGTGTTCCTGCACCCACGGCACTACAAGGCAGAACAAGTTCCACTAGGCCGTTCGACCCTGTGATCATTACCCACTCCAACCAGAATTGCTCTACCAGAGTTCCTGGGAGTGTTCTGAACTCATACATTGTGGAGATTTGTAGTGGCTGTCAGCGGTGAGTAGTGCTCTTGGCTTTGCAGGGGCAGCAGCCGGTCATCCTCGTTGCTCCCTCCCATGACATGTTAAGGTCCTCTGATCCTTCTCACAGATAGTGGGGATGATCATTAGGGTTCCGATGCTTCAGTTGGGGCTTAATGCGTAAAATCAACAGGAGCAACCCATAAACCAAAAGGGACCAGAGTAATGTCAATATCTCACAACAATGTCCCAAGGGGTATCATTTAGAAAAAGCAATCTGCATAATTCAAAAATACTTTGTATTGTATAGGTAAACAAATTACAAGCCGGGGCTTAGGCACCCTCTCTGGATCTGCAAAACCAGGTGAGGACCCTTGCTGTCAGGGCTGGACAATTCCGTCCTATTCATTACCTTCATTCCATTGGCAGAAAGAAGAAATCACTGAATTTCCCTTTGAATCGGTTTCGCCGATTTATCCCACGGAACACAGTAAAGAAAAGGTTTGGGCTGCGTTGAACCTTTTGTTTTCCCTCCCAAGATGGCGGCCGCCAGTTAATTTCCCTCAGTAGAGCTAGTTCTAGTGTTTTATGATTTTGTTAGTGTTCTGGTTATCGCGCGTGCGCGCCCTGCGCATCGCGCACTTCAACCGTCACTCCTGAGGTGATAGGAAGCGTTCCTGCACAGCCTCTCTTCGTGACTGAAATTTTCGTCAGGGGAATTGTGTTACAAAGCGCATTTCCGCCTGACTTCCCCGCATCTCGGAAGGTTCTTTCATGTTCTGCGTAGAGCCTTCAACCTGAGAGATTATTTTTGGTAAAGGTTGGTTTCCTGTCAGCGCTTCGACGTTTGGGCAGTGAATGGGCTTGCTGTTTGAAGGAAGACACACGTAAGTCCATAACTCCGTTTTTAGCGCTCACCTAGCAGTTCAGTGCAGCAGCTGCTCTCATACGTTCCCCAGTAGCACTACCTCTTTAGCTGGACTCAAGTAAGCGCTGTTCAAGCTTGCAGCAAGTTAGAGAGGCTTGTGGTGTTAAGCAGTCAATTCTTGAGCATTTCTGAAGCAGAGTGGCTAGCTTCAGTAAGAGACTTGCATATTCATTCCTGCGCATAGAACTGTATCAAATAATTGTTTATTCCCAATGTAACCACTGAAGGATAAGGAATCCATTTCTGGAAAATTCTTCAAGAACAGTCTCAGTAGCGCCTACTTACTCTAAGACTTTAAAATTCTTCTGGGAGCGTATGTAGCAATATATATATATATATATATTCACTGAAAAAACCATAGGTTTTAGGGACAGTTTTAGTTACTTGGACATTGCACTCGTACAAAACCCGTGAAATTCCCACGTTATAGTTAGTTCAGCTAACTATAACTCGCGCCCCCGCAATGCACTGCTGATGACGTCACATATTACATCACTCATGACATGGTCAGTGACATCACTGATGACATCACTGATGACATCTCAAATGACATCACTGATGACATCATCCAGTGACTGTGTGTTTCTGTAAAGTTTAAATATTTTTAATATATATAGGAAAAGACGTATTGAAGAATGAGTGGGTGTGTAAGTGTCTGTATGGATGATTTAGTAGGTGCGTGACTGACTCTATAAGTGAGTGATTTAACGTATCTTACTGAATGCATGGGTTAGTGACTAAACTGGGTGAATGTCTGTATCCGTCTGTCTGTTGCTGTGTAAGTGGCTGCATGTGTTTGTGAATAGCTAAATGAGTGTCTATATGAGTTATTGAATGCTTGTCTGAGTATCTGTATGGGTTCCTTGAGTGTTTGTGTGGGAGGGGTGTGTGCAACTCTGTGCATAGATGTGTGAGTGGGTGATTCACTGGGTGGATGGTTTCAAGAGTGCATCTGTGATAGACTGTATGGGTGGGTAAGTGTGTGTAAGAGTGTGTTAGTGAGTGAATGTATGTCCCAGTGGTACATGTGTGAGTAACTACATATGTGAAAGGCAGTATATATGTGTGTTGGAGTATATAAATAGCTATAAGCAAGAGTGAGTGATTGTGATAGTGGCTGTATGGATGAGTGTGTGCTTGTATCAGTGATTGTATAAGAGCGTAACAATGTGCTACTATTTGTATGAGTAAGTGAGCTGGTGTGTGTATAACTGTATAGGTGATTAAATGGCAGTGTGTTTAATTATTTGCATGACTGACTAGGTGTGTGAGTATCTCTATGGATGAGTGGCGTTGTTTGAGTGTCTATATAGGAGTAAGAGTGCATATGATAGTCCTGTACTGAGTGACCGTAAGTATGAGTGACTGTACGGGTGAGTGAGTGGATGTGTGTGTAGACCTAAGAATCAGTGAGTGGGTATGTAGTTATTGGTGTTGGAGTGTCTATGGTTTTGCGAATGGCAGTCTGTAATTTAGAGTGGGTGTATCAAAGGTTATATTAGGGTGTGAGGAGGTGCATCAGATTATCACGTGGATGATGTCATCAGTGATGTCATTTGAGATGTCATCAGTGATGTCACTGACCATGTCATGAGTGATGTAATATGTGACGTCATCAGCAGTGCATTGCGGGGGCGCGAGTTATAGTTAGCTGAACTAACTATAACGTGGGAATTTCACGGGTTTTCTACGAGTGCAATGTCCAAGTAACTAAAACTGTCCCTAAAACCTATGGTTTTTTCAGTGAATTTCAAAGGTTTTTTAAATGCTAATTTCTAACTATAACGTGTCTGAAACCTATGGTTTTTTCAGTGAATTTCAAAGGTTTTTAAATGCTAATTTGTAACTATAACGTGTCTGAAACCTATGGTTTTTTCAGTGAATTTCAAAGGTTTTTAAATGCTAATTTCTAACTATAACGTGCCTGAAACCTACGGTTTTTCAGTGAATTTCAAAGGTTTTGTAAATGACAATTTTTAAATGTATTAATTGTTATATTAATTTTTTTCATACTGATTTACTACATTTTTAGAAACAATTTTTTTTACATATTTTATTTTTTAAATTACATTGTAATTACATTATACATTACATTACAAAAATACTTTCTCAGAATGAATTACTTTAGTTTAAATACTTTGCAGATAGGCAATAGACTTTTAAGTACAGTAGTTACAGTTGTTGCAATGGGCAACACATTTTCAAACACAATGCAACATTCAGCTCAATGTGAATTTCTAGTTAAATGCAATTAGTTACTTTATGGATTACTTTTGTAACCACAGGACTGGATCCTAGATTCAGTCCTGGTACATCTCCTGTAAACAGTTGAGTAAAAGCGTTTTGGTTACAGTCGTGATTTTTAAGGAATATTATTGTATTTTAAAAGTTGACACTTAGAAACTTTTTCTCATAGAATCACCAATGTTATCCTATGGAAGGAAATTCACTTAGCAGGTAAAAACTGTTATCGTTACTTTTTCTTACTCAGTGTTGGATCCTGGATCCAGCACTGGTGCATCTCCTGTAAACAGTTGAAAAAATGCGTTTAGGTCATACAGGCGATTTTTAAGGAATATTTGTAGTTTGTGAAAATCAACACTTTGAAACTTTTTGCTGAAAACCAGTCAATCTTAGCCTATGAAGGAAATTCAAGTTACCGGTAAGTACGGTTAAAATTACTTTTGAGGATCAGTACTGGGCTGAAAGATGCAGCACTGAGGTCTCTCCTGATAACAGGTGAGTAAATCGGAATTCGTATTTCGGCTGATTTTAGAGGAATATTTTAAAGTTCCAAAACTCCACACTTAGAAGAATTTCCAAGTGAAACCAGTCAATGTTAGCCTATGGAAGGAAATTCAAGTTACTGGTAAGTACGGTTAAAATTACTTTTCAGGACCAGTACTGGGCTGAAAGATGCAGCACTGAGGTCTCTCCTGATAACAGGTGAGTAAATCAGAATTCGGATTTCGGCTGATTTTAGAGGAATATTTGCACAATGGTGAAGGGAGGGGCGGGGCCTGAGGTTACATCTGTGCAAACGCGCCCCGTGGCGCGTTTTAAGTTGGGGGATTAAGTCCCCTTGAATCCTGAGGGTCCCTAGGGGCCAACTAGCCCACCAGGAACCTCCAATATGCGACAGGGGCTGCGTTGCAGAGACGTGTAGAGAGGCCACACCCCTTTTACACCTCTCTGCAACGCAGCTCTGTGGCGCTTTCTGGATGTACCTGTTGGGCTAGTTGGCCCCAGGGACCCTCAGGATTGAAGGGGATTTAATTCCCATCTTAAAACGCGCCACGGGGCCTGTTTGCACACATGTCACCTGAAGCCCCGCCCCTCCCTTCACCACTGTGCAAACACGCCCGTGGCGTGTTTTAAGTTGGGGATTAAGTCCCTTGAATCCTGAGGGTCTCCGGAGTCCAACTAGCCCACCATATACCTCCAAAAGCGCCACAGAGCTGCGTTGCAGAGAGGTGTAAAGGGGTGTGGCCTCTCTACACGTCTCTGCAACGCAGCCCCTGGCGCATATTGGAGGTTCCTGGTGGGCTAGTTGGCCCCAGGGACCCCCAGTATTCAAGGGGAGTCGTTCTCCCTCTGCAAACGCGCCAGGGGCGCGTTTGCAGAGTGGTGAAGGAAGGGGCGGGGCCTGCGGGCCCGATCGTTTTTTTTTTTTTTGTCCCTGAAGGGGGCTGTGTGGCCCCCTTCCTTTTTTCTTTTTGGGCCCTGGGGACCCCATCCCCCAGGGCCTTACCCCTTTTTAAATTTAAAAAATAAAAAAAACGGGAAGGGGGACGCGTGGCCCCCTTCCCTGGGCCTGTATTGGCCCCGGGGACCCCATCCCCGGGGCATGGCCTCTATATTTATTATTTTGAGGGGGCAGCGTGGCCCCCTCCTCTGGCCATTTTAAGGCCCCGGGGACCCCATCCCCGGGGCCGGCCTTTCCATTTTTAAAATTCATATTTTTTTCCTTTTTGGGAGGGGGCCGCGTGGCTCCCTCCCGGGCTCACTACTTGCCCCGGGGACCCCATCCCCGGGGCTGGCCCTCTCCGTTGGGGACTGTGGGGGTCCCCAATCCCCCACAGTCCCGCCGGCTCCCCACGTCCCTTGGGAGCCGGCATTGCTAGTTCCACATGGGGAGCAGCTGACATGCTGCTCCCCATGTGGAAAAGCAATCGCTTTGGATATTGGAAGAGAGAGCAGGTTTCCTGCTCTCTCTTCCAATATCCAAAGCAGTTTGCTATGGCAAACTACAGTGTCCCGGGGTAGGCACCCGGGACACTGCAGGAGCCGGCCCTGGGGGTGGTGGTCCCCAGGGCCATCAAGGGCTCCAGGAGGGCCGCGCGGCCCCCTCCCATTCAGTACACAGCCCCGGGAGGTGGTGGTCCCGGGGCTCTGGGGTCCGTGAACGGACCCCCATATTAAAATGTTTAGTGCCCCGGGAGGTGGCGGTCCCGGGCGTGTGGGGGCTGGAGCCCCCCACACTGGTTTTATTTTTCATTAAAAAAGCCCCGGGAGGTGGTGGTCCCGGGGCTGCGGGAGGGCTCAGAGCCCTCCCGCACCATTTTTTAAAAAGCCCCGGGGGTGGCGGTCCCCGGGCCTTGGAGGCCCTTTGAGGCCCCCACACATTAAATTATCCCCCAACATGCCCCCGGGACTTGGGCCACCCGGGGCCAATTAACATCGAGCGCGGAGACCGCGCTCGATTTTTTCGGCAGGATTCGCGCACCCTGAGCGCATCCTGCCGATTTTTTTTAAAAAAATGCTTTTTTGCCCATGGGGTCCTTGTGGGACCCCTGAGCAGGCCTAGGGGTTAGGGTGTTTCTACCCTGCCCCCTTTGTGCGTTTTGCGCACTTGTTTCTTTTTTTCTCGGCGGGATACGCGCACCCTAAGCGCATCCCGCCGATTTAAAAAAAAATCTTTTCTGCCCAGGGGTCCTTGTGGGACCCCTGAGCAGACCTAGGGGTCAGGGTGTTTCTACCCTGCCCCCTTTTGCGCTTTGCGCACTTGTTTCTGTCCCTCGGTTCTACCGAGGGACAAAATGGCTGCCAACACTTCCTGAATCGGAATGTTGACAGCCAGCTGACAGCCAATTAGCATGCAGCTCGTGATCGGGACGGTGCGCGCAGGGTGCGCTGAGGGTACGCGTATCCGACGCGCCCATAGATATATATGTACTTTTACTTTTGATTTTCTCAGGAACTACTGAACGGATTTACACCATTTAAGCAAAAGGCACCAGTCTGAACCAAGGGCTACCTCTTTGCCAAATTTGGTGTAATTCCGTTCAGCAGTTCGGGCTGTAGCTGCGACTAAAGGTTCCTATGGAAAAATGAATGGGGAAAACGCGTTTTGGGACCCCCTTTTTCTCGGCCCCGCTTCACGTATCACCCCGAGACTTTCAGGGTAGGAGCGGAGCGGAGCGCCCTAACAAGTTGGAAACTTTCACGAAGATTCGTCAACCGGCGCCAACGTTATTTCAAATAGAATGTCGCGGATTTCCTATGGATAATAGGTTGTAACTATAACTATCTACTGGCGACCGCCAGTAGATAATATATATATATAATATATATATATATATATATATATATATATATATATATATATATATATATATATATATATATATATATATATATATATATATGGAAAACTCGATTGCACATCATCAGGAAAAAACGAGCGTGGACCCAGCAGTATGTGCAATTTCTTTACTTTATTGCCACCTTGTCCGCCATGACGCGTTTCGGCCGGAAAATGGCCTTGATGGTAAGTATAATATATATATATATATATATATATATATATACTTACCATCAGGCGCTCCAGCATTCATCTGAAAAGAGAAGAAAGCAAGAAAGAGCATAAGACAGCATTTCATCAAATCTACATTTCACTATATACTAAGAGAGAGGCTAACCACTGTAATAGACAGGTAAAGATTTTAGTGAGCGAAGTTAATAGCAATGCGTAGGCATAGAGAGTAGAGCAAGGAAAGTATTAAAGTTGTGATTCATGTTTACAGATGCCGAGCAGTCCCTCGATGAAAAAGAACCTGTGAGGAAGAGGCACAGCAGTGGAGTCTCTCTTGTTTTTTCCATTCCCCTTTCCCCTGCTTTACTGTAAGTGAATCAGGTGTTCGCTGGCAGTGGAGTGTGGGAGTTGGAGAAAAGTTCTTCTGTCCCTGTGGAAGTCCAAGTAATCAGGTGCGTGGTACCTTCGTTCTGACTTTATGACAGATTGAAGTGCCAAAACTATCTTCCACCAGGGCAGAATGGCTGAGGGACTGGATGTCAAGGCCTTGGCCTCAGTTTTAGAAGGTATTCAGAAACAGTTAAGTGAGACTATGGAGGCAAGTAAAAACCTTAGAGATGAGGTTAGGAAGGCTAGTCAAGAGGCCAGTTTCCTAAGACAGAAATTTGATGACTTCGTTGTAGGTTCCAGTACAGAGTCAAAAGAACAGACACCTCAACATTTCACCCCAACCCCCTCAGCAGCTGAGCTAACCACACAAGTTATACATGCCATTTCTCCCACTATACCCTTGGCAGCTCCTGAGAGATTTAATGGAGATCCCCATAAGGCCCACATTTTTCTTACCCAATGCTTCTTACACTTCCTTTGTAGACCAATCATTTTTAAGGAAGATCAGTCCAAGGTGGCCTTTTACTGTCTTACCTGAGTGGAGATGTTGCAGCATGGTCCATTCCATTGGTTAATTGTAACGATCCTATTCTCTACAATTTCGAAGAATTTAAGGAAGAATTCCTACGTATATTTGATCGCAGAACCATTTCCCAAGCCACAGACAATGAGCTATTGGATTTAAAGCAAGGAAATCGGGAGTTAGTAGCATACCTTGCTCAAATTAATAAATTGATTGTGGAGACTAAGTGGCCTGAAGCGAAAAGAGCGGCAATTTTCTAAAGAGGGCTCAAGGATGAGTTAAAGGATGAGTTAGGTCAGATTCCTAAACGGCCCACTGATGTTTCTGAACTAATTGATTTGGTTCTTCAGATAGATCAGCGTCAAAATGAGAGAAGGAGTGAGCGTCGCAAAGATTTGAGACCTTTCCCGCCTCGCATAGATAGGGTAAAATCGGATTCAGCAAAACACAGTGAGCCAGTCTCTGGAGAGGAGCCCATGCAAATAGGTTCAGTACGTGGCCCATTGACTAAGGAGGAGAGAGAGCGACGTAAAAGTGGGAAATTGTGCATGTATTGCGGAAATTCAGGGCATTTTGTGAAAGAGTGTCCCAAGAAGCCTAAGACTAGTACATGGGTAAAAGACAGGCCCCACCAGTAGGAGGAGTTGCTCTGGTGGGAGCGTCCGACAAGGCGACTCCAGAATCTCAATTGGTAGCCAATACCCTGCAATCAGCTGCCCCGCATTTGATCATTTCCAGTTTAATTAGATTTGGAACCACAGAAGTGGATGAGATTTCCGTTATGATAGACTCTGGGGCAACCGGAAGTTTCTGTGACATAAGATTTGCTAAGTCTCTGGGAATTCAGTTCATCCTTAAAAACAAACCAGAACCTGTGCGTGCTGTTGATGGAACCAATCTATCTTCAGGTCCAATTACTTATGATACTGAAGAAATCACCTTGATTGGTCCAGGTCAGCATCAGAGTTATTTAAAATTCTGTTTATTTGATGCCCCCCAATTCCAGCTTATTTTGGGACTCCCGTGGCTAACGGAACACAATCCGAAGATTGATTGGGCAAAAAGAACAGTAGAACTGAACTCAGATTACTGCAAAGAGCATTGCTTTCAAACTGGTGAATCCTGTAGTGAACCATCCCAACCCTCCCTATTAGCAGAACCTACTCAGATGATTTGTGCTTTGGAAATTCCCGAAATTCCTAGTGAGTATCATGATTTGAGGGAGGTTTTTGATGAACGGGAGGTGAACAAGTTACCCCCACATAGGAGTATGATTGTAAGATCGAGCTAGAACCTGGAGCTTCGTTGCCCTGCAGCAGAATATATGCCCTGTCTGAAGCTGAAAATTGCCACCTAAAGGAATATTTGGATAAATACCTAGCAAACGGGTTCATCAGACCTTCCCAGTCTCCGGTCTCCTCTCCTCTGTTCTTTATCCCAAGAAGGATGGGAAACTTAGGATCTGTATAGACTACCGAGCTTTGAATCTAGTCACCAAGAAGAACAGATACCCGCTGCCATTGATTTCGGAGCTCATGGATCAGGTGAAGGAAGCTCGAGTTTACACAAAATTAGATTTGAGAGGGGCCTACCATTTGGTGAGAATGGCCGAAGGGCACGAATGGAAGACCGCATTTCGAACTCGTTTTGGTCTATTTGAGTACCAGGTCATGTCCTTCGGCCTGTGCAACGCCCCAGCTGCATTCCAGCATTTTGTGAACGATGTCCTTCGGGAATTTTTAGATCGCTTTGCGGTGGTCTACATCGATGATATCCTGATCTTTTCTGCTAATTTGGAGGATCACATTCAGCACATGAGAGCCATCTTGAGGAAGCTGTTAGATCATCAGCTTTGTGTGAAGTTGGAGAAGTGTGTGTTCCATGCAACCCGAGTTAAGTTTTTGGGTTTCATCTTGTCCCCTGAGGGAGTGGAAATGGATGATGCCAAGGTGAAAGCAATTCTGGATTGGCCCTCGCCTCGCAGCGTCAAAGAAATCCAAAGCTTCATTGGATTTGCCAATTTTTATCGACGCTTTATTTCTAATTTTTCTGAAAAGGTTAGCCCTCTCACTCATCTTTTGAAGAAGAAGGAGAAGTTTTTGTGGAGTTTGGAAACAGAGGAAGCTTTCCAGCTTTTAAAGAAAATCTTTACCACCGCACCGATTTTGTTACACCCAAATTCGGGAGAACCCTTCTTTGTCAAAGCAGACGCGTCAAACCAGGCCATTGGGGGAATTCTGTCGCAAAGACACAAGAACACAGGACAACTCCATCCTGTTGCCTATCGGTCTCGGAAATTGACTGCAGCTGAAATAAACTACTCCATTGCAGATAAGGAGTTATTGGCAGTTAAAGATGCTTTCCAAGAATTGCAGCATTATTTGCTTTGGGCGAAACATGAAATCACGGTGTTTACTGACCACAGAAATTTGCAGTTTCTGAAATCAGCTCGAACTCTTACTCCATGACTACTGAGATGGTCTCTATTCTTTGCAGATTATAACTTTGTATTGACTTATATGCCTGGAACCGTCAACGGCAAGGCCGACGCCTAGCCTCGCCTGAACACGAGTGATCTCAAGGAAAAAGGCTGTGAAGGTCACATCATTCCTGAAGAAAAGTTAATTGGTTCCATTTTATATGTTGAACTGGAAGATGAGATCAGGAATGCACTTTCTGAAGAAGAAATGCAAGAGTGGGTGAAGGAAGGGTCGGAGAGAGAAATAAAAGATGGCAAACCGTATCATAAAAGAAACCTTTATGTTCCTAGTGAGGAATTACGCAAGCAAGTGATACAGCACTGTCATGATGATCAATTGGCCAGTCACAAGGGACTGAAGAAAACTCTTGATCTGATAAGACGTGAATTTTGGTGGCCCAGTCTTGAAACTCAGGTGAGACAGTATGTGGCATCTTGTGAACAGTGTGTGAAAGGAAAGGTGTTAAGGCAGGCCCCGCAAGGTCTGCTCAAGCCTATGCCCATTGCTCCCACCCCTTGGCATACAGTTTCAATGGATTTCATTGTTGATCTTCCCTCCAGTCAAGGGTTCTCCACAATCTGGGTGGTGGTTGATCATTTTTCTAAGATGGCTCACTTTGACCCATTAAAGTCAATCCCTAACTCCACTCAACTTGCTTCCTTATTTACTCCACACAGTAAAATATTATGGAATTCCCAAGGTGGTTATCTCAGACTAGGGACCCCAATTCGTTTCACGATTCTGGAGGGCTTTCCTGGGAAGATTGGGAGTCGACTCTCGTTTGTCTACCAGTTTCCATCCGGAGACTGATGGACAGACAGAAAGAGTAAACCAAGAACTGGAGCAATATTTGCGCCTGTACTTGATGGACCAAGAAGGAGACTGGGCAGATTTGATTTGGGCCGCCGAATTTGCATATAATAACGCAGTACACGCATCCACAGGCTATTCCCCCTTCTTCCTGAATTCCGGTAGGCATCCAAATACCTTCGTAGGGAAAACTGAGAGTGAAGTCCCAGCGGTAGAGGAGGTGGTACAAGAACTGCAGAAGGCCTATCTAGTTGCTACCCAAAATTTAGTGAAGGCAAAGGAGTCTTACAAAAAACAGGCAGACAAGAAGAGGAGGGGAAACCCAGTCTTTGAACCTGGAGATCAGGTCTGGATTTCCACTCGGAATATGCGCTTAAAAGGGAATCGAAAGTTCCAACCTAGGTTTGTGGGCCCATATGCTGTGGAAAAGATGATAAATCCAGTTAGTGTTAAGATCAGACTCCCCACTAGTTTAAGGGTACATCCAGTGTTCCATGTGTCTTTGGTCAAGAGAAATCCAATGGGTTTGAGAAAGGATCAACCACCAGCTCCAATCCAGTGTCAGTCAGGTGAAGAGTTCGAAGTGAAAAGGATTATTGACTCTAAATGGAAGAAAGGAAAGGTTTTCTACCTGGTTGATTGGAAAGGTTTTGGTCCGGAGGAACGATCCTGGGAACCCAGTGCTCATGTTCATGCCCCAAGATTGGTTTGTGACTTTCACAAGACTCACCCCAACAAGCCTAAAGGGGTGGGAGGAGAGTTTTTGGTGGGGGGTACTGTCAGGGCTGGACAATTCCGTCCTATTCATTACTTTCATTCCATTGGCAGAAAGAAGAAATCACTGAATTTCCCTTTGAATCGGTTTCGCCGATTTATCCCACGGAAGACAGTAAAGAAAAGGTTTGGGCTGCGTTGAACCTTTTGTTTTCCCTCCCAAGATGGCGTCCGCCAGTTAATTTCCCTCAGTAGAGCTAGTTCTAGTGTTTTATGATTTTGTTAGTGTTCTGGTTATCGCACGTGCGCGCCCTGCACATCGCGCACTTCAACCGTCACTCCTGAGGTGATAGGAAGCGTTCCTGCACAGCCTCTCTTCGTGACTGAAATTTTCGTCAGGGGAATTGCGTTACAAAGCGCATTTCCACCTGACTTCCCCGCATTTCGGAAGGTTCTTTCAGGTTCTGCGTAGAGCCTTCCACCTGAGAGATTATTTTTGGTAAAGGTTGGTTTCCTGTCAGCGCTTCGACGTTTGGGCAGTGAATGGGCTTACTGTTTGAAGGAAGACACAAGTAAGTCCATAACTCCGTTTTTAGCGCTCACCTAGCAGTTCAGTGCAGCAGCTACTCTTATAAGTTCCCCAGTAGCGCTACCTCTTTAGCTGGACTCAAGTAAGCGATGTTCAAGCTTGCAGCAAGTTAGAGAGGCTTGTGGTGTTAAGCAGTCAATTCTTGAGCATTTCTGAAGCAGAGTGGCTAGCTGCAGTAAGAGACTTGCATATTCATTCCTGCGCATAGAACTGAATCAAATCATTCTTTATTCCCAATGTAACCACTGAAGGATAAGGAATCCATTTCTGGAAAACTCTTCAAGAACAGTCTCAGTAGCGCCTACTTACTCTAAGACTTTAAAATTCTTCTGGGCGCGTATGTAGCAATATATATATATATATATATATATATATATATATATATATATATATATATATATATATATTATACTTACCATCAGGCGCGCCAGCATTCATCTGAAAAGAGAAGAAAGCAAGAAAGAGCATAAGACAGCATTTCATCAAAACCACATTTCACTATATACTAAGAGGGAGGCTAACCACTGTAATAGACAGGAAAATATTTTAGTGAGCGAAGTTAATAGCAATGCGTAGGCATAGAGAGTAGAGACAGGAAAGTATTAAAGTTGTGATTCATGTTTACAGATGCCGAGCAGTCCCTCGCTGAAAAAGAACCTGTGAGGAAGAGGCACAGCAGTGGAGTCTCTCTTGTCTTTCCCATTCCCCTTTCCCCTGCTTTACTGTAAGTGAATCAGGTGTTCGCTGGCAGTGGAGTGTGGGAGTAGGAGAAAAGTTCTTCTGTCCCTGTGGAAGTCCAAGTAATCAGGTGCGTGGTACCTTCGTTCTGACTTTCTGACACTTGCTTTTCACGGTGGACCCCCTCAGGTATAAGGGGTTCGCTGACATATTCTGCACACAGGCTACGGCCCCATCGGCATGGCATTAATGCCCTCTTTATGGCAGCCCCCTCTAGCTTAAGGGGTTTCTGACTTTACTCTGCACAAGGACTATGACCCGATCATCACAATAGTAATGAATTCTTCTTGAAGGTTTCCTCTGGAATTTGGGGTCACCGACTTAAACCTGACACAGGCCACAACCCAATTTGTGGAGCACTGGCTCTGGCATCTGGGGTCATGATGGCAAATGGGCAATAACCCGATAGATGCAGCCACCGCTTCCTCACACCTCGCTAAGGGGATGCACTTGCCAGGAACCCCCCCTTCAAGCGCTCTCCTCTTCCTCACAGAGTACATTGGTTTTGGCAAGCAGGCAGACACTGATGCTCCAAGTTCCAACAGGTGGTCTTGGGTTTCCCTGGGTGATGTTCTCTCACCCAGGTGGGAGACTGTCAGACCTTAGCCCTCAAAGTCAAAGGCACTTATTGAGCGCACAAATCACCTGAAAGGTCTCATGGCGCTTGCGGAACTCCGTAAAAGACTGGCGGTCAGAACTGAACAACGTTATTTATGATCAAATAGCCATGTTTTTAATTCCCTCCGAAAAAGCTTGTGATCAGAGATGGAAAGAAGATGAGACGGAAGCTTGTTCCAGAGGTCGGGGGCAAGAAAAGAAAAGGATCGTCCCCCGCTTCGTGTAGTGCGAATTCGTAGCGGGGTAAGGAGAAGTTTTGTGCTTGATCTTAAAAGTCTTCCTGGCTGATACCTGTTTAGCTTTTTCGCTAAATAACAGCGTCCGGTACCGTATATGATCTTGTGGGTGAGGCATAGTATTTTAAAACGGCCTCTCTTTCTTACCGGAAGCCAGTGGAGAATCCTCAGACTAGGGGCTGAAGGAGATCTCGGTGGAAGATTTAGAATAAGTCGAGCAGCAGTATTCTGCAGGATCTGAAGTTTGGAAAATAGATCTTCATTTAGGGAAGCTAATAAGGCATTCCCGTAGTCCAGACGACTTACAATAAGACCCTGCACCAAAGGTTTCCTGGATTCAATCGGGATCCATTTAAAGATTTTGTGTAATTTCCGCAGGATCCCATAGCAAGTGCCTAATACGAGATTGACATGGTTTTTCATAGACAATTTGTCATCAATTGTTATTCCAAGATTACACACTGCTTGTTTAGGGGATGGGCAAGGGCCCAATGCCTGGGGCCACCAGTCGTTGGACCAATACTCTTCAGCCCTGCCAAACAAGATAATCTCTGTCTTGCTGCCGTTAAGCTGTAGTTTGTTATTGGCCATCCAGTTGTTGATATGGATCATGCAGTTTTTAAACCGGGTCATTGTGTCTGCAGGGTCAGGACCAAACGTGATCAACAGCTGAGTGTCATCAGCGTATGACACTGCCTCAAAACCATAAGACCTAATCACCCTGGCCAAAGGTGTCACATAGAGGTTAAAAAGCATAGGGCTCAGGATAGAACCCTGGGGAACTCCTATACTTACTGGCCTACTACATGAGGCCAGGGTGCCTATATGTACTGTGGTTGATCGGTTCCTTAGGTAGTTTTTGAACCAGTCCAGGGCTTTCCCTCTGACTCCCACCTCCCAGAGCCGCAGTTCTAAAATACTATGGGAGATGGTGTCAAAGGTGTCTGACAAGTCCAAAGGAACCAGCATGGCTGATTCTCTATTATCCAGGGCCAGCCTGATATTATCAACCACCTCTACCACTGCAGTTTCGGTACTATGTGCCGACCGAAACCCAGATTGCGAAGGGTCAAGAAATCCATGGTCTTCCAGATGGGTAGTGAGTTGTTTATTTACCAGGGATTCAAGCACCTTCCCGAAATAAGGCAGCAGCGAGATAGGACGGTAGTTGCCTGGTACCCTGGGGTCTGAGGTTGGCTTTTTCAGAATTGGCTTGACTTGAGCTGTTTTCCATCTGGTCGGGACCATGGCTTGATCTAGTGACATGTTGAAAATCTCCGTAAGTTTAATTATTAGCAAAGGTGCTATATTTATACAAAAACGGGGTGGGAGAGGGTCTGCTGGGGAGCCTGATTTGATCTTTGCTAAAGCTGCTGAGACTTCTTCACAGGTAACAGCTTTAAATTCCGATAATAAAGGCAGGGTAAGATGGCTGTTGATGGCCGGATGAAAGTCAGCATTGTTAATGTCGTGTTGAGGGAAAGACCTATATATAACTTTGACCTTTTCATCAAAGAAGGAGGACACTGTATCAACCCATTCCTGCGTGGGGGAAAGGATGTGCTGGTCAGTGTGAGGGGTAGTAAACTCCTTCAATATTCTATAGAGCTCTTTATTGGAGTTAGCGGCATTGTTAATCCTGTCTGACAGATACAACTTTTTGGCCTGTTTAATATGATTTAAGTAAGTACGATGGATCTGTTTATATTTTATCCGGTCCTCAATTGTCTTAGTTTTCCTCCATTGGCGTTCGGCAGTCCTACTGGAGAGTTTGTAAATTTTTAATGCTGACGTAAACCACGGCGACGCTTTGACTTTGACCCTTACCTTTGACCTAGGTGCCACTGTATTCAAAGTCAATGTGATTCAGTCTTCAAAAGCTGTAGCTACCTGATCTACGTTATCTGTGTGGGACACAGACTGAAGATTAATGTAAGCTGAAAATGCTGCTTGGGTTACTTTACGCCAAGGCCTAATCCGAGTAAAGTCATTATTATGGCAATTATTAGAGACATCAATGGGTATACAAAATTTCAGTACATTATGATCTGACCAGAGTAGAGGTAAAGGTTGCTCTACTGTAAAGTTAATTGAATTAGTGAATAACAGATCCAGAGTGTGGCCAGCCTGATGGATAGGTCCCACCACCATCTGAACCAATCCCAGCGTCTCCATAGTCGTTACCAATTGATTTGTGTCAGGTCGTTACCAATTGATTCGTGTCGTGTCTGATAATAGCTCTGCATGATAATTAAAATCTCCAATAAGGATAAAATTATCTGCAGCTAATACGTGTGGTGCAATTAGTTCCAATAAATTATTTACAAAGTTAGTTTTTTGACATGGGGGCTATAGACTAAGGCCCCTCTCCATGTTTCGGCTGATTGAGTTTCGATTTTAAAAATAAGTATTTCCACTTTTTCAGTAATACAGGAGTCTAATGTGATGATTTCGAGTTTATCTTTAGAGGCCACTGCTATCCCCCCTCCTCTACCAACAACTCTGTCTAATCTAGTTAGATGATATTGAGGTGGGAATGCAGTGGCTACATCAGGGGATGCCTGGTCGTGAAGCCATGTTTCTGTTATGAAACAAATGTCCGGTTTTTCAAAATCCAGGAGACTCCATAATTCCAGGGCATGCTTGGGTATCGACCGTGCATTAAGATACAGCCCGCTGAATAGTTTAGGAATGTCACAGGTCTCCCTTATTTTGTTTTCATGGGAAATGATAACAGTCGTGGATTCGTTATGGGTGTTCTGAGTGCCAACCGTAGGAGAAACAAAGAACACCACAGTGCCTGATAATGCTTTCGGTTTCAGAGTGATAGGAGGCATGTTTAGTAATTTTAACTCTGAGCTGGAGTAGCAATGTGTGGCCATATTAAATAGGCCTAAACATCAATTCCTTACCTATTACAACTCGAAAAAGGGCAGGGGTCCTGGCGGCTAGCGGCGGTCTGGCGCGGACGGGCTTGCCTTTGGTGCGCCGCTGCGCGCGTCCGCTGCGCGTCCGCGCCCCTTACTGCTTTAAGTAGGCAGGAGGGGAGGATGCGACTAGCCACTAGACCGTCGACCCAGCAGTAAAACCGGAAGTGTAGAAAATAGAGCCCCGAGTCCCTCCGCACAAACGGCACAAGCCGGGGCGGACCGGGGACAAGGCAACGCTCACAATATAAGATATCAGGAGTAAAAGGTATCTGTTGAGCAAGCTGCTTTATATTAGCGTTAGTTTCCAAATTAAATGTGCAAATTGTGCAGATTAGACTGCTGCCAAATTGACTGTGCAAATAGTGCAGATAAGACAGGAGGAGATTAAAAGTCAATCTAAAAGTTTTAAAAACATTGATCACAATCAATCAATGTCATAAGTAGAAATCTTGCAGAGTTTCTCTTACTTGCAGCTTGATAGTTGAGAATGTTGGGGTCTTTAACCTCCTCCTCTTATAATCCATTTACAGACACAAAATGTGATTTAGTGCCTGAGTCTTTGAGGTTTGTGTTGGGGGTCTACCTCTTTTTTGGAGTACCCACTACCTGGGGTCTGCACTTCCTCCAGAAAACAGTCTGCTACAGCAAGAGTGACTTCAAATCCAGTAGCCCCACAACACAGGCCAGGGAAGTGACAAGAAGTTCATACCTGAATGTCAGCCACAGTGAGAACCCCAGCCCTACCTTTATGATTCTCTTATCAGCCACATCTCCTTCCTAAGGTTTACTGAAGAAGAATACGTTTATTGTTCAATTAGTTAAAACTTACAATGTAACACAGTTAGTACGCTTCGAACATAATATCACTTAAAAACAACAACATAAAATGCAATTAAAAAAAAACACACACAATCTTGCAGTAATCTCTTTACATAGGTCTCATTGTGTATACTAGTCCCGTTGACCCAAGGATACCCTTTTCATTCTATTATTTGTTAAGCCATTCTACATTTTAAACTTGATTATTAAAGTGCAGTGTGCCCTTCTGGGTCACTCGACCATTAAGTGCTATTAGAAGGACCAGTTAATCCGAAGTGCCTATAATAAAGAGTAGCAAGCCATACGGGAACACTCGATCAGCCAAATACAATTTATTAGTCCCTAAAGCTGAAAAAAGAGGTTAATTCAACCAATACAATAAAGTGCAGTGTGCTTATTTTTTTTTAAATAGTCTAAGGTGTGTCCGTGTCACTTTCCAGTGACCTCTCTCAGACCTCTTCAGAATCAAAGAGCACCCTTTGAAGTGCGCTGAATAGCCTGTCTCTTCCTTCCTCCAGTGTGTGTCCCACTCAGTTCATATGAATGCAGCAATTCACAAATCTGTCTGGGGGGATTCCTCTGCCTCCCCATGATCCTCCAGACAGCCTGGTTCTCCCAAATTGGAACCTAGTGTCTTCCATGTATTTTATCACTTACAGGTACACATACACCCAGCCCATATGAGCAACCTCACATGTGCTGCACAGCGCTGCTTACTAACTTGATGCAGGCCAAGTGTGAGTTAAGCACGCAGCAGAGGGTCTTTATATGAGTGGGCCTGCAGGCCTCACTCCAGAGGCAAGGTAAAAAGGCCTGCTCACTTCTACTGATCACTACACAGTATGCTTTCACCACCACCTCCTAGTTAAGGCAGTAGCCTTTCACCTCCATCAGTGTAGCGCTTTGGCTGCCCCTTCTGGTCCAACATGACTGCAATCCGTGAGGCAGGCCTATGTCATGGTAAATACACATGATCAGTGTTTGCCCATCACTAAAAAAAAATTAGCACCAGAGATTCAAATATCGTTGCAGTTGGGCACTCAGGGCAGGGATGCGCGTCTGTCACCATGCAAGGGGCTTTTCCAAACCAACACTTATCCTTTTTGATTTGTCTGGAGTGAGGCTCTATTAGTGATAGAGATGCTATATTTAAGGTAATGGATTCCTTTGAGATTTTTATTTATGATTTACTGGAGCCATAGTGTCGTCTTTAGTCATACCGGGCTTCATTTATGAGGCCCTACCGGCACAATTGCGCTGCCGTAATGTCACTTTTGTGACGTTTCGGTGGCGCAATGTGCCACTGGCATATTTATAAGGCCACAAAAAGCCATGTTACATGGCTTTCCATAGCCTCATAAACATGTGCCCCTTTCACACAGAAAACTGCATGAAAGGGGAGTTTCATGGGTGTTTCTGGGGGCGTTCCCAGCAACATCCTTGGCTTTTTGACACTGCCCCGGATTTACGAGAAATTGTAAGTCTGAGACAGCGCCAAAAACTCATACCTCCCCAGGGGATGCATAAGGGAGGCACAACGAGGAGAAATATCTTTATTTCTCCTCGTTTTTCCTCTTTCGATGTCTGTAGCATTCTGCAGCACACATAGAAAGAGGAAAAGCCTCTTGTAATTGTTTTTGTGCAGGAAGGTTTCCCTTCCTGCACAAAAATAATCATCCTCACAACGCAGACACCCTTGCACCAAGGTGCAAAGGTGCCTGCGTTGGCGCACGGCAGCCCATTGTGCGCCGGCGCAGGGGAAAAGGACAGGAATGCGCCGTATCTAACAGATACGGCGCATTCCTGCCCTTTTCTTTTGCATTAGGGCAGCGCAGCAGCAAGGCCTGCGGCGCTGCCAAAAAACCCATAAATGAGGCCCACCATATTTAACAGTAACGCAGCAGTTTCTACCTTCATTACCGCAGCAGATAAAGCATCCTCTTTGATTTAATATATTTGACTGCCACCTTCTGGTTATGAATAAGGAGGCAATCAGTAATAAAACATATCTACAAAAGACCTTCTTTATGCGTGTCGTGTATATATAGATAGATTGCTTTAGCTATCATGTTTTTTTTTTAATATAGCCTCATGCTTGCTAGGAAAATGATAATAAAATTGCGAACATATATACATAAATACAAGGCTTTCAGCAAGCACTCTTCATCCATTGGTCTGTTTAATTTCCATTCATCCAAAAATTCTTTTGAGCCCTCAAAACCTATTGTCTACACAAATACTGTCCTTTCTTGTCATTCTTTAATGCTAATCTTCAAGCCTCTAGCCAACATGTGTTTTGACGCACTAGCGCTATGCCTTCTACTTCATCAGGGTTCATGTATTTTATATATTTTCCATATGTATCCAAGTTGAAACCACAGAGAGGTACCGTGTGTGTGCTCGTGTGTAAAGTGCTCTCTGCACGATCTCTAGAAACATTATACATGTATGGCTTTACACTCTCTACAAACGAGCACACGGTACCTCTCCGTGGTTTCAGTTTGTATACATGTGGAAAATGTATACAATATATGAGCCCCGATGAAGCCCCGATGCCCTTTCTTTAGACACACGGCAGCGCAGCAGGAAGACTTGCTGCGCTGCCGTGCGTCAAAATATTGTAAATGATGCCCTTGGAATGAAAACATCAGATAAGTTTCCACTCACTGACACTGACTGGGAAAAAGGTGTTTGTATTTCATATGCTTTGCTGCCACCCTATGGTTATAAATAAGAAGGCAACATCAAGTGAAATTACAAAGACCCTAAAAGCATATTGCAATGAGAGGGCGATCAGAGCCTACCATGGAAGGTGCTCTGGTGTGGTGCGGGCTTCTCTCCCAAGAAAAGTTTTAAAAAATTGCCTCAGACAACTCATTTGAGAGCACCATTTTTCAAACACGGCATCTAAAAAGTCATTAGTTTTAGTGCCAGTGCCATTGACAGTACCTGTAGTCAAGCATTATTATTTGCCAGCTATGTAGGTCTCTGGGTAATTTGCAAGTGTGTTATTTCTAAGGGAGCGAACATTCAGGAGAGGTTCACCTGTCAAAGCACAGGGAGTGATAGTAATGATCCTTGCTAGTGTGTGGGAAATGGCCTATCTTAGTCTAAGCCCACACATGACCGATGTCCCAGCTGAGGACAGGCATCATTTAGGTATTTAGTAGGGGATATGCTGTGGTTGCTGATTGAAATGAGGGTTTTAGAGGATAAAGTGCAGATAAGAAGGGGGCTCTGTTTGGCCAGCTAGAGAAGCCAGGTGTTCTGTATTGTGACACATTTACCTGTGTTGTTTTTATGCTGGCCCTGGGTTATCTAATTGGAGGAAATCGTGTTGTTTTCAGAAGAGTAACACAATAGGATTCGTTATGTAACATTGTTTGCTCCACATACTGAGCCTCTTTCGCTTTCTCAATGTTCACCTTTATCTCTACAGCCCACTCACACCTTCTAGGCCAGGTGTTCTAACGTGCAGAATGAGAATGACAGAGGGAGTGGTTGTTTTTATAGTTATCTCTGGTAGGTACCAGAGTGGTATGATGGCTAGCCCCTCATCAAGAGTCAGTTGAAGTGGAGGTCTATTTTCTGAGCAGGAAGCTAGTCTTGCTGCTGTGCCATCTGGTCGTGGATGAAGCCTACGTACAGTGTCACTTGGAGAATCGGTACAGTGTTTCATGGCCTAATTGCAGAGCCTAGCCCAATGCCAGTCTATGTTTTAAGCAGAAAAAGTAGGTTTTTCCCTCTGCACCTCTCCACTGATAACGTAGCTGTCACCTGTGTCAGAGCCTGCAGTGGAAAATCAAAACTGCAGCTGCTGTCAACTAGCCTTCTCTCTCTGCCCTGGTTATGGCAAAGGCCACTCATTGTGCCTGCAGCCTTTTAGGAAGAGCCCTTGATTCAGCCCAAAGAGATGTGCAATGTTATCCCTGAGAACAACAAAAAGGCTTGAATTAATCTCAGCCACTGGCACTAGTTCTTGGCCACATCGTAATCCAGATGTTTTTGCCCACTACGTTACTTTAGACAGACACCAGCCACATGCAAATTAATCCTGATCCTGCTCCCAGTGCAACAGTCCTGGTCGAACTACAAGGGCAGAGCCACTCCAGATGGAAACACATGAAACTATAAAAGGGTTTTGACCTATTTATGCCTCATCAGTGATGTATAGCTTGATTCTTGTGGCACAATGAGCATCTTAACCACTTCTAGGCATGCCCATCATTCTTAGGGCATCTTCTGCCAGAAAAAGTAGGTTATGTTATGTTATCGCTATTTATAAAACGCAGCAATTACCCGAAGGTGTCCTGGCGCTGAACCACTAATTCTCTGAGAACAGATCAGGCGATCAAGATTAGCGAGTAAAAAGCCAGGTTTTCAGACCTCTCCGAAAGGTGAGTAGGTCCGTGGCGTTTCTCAAAATGGGGGGAAGCTCATTCCAAGCTTTAGCTGCGCATACCATAAAGCTTCTCCCTCCCCATGTAGATTTTTTGAAGAGTAGCACAGTCACCAACTTGGCTCCTCCGGAGCGCAGGGTTCTACCGGGTGTATACCATTGCAATTTCCGTTTTAGGAAATCTGGGCCTATCCCATGGAGTGCCTTGAACACAGTACTAAGAGTTTTGAAAAGCACTCGATTCTTGACTGGCAGCCAGTGTAGTTTCCTCAACTCCTTTGAGATGGAGGCGTATTTCGGAGTACCCGTGATCAGCCTTGCAGCTGCATTTTGTAGTACCTGCAGCTTGTTCGCAAAGCGTTCCTGTATATTTAAATACAGGCTATTGCAGTAGTCGAGTCTGGATAAAATGAGAGCAGAGACTACGGTTCGCTGACAAGATGTAGGCAGAAAGGGTAGTATTTTTTAATCATTTTAATTAAAAAATACACGGAAGATGCAACTGCATTGATTTGGTCCCCGAAATCGAGTTTTTCATCGATGATGACTCCTAGATTCTTCACCTTCCTGACAGGAGTCGGAAGTATCCCCATGTCTTTTGGCCACCACCTTGGGGTCCAGAAGTTAGGGTCATTACCGAACAGGATGACCTCGGTCTTCCCAGAATTCAATTTTAGGCAATTTTGTGACATCCAGTTTCCGATTGCTGCCATGCAATCGTGAAACCTGTCCTCAATTCCTATTGTCTGACCAGGCCGTAAAGCCACCACAATTTGCGTATCGTCAGCATATGAGGTCAGGCTGAACCCAAATGATCTAATCAGGGTAGCCAGTGAAATGACATAAACATTAAAAAGGGTAGGGCTAAGGGAGGACCCCTGGGGTACTCCACACGGCAGAGAGAAAGGTTTGGAATTAAAATTACCCAGAGCCACCGTCTGAGATCTGTCCGACAAGAAAGACCTAAGAAGGTCATGAGCTTTGCCTTGAATACCGCACGCAGACAAACGGTCCATCAGGACATCATGATGGACCGTGTCAAAGGCTGCGGACAGGTCCAGCATAATCAGAGCTGCTTTGCCTCCCTTGTCCACAGCCTCCCTAATCTCCTCCGTGGATTTTATTAGTGCGGATTCCGTACTATGCCCTTCTCTGAACCCAAACTGTGTTGGGTCCAGAGCGTTTGTCTCAACTAGGAAGGTGCTGAGCTGTGAGTTCATGGCCTTCTCAACCAGTTTTGCAGGTAATGGGAGGCGTGATATGGGTCGGAAGTTGTTTGGCTCCTTTGGGTCCAGGTTAGGTTTTTTCGATAAGGGCAGCATCGAGGCCAACTTCCAAGGGCTCGGGAAGCATCCGACTTCAAACATTGTATTAAACAATGGAGTGAGTACTAAGGCTGCAGGCACCTGTGCCTGTTTAATTATTGAGACTGGGCAGGGGTCATGAGGGGAGCCTGATTGGGCGGAGAGAAGTAGCTTTCCAGTATCTGTTGTGGACAATTGCTTAACTTTATTGAAGACCGTTAGGGGATCAGTAATTGGCTGCCTTCCCTCTAACCGCACCCCTCCTTCCTCTGGGTTAGGGTGACTGAAGTTTAAAAAGATAGCTTCTACTTTATTCAAAAAGAACTTGGCGATGTCGTCGCAGAGTTCCTGACTTGCCTCAACTTTTGTCGTGGTGGGGGATGCCAGACTTGAGACAGTTTTAAAAAGTTCTTTAGTAGAATTGTTTGCGGAATTGATTCGTTTTGTATAGAAGTTTTTCTTTGCTTCAAATAGGAGTTGTTTGTAAATAGCCAGGCTTTGTCTATACTTCTGTTTCTCCTCTTCCATATAATCTTTCCTCCAGCTTCGCTCAAGAAGCTTGCAGGCAAGTTTTTGTCTCCTCAAGTCTTCTGAATACCAGGGGGCTGTGGGATGCGTTCTTCTAGGGCGTATCATTTTAGCTGGAGCTAGTGTATTACAGGCTGACTCTACCCAAGCTGTATAATGAGTAGCCGCCTCTTCTGGATCAGAAGGTAACTGACCGACCGAGGCCATGAGTACAGCCTGTAGGTCTATACTCTTAATTGTGTTCCAGGCTCTGCTTTTAATCTGGATCTTAGGGCCTTTCTCTGCTCTGGTAGGTGATGGAACTAATGCTCAAATTAATCTCAGCCACTGGGGATCTGTCAGGTCTTAACCGCACAGGAGCAGAATGATGCTAATTTCCAATGCCCCTCTTAAAACGTCCCTGCTAGGTTTGAATGATCCTTTGCAGGTACGTACCAAGGGGGGAAAGGGGAATGGGACAGAGAAGAGATAACTCCAAGCTCAATGTCTGTTCTGCTTCATCTTCTTCTTCTTTTAAACTTCAGACAGTACTGTAAACATTAACATAAATTTTACTACTATACCAAACTACTTTTGACTTACTTTCTTACTTCAAGCTAAATTACTTGTCTTACCAGGGTGTGTTTTGGAGTCTACTTCTCTTCTTACTTCTCATGTTATGCTTTGTGTTTGTGTTGAGAAGATGCCACTTAGTTCTCTCTCACTCTTGTCTTTTACAGGGACGACCAGCGTTTAAACCTGCTTCAGCTAGTGTACAAGAAAACATATGGTAAGTATATGATTACTATTTTCTTTTCGTGTGATTTTCAAACCCTCCAGTATCCCTTTAACCTTACTCACTGCGATAAGAACTAAGTGGATTTTTAGTTGGGGGTCCGCAATTCTGCTTTAGTTGCTTCTTTTTCTTTTTCTTTGCGTGGTTATACACACAGGCTCTACTTGGAATGAGTGTGATTTTCTCTTGTATTATTTCTTATTAATTGGCTGAGACAACGCGGCGTGTGGAATGTCGCACCCGTGTTGGTCAAGCCTGGACTCCACGGACAGGATATGTCAAATTCAATCTTTTATGTGGTGGCGCTAAGACTTTAATGATATTTAGGAGATTATAGTCAGCCGGCTTCTATCTCCAATTGGACCACATGCATTTAATCTCCTAGTTAGTTTCTGTAGGGAAGACTAATAGCGTTCCGTTTTTTAAATGAGAGATTCTTTTTATTTAGACATTTGAGGAAATTAACCTTTTAGGTACTTCCGAGGTTTCCGAGTAGAGACAGTACTGAGAGGAAACCAAGGAAGCTGCTATGGGCATGCGTGTAAGATGAACACAGGAGTTTTCAGAGCATGCGCAAGGGTTAACACTGACCTTTGACTCAGGAATATTGAATACCGTCGAAAACTAACCGCGACTTCGTTTTTATTCGCAAACTACCCTAACTAACTTCCACGACGCCAGAAACTGCTCCTCCTCAGCTGAAGTCTTCAGTGAAGTGCGCCTTGGAATGTTGGAGCGCGCTTCACCAGGCAGGGATTAACGGGGAGAACTAGACCGCTGAACAGCGGTGTGCTGAAGCATGTTGGCGGCCATGTTGGAATTCCGGCGGTGCCAACAAGCTCGCCAACTCAAGGGGCAATTTACTTGCAGGTGAGTTTGATGGGTTTGAAAGGGGGAAACGCTAGCCACAGCCAGGTTGGAGGGAGGAAACCGCCCGTGAGCCCTGACAGGATCACTCAGGGCTCCTTTCCAGTCCATCATTTGTCACCCACCATGCCACTCTAGGCAGAGATCAACCATATGCAAACCAGTCTTTGTCCTCGTCCAAATGGAACAGGACATGCATGAACTGCCAGGCCAGATCTCCTTCAGAAGGAAACACAAGAAATCCCAGATCACTTCCTATCTTACTTTGGCCTCGTCCGGGTGGTGAGTCCTGTGGCACCATGAGCAAGGGACCCACATCTGGGCATATCTGTTGAACTTAGGGCATGAAATATAATTGACTGGTTTATAATCTGGTCAGGCACAAATGATGAAGCAATCTAACTGATTCAAAGGTGCAACAATGATACCTTAAATTTGAATTTAATTGGCCACATTCATAAAACCAATGTAACCTTTTTGGATTTGGAGATCAACATTCTCAATGGGAAACTGGAAACTCAATTACATAGAAAAGAAATAGCTGGAAATAGTGTACTACACGCCAGCAGTGCACATCCCAAGAAATTAATGGAAAGTATCCCATATGGGGAGTTTCTAAGAATCAAAAGAAACTGCAGTTGGGAAAGTAATTTAGAGGAGGAACAGAAAGTGTGGTACCAAAGATTCATGGATCATTGCTATAACAAACAGTCTTAGATAGAGCTTAAAAAAATCGTCTCAATCAAATTCAGAAATGAACTGATTTATGGCATACCAAAAATAAAGTTGATTACCTCGGAGGTAAGAGAGCCTTTAAGAATAATTATTGATTATAGCAATGATGTCTGGAAAATTAATAAATCTTTATAACAACATTGGAATATTTTATTAACGGATAATATTCTCAAGGAGTATATCAACCTATATCCTAGAATTGCATAAAGAAAATCGAAATCACTGAAGGATGATTTAATGCATAGTTATTTATCAGATGACCTACATCAAGAAAAAGTAACCATGACGGGAATCTTTCCTTGCAAAAACTGCTAAGTTCGCAAAAATTCAAGCAATTGCCAATAAATATCAGTGCCTTACAGCAAAAAGAACTTTCTAATATTAACCTTCATAACTTCCCATACGAGCTATGTGGTGTACGTATTAGAGTGCCCTTGTAAGAAAAGATATGTTGGAAGCACGATACTAAAAGTGAAGGAATATATACTACAACACAAAAGGGCAATTACTTCTTGTGATTTTAAGTACACAGTAGCAAAACATTTAACAAATGAACAAAATAGTGATGCAAGCAAACGTAGGTTGATGGGCATTGATTATGTGGAAATGAAACCAAGAGATGGTTGTAGACTCAAAATCTTGAGAAAATTGGAAGCGGAGTACATTATTTCACTGAAAACTAAATATCCAGATGGTTTGAATCAGAACGAAGAACTGTGGGTTCATTTGTATTAACAAGTGTTTATCAATGTAGCAACATAATGACAATGAATTGACTGAGCAGCTGTCTATTGGAATTGCTTCTCCTTTCATTTATATATATATATATATATATATATATTCCAAATGAAAGATGCTCGAAAAAGCGAAGGAGCCACAGACGTCGTGAATTCTTATCTTTTTATTGGGCAGGCAGCAGATTCCAACAAAATCCTCTCAGCATTGCATCTTTAGCCATACGCGTTTCGGGTGAAACCCTTGATCACTGGCTCTGCATGAAAAGAAACAACGGGTCAGCTGTCATCATTTAAGCTTTTAAAGTTCCGCCTGAGTAGGCGTATGCAGGCTAAGCATTGTGGTTATTGTAGTTTTTGCCATTTATCACACTCCCAAGTAGGGGCCATAATTTCCAGAAAACATTGCAAAGTTCTTAAAGCAGCTGTTTACAGGTAATGTTGAGAAACTGCTCGCTTTCGCCATGTCCAAACGACCACGTCGTTCCAAATGTGCCAAAGAAAAATTAAAGGCACGGACCTGCTTCGTATGCAGTGAGGCCCCCTCCGGGCCAGAGCAGGCCGTACATATTCCAAATGAAAGATGCTCGAAAAAGCGAAGGAGCCACACACGTCGTGAATTCTTATCTTTTTATTGGGCAGGCAGCAGATTTCAACAAAATCCTCTCAGCATTGCATCTTTAGCCATACGCGTTTCGGGTGATACCCTTGATCACTGGCTCTGCATGAAAAGAAACAACGGGTCAGCTGTCATCATTTAAGCTTTTAAAGTTCCGCCTGAGTAGGCGTATGCAGGCTAAGCATTGTGGTTATTGTAGTTTTTGCCATTTATCACACTCCCAAGTAGGTGCCATAATTTCCAGAAAACATTGCAACGTTCTTAAAGCAGCTGTTTACAGGTAATGTTGAGAAACTGCTCACTTTCGCCATGTCCAAACGACCACGTCGTTCCAAATGTGCCAAAGGAAAATCAAAGGCACGGACCTGCTTCGTATGCAGTGAGGCCCCCTCCGGGCCAGAGCAGCCCGTACATATTCCAAATGAAAGATACTCGAAAAAGCGAAGGAGCCACACACGTCGTGAATTCTTATCTTTTTATTGGGCAGGCAGCAGATTCCAACAAAATCCTCTCAGCATTGCATCTTTAGCCATACGCGTTTCAGGTGATACCCTTGATCACTGGCTCTGCATGAAAAGAAACAACTGGTCAGCTGTCATCATTTAAGCTTTTAAAGTTCCGCCTGAGTAGGCGTATGCAGGCTAAGCATTGTGGTTATTGTAGTTTTTGCCATTTATCACACTCCCAAGTAGGTGCCATCATTTTCAGAAAACATTGCAAAGTTCTTAAAGCAGCTGTTTACAGGTAATGTTGAGAAACTGCTCACTTTCGCCATGTCCAAACGACCACGTCGTTCCAAATGTGCCAAAGGAAAATCAAAGGCACGGACCTGCTTCGTATGCAGTGAGGCCCCCTCCGGGCCAGAGCAGGCCGTACATATTCCAAATGAAAGATGCTCGAAAAAGCGAAGGAGCCACACACGTCGTGAATTCTTATCTTTTTATTGGGCAGGCAGCAGATTTCAACAAAATCCTCTCAGCATTGCATCTTTAGCCATACGCGTTTCGGGTGATACCCTTGATCACTGGCTCTGCATGAAAAGAAACAACGGGTCAGCTGTCATCATTTAAGCTTTTAAAGTTCCGCCTGAGTAGGCGTATGCAGGCTAAGCATTGTGGTTATTGTAGTGTTTGCCATTTATCACACTCCCAAGTAGGTGCCATAATTTCCAGAAAACATTGCAAAGTTCTTAAAGCAGCTGTTTACAGGTAATGTTGAGAAACTGCTCACTTTCGCCATGTCCAAACGACCACGTCGTTCCAAATGTGCCAAAGGAAAATCAAAAGCACGGACGTGCTTCGTATGCAGTGAGGCCCCCTCCGGGCCAGAGCAGGCCGTACATATTCCAAATGAAAGATGCTAGAAAAAGCGAAGGAGCCACACACGTCGTGAATTCTTATCTTTTTATTGGGCAGGCAGCAGATTCCAACAAAATCCTCTCAGCATTGCATCTTTAGCCATACGCGTTTCGGGTGATACCCTTGATATATTTCCAAAGTTGCAGCCCACAGTGTGGACGTCGGCGCTCTTCTCAGGGGCGGTGCGTTACCATCCGGCAGGGCCACGCCGGTAAATATGAAGCAGCTTTCACCTTTCGGCAATAATGGTCGCACACGCTCGGTTTCCAGGTTTTATGGCGGTTTATTCAAGCAAATAAAACTCTGCCATGCCCAACACGTTTCGGTCCCCCTACTCGGACCTTGATCACGGGATGGTGTTACAATCGTGAGGGGCATTATTTATTTCCATGACCCACAATTACTTCCTGATATTTTCACAATGCATTGTGGTACGTGTAGTAACAATATTTTATGGTGCATAGTGCTTTATATAAAAAATATATATAATAAACAGTGAATAGATTATAAGTGCCCTTTTCTGTGATTTAAAACCAATTGCTTTCTATTTTATAAGAGGAAAATAATTATTTTATAATCACATTGATTGGTTTTAATTTAATATGTCCTTTTGAGTCTCTCTAGTGAGTTTGTTTTAGCGATGTCTCTTTTTGGTTTTTGGTTTTGAAGATCCACTGGTGGATACGCTTTCATTCAGAATGAATGTCAGTTTTAATTCTTCATTTCATTGTCCATTTTTACTTTCACAGTTTTAGGTGGTTGTGCACAAGTTTTTAAGGGACATTTTTAATAACTTTTGATGTTGTTTTTGGTTCTTGTCATATGATATTTCTCTTTTCATTTTTCAATTGACTGTTGTTTGGCTCCAATTGATGTCAGTCTTCTTTCATTTTTAGCTCACCGGTGAGTATTTATTGCCATTTTTGTCAAAATGCTGAGAGTAACAATATTTACGATGGTTCTTAAAGATTTATAGTTATAAATGTACATAAAGCTCTTCGTCCTGGTTAAGACCTCTCGGATTCAAGGTCCTGAATGTTACTATGTGCTTGGATTCTTTTTGTCGCAGGAGTTTTTCCCTATTTCCACCCCTTTCTGATTGTGGAACATGTTCGATGGCGTAGAGTCTTAGATCCTCCCAATTGCTGTTGTGGGTCTTTTCCATATGTTTGGCTATGGCATTCGAGCGGTCGTTATTTTTTGTTGCTCGTATGTGCTCCAAGATTCTTTTCCGAACTTCACAAGTTGTGCTTCCAATATACTTTAATTTGCAGGGGCATTCCACAATGTATACGAGAAATTTACTCTTGCAGGTGATGTGTTGTTGAATTTTCCACTTTGTTCCCTTCTTGATGTCAATTTCCTGTCGTTGTACCGCGATCTTGCATGCCTTGCATTGTTTACAAGGCCAGAAACCTTCCCTCTTCATCCATGTTGACATTTGTGACTCCTTGAAGTGACTGTGTGTTATTTTATCCCCTATATTAGCCGCTCGTTTGTATGTAATGTTGGGGTGGTCGCCTATTATTCCAGATATAACAGGATCCAATTGTAAAACGCCCCAGTGTTTCCTGATTATTTTCATGAGACTCTTAGTTTCAGCACTATATGTTGTTATTAGCCTTATTTTCTGGGGATCATTCTGTTCACTCAATTCAGATTTCTTTTGGTTTTTCAGGATTTCACTGCGTTTTTGTTTTGACACTCTCTGCAAACTTTTCTCAATGACTTTTTTAGGATATTGTCTTCTTTGAAAACGCAATTGCGCTGCTCCACTATGTTTAGTGAATTCTATGTCTGAGGAACAATTTCTCCTCAATCTTAAGAATTCCCCATACGGGATGCTCCACTTTAGAGTTTCTTGATGAAAGCTTTCACCATGAAGGATGGCATTAGTTGCCGTTTTCTTCCTATGTAGAGTTGTTTGCAATGAGTTGTTTTCTACATATATGCTAGTGTCCAAGAATGCCACTTTCTTGGAGCTGATCTCATAGGTGAATTTTAGCTTTGCATCAGTGTTGAGTTTTTCAAAATATGTTGCAAACTCTATCTCAGTACCATCCCATATGATTAAAAGATCGTCTATAAATCGGAGCCATAAAATCGTTTTCTCCATAAAGTGATCATGCTCAGATGCCCATGCTATTTTCTGTTCAAACCATCCCATTACTAAGTTGGCATAGTTGGGGGAAAAAGAGAAGCCCATGGCACAGCCTTTCGTTTGTTTAAAGATTTGTTTATTAAACAAAAAGATGTTGTTATGTAAGCAGTGCGTGATCATTTCGATTAACATGTCATTATGATTAGGGCTCCCGGTTTTATGGTATTTATTTTTTTGCCATTTCCGTCTGTATTTATCCATATTTATTTTTGGGGCATTTTATCTGTATTTATCCATATTTATTTTTGCCACAAGCAAAAGACGACGCTACAGCTAGTATTTTTCCACATTTATTTAAATTGACAATGCACGCATGCGCTCGATTGTTATTGGTCAACACAATACATTCATCTGAAAACTTTTCCATTGTAGTACAA
Organism: Calotriton arnoldi; assembly: GCA_963921515.1. NCBI lineage: Eukaryota > Metazoa > Chordata > Amphibia > Caudata > Salamandridae > Calotriton > Calotriton arnoldi. The sequence goes on from CAWUFW010010504.1 coordinate 142,665, forward strand.
GCACGTGCATTTCAAGAGACTTTGAGGACATTGAGGCTCTTTCTGGACAAATGGTGATTTTTAATCGTTTTATGACGTGCTTTTGCTCTGAAGAGTTACCATGACTTAAAGCTAGGCATAAGGATGAAAGGCTAAGTGGGCCCACCGGATTCAAAACTGTGACCATGATACAGAGTGTGCTAATAATGACGTGGAAGTGCAACGGTAGATGGGCTTACCTTAAGTGTTAAACAGGAAGTGACGTCAGGACCTTGCAGCAGCTGGTGGGTGTGTAGAGTGCAACACACTGAAAGCAAGACACAGAAAGTGAACACAGACACCTCGCATATAGTCCAGAATGACTATACAAACACCATATGTCACATGCTACACCAATTTAAGTTGCAGCACAGGTGTCTTAAGCTCTCCATTTTTGCCCTCAACCTCAGGGTGGGAAAAAAATCTTAACAGCAGTATCGCCCTTCGCTGCTTTGATGTAACTTCAAAGAGATTCGTTATAGTTCTTTCACAGTCTCACCATGTCAGAACTGAAGCATTTTTATTATATAGAACAAAGCCGTAGTTGTTGCTTATTTATCTTATGCACATAATTCAGCCTAACTCTGCTAAATGTGCCAATGTAGATTTTTAATTCTCCTAAAGAATTTGTCACAAAGTATTTAAAAGGGCATGAGTGAAAGGAGGCTCAGCCCTTCAAACCTCTATTAGCGTCAATTCCTATCCTCATGACTATTGTGAAGTTTGTCAGCTCTCTTACCACACTTCTCATCCCAGCACAGCTAAGCAAAACATGTATGGAGTTTACTTGTCTGGATTGATAATGTTGTGTAATCTCTACATTCTGAATCACTACTGAGGGCCGTAGTAAACACTATAGTTGGTAATCCACTCATAGTCAACTTGTGCATTAGGAAATTTCAAATCAGTGTTCACACAACTCAGAATCCTAATTGAGACCACATAAATCCGTCAGTATAACTGACCACCTTCATCCAAAATAATAAAAACTTTTAATGTGTGACCGAAATTAATCTAGACTGACCTCTGGTGCGATGAACACACCACTGAAAGCATTAAAGAGCGCATCCACATTGAAGCCGATACAAACCAAGATTCTCAACATATCTTTATCACTTAAAATATTTTATAACTTCTTTTCAGACAATTCACCAGCTCTCTGATCAAGAAAAAAGAATGCGATCAGGGTGCTTGAGATCGGAGATTAGCCCTGCACAAGTAAATAAACAAGCATGTGCACCAAATACGTAACACAAGGACAGATTCATTTTTGGTAGGCACGGGGAGATTAAGTGACATGTACACAGTGTACACAATGTACTTGCACTGAAAGAACAACCTGGCCACAAACTCAGCCAACACTCCGGCCCTGACTGTGAAGCTGCCATTAAGCTTCGCTTGGCTTTGAAGATGCAGTGGCAGGAGTGTATGTGGCCGGATTGTTCTTGCAGCCACACGTTGTTGCTGATTTAAATAATATAGCGCGAACTCGGCACGGAGGTATTGGAGCGCTTTACATTTTCCCACAATTACTTAAGGACACATTCATTTTTGGTTGTCACGGTGCTATTAAGTGACAGTACACAGTGTACTGCACTTAAAGAACAACCCGGCCACAAACTCGGCAAACACTCCGGCCCTGACTGTGAAGCTGCCATCAAGCTTCGCTTGGCTTTAAAGATGCAGTGGCTGGAGTGTTTGCAGAGTTTGTGGCCGGATTGTTCTTCCGCCACATGTTGTTGCATATTTAAATAATATAGCGCGAACTCGGCAAGGAGGTATTGGTGCACTTTACATTTTCCCACCAATTACTTAAGGACACATTCGTTTTTGGTTGTCACAGTGCTATAAAGTAACAGTACACAGTGTACTGCACTTAAAGAACAACCCGGCCACAAACTCGGCAAACACTCCGGCCCTGACTGTGAAGCTGCCATCAAGCTTCGCTTGGCTTTAAAGATGCAGTGGCTGGAGTGTTTGCAGAGTTTGTGGCCGGATTGTTCTTCCGCCACAGGTTGTTGCATATTTAAATAATATAGCACGAACTCGGCACGGAGGTATTGGAGTGCTTTACATTTTCCCACCATTTACTTAAGGACACATTCATTTTTGGTTGTCACGGTGCTATAAAGTAACAGTACACAGTGTACTGCACTTAAAGAACAACCCGGCCACAAACTCGGCAAACACTCCGGCCCTGACTGTGAAGCTGCCATCAAGCTTCGCTTGGCTTTAAAGATGCAGTGGCTGGAGTGTTTGCAGAGTTTGTGGCCGGATTGTTCTTCTGCCACACGTTGTTGCATATTTAAATAATATAGCGCGAACTCGGCACGGAGGTATTGGAGCGCTTTACATTTTCCCACCAATTACTTAAGGACACATTCATTTTTGGTTGTCACGGTGCTATAAAGTAACAGTACACAGTGTACTGCACTTAAAGAACAACCCGGCCACAAACTCGGCAAACACTCCGGCCCTGACTGTGAAGCTGCCATCAAGCTTCGCTTGGCTTTAAAGATGCAGTGGCTGGAGTGTTTGCAGAGTTTGTGGCCGGATTGTTCTTCCGCCACACGTTGTTGCATATTTAAATAATATAGCGCAAACTCGGCACGGAGGTATTGGAGCGCTTTACCTTTCTGCACCAATTATGTAAGGACTGCCATTCATCTGTCCCCCGATTGTACATACATCCGAAAAATACACTTACCTTTGCCTTGAAATGGCGACGGGCTGGCTGCAGAGCTCGCTCGAGTGGCGGAGCCCCGGAGATGGCGAGAGAAGGGCTGGGGCAGCAACAAAAATGGCGGCCGGGAGGCTCCTTCTGCACTCAGGGTGGTCACTGTGAAGGTAAAAGAAGGAGGAAGTAGGGGGTGACCCCACAAAATAAAGGGCAAAAGGTATGAGGGTGGGGCCGGATAAATGTTGACACGCCCACACAGTGAGGCCTGGATCGAACCACGATTGGCTCAGGGGCACGGCAGCAGGTCAAAAAAGACCCTAATTGGAAGATATCTCCAGCAAATCACAAACTGTAAGGCCCTGCAGGTGAGGGGCGTGGCAAGTCAACTCAGCTGGAGCAGGGCAGCACGCTAAGTTTGCTAGTATTTTACCGCTTCTAAATATAAATACAGACAAAGGAAAAATAGTTTTCCGTCTGTATTTATATGTAAATATCCGTTTAAACGGAAAACCGGGAGCCCTAATTATGATGTTGATACTGGATATTCCTTTTTCCTAAGAAGTGTTTGCATGCTTGGATTCCTATTGAGTGTTCGATGTTAGTATATAAGGAAATCACGTCCATGGTGACGAGTTTGAAATTTGGCTGCCATGCAATTCCTTCTAATTTTTGAAGAAGGTCTGTGGTATCCCGCAAGTATGAACTTAGATCTTGAACCAGGGGAGCAAGGAAATGGTCAATATAACTGGAGACTGGTTCTAACAGAGAACCATTAGCGGAGACGATTGGCCTCCCAGGAGGATTTACTTTGGTCTTATGTATTTTTGATAAAAAGTAAATCGTGGCCAATGTTGGATGAGTGGTTGTCAGGTATTTTTGTTCATCTGCGTCAATAAGATCTCTTTCAAGCCAGGTTATTAGGAGGTCTTTTAGTTTGTTATATATTTCCTTGGTGGGATCTTGTTCAGGCAATCATAGCATTCTGTGTCCAGCAATTGTCTATTAGCCTCTTGTATGTAATCACTTTTATTTAAAATTATGATGTTACCGCCCTTATCAGCCGGTTTGATTTCAATAGCACCATCTTGTCGAAGTTGATTTAGTGCTTGTCTTTCTCCTCGGGATAAATTATCATTTCGATTTGTCTGTTCAATTTTATAAAGATCTTCAATTATTGCCTCATGGAAGAGATCCACTTTATTGCCTGGTGGTAGAGTTGGGTAATAGAAAGATTTTGGTTTTAACCCACTTTCTCCTGCTCCCAGAGCAGGTAGGAATTCTTCCAGATTTTCCAGATTTTCTATTTCAGATGTTACTGTGTCTTCCCCCATTGCTAGGAGTATTTCAAAGGCAGATTTGTCCTCTGCTAATAAGGTGCTTATTTATTCTATTCCCACATTTTGTCTCTCCATTGTTGTTTTTTCAGCGTATATGTTTGCCAATTTGATTTTCCTGGTATATTTATAGAGATCTATTCGAGTTTGCGCTATATTCGGATGAGATGTTGGGCAAAAGTTCAGGCCTTTCTTCAACAAGTTGGTTTCCATGTAGGTTAGTATTTTATCCGAGAGGTTGATTACATTTAATTCCTGTGTTATTTCTTTATTCACTTCCTGGATTGCCTCAGGCGACCCCTGGTTAGCATATTTGGCTTTGGATCTTCCTCTCCTGCCTCGTCTTGTCTTGCCCTTGTACCTCTTCCACGTCCCCTGCCTCTGCTGCGCCCCGACTGTTTGTCTCTGTTTTGTTGCTGCAAAGCCATCCTCATTTCTGTTAAAAAAGTGACCTTTTTGTTACTAGACTGAGTGGCTTGGTTGGGGCCTTTGTTTTCGCTTGCATCTGTACTTGTTAAAGATTCGTAACTGGAGAAATCTCTGTTTGAAGCTTCAAGTTGTTCCTTGTTTCGTTGTATCTCATATTTACTCCCAAAGGTAAAGATTCTTCCTTCCTCAAAATCTATTCTGTCCCTTTGGAATTTTGTTTGCTTCCTCTGTTTGACTCTATCCTCATGTTTTTCTAGATTGGATAGAATGTCATTTTTCAATTTCTTTAAATCCTCAGATAGGTCAATTTTTTCAATTTTTTCCTCCACTTCCTTTAGGTCTTTTTGAATGTCCTTCAAAACCTTTTCAATATGTTTAATCAGAATTAAGATAAATACTGTTGATGATTCTAGAAGATGCTCGCCCCATTCCTGAAGCAGTTCTCCACTGGTGTCTTGGTGGCTTGGCATGAGTGTTAAACGGAGCCCTCTAGGTACTCTTTTTACTTCTACGTATTTCCTTAGTGTGATTAACTCCCACCATTTGTTTATTTCTTTCTTTGAGAGTCTTTCCCAATGTCTCAGAGCTTCCTTGTTATTACTTGGTGTTACTATTTGTCCTCTTTCCCTTCTGTTAAAGTCATTTGGATTTGATTCAAAGATTTGTGATATTTCAGCATTCCGTTTTGCCTCTCTTCTTTCCATGGCAGCTGATGTTTTTATTCCTTTTGCCTTACTGATCTTGCCTTTAAAATCGCCGAGTTCCGAGCCCCACAACAGCCGTTTATTAATAGATGTTCGTTTCTAGGGGTGTCTGTTTATTAGCCACCCTGTTGCAATAAAGTTTTTTTATTTTTATTTTCCACCCGGTTGTTTTAACAACATTAAGGGGCCGATTCCGATCTCGGCCGGTAGGGCTCCGAATCGGATTCGGCTTTACCGGATCCGATTCGGAGCCCTGTTTCCCGACCGAACCGTACGCGGGTCCGGCCGAGCGAGTACGATGCGAAATCGCCGACCGACTCGTCCGGGCGTCCCGACCGCTCCGACCGACTCGCTCCCGGCTCGAACCGCTCCGACCGACTCGCTCGGACTCGACTCGCACCGCGCAATGGAGACGTTTCCCGGCCGGGTAAGTACGATGCGCGCCGCGGGCAGTCCGACCGAGCCGCACACTCCGGCTCGTAAGAGCTGTCGGAGCCGTACTTTGGGGGTCCGTGTCGGACCCCCTGTACGCGTAGCCGCGCGAGTCGCACACAGGGGGACCCATGGGTCCCCCTACCTGTGCGTGTACGGCGCGAATCGCTTCGCCGCGTACCCGCTGTAGGGCGCCCTTGTCCGACTTCGCACCCATTGAGTCAATGGGAGCCCGCGTATGCGTTGTGACGACCGGCTCCCATTGACTTCAATGGGAGTCCGACCGACTCGAGTCCGATAACATACGGACGCATCGTACTCGTTCGGTCGGACTGCACGGGTCCGATTCGGTCGGAAATCTCTCCGGGTCCGGCTCGGTCGGTGAAATTTCCGGCCCGAATCGGAATCGACCCCTAAGCCTCCAATTTAGGGGCCGATTCCGATCTCGGCCGGTAGGGCTCCGAATCGGATTCGGCTTTACCGGATCCGATTCGGAGCCCTGTTTCCCGACCGAACCGTACGCGGGTCCGGCCGAGCGAGTACGATGCGAAATCGCCGACCGACTCGTCCGGGCGTCCCGACCGCTCCGACCGACTCGCTCCCGGCTCGAACCGCTCCGACCGACTCGCTCGGACTCGACTCGCACCGCGCAATGGAGACGTTTCCCGGCCGGGTAAGTACGATGCGCGCCGCGAGCAGTCCGACCGAGCCGCGCACTCCGGCTCGTAAGAGCTGTTGGAGCCGTACTTTGGGGGTCCGTGTCGGACCCCTGTACGCGTAGCCGCGTGAGTCGCACACAGGGGGACCCATGGGTCCCCCTACCTGTGCGTGTATGGCGCGAATCGCTTCGCCGCGTACTTGCTGTAGGGGGCGCCCTTGTCCGACTCGCACCCATTGAGTCAATGGGAGCCCGCGTACGCGTTGTACGACCGGCTCCCATTGACTTCAATGGGAGTCCGACCGACTCGAGTCCGATAACATACGGACGCATCGTACTCGTTCGGTCGGACTGCACGGGTCCGATTCGGTCGGAAATCTCTCCGGGTCCGGCTCGGTCGGTGAAATTTCCGGCCCGAATCGGAATCGACCCCTAAGTCTGAGGGTTCGTGTGTTGCTGGGACCCCACTTGCCGCTGACTCTATTTATAACTATAAATCTTTAAGAGCCATTGTAAATATTGTTACTCTCAGCATTTTGACAAAAATGGCAATAAATACTCACCGGTGAGCTAAAAATGAAAGAAGACTGACATCAATTGGAGCCAAACAACAGTCAATTGAAAAATGAAAAGAGAAATATCATATGACAAAAACCAAAAACAACATCAAAAGTTATTAAAAATGTCCCTTAAAAACTTGTGCACAACCACCTAAAACTGTGAAAGTAAAAATGGACAATGAAATGAAGAATTAAAACTGATATTCATTCCGTATGAAAGCGTATCCACCAGTGGATCTTCAAAACAAAAAACCAAAAAGAGACATCGCTAAAACAAACTCACTAGAGAGACTCAAAAGGACATATTAAATTAAAACCAATCAATGAGATTATAAAACAATTATTTGCCTCTTATAAAATAGAAAGCAATTGGTGTTAAATCACAGAAAAGGGCACTTATAATCTATTCACTGTTTATTATATATATATTTTATATAAAGCACTATGCACCATAAAAAATTGTTACTACACGTACCACAATGTATTGTGAAAATATCAGGAAGTAATTGTGGGTCATGGAAATAAATAATGCCCCTGACGATTGTAACACCGTCCCGTGATCAAGGTCCGAGTAGGGGGACCGAAACGCGTTGGGCATGGCAGAGTTTTATTTGCTTGAATAAACCGCCATAAAACCTGGAAACCGAGCGTGTGCGACCATTATTGCCGAAAGGTGAAAGCTGATATATATATATATATATATATATATATTCACTGAAAAAACCATAGGTTTTAGGGACAGTTATAGTTAGTTGGACATTGCACTCGTACAAAACCCGTGAAATTCCCCCCGTTATAGTTAGTTCAGCTAACTATAACTTGCGCCCCCGCAATGCATTGCTGATGACGTCACATATTACATCACTCATGACATGGTCAGTGACATCACTGATGACATCCCTGATGACATCTCAAATGACATCACTGATGACATCATCCAGTGACTGTGTGTTTCTGTAAAGTTTAAATATTTTTAATATATATAGGGAAAGGCGTATTGAAGAATGAGTGGGTGTATAAGTGTCTGTATGGATGATTTAGTAGGTGCGTGACTAACTCTATAAGTGAGTGATTAAACGTATCTTACTGAATGCATGGGTTAGTGACTAAACTGGGTGAATGTCTGTATCCGTCTGTCTGTTGCTGTGTAAGTGGCTGCATGGGTTTGTGAATAGCTACATAAGTGTCTATATGAGTTATTGATTGGTTGTCTGAGTATCTGTATGGGTGCCTGAGTGTTTGTGTGGGTGGGGTGGGTGCGACTCTGTGCATAGATGTGTGAGTGGGTGATTCACTGGGTGGATGGTTTCAAGAGTGCATCTGTGATAGACTGTATGGGTGGGTAAGTGTGTGTAAGAGTGTATTAGTGAGTGAATGTATGTCCCAGTGGTACATGTGTGAGTAACTACATATGTGAAAGGCAGTATATATGTGTGTTGGAGTATATAAATAGCTATACGCGAGAGTGTGTGATTGTGAGAGTGACTGTATGGATGAGTGTGTGCTTGCATCAGTGATTGTATAAGAGCGTAAGAATGTGCTAGTATTTGTATGAGTAAGTGAGCTGGTGTGTGTATAACTGTATAGGTGAGTAAATGGCAGTGTGTTTAATTATTTGCATGACTGACTAGGTGTGTGAGTACCTCTATGGATGAGTGGCGGTGTTTGAGTGTCTATATAGGAGTATGAGTGCATATGATAGTCCTGTACTGAGTGACCGTAAGTATGAGTGACTGTACAGGTGAGTGAGTGGATGTGTGTGTAGACCTAAGAATCAATGAGTGGGTATGTAGTTATTGGTGTTGGAGTGTCTATGGTTTTGCGAATGGCAGTCTGTAATTTAGAGTGGGTGTATCAAAGGTTATATTAGGGTGTGAGGAGGTGCATCAGATTATCACGTGGATGATGTCATCAGTGATGTCATCAGTGATGTCATTTGAGATGTCATCAGTGATGTCATCAGTGATGTCACTGACCATGTCATTAGTGATGTAATATGTGACGTCATCAGCAGTGCATTGCGGGCGCGAGTTATAGTTAGCTGAACTAACTATAACGGGGAATTTCACGGGTTTTGTACGAGTGCAATGTGCAACTAACTATAACTGTCCCTAAAACCTATGGTTTTTTTCAGTGAATTTGTAAGGTTTTTTAAATGCAAATTTCTAACTATAACGTAGTCTGAAACCTATGGTTTTTTCAGTGAATTTCAAAGGTTTTTAAATGCTAATTTCTAACTATAACGTGTCTGAAACCTATGGTTTTTTCAGTGAATTTCAAAGGTTTTTTAAATGCTAATTTCTAACTATAACGTGCCTGAAACCTATGGTTTTTTCAGTGAATTTCAAAGGTTTTTAAATGCTAATTCCTAACTATAACATGTCTGAAACCTATGGTTTTTTTCAGTGAATTTCAAAGGTTTTGTAAATGACAATTTTTAAATGTATTAATTGTTATATTTATTTTTTGAACTGATTTACTACATTTTTTAAACTATTTATTTTTAGATATTTTATTTTTAAATTACATTGTAATTACATTATACATTACATTACAAAATATACATTCTCAGAATGAATTACTTTAGTTTAAATACTTTGCAAATAGGCAATAGACTTTTAAGTACAGTAGTTACAGTTGTTGCAATGGGCAACACAATTTCAAACACAATGCAACATTGAGCTCAATGTGAATTTCTAGTTAAATGCAATTAGTTACTTTATGGATTACTTTTCTAACCACAGGACTGGATCCTAGATTCAGTCCTGGGACATCTCCTGTAAACAGTTGAGTAAAAGCGTTTTGGTTACAGTAGTGATTTTTAAGGAGTATTATTGTATTTTAAAAGTTGACACTTAGAAACTTTTTCACATAGAATCACCAATGTTATCCTATGGGAGGAAATTCACTTAGCAGGTAAGTGGTGTTATCGTTACTTTTTCTTACTCAGTGGTGGATCCTGTATCCAGCACTGGTGCATCTCCTGTAAACAGTTGAAAGAATGCGTTTAAGTCATACAGGCGATTTTTAAGGAATATTTGTAGTTTGTGAAAAACGGCACTTTGAAACTTTTCTGCGGAAAACCAGACAATGGATTCCAATGGAAGGAAATACAAGTTACTGGTAAGTACGGTTAGAATTACTTATCAGGGTCAGTGCAGGGCTAAAAGATGCAGCACTGGGTTCTCTCCTGATAACAGGTCAGTAAATCGGAATTCGTAGTTCAGCTGATTTTAGAGGAATATTATAAAGTTCCAAAACTCCACACACAAGAATTTCAAAGTGAAACCAGTCAATGTTAGCCTATGGAAGGAAATTCAAGTTACTGGTAAGTACAGTTAGAATTACTTTTCAGGATCTGTACTGGGCTGAAAGATGCAGCACTGAGGTCTCTCCTGATAACAGGTGAGTAAATTGGAATTCGTAGTTCAGCCGATTTTAGAGGAATATTATAAAGTTCCAAAACTCCACACTTAGAAGAATTTCCAAGTGAAAACAGTCAATGTTAGCCTATGGAAGGAAATTCAAGTTACTGGTAAGTACGGTTAGAATTACTTTTCAGGGTCAGTGCTGGGCTAAAAGATGCAGCACTGGGTTCTCTCCTGATAACAGGTGAGTAAATCGGAATTCGTAGTTCTGCTGATTTTAGAGGAATATTTGTATGTTTCAAAAATCGACACTTAGAAACTTTTTCAGCAAAAAGCAGGCAATGATATCCTATGGAAGGAAATTCAAGTTACTGGGAAGCACGGTTAAAATTACTTTTCAGGATCAGTACTGGGCTCAAAGATGCAGCACTGAGGTCTCTCCTGATAACAGGTGAGTAAATCGGAATTCGTAGTTCGGCTGATTTTAGAGGAATATTTGCACTATGGTGAAGGAAGGGGGTGGGGCCTGAGGTGACATGTCTGCAAACACGCCCTGTGGCGCGTTTTAAGTTGGAGAATTAATTCCTCCTCAATCCCGAGGGTCCCTAGGGGCCAACTGGCCCACCAGATACCTCCAGTATGCGCCAGAGAGCTGCGTTGCAGAGAGGTGTTCAGAGGCCACGCCCCTTTTACAACACTCTGCAACGCAGCTCCGTGGCGCTTACTGGAGGTACCTGGTGGGCTAGTTGGCCCCAGGGACCCTCAGGATTGAAGGGGATTTAATTCCCCATCTTAAAACGCGCCACGGGGCCTGTTTGCACACATGTCACCTGAAGCCCCGCCCCTCCCTTCACCACTGTGCAAAGGCACCCCGTGGCGCGTTTTAAGTTGGGGATTAAGTCCCCTTGAATCCTGAGGGTCCCTGGGGTCCAACTATCCCACCAGGTACCTCCAGTATGCGCCACAGAGCTGCGTTGCAGAGAGGTGTAAAAAGGGGCGTGGCTCTGTACACCTCTCTGCAACGCAGCCCTGGCGCATACTGGAGGTTCCTGGTGGGCTAGTTGGTCCCCAGGGACCCCAGTATTCAAGGGGAATTTGTTCCCCTCTGCAAACGCGCCAGGGGCGCGTTTGCAGAGTGGTAAAGGAAGGGCGGGGCCTGCGGCCCGATCGTTTTTTCCCCGAAGGGGGCTGTGTGGCCCCCTTCCTTTTTCCTTTTTTGGGCCCTGGGGACCCCATCCCTCAGGGCCTTACCCCTTTTTTTCTTTTTTAAAAAACGGGAAGGGGGCCGCGTGGCCCCCCTCCCTGGCCGATTCCGGCCCTGGGGACCCCATCCCCCGGGGCATGGCCACTCTTTTTATTATTTTTTTTAAGGAGGGGGGCTGCGTGGCCCCCCTCCTCAGGCCTCCTTTTGCCCCTGGGACCCCATCCCCCGGGGCAGGCCTTTATTTATTTATTTATTTTTTATTTATTTTTGGGGGGGGAGGGGGGCTGCGTGGCCCCCCTCCCGGGCCACTACTTTCCCCGGGGACCCCATCCCTTGGGGCTGGCCCTCTCCGTTGGGGAGTCCCCAATCCCCCACGGTCCCAGCCGGCTCCCCGCGTCCCTCGGGAGCCGGCATTGCTTTTCCACATGGGGAGCTGCTGACATGTAGCTCCCCATGTGGAAAGCAATCTGCTTTGCTTCATTGAAGCGAGAGCAGGTTTCCTGCTCTCGCTTCAATGAAGCAAAGCAGTTTGCAATGACAGGACGGGAGCCGCGAGGCTCCCGTCCTGTCATTGCAACTACAGTGTCCCGGGGGTGAGCACCCCTGGGACACTGCAGGAGCCGGCCCTGGGGGGTGGCGGTCCCCAGGGCCATCAATGGCTCCAGGAGGGGGCCGCGCGGCCCCCTCCCCACATCTGCAAAGCCCCGGGAGGTGGTGGTCCCGGGGCTTTGGGAGTCCAAAACGGACCCCCATTTTAAATTTGTTAGTGCTGGAGCCCCCCCACACAGGTGATTTAATTTAAAAAAGAAGCCCCGGGGGTGGCGGTCCCGGGGCTGCGGGAGGGCTCAGAGCCCTCCCGCACCATTTTGTTTAAAGCCCCGGGGGTGGCGGTCCCCAGGGCTTGGGGGGGCCTTAGAGGCCCCCCATATAATTAATAATAAAGCCCCGCATGCCCCCGGGACTTGGCACACCCGGGGGCCAATTAACCACGAAGCGTGGGAACCCGCGCTTCGTTTTTTTTTTTTATCGGCAGGATCCGCGCACCCAGCGCGTTTTCTGCCGATTTAAAAAAAAAAAAAAAAATTTTTTGGGCCCTGAGCAGGGCTAGGGGGTCAGGGTGTTTCTACCCTGCCCCCTTTTTGCGTTTTGCGCCCTTGTATTTGTCTTTTCTTGTCCCTCGGTTCTACCGAGGAACAAGATGGCTGCCAACACTTCCTGGTTTGGAGTGTTGACAGCCAATTAGCATGCAGCTCGTGGTCGGGAGGGTGGGCGGATCCTCCATGCCTCTAAATATCGAAACTTTTATTTTGGATTTTCTCAGCAACTACTGAACGGATTTACACCATTTTTAAAAAGGGTGCTTTCTGAACCAAGCACTACCTTTTTGCCAAATTTGGTGTAATTCCATTCAGCAGTTTTTGCAGTAGCCTTGCATAAAGTTTCCTCTGGGAAATCGATTTTTTCACTCTTATTTTTTGAATTTCTCCGCAACTACTGAACGGATTTACACCATTTAAAAAAGGTCGCTTTCTGAACCAAGCGCTACCTTTTTGCAAAATTTGGTGTAATTCCGTTCAGCAGTTCGGGCTGTAGCCGTGGCTAAACTTTCCTATGGGAATTAACATGGAGAAAACGGAGAAAACGCGTTTTGGGACCCCCTTTTTCTCGGCCCCCGCTGACGAATCAACCCGAGACTTTCAGGGTAGGAGCGGAGCGCCCCAACAAGTTGGAAGCTTTCGCGAAGATTCGTCAACCGGCGCAAGAGTTATTTCAAATAGAATGTTGCGGATTTCCTATGGATAAAGGTCCTAACTATAACTATCTACTGGCGACCGCCAGTAGATAATATATGTATAATGTCATATTTCTTGTTTCTTTCATTTTGTAAACTTGATATAAAGTTCCCAAATGATCAGAAGCCCAGAGGGGGAGTACTGTGAATTACACAGTTTACATATATACTAATTAGGAATAGAAGAATATAAATGTTCATGTGTTTGACTTTGGAGTGTAAATCATCTATAATGACAAAATGTCCACTTGGCCTAGATCGGTACAATTTTTAATTCAAACAAACGTTTGATTGGTGACTGTCAGATTGTTCGAAGGTTAGGAATATAGGAAAGTCTATATGTGCAATATTATAGTGTTTGACTTTTAGTAATATAATAGAGATACTCTGCTCCAAAATGGCAGCTGTTTTGATACAAAAGATGGAACAAAGTTTGTAGTCCTATTTTTATGTTCAGCACTGCGACACAAGATGTTTGAATTAGTTAAAGTATGGGGAAATGGAAAATATGGTGGTTGGGGGAAGGTCGAGTTCAGAGCAAAACGTGTAACCATGCCTAATGCTATGCAAGTAAATGAATGAATTGCAGACCCAAGAGGTGGTGATTCTTTGAGACGTGTTCTGAGTCTCATTTGGATGTGGGTTTCTTAGTGCCAGGCCAGCGGTAGTCCTCATCGGCTTTGTGAGAGGAATGCACCTTAACATATATATATTCCAGTGGCTTTGGCACTGGGTAGTTATTGATAGAACCACATTTCCATAGTAAATTTATTTTTTGGTGTGCTAATAACTTTGGCACTATTGACGAATCTTTACAAACCTTTCTAAAAAAAAAAAGTCTTATCCATCTCAGCTCCTTCCTGAAAAGGTTTGTTACATCTAGTGGGGACTAAGTTAAAGGGGGTCCCAAAATATGTTTTCCCTCATGCACTTTTCCATAGTAAAATCGAACAATTTTACATAAAAACAGATAAACAGAATTACACTAAATTTGGCAGAAAGCTAAAATTTTACTCAGAAAGCATGCTTTTTGTGATTTGGTGTAAATCAGTTCAGTAGATTTTGTAAAATTAAGGTTCAAAGTTTATAAGAATCTAGGCAAGGTCAAGCGATTTGATGGCAGACAGCAACTTGTTTTCCTAATCACTTTGCACAGTTTTTTCAAATCTTCATGAATCTTTTCAAAAAAGTAGTTCAAGAAGTTCAGCTCCTTCCTGGAAAGTTGTGGGGTGATACATCAAGCAGGTGCCAAGAAACAAACAGCGGGAGAGGTCCAAAAGCATAATTTACCAGTGATGAGACAAAATATTGAGTTGTAAATAATGACTTGCACAAATATTGAGTCAAAAATATGGCAATATCATCAGCAAGAATATCGTTGTCAAGAATATTGATTTTAAGGTAAGTAATATACATTTTAAAAATATCGAGGTTAATATTATCGATTACAATAATATAGGGGCCCATTACGATGGCGGGCGGAAGCACAACCGCCGTGCTGGCGGATGCAAAAAGCACCAGTTACCGCCGGCACGCAGCAGTCCACACGCCCGCCCAATTACGATGCGAAAAGCAGGCCAAACACCGCCGGCAAGCCAGCAACACCGTCCGCCATCAAAGTGCGCCCGCACACGTAGCGGCGCAGCACAACTGACACACACCGTCCGACGAAACACGTCCCGCCCGGCGCATAAATTACGATGCCGCAAACAAACGGCTCCCACGGCAAAGAGACACCGCACGTGAAAGAGAGGCGGAAACACGGACGCAGAGCACGGACAACGAAGAAGCGGCACCCCGGGCATGAATCCAGCACTGCAGGCCCTTCCCATGCTTCTGCTGATGCACCACCAAGGACGCAACGTACCGCGGAGACGCAGGTAGGCACACACACAACAAGTGCACGCAAACAGCGCACACAGTGCAAGGGCGGAAAAGCGGACAACCCCCCACCAGCGCGTGCACACTACACATCCACCATTGCATCCACATATGACACACAGGCCAAATCCTAACATCGCGGAACACATGTGTACACACCACCTGGGACTAGGAACCAACCACCCCGTCACGGCCCCAAAGCGCCGATGACGCCGCCACACATGCGCACAACGCAGAGGCCAACCGCAGCGCCATGCATGCGTCGCACACAGACACAGGGACACAACCAAGCAGCACACACACCAGCCCCACCCCGAACGCACATGACACGTGACAGGCCTGCCACAGACATGTCCCCAACGCCCAATTCACGGACAACACCCAACGCCACACAACCGACGCACACATGTCAGTGAAGTCACGCAACAGCAGGACACACCCCAGTGTAACAAACATGGCGAAGCACACAGCGGCGGCAACACCAACTAGGAGAAGCAGGGCCCCTTCGGGAAGAGGAACGCCAGTACCACACTGAAAAACCCATACCACCCTGCACATATGAACAAGACACATGAAACGGAACACCAAAGAGCCCGGTGACCGACAACAGGTGGCCCAAGAATTACATCCACACACAAGGCCCAACGCAGAGCGGAAAGGCAGCCTGCCGCCCACACAAGGGAGAGCAGACAGCACTGAATGACCTTCCATTCCAACACCGAAACCACAGCCCTACGACAGAAGCCGGTGAATACAGCCATTGTCCAAGAATAGACCAACACAGGCATGCCGAGGAGACCGACCACACGGCAGATAGCGCATATCACAGAAGCACACAACGGACGGGGAAGAAAGAAGAAAACACTCCCCCATGTCGGCCACATGCAAGTTAATTGGAAGGAGTCACACAGCACTGACCTTGAACTGTCTGAGAAGCATGTGGGAAGAGGGCCCGTGTCCTCCAAACAAGCCAACAGAACACAAGTCCTGTCTCCCCACGACTACACAGAGCTCACAGCAACCCCGGAGTGTGCACATTGCAGACTGCACACACAGCCGGAGCACGCCACCACAACGCACCGCTGCGAAATGGCAACCGCAACACACCTACCCAACTACGCCGAAGAGCTCAAGCTGTACCAAACCAGCACGATACATACATTGGGATGCGATCTCCTGTCCCTGCTGAACGTAAGTTACCGACTGACTTACCGCATCACATTGTTCAGCTGCGTCATGCCCGTCTTCTACTGTCGGAGGTGTCCCTACCAGCATCCCGTCGAGATATGCCTCTCCAACCCGGCATGTCTGAAGGCGGACCTGCTACCACTACTCCTCCCTCTGGACGCACACGACAGGGCCTGCTCTGCCTATGGGGGCATGGCGTATGTGGCCAACATCGCACGCGCACTGAAATGGAACCACTGTGCCTCCACACGACGGATCATCGAGAACAGCTACATCGAATGTCACCCAGCATGCCCCATCATGGTCCTCCAAGGGACAACCTACGAACAACACCTTGACAGCCACCATCCGCTTCATTGGCTGGCAAACATGTACACCACCAATGACATGGAAGCCCTGCTGGACGGCATCGCATACCTGACAACCTGTAAATACGTCGGACCACAACGCAGGTTCCCCGAGTGACCTATGAAGTCCAACCCCGCACCCATGCTCAGCTTCCGCACGGACTGGCCAGTCACCACCACAACAGCCATACCAAACGACCGGCAACTGTAACCACACCATCAACGACATCGCCATGACATCGGATATGACCGGGACATGCACACTGTTCCCCATCACATCCAGGAACACCGCATGCATCGTGGGAGGCAGTGGCATGGGCTCTGTGCATCGCACCCACATGGACGGAACTGCACGAACAACCAGGACACGACATGGATCCAGCGCACATGGACACACACACCGCTCAGTGGACATGAATAGGTCGCCTGGAGTCTGTGGGTGCTGCACCCCTCCCACCCCCGCCCCGGGAATCCCATACCAGGACCTTTGCATGGACGACAAGTGCATACAACAACAACACGACCCCAGTGACTGTGACATGTCCAGTAACCACCACAGTGCAACAACAAGTGGCACGCCGCTGCATGCACGCAAGCACATGCCCTGATGTCATCTCACATGCACGCGTGCATGAGGAACAACCGCAGCAAACCTGTCACATGGAACTGAGATGGACTGTGCCCATGATGCCGAGCGGTCTGGTAGGCTACATGTATACCGTCTGTGTCAAAGTCCGCAGCTCCGCAGCTATACGTAAATGTACATTAGCACAGCCTTGGCCAAGCAGATGTAACCCCACACCCTATCCCATTTGTAATCATGCTCAGTATATCCTCAATATGTATTCCGCTGCCAGTAGTGTCCACTATACTGCATCACAGAGGACAGAAGACTCAATATAATGTTTGAAACCAGAACTGTCTCCGCTGACTCATTTCACAAGTACGAATGAGAGAGGATGAGAGTATGTGAAGTACACGGCAGTCGTGACATGACCATGTAGTCCACTGGTATTGGATGTCAACGCAAATGAGTAGCACTACTGTGGAAGACACACATGTGTCGTGTGAAGTCGTATGGACGCAGTGCTCAGGTGGGTGGGTGCGACGGGTAGATGCGCACATGCCAAGTTGGAGCACGCCGTGTTGGGAGGGCTCATGAACAGTACACCACCGCTTCCCTGGGCATTGTGAGAGGACACCTGTCGGGGGGAGTGAACACGTGTGTGCACAGCAGCCGGGCACACGTACAAAGCGGTACCAGGCGCACCTCAGCCCACCCTCTGTGGACGAGCTGGATCCTGTTGTGCGCCCGCCATGCCCCTTGACAAGGCACACACAGCCCCAGTCGACCAGGTGTAACCCCAACATAGTCAATCCGCACAGGCGATACAGGGCACGGGATGGCAGTGGAGCATGGTGTGTGAGAGGTCTCCTCGCGCTCCTCCTGGTCATATCACGCAGGCAATAGAACCTCAACGTCCAGCATGGCAAAAGTCAAATGGAAGTGTAGGGGGACGCACCACAGCACGAGCAGCACTGACGTCACGGGAGGTGGCTCGCACCATCCCATCCATTGCCCATCATACCAACCACGACACATGCCATTGCGACTAAGTGCAAGCGCGTGCGCCACCACCCCTGAGCCCTCCCCAGAGAGGCCAAAGAGTGAATGTGTGGGCCATCAGCCACAGACGGACGCGGCATGGCCGCAAGGGCAGCCACAGCCACTGGGTGTCGCAGGTGGCGGATCCGGAAGGCGAAGACTGTGATGCATAGTCCATGCAGGCCGGGTCTCCATTTGGGGCACCACGCAGGTGGACGGCGTCCCGCCACACATCATACCCTGAGACAGCCCACTCGTGCAACTGGACCCACACATACACTCCTTGCCCTCTCTGGTGCAAGCTTGGGGCTGCCTGTGCAAGCGCTAGCCTCGCAGGTGAGCATGCATATTGGGGGGCGAGGGGAGGACATGAGGGCTGGGGCGAAGATGACTGTATCACTGTCAGTTAGTACAAGGGATGACCCAGATGTGGAAAGGAAGAGACGTGTCCCGTGTGTACTGCAACTAGTCGCCAATCCAACTACCCCCCATGTCCGGAATGTAAGCCCGCACCTAGGCCCGCCCATCCGCCACATCGAACATACCACCAGCACGACAACCTTCCCATTCGAAACACTGACTGGGGGTGGCGACCAGTGAACAATCATGTGTAGCCTACCCACGCGTACATGTGGGCCCTCCATGATCCATGTCACCTGCGGCAAAGACATGACATGCGCAATGAGGGAAGTGAGGAGAGCTGTCCGCCCCACGCGCAGAAGGTGCATCAGCTCCACAGACCCAGCAGCGAGTCCAGCAGGGGTCACATGTGCAGGGGCAGCTGTGCCTGGTGTGAAGGCACATGCATATAGACAGCACATCGACCAATGTGTAGTCTGCCCACATCCACAGTCCATCATCATGCGGACATAGGAATTGAACACAGGGCAACACATCTTAGCTGGTGCACCCACCGTGACCAACAATGCGCAATCATCGACGTACCCGCCCTGTGCATGGCCCCCCCCAACGGAGGCACATCCAGTGCCACCATCCCACACACACAAGCCTTCCACGGAACATGCTGTGTCCAATGGTCAGTACAGAGTCAGCGCCCATCTGGTGGATCCTGAACAGGAGACACATGCACACACATGCCAGCTCCCACTATGTACGACTGCCACCTGGCACGTGCAATGTAACCTCTCACCTGTGACGTGTGACTGCAAGCACACAGCCGTCTTGGCATGGGGCTGTCAATGTGGACACCAGTCAATGTTTCGGGAGCTGTGATCCGTACAGTGCTGTACATAGGGTGCAGTGCTGACACCTACTACTGTCTCATATCCCCTCGTGCCACAGGTCCCACTTGTATTGGCCGCTCAGCCCGTGCCCACATCGTCGTCGTCGTGTGCCATACTCATCCAGCCTCGGAAGCAGTACCATGCTCAGCAGACACTCATGTTGCCGTGGCGTTGCCGCTTGACGAATATGCAGTCAGTCCCCATCAGCACGCCCCGCAAGTCATTGGGGCCTAGATCCCCATGTGCATGCACATGGCAGTGGTATGTCTCACTTGCCATTGCCATTGTTGGGAGACCTGTGTAAGTGTATTGTGGCCGTGCCGTCCCAGCTTGACAGCTGGGCTGTGGCTCATGTGCTTGCTCAGTCATGTCAGTGATGTGTATGCGAAATTGCTATGTGCCGTGTTGCTTTGACATGTGTCCTCTGCCATTTAACCCAGGCGGAGACCGAACATTGACCGCCCATACCAATTGCTGGCGGACATGGACGATACAGAGGTAATCAGGAAGTTTCGGCTGGACAGGCCAACTCTGCATCGACTGTGTGCCATGTTAGAGCCCCATCTCCGTCCCCGCAGGGTGTATCCGACTGCTGTCACCCCCACGGCTAAGGTGATGGCCGCCATGCATTTCTTCGCCACTGGGTCATTCCAGCACACAGTGGGCAGTGGAGGAGGGATGTCCCAGCCCATGTTCAGCAAGGTGCTGAGGGATGTACTGGCAGCCATGATGCTGTACCGGAACAGGTACATCAGATTCCCCAGGGCTCGTGAATTGGCGGCAGTGAAGGGTGCATTCTATGCCCTTGGCAGAATCCCACACGTCGTGGGAGCCATTGACTGCACTCATGTTGGCCTTGTTCCACCACAGGCCACTGAGCACCTGTACCGCAACAGGAAGCACACGCACTCCCTGAATGTGCAAGTGGTGTGCCTTGCGGACATGGTGATCACCCACGTGTGTGCAAAGTTTCCAGGCTCGGCCCATGACGCACACATAATGCGCAACAGCATCTTGCCACGACTGATGGCCAATCTGCAACAGGATCGTGGCTGTATTGTCGGTGAGTATGTGGAGTGGTGTAGCGTGCTGGTTGTGCGATGCTGTCCCCTGTCCAGTTGGAATAGCAACGGTTCTCTGTGTCCCTCACACCCAGGTGACTCTGCGTATCCGAATGGGGCATGGCTGCTCAGTCCATTGAGGAATCCTCGCACCCCAGCAGACGATCGATACAATGAGGCACATGGGAGGACCAGACGTGTGGTCGAGCGTACCTTTGGCCTCCTCAAGTCCAGGTTCAGGTGCCTGGACCGCACCGGGGGTGCACTGGCGTACTCCCCACAGAAGGTGTGCCAGATAGTGGTGGCGTGCTGCATGCTGCACAATCTGGCCATTCGGAAGCAGATCCCCCTCATTGTGGATGACGGAGATCAACCAGGGCCCCAGCCCGCAGACCAGGACAGCTCGAGTGAGGTGGACAGCGGAGAGGAGGAAGCTGGGAATGTGCGCCAGCAGCTCATCGCCCGCTACTTCACTTGACGGTGAGTGTCCATGTACGACGGATGATGTGTCTGTATCTATGCAGGTGTGTGTGTGCTGTGTCAGGGTGGCCGTATGTTCACTGCGTGCAGTGTGTCAACGCTCCATGGCCAGGGTAGTATGCCACTGTTGGTGGCTGTGGCATTGTGCCCTATTGCTCTGTGCGATGTGTGTACATTGCTTGTAGTTGTTGACATGTACTGTGTGATGGGTGTGTGACACACTCATTGAATGTGCTCCTGTTCTGTCTCCCACCCCTAGGTCCCTACAGGCCCTCCGGATTCCATTTCCATGCCACGCATCAGGTGCCTTTCCGCCCAAGGTGGCCGTTGTATTCCGTACAATAAAGACACAGGGCACAAACAGCAGTTAGTGAAAAAGGTGCATTTATTACAAACTGTGACATGTGATTGTGTGTAAGGTGATGACAAAAGTGGTGCGTGCAGTGACAATGAGCTGTCGGTCATGGCTGCGTGATGATCAGGGTGTACCCACTGGTTCTATGTCCATAGTCCAACACACACATGCCATCCAGATGGCTGTGTGGAGTGGGATCGTAGAGCAAGTCAATGCAGTGGCTGGTCAAGGAAGGCTGGCGGAAGGCTGGCTGGCTGCCTCACTTGCGACTGGAGCGTGCGAAGTCCTCCCGGGAGATCTGTTTCCTCTTCGGACGGCCCCTTCCACGTTTGGGAGGGGGTGTGTGGTGGCGACCTGCTGGTGGTGGGTGAGGTGTGCTCACTGGCTGTGGACGCAGGGGAAGTGGACACTGCTGCCCGAGCCTGCGCCCTAGCAGGTGGTGGCGGAGGTGGTGTTGCTGGCCTTGCCTGTGACCCCACCGCCACCACCAGCTGGCCCATGAGGTCCACGAGTTGGTCCATACGGGACACGAATTGGCCCATATGGGCGTCCATGGACCTCAGCACCCCCAGCACCTCCCGCGTGTCAGTAGCAGACCTGGCCCATTGTCCTTGGGCCTCTTCATAGGCCCCAAGGACTCTGTCCATTTGAGGCAGGGCATGGCTCCCAGGGGAGGCTGGCGTTTCCCTGACCCTGCTCCTCCTACCAGTCCTGCTGCCACCGGCCCTGCCCACTAGCCACATTGCTCACCACGGTCCTCGCTGTGGCTCCCAGGGTGGATCCAGTCGGCCGGGCCACCACCTGCGCTGGGGCTGGTGCCAGCGAAGACGTGGTGGTGGTGGAGGCGGTGGTGGTCGGTGCGGCGATGGTGGCGGTTGCGGCAGTGGTAGTGGCCGCAATGACCGTGGGTGTGGCCGCAACGACAGTGGCAGCAGGGGACTGGGACTGTTCAGCATCCCTGGATGATGGGTTGGTGGGTAGGAGGGGTCCTGGGGAGCGGCTGGGCCCTGCCACGCCAGATGGGCCAGCTTGGTGGTCCGTGTCCGAAGAGGTGGACAGATCCTCCAGATCCGTGTGTCCTCGTTGGGGGCTTGTAGGCTGGCTGTGCTGGCTGCTGTCTCCATCCCCAGCGTCCAGCAGTTCGTCACCTGTGGAGAGAATGAGATTTGTTATTGTGTTGCACCTGGCGAAGTATGTATTAGTCGTCTGACATTGGCAGTTCGTGCAATCTCGTACATGGGTTTCCCGGAGGCGAGTGTGTGGCTGTGGCATCTGTAGGTGTGTGTGCTAGGCAATGGGACTGTGTGCTGTGCACATGTGGCATGGGACGGATTGGCCATGCCGATGGGTGTGTTGCTTTGCCCCTACTCATTGTGACTCTGGTGTATGCGGGCTCCTGGCCCATCCTGGGTCTGGTTTGTACTTTGCTTTTGGAGTTCAAATGGAACGCTTAGGAACGCATATGGCAACATGGGGGCCATGCCCCAGATTCGCATTTGGGAGGGTATATGCTTTTGGGGTACATGCTGTGAGCCATGGGTGCCGAACGTGACATGTGTTGTGGCAGCATGACAGTGCATGGTCTGAGGTGTGTGCATGCCTGACATGCCCTGCATATTTGCTGTCTGTTGTGGTTACTGGACATGGCATTGGACGCATCGTTATGAGTGAGTGATAGTTGTGTGCCAGCCAACGTATTGCAGTTGTCCCATCTCCTTGGTGTGCGTGCTGCCCTGTGCCATGTGCATCACTGCAGTGCTCGGGGGGTGTGGCCCATGTTGTGTGTTGTTGCTCACAGTGTGTCGTGCGCTTAATTGACTTCTGGCACATGGTTGGTCATGGGCATGTGTCTTAGCGTGACTGCTGTATGTGTGGCAGCTGTGCGGATGACATGCCTTTCATGAGACTGGGGCTGACGGATGGGATGGATGGTATGTTGTATGTGCATGGTGTGTCTGTGTGTTTGATGGGTTCAGTGGTGTTCGTGTGCATTTCTGTTGTTCCGCTCTGTTGCGTCTAGTGTTGTTTGTCTTACATAGGCGTAGTTGTGGGGTGTGTGGTTGACAGGCAGTAGGGGCTACATGGACAGGACTTCAATGGTGTTTCGGTTGTGTGTGATGAGTTGCACAGTGGCTGCCGTGTGGGACTATATTCAGTGTGGCTTGTGCATGCAGACGTGGCTCCTTGGGTGTTGCTATGTCTGTGATGGGTCATGTGGGGTGTGAGTCTGCTGTTCATGTCCGTGTGCACATTGTTCACTTGTTCGTGACGGTGGGCGGTGCTGCGTGTCCGTGTGCTACGTGACATGTCCCATGTGTTGGTGGTGTTATGGTCCTCATGCCTCCAGTAATCCAGCCCTGTCCAGTTTCCCACCTGCAAGTTGTTCGTGCGTGCACTGTACTGGATGCCACATGGCTCTTAGCGGGGGGTGCTCCATGTTGCAGGTCTGTGGGGGTGGGGGGTGTAGTGGGTCGTGGGGGTGGCTGTACACCCACTGACACCGATTGCTGTGGACCGTGATGTCTGCCTTTCGGCTGTCGTTGTGCACTGCGGTGGCTGACACGTGGCTGTGGGGTGTGGGGGATGCTCCTCCTTGCTGTGCTGTGGGACTGGGGCCTGGTGTGTGTTGTACTTGGGCTGTCCCCCGTCCCACCCACTGCACTTTGTGTTCCTGCCACTTACCTGTTACTTGTCGGTTGGTGCAGCTGTGCCTGACACATGGGTGTGGGGAGTGCTCCACCTTGCTGGTCTGTGGGAGTGGGGGCCTGGTGGGTGTTGTACTTCAGCTGTCCACCGTCCCACCCACTGCACTTTGTGTTCCTGCCACTTACCTGTTACTTGTCGGTTAGTGCAGCTGTGGCGGACACATGGGTGTGGTGGGTGCTCGTTGTGGCGCTTCTGGCATATTTGGGGACCTGTTGGTGGTTACGTGGCTGGCTTAGTGTACACATGTCCCCACGCATCTTCCAGTTGTTCGGTTTGGCCTGTGTGTGGTAGTGTCTGTTGCATGTGCGTGTGATGTGTTGTGTATTGTGTGCTGGACATGGGGGTGTTTGTCCCTGGGAGCTGTGGCATGGTGGTTGCGCATGTGTGTACATAGCGGTGTGCTGGTATACATTAGTTTGTACTTACCAGCCTCCACTCCCCCTGCTAATCCGGCGAGGATCTCCGGATGGATTACGACTCGCACCTTCTCCTCCCACGCTTTGAAGGTCTTAAAGAGCGCGGGATTCCCTCCGCCAGTGACGGCAGCCAGCTCTCTGTTTTTGCCCTCCTTCTTCTTGACCAGGCTCTTTACGTCATTCCAACGTTTGTTTATCTCGGTTCTGTTCCTGGGCAGGGTCCCGACTGCATTGACCTGGTCTACGATCCGGGTCCACATTCTGTTTCTGGTGGCTAGTGGTGTGTGCTGGACCATGTTCCCATAGATTTGTGGGTACACCTTGATGATCTCGTCGACCATGACCGTCAGCTCCATGGGCGTGAACTTGGGCATCCTTTGTGGTGCCATGGTGTTTGTGGTGCTGGTGCGGTGTGTGTTGTGTAATGTGCAGGGGGTTTGTGGTGCCGGTGTTTGGTGGTGGTGGTGGTGGTGGTGGTTGTGATGTGTGCGTTTCTGTGGTGTGCTGCTGTCCTTGCTGTGTCACTGTGTCCTCTCCTCTCCTCTCTGGTTTGCAATGTAGCAAGGGGTTGTGGTCTGTGGGAGTGCTGCTTTTGTACTCACCTATGTGGGTGTGTCCTGATGGTCTGTTGTTTTCAGGTGTGTTGTGTCTGGGGTTCTGGCCTTTGTATTTTTTGTTTGTCCGGGGGGTGTTTTCGGGATGTGTACTGTGCTTGTGTATTTGTGCGTGCCTTGCTGTGTGGACTTGTTGGCCATGTTGTGTGCTATTGGTTTTGTGTGCGGATGGTTTCTGTGCAGGTACGTGGGCGCCATGGCTTCTGCCGTGTCGATTCTCATCGGCGTTGTTTGCGCTGGCGGGCGGTATTTTTGTTGTTTTTCCGCGCTCATGGCGGTGCGATCGTAATCTCACGTGCGGTGTGTCGGCCGTGAGGGCGGGCGGTTTTGTGTTGTCGTGCGTGTTTCCGTCCGTGGCGGGCGGTTTGACTCCGACTCGGACGATGGCGGGCGGTATTTTGTATGATTTTTCCGCCGATGGCGGTTTTCAGTTTGTGTACTCATAATGGCGTGGTCGGTGTTCAGGCGGTGTGTGCGGGCGGATTTTTGCCGCTTCCATGCCTGGCGGATTTTTTTACGCCGGGTATCGTAATGGGCCCCATAGTTGTTTATAATATCGATTTTAATTATTGTTATGTATTTTGGTATATATTTTAAATGTATATGATGTAATTTTTTGCTTATGTTTTTTTATGTATTCGTAACATTTAAGTAATTTTTGTTTTTTTTTAGTAACGCAGCGGGTTGAGGGTTTAGAGGGATACAGGGTCTAATTATAATAAATTAATGAATATTTTTTAATTAATATTATCTATTTAACTAATAATTAATTATGTTAATAGTGTGATTAATTTTTTACATTTAAATTTAATTTGTGGATTGTGGGGTTTAGGGAAGTAATTTAATTTTAATTAATTATTAATTAATTGTTCATTAATATTAATTATTTAATTGACAACTAATTTTGTTAATTGTGTAAAAAAACAATTTTATATTTGGGTTGTGGGGTTTATAGGCGTACAGGTTGAGAAGTAATTTAATTTTAATTAATTGTTAATAATAATAATAATAATAATAATAATAATGATAATAATCTTTATTCGGCATTAGTTGCAGCCATAAAAGAGACAACGTTAAAATGAAGTAAAACATCAGCAACAGGAGCATTTGTTTACAACATAACGCCATGTTCAAAATTCGCAAATTAACAATGTAAACATTAATCACTTCCCCATCAATTAAATAACCCAATACGATACCAAAACACCATCCGCTCAAGATGTTGATACAAAGAAGAATCCACTAATATAATCCTGGGCATATTCGTCAGAGCCAGCTTGTTGCATGAAGTATACAAAATCAATCCCCCTACATATTTAGTCACCTCTAGAATATCTAGACTTTGGAGCAGCTCTTAAAAAGTTAACAACACAGAAAAGCGTGTGGGCATTGGGTAGGAACTGGAGATACAGTAAGGCGGCATGGACATGCCTAAAATTCATTACTTTTAAAAGTGATTTAAGAAACAAATGCCTTGGATAGGTAAAATATTTACATAAAAATACAAAGTGTAAGGTGACCTATTGTCGCAGCCACAGGGACCTCTGTCTTCTACATGCGCAACAAAACCAGGAGGTGAAGCTAATAAATGATGTAACAGGTTCAATCTAAAACGTGTAATTAAAAATCTGTCATAAACATTTGTTAAAATCAGTAAATAATTCTCCATTCCCAAGCCTGATTTTACTAGGACATGCCCTATTACCATGGGTTTTCTAAGCTCCTTTTCCTCCCTAGAGGCCATGGCGTGCTTGAAAAATAATTCTTTCACTTTAAGCTTATCCTGTGATTTCATTGTGTCACGTTCTGTAAAGACATCTGCTCTGCCTAGGGCCGGGAGGGTATCCTTAACATATTTTAACCATGGGATTTTTAAACCATGACCAAGTGAGAGGCAATCCTCAATCACTAATCGATTAAAACACGCCTCCTGGCTTGTCCAAATCTTCATCCAACATAACAATGGTTTAACCGCCACCCAGTATCTTAAATACCTCATTCCTAATTCATCATGTACTGTATACTTGGCAATACCCTAGGGCACTTTCCAAATTCTTCTGAAGTATTTATTTTCAGTGGTTTTGAGAGTGTTAGCTGCTGCATAACCCCATACCTCACTACTGTATAGCGCCTTTGAAATGCAGAAAGAATTTTTTACTATTACCCCGGTGACCAGGTACTCAGTCTATGTGCATAATTTACGATTGCTCCCACTGATTTTCTCATCTTTAGCGTCTTCCCCTCCTGCAATAGTTTAAAATTAAGCTTATCATCCAAATAATATACCTAAATAGGAAAAGGCCAGGACTTTGTAGGTATTGTTCCTCATGATCTGCTTGACAAATTCCATTATATACGATTTTGACAAATTCGGTGAGAGGTCCAACCCACTCATGAAGGCCACAAAACCAATAATTGTAAATTAATATTAAATATTTAATTGAGAATTAATTGTATTAATTGTGTAAGTACTTTTTAATTCTAGGTTTGGGTTGTGGGGTTCATAGAGGGTACAGGGTGGAAGTAAATTTAAATAATGAATATTTATATATTTTTTAATAATGATTATTTAAATTATAATTAATTATGTTAATTGTGTAATTACTTTTTATTCAATTTTAGGAGTGCGTTGTATATTTTGTTAGGGTATATTGCGGAATGTAAAATAAATTAATTGATAATTAGTTTGTTGATAAATATTTATGTTAATAGTGTAAATAATTAGCTTTTTAACCCTTTCGCTGCTAGGCCTTTCACCCCCTGTGCTAAGCCTTTTTTTGGCTATTTGGGGCAGTTCGCGCTTAGGCCCCTGTAACTTTTTGGCCACATAAGGTATCCATGCCAAATTTGCGTCCTTTTCTTCCAACATCATGGAGATTCTAAAGCTGCCCAGGGTTTGTGAATTCCCCTGGAGGGGACCCAGAAATTAGCCAAAATACAGCTACATTTTGTTTTTTTGGAGAAAAATGGGAAAAAAGTACTGCAAATGAAAGCATCTGTTTTTTTCCCTGCAAATGATATCAACAAAGGATTTGTGGGGCTGAAATCACCATTTTCCCAGCTTTTAGGGACTGGCAGACTTTTGTCAGAAAACCAACATTTTTTACACAGTTTTGGCATTTTACTGGGATGTAGCCTATTTTTGCTATTTTTTGTTCCAGTTAATGGTAGAAATGGGTATGAAAGCAATAATGGATCCTGGAAAGCTATACATTTTAGAAAAGGAGACAACATTCTGAATTCAGCAAGGGGTCATTTGTGTAGATCCTTCAAGGTTTCTTTATAGAAACTAACAGTTGAATATTGGAAAAATTGAAAATTAGTTGAAAAAAACAGCCATTTGTGCAAACGTTTTCAGCTGTAACTTCTTCTAATTGTGACAGCTGTTTGAAATCAATATACCGTTACATCTGCTGGACCTTTATGGTTGTGGGTATATATAGGACTTGTAGGTTCACCAAGAATCCGACGAACCCAGAGCCAATAACTCAGCAGCGTCTTGCAATGTTTTTTTTTTTTTTTATGTACCGGGTATATAGCAAATAATTTGGGATAATATATACATGGAAAAATCGGTATAAAAGACACCTATGTATTTCTGAAATTGGAACAAAATATAGAGTTTAGAAACAGTAGATATTTGCACATTTCCGAAATTGGGAGTACCCATACAAGCATGAGAATTATAGGTCATTTTTCGAAATGACTTTTTTACACATTGAATTTCATTTGGAAGGCAGAAATGCATCAAAGTCAATAGGTAATAACAGTTGCTCTACAATTCTATATTACCCTAAGTCTCCCGATAAAAATGGTACCTCACTAGTGTGGGTAGGCCTAGTGCCTGCGACAGGAAATGGCTCAAAACGCAATGTGGACACACTTTATTTTTACAGTGAAAACTGACCCTTTTTTTGCACAGTGCCTAGCTGTCGATTTTGAACCCTAGCTCTGCCGGCACCTCGGGAAATCTAGCAAACTTATACATTTTTGAAAACTAGACACCCAGGGGAATTCAGGATGGGGTGACTTGACTGGCTCTCACTAGGTTCTGTTACCCAGAATCCCTTGCAAACCTCAAAATGTGTAAAAAATACCACATTTTCCTCACATTTCTGTGGTGAAAAGTTCTGTAATCTGCGTGGATCCACAAAATTCCACCCACCCTGCGTTCCCCAAAGTCTTCAGAGAAAAATGGTACCTCACTTGTGTGGGTAGGCCTAGTGCCTGCGACAGGAAACGGCCCAAAACGCAACGTGGACACACCACATTTACACAGTGAAAACGGACCCTTTTTTTGCAAAGTGCCTAGCTGTAGATTTTGAACCCTAGCTTTGCTGGCACCCAGGAAAACCTAGCAAACCTATACATTTTTAAAACCTAGACACCCAGGGGAATCCAGGATGAGGGGACTTGATTGGCTCTCACCAGGTACTGTTACCCAGAATCCCTTGCAAACCTCAAAATGTGTCAAAAAAACACATTTTCCACACATTTCTGTGGTGGAAAGTTCTGGAATCTGCGTGGATCCACAAAATTCCACCCACCCCGCATTCCCCAAAGTCTTCTGAGAAAAATGGTACCTCACTTATGTGGGTAGGCCTAGTGTCCGCAACAGGAAACGGCCCAAAACGCAACGTGGACGCACCACATTTTCACAGTGAAAACGGACCCTTTTTTTTTAAAAGTGCCTAGCTGTAGATTTTGAACCCTAGCTCTGCCGGCACCTAGGGAAACCTACCAAACCTATACATTTTTGAAAACTAGACACCCAGGGGAATGCAGGGCATTCTGGGTAGGAAAACGTTGGGGGATCCACGCAAGCCATCCTCATTGGACTCCCCCGGGTGTCTAGTTTTCAGAAATGTTTGGGTTTGGTAGTTTCCCAAGATGGCCGCCGAGCCCGGGGCCAAAACCCCAGGTAGTTTTGATATAGGTAATTTTGAAGTTTCCACAGTACGATTTGGGCCATTTCCTGTTGCAGCCACTATGCCTACCCACACAAGTGAGGTACCATTTTTATTGGGAGACCTGGGGGAACGCTGGGTAGGAGGAAATTTGTGGATCCACGCAGATTCCAGAACTTTTCCATACAGAAATTTGAGAAAAAAGAGATTTTTTCAGCTAAATTTGAGGTTTGCAGGGGATTCTGGGTAGGAAAACGTTGGGGGACCCATGCAAGCCATACCTCGTTGGACCCCCCGTGTGTCTAATTTTCAGAAATGTGTGGATTTGGTAGGTTTTCCTAGATGGCCGCCGAGCCCGGGGCCAAAAACTCATGGGACCCCCCTTGCAAAACCAGATTGGTTTGTGATAGGTAATTTTGATGTCGCCTCAATAGGTTTTGGGCCCTTGCCTGTCACGGGTCCTTGACCCACCCATGCGAATAAGGTACAATTTTTATCGGGAGACCTGGGGGAACGCTGGGTGGGAGGAAATTTGTGGATCCACGCAGATTCCAGATTTTTCCCACACACACACAGAAATTTGAGAAAAAAAGTGATTTTTTCAGCTAAATTTGAGGTTTGCAGGGGATTCTGGATAGGAAAACGTAGGGGGGCCCACGCAAGCCATACCTCGCTGAACTCCCCCGGGTGTCTAGATTTCAGAAATGTGTGGGTTTGGTAGGTTTCCCTAGATGGCCGCCGAGCCCGGGGCCAAAAACTCATGGGACCCCCCTTGCAAAACCAGGTTGGTTTGTGATAGGTAATTTTGATGTTGCCTCAATAGGTTTTGGGCCCTTGCCTGTCGCGGGTCCGTGACCCACCCATGGGACTGAGGTACCATTTTTATCGGGAGACCTGGGTGAACGCTGGGTGGGAGGAAATTTGTGGATCCACGCAGATTCCAGAACTTTCCCACACAGAAATTTGAGAAAGAAGTGATTTTTTCAGCTAAATTTGAGGTTTGCAGGGGATTCTGGGTAGGAAAACGTTGGGGGGCCCATGCAAGCCATACCTCGCTGGACTCCACCGGGTGTCTAGTTTTCAGAAATGTGTGGGTTTGGTAGATTTCCCTAGAAGGCGTCCGAGCCCAGGGCCAAAACCTCATGGGACCCCCCTTGCAAAACCATGTTGGTTTGTGATAGGTAATTTTGATGTTGCCTCAATAGGTTTTGGGCCCTTGCCTGTTGCAGGTCCTTGACCCACCCACGCAAGTGAGGTACCATTTTTATCAGGAGACCTGGGGTAACACTGGGTGGGAGGAAATTTGTGGATCCACGCAGATTCCAGAACTTTTCCATACAGAAATTTGAGAAAAAAGAGATTTTTTCAGCTAAATTTGAGGTTTGCAGGGGATTCTGGGTAGGAAAACGTTGGGGGACCCATGCAAGCCATACCTCGCTGAACTCCCCCGGGTGTCTAGATTTCAGAAATGTGTGGGTTTGGTAGGTTTCCCTAGATGGCCGCCGAGCCCGGGGCCAAAAACTCATGGGACCCCCCTTGCAAAACCAGGTTGGTTTGTGATAGGTAATTTTGATGTTGCCTCAATAGGTTTTGGGCCCTTGCCTGTCGCGGGTCCGTGACCCACCCATGGGACTGAGGTACCATTTTTATCGGGAGACCTGGGTGAACGCTGGGTGGGAGGAAATTTGTGGATCCACGCAGATTCCAGAACTTTCCCACACAGAAATTTGAGAAAGAAGTGATTTTTTCAGCTAAATTTGAGGTTTGCAGGGGATTCTGGGTAGGAAAACGTTGGGGGGCCCATGCAAGCCATACCTCGCTGGACTCCACCGGGTGTCTAGTTTTCAGAAATGTGTGGGTTTGGTAGATTTCCCTAGAAGGCGTCCGAGCCCAGGGCCAAAACCTCATGGGACCCCCCTTGCAAAACCATGTTGGTTTGTGATAGGTAATTTTGATGTTGCCTCAATAGGTTTTGGGCCCTTGCCTGTTGCAGGTCCTTGACCCACCCACGAAAAGTGAGGTGCCATTTTTAACAGGAGACCTGGGGTAACACTGGGTGGGAGGAAATTTGTGGATCAACGCAGATTCCAGAACTTTCCCACACAGAAATTTGAGAAAAAAGTGATTTCTTCAGCTAAATTTGAGGTTTGCAGGGGATTCTGGGTAGGAGAATGTTGGGGGACCCATGCAAGCCATACCTCACTGGACTCCCCCGGGTGTCTAGTTTTCAGGAATGAGTGGGTTTGGTAGGTTTCCCTAGATGGCCGCCGAGCTCGGGGACAATAACTCATGTGACCCCCCCTTGCAAAACCAGGTCATTTCAAAATAGGTAATTTTGATGTCTCCACAATATGTTGTGGGTCCTTCCCTGCCGCGGGTACTTGGCTCACCCACACAAGTGAGGTACCATTTCTATTGTGATACTTGGAGAAATGCTGGGGGGTAGGAAATTTGTTGTTTCTTTCTGAAGCGTGAACATTTTGGCACAATAATGTAAGGAAAATGTGACATGGCAACAAAAAAGGGAGTTACCCTAATACTGAGAAAAGAGACGGGGTAGCAAAGGAAGAAAAACACGAAGGTCCCTATTCAAAAATCAATGTTTTGGGCAAAAATCTCCGTATAAAAGAGCATGCCTCAATATGGATCATGTGCTATAACACAATCAGCAAAACTATACATTCAATTTCATAAAATATGTCAGTGTGTAATAAATTATTTCAACAAGATACATTGAGATAGTGGCCAATATGTAAATAAAGAAATATTTTTATTTTATAAAAACATGTGCAGAGGAGAAAGACAATATGATTCTCACCAGATTAAAAACATCTTCTCATCCGAGAAGTTACAATACAAATGTTATGTAAACATATATGATTCTACATTTGAATTGAAAAAAATCGAAAACTTAAAAGAGTCGACGCAGCGTTTCGGTGAAACCTTATTCCTTCACCTTCTTCAGGACAAAGTTTTCATAAAAGGTCTAAATAGCAGAAAACATTTTATTAACAATACAAGTATGTACCACAATGGAAGATAGCAAACAATGTACCAAGTATCTATATTGTACCACCTTATTTAATATAATATATTGCACACTGGGCTAATCCCCTAACATGAATTAATAGCATAACAATTGACGCCTAGTTATAAATATGAGCAACATATGAAATTAACAATAACACATGATCCATACCATTGGGGGGTGAAAAATTGCTTGGACCCACCTATTGGAATTCCTTGAAATCAAGACTTCTCTTAGACTTAAGTAACTTGATTTATTTATAGCGGAAGAGCAAAACTCATCCGGAAATTATAAAGAAAATGGTTGACCTAGAGTAAACCGAAAAAAGGTTTTATTTATAATGAATAGTTATTGTCAAATTAACCCCCTGTATCTATATTCTGTTGGAGGCTGTCACGTACCTTTAGGTTAATCCATAGTACATTGTATATGTTCGATAGAGCCACCGGTAGTTCTAGTTAAAATTATAGGCTGTTGAGGATATGAGCCTAGGTATTAATAAGAAAAATTATAGTCGAACAGCTTTAAAAATATGCAAATTGTACCTATATGTTAAAACCTATATAAGTGCTTACCAATTAAAAACTAGACTGCGTACAGCTAATCAAATGCACCGTGTGGTTCTGCTTTATAGAGTATCGACGTTTTCAGCATTGGCGATACTCTGATTCTTAAAAAAGCACATGAATTTGTTTTATTTTGCTGATTTCAATCCAATCCACAATTTATGTTACTTTGATTGACAAAAAATGTTCAGTCAATTACCTTTTTCAGTCGTTTGACAGTCAAATTTAGTGCTTGAAATAAAATCTGAAATATCAAAAAAGGCATGGTATAGTATGACTTAAGGCTTTCAAAGTTATACATCAAGCATGATTTGGGCATACCTTAATTACATCTGCCTGGCAGGACGAATGGCATGGTAAAATTATTAATTGCTGAGAATTGCAAGATGAAGCTGTTTAAATTATGTAGTGCTTGTATTTTCAAAAAAATGGCGTTATCTACATGTATATAGCGATCGACCCGCCATACTGTTGACCACTATGGGGAACAGGTAAAAACCATTAGCATATACTGCTTATTAAAGCGTTAAGCGTGCACTGCTTAATATAGCAGATACAAAAGGTTAGCTTTATTGTTTAGTGACATTATTGTATGTCTCATTATACGTTATTATAAAGGAACCACTAACCAATATAGTCTGAAGAGCGTAACTATAAATCAGGGCGGTGCCCACTATCTAGATTCACTTACGCGCGCATCGTATTAACATACATTTGAAGCGTAAGGTGCATTTTTATGATATTGTGCACAGCGTAGACAAACTACACTCTCGGTATTGCTATAAATAGTACAAAGATAGTACTGAGCACAGCCCTCGCATCGTATTAACATACATTTGAAGCATAAGATGCATTTATATGATATTGCGCACAGCGTAGACAAACTACACTCTCCTTAGTGCTATAAGTAGCACAAAGATAGTTCTGAGCGCAGTCCTCGCTACATACCAAAGACAGAGTGAAATGCTAAATCTACTTGGATCAAAAGTCTACTCTCCGTATCTCTGTAACTGCATATAACTAACCCTGGGCGTAGTTTGCGTAGTAGCACTACACGTAGCTACGCGAAGTACATTATGAACTACACGTAGCTATGCAAATTGCGTAGTGTGTAGATGTGTGCTTGACTGCACTTGACTGCACTTGACTGCACTGCACTGCACTGCACTGCACTGCACTATAATTGCCAAAGGCATCTTGCACAGTGCAAGTTAAAATAAAATAAATATCTCTGTTTTTATATGCTAAAAATGCATATAGTCATTTCACAAAAGTGAAAACGATAAATTAACAAGCAGTGAGAGAGGTGATGATTTTGGGATCCTCCCTAACCTAGGAGAGAACCAAGCAGATGCCTTGAAAACAAAAAGCACATCTTTTGAACGATTCGGTGGTGGTCCCATCCTCTTAGGACCACCCCAAGCACAGTTATTGGCAAAAATACAATCCCAACCAAAGGCCCTGCAAAGCATTATGGGACGAGATTAGCAGTGGGCAGTGAATATTATAGTATCCAATATCAAAATAATTCTACAAAGAGCTGCAGTTCCACTAGTCGTTACTAGATGTCCCTCCACGAGTCAAATGCAAAAGCTTCATGAAAGGGTTTCAATGCTTTTGCATTTGACTCGTGAGGGACATCTAGTAACGATTAGTGGAACTGCAGCTTGATGTATTAATAATTTCAATGCTTTTGCATTTGACTCGTGAGGGACATCTAGTAACGACTAGTTGAACTGCAGCTCTTTGTAGAATTATTTTGATATTGGACACTATAATATTCACTGCCCACTGCTAATCTTGTCCCATAATGCTTTGCAGGGCCTTTGGTTGGGATTGTATTTTTGCCCATAACTGTGCTTGGAGTGGTCCTAGGAGGAAGGGACCACCACTGAATCGTTCACATGATATGCTTTTGTGTTCAAGGCATCTGCTTGGTCCTCCCCTAGGTTAGGGGGACCCCAAAATCATCACCTCTCTCATTGCTTGATATTTTATTTTCAAAGTTCACTTTTGTGAATTGGTTATATGCTTTTAAGCATAGAAAATTGCTTTATCAAAGCATTTGTAGGTGTTTATTATACTGCTGCTACGCTACGTCAATTAGCACATTTTTTCACTCTGCTACGTGCAATTTGCGTAGTGCGTAGTAGCACAAACTTTGCATGCTCCGTGAGCGTAGCAAAGTATTACGCCCAGGGTTACATATAACAAACTTTAGCGTGTACTGTTTGAACGGTAAAATATGGGTATTTTCGTTGCCAGCTTTATCGCTGTGTATAGGACAAACTTTAAAAACTCAATAAACATTATGCTGCTATATAGAGCGGCACAGATCTAAATCAGAAATTAAGGACATAACTTTCAGTGCGATAGAGTGCGCTTTAGTGAAGAAGAAAATCGACACAGGCGTTGCATGCAGCGTACTCACTAGGAAAAGGAACAGCGGCCTCCCTGCTCTATCGAACACTTCCGGGTCGGGGTACGCGCCATGCTTAGTCGCGTCCCCTTTTATGTATCAAGGAAAATAAGCATCATTGTGAAAAGACGGAGTCTCATATTAGATGTGTGCGAGATTGAGTGTATTATATTTCATTTTATTAAAAACATTTTTTTCATGGGTAACCCCGTGTTAAAACAATGTTAAAAAAGGAAGGAAAATGTGACAGTCACAATTTGAGGTTTGCAGGACATTGTGGGTAAGATAACTTGTTGGGATCCACAAGAGAGACATCACCATGTACTATGACAATATCTAAAGTTGGTAGGTTTTTCTTAGATGGAATGTACACCATGGCAGAGAGACAAAATAGACAAATATTACTACGAAGCCATCTATTCCTCAAGCACACACACATACTGGTTGGATTTGGCACGAGGGCGAGTGATGGTTCAATATATAAAATTTTATTAACAAGAGATTTCACAAAAATGAAATGCACTGTCAATAATTGAAAGGACAAAAAACTGAACCAGTGACTTGCAGCTCGTGAGCTGTAAAGCCGCGTCAAGGCCCCAACCGCTTTACAGGCCAGTCACACACCTTTCATACGTGATACACACAAGACCATTCACACCACCAGGCACGAAACCAACACATTACAACATTCACAAAAAGGGACAAGGTACACCCTGCTTGAGAAAGACAGAAAAGACAAATATTTCTGCCCAACCACCTATTCCTCAAGCACACATACATACCGGTTGGATTTGGCACGAGGGTGAGTGATGGTTCAGTATATACAGTTGTATTAACAAGAGATTTCACAAAAATGAAATGCACTGTTAATAATTGAAAGGACGAGAAACTGAACCATTGACTCACAGCTCGTGAGCTGTAAAGCCACGAGAAGGCACCAACCTCTTTACAGGCCATTCATACACCTTTCATACGTGTGACACATACAAAACCATTCACACCGCCAGCCGCGGGCCCAGCACATTACAGCACTGACACCAGCAGACAGCGCCATTCAAGGACCCATCACTTTCACCCGCCCACATTCCTGACACAGCAACTACACCAGCTCACGGATTGCGTGGAGTGGCATTTGGCTAGCAGTGTGTGTAGTGACCAGCAGCAAGTCACTACTCACACACCGCCAGCCGAGCGCCAGTCCATGCACACCACCAGTCGAACGCCATTCCACGCACACCGCCAGCCGAGCACCAGTCCACGCACACCGCCAGCCAAGCGCCAGTCCACGCACACCGCCAGACGAGCGCTAGTCCACGCACACCGCCAGCCAAGCGCCAGTCCAAGCACACCGCCAGCCAAGTGCCAGTCCACGCACACCGCCAGTCAAGCGCCAGTCCACGCACACCCCCAGCCAAGCGCCAGTCCACGCACACCACCAGCCAAGTGCCAGTCCATGCACACCGCCAGCCAAGCGCCAGCCCACACACACCGCCAGCCAAGCACCAGTCCATGCACACCGCCAGCCAAGCGCCAGTCCATGCACACCGCCAGCCAAGTGCCAGTCCACGCACACCGCCAGCCAAGCACCAGTCCACGCATACCACCAGCCAAGCGCCAGCCTACACACACCGCCAACACATTTAGGTTTTTTTATACAAAAAAGAAAACACAAACAAATTGCAAATAGATACAAATCTAATAACACAAAATCTGAAACTAAATACATTGCACAAATGCCAACCTTGAAACTGAACAAAAAATATAAAACAGTAGAGACCAGGCAGTTCACTTTACCACTCATGGATGCTCCCAAAAATTCTTTTGCGTGTGGTACATTCTAAAACAAGCAGGCACACACAGCGCAGGGTTAGAAGGACACTCGGGGCAGTACATACGAGTCTCCTTCCGCGTACCTCTTCGCCAACAGACTTTACATCTCCTACTGGGAAAGTCTTTTGAGGGTGTGGGAGGAATGTGATCAGGAAAGTGGCGATCTTTCAATCTAGCCGCATCCTCCACCACTCCAACTCTAGGAACACTTGCCTGTTCCACTACAACAAGGCTGCCTATTACAGACTCCTGAAACTTAGCAAAAGTCATCTTTGACTCAGGGCAACAATCCTTGAATACAAGAAGAGCATTAAAGGTTGCCAAGTGGAAAAGATGGATAGCCAACTTCTTATACCAAATGTACGCCTTACGAAGAGCAGTGTAAGGTTCCAACCTCTGATCTACTCTATCAACACCACCCATTTGCCTATTATAGTCTAAAATGAACACAGGTTTGCGCGCTTCAGCAACCTGACCCCAAACAGTCACAGGTGAAGTGCTTTCATCATGGATGGTAGTCATCATGTAGACATCTCTCCTGTCTGAAAACTTCACAGCTTGAAGTTCCTCGCAACGCAACGCACTGCACTGTCCCCGCACAAGCTTTTGACAAACAAGTTCTTTTGGGAAACCTTTACGGTTAGAGCGGATTGTGCCACAAGCAACAGTGTCCACTTTGGCCAATTCCCTGAACAACTGCACACCAGTGTAGAAGTTATCTACATATAAATGGTGACCTTTGTTAAAAAGTCCTCTACCAAGTTCCCACACAATTTTCCAAGTCACTCCAAAAGTGGACGGACAACCAGGGGGGTTAATCTTGGAATCCTTACCGGTGTACACCCTGAAATTAGAGACATATCCAGTCCTACTGTCACACAGCATATACATCTTAATTCCATAGTGTGCCCTCTTACTAGGAATGTATTGCCTAAAAACCAAGCAGCCCTTGAACAAGACCAAAGACTCATCCACTGCTATTTCTTTCCCTGGAGCATAGATCTCAGAAAATCGATCTACAAAGTGATCAATGA
The DNA here is from genome assembly GCA_963921515.1 of Calotriton arnoldi. NCBI lineage: Eukaryota > Metazoa > Chordata > Amphibia > Caudata > Salamandridae > Calotriton > Calotriton arnoldi. The sequence continues at coordinate 181,526 of CAWUFW010010504.1, forward strand.
CAGGCCGAATCTTAAAAAGACGGTCACAATCAGGGTGATCTCGTGGCAACGCTAAACCATTATCGACAAAATGCAGCATCCGAAGCAGAAGCAAATACCTATCACGACTCATGACTGCCGGAAATATAGCCGTTGCCATCAAGGGACTTGTAGACCAATATGAAGACATTAATGGCTTCCTTAGCAAGCCCATCAAAAAAGTTAAACCCAAGAAATTCTTCATCTCTTCCAGATTTGTGGGAGTCCTCCGGGTAGCTCTTGAGTGGGGACTAAGGCTAGCACTGTTGTCCCTCAAAAACTGTTCGGCATACAAATTAGTCTGCTCAACAATCTCTGCCAAAAATACATCGTCCATAAACAACTGAAAAAATGTATCAGCAAAACGTTTTCAGTATTCACTCTACACCCTGGAACACCAGTAAAGTCTGGCAATGCCGGCTGCTCCATGCCTGGGGCAACCCAGAGGTCAGCACTTCCAACGGGAAGCCTTGCAGCCCCAGGCTGCAGCCCAGATGCCTCTTGCTGCACTATCGGCACATCAATGACCTCCTCTAAAACAGGCACTTCATCTGCACTAAGAGTAGCTTCATCCGCACTGAGAGTAGCTTCATCATCCGATGATTCCTCGTGGATAGAAAACTCACTGCCTGAATCTTCCACTCCCTCCTCTGCCTCAGATGCGGAGTCAGTCTCTGAACCATGGTCAGAGGAAGACTCAAAAAGCACACCAACAACCTGTTGAGCAGTAATCCTGCGGCTAGCCATTATCCTTACTAAGGAGCCTATTATGATGGCGGGCGGACTTTGTCCGCCCGCCACCGCAACGGAGCACGGGACTGACCGCCGAAGTTGCGGCGGTCCCGCCAGGCCAATTAGGGTGTGCCCGCCACACTGGCGGGTGCATCCTTGACTTTAACATTGCGGCGGGCGGTGCTGTAAGCAGCACCCGCCGCAATGTTAAAGCCCATGTTGTGCATTGCCATGCACAATGTGACAGGCACCGCGCGGTGCCTGCCACTTTGTGCATGGCAATGATGGGGGTACTATGGGTACCCCCCAGTGCAGCCACCCATAACCCCCACCCCCCGGGGGCCCGCAATGGGCCCCCATGGTGATTTCCCACATGCCTTTCCATGGCGGAGTCTCCGCCATGGAAAGGCATGCATCCTAATATGGATGGCGGTGCCTGCCACCATAACCTGTGCCTTTTCCGCCCGGCCTGCAATCCGACCGGCGGAATACACTTATGGAAAAAATATGACCCCTGGAAGCGACCCTTGCCCAAGGGGTCGCTTCCTTTTTATTTTATTTAAAATCCCTGGCTCTAGTGGGCTTTTCTGCCAAAAACCCAGCCGATCTGTCCCGGGGGGGGGGGGGCAGAAAAGTCTTAAAAATAATATGCCCCTTAAGGAACCAACCCTTGCCCAAGGGGTCGCTTCCTTTAAATAAAATAGAAATCCCTGGTGCCTAGTGGGGCATTCGTGCTGCACGATCGCGACGCCATGCGCGATCGTGCAGCAGGAATGCCCTGCATTGAGACATCAGGGGAGAGGAAAAACTCTTTCCTCACCCCCGATGCCTCAATGCATCGCAATTCCCCTCCCCCGCCCCACCAGAGCAAGGAAACTTACCTGTTTCCTGCTGGACGCACTGGAAGCAAATGGCTTCCAGTGCGTCCGGCTGCTCGTGATGACGTCGGCGCGCGCTGTGCGCGCTGACGTCATGGGATTGCCTGGGGGGGGTCGGGGGTGGCAGCTGAAACTCTTCCGCTGCCATCCCCCTTTGTGGGGGCTAGATGGGCTGCTCATGGGGAGAGCGCCAGCGCTTTCCCCCTGGGTGGGTGCCATGACAGAGCGGTTCTGTCATGAGCACACGCCCACCGTTGCTCATGACGGAACCGCTCCGTCATGAGCATAGAAAGGGTTAAAGTTAAGTTTTAGGTGTTGGTTGTAAGTTTTGTAGGGGTATATGGTGGGAGGTAACTAAAATAAAATGTATGTTCTAAATTGTTTTTTGTTCATAAATAATTTTTAAATACAAATATTTTTATTTAACAATTATTTTTGGATTTATTTTGAATGTTTGTAATTATGTATGATATGTATTTAAAATTATAATATGTATTTATTTTAAAAAGTGTTTAGATGAATTAAACATTTTTTGAATATTTATATTTTAATTAGCTATTTTGTTTTTGAAACTATTTTGCTGCTTTGTAGAGAAGTTGTTTGTTTCTGATGTACTACTGAAAGCAGTGAGAATATTAATTTGTTTCCTTCCGTAAACCAAGACTTTCTCTACTGCTTCACTGACTGGAGTGAGAATAGTAAATGTTGCCCCTCCACAATCCAACACTTTACCTACTGTTGCACTGACTGGATTGGGAGTATTACATTTTACCCCTCTGCAAATGAACACTTTCCCTACTGTTGCACCCATTAGGGTGGGAATGGTAAATTTTACTCCTCCGCATTTCAACACTTTTCCTACTGTCGTGTAGTTCCTACCAATCCGTAAGACCTGCGCATTGTTTGGATAACATAAACTAAGGGCTTGGTGTCAAGACTGATTCCATACACCCCGCATTATATGTTGGCCTAAAGACCAGCTAGCTCACAGTGCCACCGTAAGCCACCCTAACCTACCAGGGAGCGAATGGTTTTCTGGCAATCACTGAACATGACAACCCTGACCCCTCAGGGATCGTGGAACCAGCACAGAACTTTTCGCTCAGTCACTCGTGCTCACTTATTCTCAGAGAAATATACAGAGAATACACAGTGGGACGTTTTCAATATTATTTATTGAACCAACATTATTCTTGCAGAACATACGTGTGCTGCAATGATTAGTAGACAGAAGCAGATAAACTTGATTACAAGCACCAAAAGCGTAAACAGTAGATATAATTCTACCAAGGTGCTAAACAATGTATATATGCAGGTATTTAAACGAGGCTGTAATCTAAGTACTCCTACTATGCGAACCCTACTCTAATTGTACCTAGAGTGTGTGTAGGTATAGAGCCAAGAATCGCCCCAAGGGACGATCCAACCCCATTACCTGATGGGATAGAATGAAGGACCCCGTCTTGGTCATGAACTGGACACCCCTCACGAGATGTCAGACCTCTGCGTGGTGATTTCTCAGCATGCGAGGACCCTAGGTGTCAGCAGAAGTAACTCCTCTACTAATCTATCGGCTCATATTTTATAATAGAAAGCAGCCTTGTGATGTGCACATATATTTGTGATGTTATGGATGTATAGATAGCCCTGCTGCCCTGTGGAGGAAGATAGTGATGACATTCATACGTAGTGCGAAACGAGACCTTGTGCATGATGTTCAGGGCGTTGTGATAATGTTGTGTGAAGCTAGATGTAAAAACAAGTTTAGTTTCAGAGAAACTAATCCAACACTGTCGTGTGTGCAAATGTGTGCAACAGGTCACAGCTGGTAATGCTATTTGTGAGGACAATGTAAGAAATAATGGGCCTAACTCGGAATATAAAACTCACTCCTCATACTAAGGGCTTTATTATGCAGTTTCAATTCCAACCGCCTAATTACAATTTAGGCGGCCGGAATTGAAACCGGACGGACATACCGGCTGGATCCCGATTGGCTCAAGGAGGCCGTTGGCCAGTCGGAGACCGGCCTGTAATCCCAATGGACGGCGTTTCCGCCCTTGGGATTACGATGCTTGGTTTCCGACAGGCTTTTCATGCCGGGTTTTCCGACATGGAAAGCCTTTTGGATAGCGAGTTTGGGGACACCTAGCAGGGCCCCCTTCTCCTTGCGGCCTCCGGTTGGGGGCCAAGGGGGCACCTATGGTGACCCCGTGTTAATCTCTGCACCGCTTGGCAGGCACCTTGAGGAGCCTGCCACACAGTGCAGTGATTAACACAATCCCCCATTTCTCTATTAGAGCTTGTGGTATGGCCGGTTTATGGCCACCGCACAAGCTCCCATAGAGAATTGGAAGTATGCGATTGCACCATGTGCGGTCGCATTTTAATTGTGGTGTCGGGACCCCTGACCGGAGGTCAGTCAGTCCCAAGACCGCGACGGTGTCATTAGGAGGCAACTCTGACCAACATCGTGATCAAGCTCTAAGGGTCGATATCTAATATACTATCTAAAAAGTCAGCAGATCATTTTTAAAATGTTAAAAAACACTCTTAAAAGTATCTAAAATTGGGCTTTCCAATAAAATGTGTATTAAAAAGTCTTAAAGTCATTATATTATTTTAGATCCCGAGCACTCAAAAAGCCATGGTGCCTAGAAAAAGAAAAAGCTGTTTTGGTACATTTTGTTTTAAAAAGAGGTCAAATTGTTCCCACACAGAAAGGGCCAATTGTTTATGTGTTCTGAGTGGTAGACGCAGCATTGCTGTTGGCCAGAACCGCAGAGGTTCCCAGAGGCGCACCTCGTAGCATGTTTATGGAGCAAAGGTGATTCCATCCAGCTCCCACAGCAGCCGCTGAGGGAGGCGTCGTATCCCACAAGTTTTCTGCAGAGCTGTCATTCACATCACTAGGAGCTGAAGCATCCCAGGGTGGCTCTAAGAATGCATTCATCATCAATGGCATACGTTGGGGACAGTAATACGCATGGCCCATCAGTACTTCAATGTCCGGTGGCACAACCAATTCTGATCTGAGACAAATATCCAGGATGCATTCGTGGCTGCAAAGCAGGCAGCGGAAGACAGGTTGTATGCAGTCAAGCCAGACCAGCCTGAACGACAAGAACCAGTGCTCATTTTGTTCTTGAAGCCGAGGTGTGCCGAAGCAGTGTATCATGTGCTCATGACAGCGCAGCACTAGTAGTGCTGTCTCCATTCCAAGTTGAACTGCGACATCCATTGCAGAGCAGATAGAATAAAATCCATATACCCGCCACAAGTAGCAGGACAAGTGGGAGCCCTCCCAAACCGCTTCCCAACACAGTGTATGAAAGATGGTATAACCCCAAAAATCGTCCGAAAGGTACTAACCAAACCAGAGCTGATACATTTAAAAAAGTGCACTATTCCTTTTGTATCAGAAGTGTTAAAGATACGTTGGACCAGCTCCCCAAAATGCAACTGGAAATTAGCATGGAATAGTGTTTATATCTCAGATGAGGACCTTGCAACCTGGAGACCAAACGTCTCTTTGGCTGAAGTTAAGACCACATCTTTTTGCAAAAGCATGGCTTTCAGTTTGCTTAGGGAATCAAATTTTATGTTGGAAACATTTATTGAAGGCAATAGTCCTGCCTCCCTTACTGTGCGGGCAGGTGGAAATAGTACTTGTGTACAACAAGTGACTATGGAATTAACCGTCACTAGATAAGCAATGCCTGGTTCCATTCCTCAGCTACCTTGATCATTCAGCATCAAATAGCTCCCATTCGAGAGCAGCCTGAATACAGGATGAATCACGCAGTTGGGGAACCTTTCAGATGACATGACAAGTTCGCCATTGAAGCATTGCATGCCCCGTGGAGAGAAATGTCCTTGCAAACCAAGGAGCCGCTTAAGGCACCTTCACAGTCGGAGCCACTAGAAAAACTTCTGTGTCCCCAATCCTGCATCTAAACCTGAACAGTAATTCCCAATAATCATGCACATATCCTTCACCTAGTGCTTTATATCTGCCTACCTGTTGGGATTGGAGGCAATATTGGAGTTGAAAGGTCATAACTGGTAGGGTGATGTAACCATGGATTATCCAGTCAGTGGATGGTGTCTCAGTCACGGTGAAAGGTAATTGGTCTAATTTTTCAATGTGCAACATGTTATATTTTGCATCTCTATGTGTCATTGTTATCTGTCTTTCTGTTAGATTGTATGCTGATAACAGATTTGTACTGTTTATGTAATGCCATGGCACGTGGCCAGAACATAATGTTTGTAACATTCAGCTCAGTATTACTATTGACCGTAATTGTGACTGTCCATTTTGTAATATAGTAAAGGGAGTCACTGTTCCTTGTAAAGGGAAATCAAAGAATGAAGTTTTGTCCTGTGCTACTCTATGTGTGGGGATAGTGTGTCCTCATCTGAGGACACACTATCCCCACACATAGAGTAGCACAGGACAAAACTTCATTCTTTGATTTCCCTTACAAGGAACAGTGACTCCCTTTATTGTACTAGTTATCAATCGGGAGCAAGGGTCACTGGACCTAACAATCAGCTCCTACCGTCCCCCCCCTCTCTATAAATAGGAACATTTTGTAATATAGACACGTCTTGCTGTATTATGTCAGTTGCGGCAGACACTATGTTGCCCAGTGAATAAATTCTGGATGATAATGTCATCAGAAAGAAGGGACAAGTGTTGTTTCACCTGGGAGAGTGTTGAGATTTGTAGCCAATCTAGGCATAACTTCCCAACACTATATGATGTCACCACCCCGAGTTTTCTCTTTGTACATATCGCTGATCAGGCCTCTTGATCCTAAACCCTTCGGTGTTACCTAGGAATCTAGATTGACACCGTTTGTGTCCCCAGGCCAAACCAACCAACCCTTCCAATTGGGGTCTGATGAATTGAAAGAACCATTACGTATCATGGTATCTAGTGTATCCTTACTGAAGTGTGCAAAGTGCTACCAATTCTGAAAACGTGAGAATACGGGAATATGTGGTACGTTCACATCCTTTGTTTTTGCTATACCAAGACATGAAGTGTGTTGCACTGTCTTATTCAGGAAAATTATTTGATATGGTATGAGGCATGCTCTAAATAAGCCTCCGTCCCCTGAACCTGCAATCTTTTGTCCTCCAGATAGACTTTATAGACAGTTGGGAAATAAAGGATGCAGAGTATATCAGCTTGTTGTTTGTTAGCATGTTTTTCTTTGCAGGTGTAGGTGTAAGCCTATAGTAATACGAGGCTGGGTCTGATGTTTCAAAACCAGAAAAATAAGCAAACTTCTGTGCAAAAGTCTGAACTACTTTTTGGTGGTGTTGGGCAGTGTTTCCATAGTGGGTAATTATAAAAAGCGCATGGGATACTAGCTTTATGTAAAAAATGGTGACCATAATGCTGGTAACAGAACATGCCTCCAGAATTACTTGCACCATCATACAATTCATCATTAGAAAATGTGGCTGATTGCTCTAAATCTTAAAGCAAATTATGCACCGTTTCAATGTCCCAATCATCAGAGAAAGCACTAGAGGTGATGATGTCATTTAAAGACATTTTAAACAAATATGGAATTTTCAAAAGTTCAGTAGGACCATCTACATCACACGATAACCTGTCCCATGCAATTCCTTCAGGAACTGGAACCACTGAAATGTTCACCAGGGACAAATCTCCTAACTCATGGTGTGATGATGCATGTGGTTTAAGAGCCAAGTTCACAAGTTGTACTGCAGAGTGTTCTGGGAGAAAGTATCCATTTAAAAGTAAGAAAAAGACAGTTACTATGCAAATCCAAAGTACCAGAAAAAGTAATCCAATTGTAATCCATAGATGTATCCAGGGAACAACGAAGTAAGTCTTTTTCAGCCAAAGAAAGAAAGCATAAACTCTTGCTTGAAAGGGAGAGGCGTAGTTGGCAGCTCAGGTTCACTTGGCTCCAATGAGAAATTGTCATAATGCACGAAGTAGTCAGACGCCATCTGGTCTATTCTTGGCAGCTCAGCAGGATTTGTAGAACTGGTAGATGACTCAATCTGTGGCATGTTCACATAGACGTTGTCAATTTTTTTAATTGAAATTTCTGTTGATTGTACAGTTGTAGTTGTTTCAACAGGGAGAAGCATCATTTCATTGTTGTTCACAGCTTCTCTTTGCAAAGTGAAGTCTTCAGTCATTATTAAAGCTTCCATCTGAACTTCCTGTACGGTAGCGGGAGGAGTGCGGTGGCTACCCTAGAGCCCACATGGCCTACTGTTGAGAATCGGCCACATAGTGGGGTTTGATCAGATCAATTGAGACAAACCTTTTGTCTCGTCATCCAGCAAGGGACGAAAGAAGGACAGTTCTAGTACCTTCGACAGCCAGGACAGGTACAGGTGATCTGCAAGATGGCCCAAATTCTTTCTTGTCCACTATTTTTTCACCTGACCAGGTCCCCAATCTCTGGGACCCAGGCAGGTCTTGCCGGTACCGTTTTCACTTCCCCAGTGGCGGTGCATTTTACTTAGATGTTGCTTTGTATTTCTCGGTATTCTTTAAGGTCCTGTAAAACATCCAAATGATCATTGAGGTCAAATGGGTTTTCAGCCGCCACCGTGCTGACAATATCGAGGTCGGGTACCCACATCCTCGCTCCAAACAGGAGTTCATAAGGTGTACGACCCCCTAGGGATTTTCTTGGCATGTTGTTAAGTGCTGCCTGGACCCATATAGGTGACTGACCCAACTGCCACCCGAGCCTAATACCCTTGCTGTTAAGGATTGCTTTAAGTCACGGTTTTTCCTCTCGACTACTGAATTTCCCTGAGCATGATAGAGGGAGGAGTACCACAAGGCCACACCCAAACTTCCAATGGCTTCTTTGTAAGTCCGAAAGCTGAACACTGGACCCTGGTCGGAATGTAGTGTGCCAATTAAGTATGTGCTGATAAAGACTCCCAAATCCTTTATAACAGTTCGAGTGCCTGTCGAGCGCTGGGGCCAAACCCACAGGAATCTAGAGCATGAATCTACTGCCACCAAGATGTACTTGCAAACCCCATATGAGTGTAAGGGGCCACAGTGATCCAAATATACACATGCAAGAGGTTTGGCTGAGATCAATAAAGGTGTTTGTGGTGGACGTACTAGGGTGGAGCCCTTCATCTGCTGGCAGATGTCTCATTTGAGGACAAAGTCCTTGGTCTGCTTAGTAAGACCTGACAACCAATAGCGCTGCTTTAGTATTGAAACTGTAGCAGAGATCCCTGCATGTGCTGAGCCCAGACCCTTGTGTGCAGCTAGTATCAACCCCAATCTGCAACCAATGTTTGGTATTACTCTATCCCTCACACCTGGAATCTGAGCATACGGAAAGTTTTGTGCATCCAACTTGTAGGAGTAGTTGAGCAGAAAGCCTTTCAGTAGGGCAGAGCTACTGCGTGTGGCATTGACAGCTATCATTGTTGTTCCGTCTATCCTCATACTGGAGCGAGTTATTGCAGCAACTGCAGCAGTGCGTACTGTTGCCTTGGTGGCTTCATCCGCCATTGAATTCCCATCAGCGTGAACGTCAACACGTTGAGGACTCAATGTATGAATAACATGAGCCAGTGGCAGGCTTTCTTTCAGCTTTGCCACTTGATCTCAAAGCATCTTGTCCTTTACTGTGCAGCCTTTGAATCCCTAAATCCATTCTGGTCCCAATAGTGTATAGGACTGCACACAATAAAATGAATCACACACTATGAGTGTGCAGAATTCACGATCCGTATTTTTCAGTGTCAGTATCAGGGATTTTAGTTCCGCCAGCACCATCGTACAGTCTCCTAGAGACTGAGTGTGTGTTTTCCCGGGAAGGAACTTTGCATCCTGCATGCGCCCTTTTACAGTTGCGCATGCCACGAAAGATAGTTGTTTCATTCCTACGGCCAGCTGGGCAGATCCATCGGTATAAATGATACATTCATATTGATCTAGAGGCATTATTTCATTCGCCAGAGGATGTTTTTGTTCGTACTGGAGGAATGCTTGTGTCTGTAATGTAGAATCAAATCTGTAATCTACATCTGTTGCAGTGAGAGAGTTAGCCCATTGAATCCATTGTGGATGCAATGCTTTAGCATTTGGTATGCTTGCCTTTGCAACGACCTCTAGGGTCAGTACCGAGGTCACTGCAATTATACGTTGCCCCTGTGCCAGTGCTCTCTCTCTCACTACAGTAGTCTGCACTGCTGTGAGTATATTTTCTGTTGGTGAAAAATGCATTTCAGTGTATGTGTGCAAATGTGATTTGTATGCAATAGGTCCTGTATCGCCTTCATTGAAAGTGATGTAGGTGTACCAGGTTGGTCCAGAGACCACACAGAACATAAGGTTAGTTGTGTTGACACATGTATGTAAATGTTTAGAAGCTATCATGTCAGCTTGTACGGAACATAGGATATCAGTAAGTTCCTGTGTCCAAGGATGCACTGAAAAATCAGGTCTAAGTAAGTCGTAGAAAAGATTTACCCTTTCTGCATAATCCAAAATGTATGTCCTGCCAAAATGAAAGAATCCTAAAATGGATTGTAGTCTTTTCAGAGTCGTTCGAGGTTGGAGCAGTGTACATTTTTCTAAAAATTGTGCCACCAGGCTTTTTCCTTCACTTGGCAATTTATACCCTAAAAATAGGCCACTGAGGTGGGCAATTTTTGATTTCTTGAAATTAAAATTGAATTCCAAGTGGGCGAACCCAAGAATTATGTGGTTCACCCTAGACAAGTGTTCCATTAATTCATCGTCCATCAGATAGATGTCATCTACATAAGACAACGCCTCCTCATCAAAATTTTGAAGTACCTCTGTTACCCTGGCTGAAAACAACCCGGGGCTATTCTTATACCCCTGGGGTAATCGGCAAAATTGGTGTTGAGAGCCTAGCGCTGAGAATGCTATCAAGTATCTGCTCCCAGGCGCTATATTTTGACAGAAAGATCCATTTGAGATGTTTACTGTTGTTTTGTATTTTTTCCTCACAATGTTATTCATTAGTGCGCACTGTGTGCATTCTGTACGGAAAATGTGCATGTGGATGCATTTAAATGTCTATAATCTAAGATTAGATGATATGAATTATCAGGTTACATTACGGGAAACAAGGGATTATTCATAGGTGAAGTGCATTTCTCTATCCCCTCCTGGTATTCAAGTTGACCTAGGATCTCCCTGACTTGTTTCTTTGCCTCATGTTCAATCGGGTATTGTCTCTGTGGTTGAGGAATTAATTTTAATGGGATTTCGTGATGGGGTGACTCATCATCCCACCCAACATGATTGTGATAAAGTGCAGGAGCTAGCGCCTGCTCCTGCGTGTATTCATTTTTAACTGTTTCTGGTACGAGGTCGGAGAAAGCAGGTAAAATAACTTCTTCTCCCATTGGGCAATCTATTAGAAATTCAGGTGGCCAATCCTTTTCAACCAAAAGAATATTGTAACCATAGGTCAGGTTCTCCCAAAAGAGACCCTTTACCTTCCTGGGTATGTCCTTCTCTACTTGGAGCATTATTTCGTATACACGATGTGGGACACTTATCCTTGTATCAGGTGTTTCCACCGTGATATGCTAACTCAGCGCTACTACCCCCAGATAATCCATCAGGTTCTGGCGAGCTATTGTAACTTCTGCCACGCTGTCTAGTCCTCAGTATCCTGGGCATTTCTAATTTTAATCCGGGCTACCTTTTTCTTTTTAAATTGAGGTTTTGAAGTCTGTTGTTTGTCTTCCTGTTTAATTGTATGGTCCGAAGTGTGATCTGTCTCCCTTTTTGGCTTGACTCGCTCTTCCGATCTGTAGTCTTACCGTCCATCTCTCTCTGAACGCTTTTCGGATGTCTCCTGCAAGGAACGAGATGAACATGAATCAGTATACTGATACCTGTCAGGTTTTCGAATATTGTCACGGTTCCTCAGACTGTATTTCCTTTCGGTGTGTTCCTGTTCAGGAGACCCACCCCGTGATTGTGTTTTGTTATTTTTTTGTTTATTATCCCATTTCTTCTTTGAAGAATTGGGTGCTTACTTAGAGTTATCTTTTTCAGAACTACTCTTAACTATTGGTTTCCCGGGTCTGGCTCCCAGATTATCTCTGCCAAGTGAGGCATATGTATCTTCGATCATCTTAGGCAACTCTTTCTCCTGCTGTGCAGGACTGAATTCCCTCAAGCGTTGGTGTATAGCTACCGCTGCTGCCTCCCCTTTTATGTTACTCAACATAATGGCTGATACCTGGGCAAAATTGCCCATCAGTTTCATCCCAAGATTTAAGGCAGGCTCTGCCCGGTACTCGTTATGTATCTGCTTTAGTACATCTGGTATGACCTCTATCGAAGGGGTACCATCTTTTCTGGTATAGACGGCAGCGAAGATTGTACCCCAAGTTACACAATCTTCTATCAGGGGAGCCATTCCCATTGGCAAGCAAATTGTCAGTATTCTGTGTTTTTCTTGTGGGTCCGTCTGGGCAAAATCTGCTTCAAGTTGTGCTTTTTTTGTGCTATCCAGAATGGGATGGATGGGAACCTTTCCCATAATGGCCTTTAGTGTTTGTGGGCTAATACCTGCAGTAGCCATGTGTGGTTGTGTATCCTGAGCAGCCCCTGCAGGTTGGACAGTAAATGTTCTCAATACGTATTGTGTAAGATTTCTGTACATTTTTATTAAATCTTTGTGAAGTGTACGCATTCCTGCTGCTGATAAAGTAACAATGTCGGGATGCGGTGTATAAGAAGCTCCTTCTCTGCTGAGCGGACCGAGTCTTACAGGTTCTGTGGTATGGGATAGGGCACCTTTAAACCAATTAATGTGCTCTTGGGATATTAACAAGACTTCTAAGTCCACGTATGGGAAATACTCATCAGGCGGTTCATACACAATGTATTCATGAAATAACCATGTGTGTGCATCTGCAGTCAGGAACGTACCCAAGAATAAAATACCTCTGTTCTGAATGCTTCGTGTGTCTGAACCATGAAGGTAACCTCTCCACCCGTTCCAGGAGGCCATGTAGTAATAATTTCATGATAACTGCCTGTCTGCAATTTTCTGAAATATTTAATACAACTATCTGTTCCTTCAATGTCCTCAGCTTGTCCGGTCAATGTCACAGCAGTAATATTTAGCTATCGTCTTATTGAGATATGGTATGCTATGTGGGAACCTCTAATCCTCCAAGCTTGATTTAACCTACAGCCAATACATAGGGTATACCTACTCAATTGAGGCGGATTTGTTTCCCTTCCCACTACGGACGTCTCTGGTTAAAATGTGAGTAGGGGTCTCTGAGAAAGCACGACTGAACTACTCAGATTTGACCATTAAATAAGAGCCTAACCAACGTTGGCGCTGCCATGTCGTGTAGTTCCTACCAATCCGTATGGACCTGCGCATTGTTTGGAAAACATAAAATAAGGGCTTGGTGTCAAGACTAATTCCGTACACGCATGCCGGATATGATGGCATATAGACCAGCTAGCTCACAGTGCCACTGCAAGCCCCCTTAACCTACCAGGGAGTGAATGGTTTTCTGGCAACCACTGAACATGACAACCCTGACCCCTCAGGGATCGTGGAAACAGACCAGAACTTTTCGCTCAGTCACTCGTGCTCACTTATTCTCAGAGAAATATACAGAGAATACACAGTGGGACGTTTTCAATATTATTTATTGAACCAACATTATTCTTGCATAACATACGTGTGCTGCAATGATTAGTAGACAGAAGCAGATAAACGTGATTACAAGCACCAAAAGTGTAAATAGTACATATAATTCTACCATGGTGCTAAACAATGTATATATGCAGGTATATAAATGAGGCTGTAATCTACGTACTCCTACTATGCGAACCCTACTCTAATTGTACCTAGAGTGTGTGTAGGTGTAGAGCCAAGAATCTCCCTAAAGGACGATCCAACCCCATTACCTGATGGAATAGAGTGAAGGACTCCGTCTTGGTCATGAACGGGACACGCCTCACGAGATGTCAGACCGCTGCATGGTGATTTCTCAGCATGCGAGGACCCTTGGTGTCAGCTGAAGTACCTCCTCTACTAAGCTATCGGGATGCTCATCTTTTATAATAGAGAGCAGCCTTGGGATGTGCGCATAGATTAGTGATGTTATGGATATATAGATAGCCCTGTAGCCCCATGGATGATGATAGTGATGACATTTGTACGTAGTACTAAACGAGACCTTGTACATGATGTTCAGGGCGTTGTGATAATGTTGTGCGAAGATATAAAAACAAGTTTAGTTTCAGAGAAACAAATCCAACATTTTCATGCATGCAAATGTGTGCAAAATGTCACAGCTGGAAATGTTATTTGTGAGAACAATGTAAGAAATAAGCTGCTTTTCTACATGGGCCTAACTCGTGAATATAACACTATTGTTGCTCTGACTGGAGGGTGAATAGTAAATTTTACCCCTCCGCAATCCAACACTTTCACTACTGTTGCACTGACTGGAGTGGGAATAGTAAATTTTACCCCTCCGCAATCCAACACTTTTCCTACTGTTGAAGTTATTGGAGTGGCAATATTACATTTTATTTCTCTGCAATCTAAAATTTTTATTAGTGTTGTATTAATTGTAGTGGGAATAGTAAATTTTAGTACTCTGCAATATAATATTTTAGCTAATTTTGTATCTATTGTAGTGAGAGTAGTACATTTTACTTTTCTGTGATGTAACGCTTTTATTACTGCTGTGCTGTGTGAGGTGGAAGTAGTAAATTTGATATATTATTAGTATAAGAATTTGTTTATTTTTGTTTGAATTGTAGTGGAAATTCATATGTATTAATTTTAATTTTTAATAATTAAATTTATATTGTTTTAATTTATATAATTATGTATTTGTTTGTTTAGAATAAAATGCATCATTTTTTAATGTTTTTATTTATAAATAATTTTTATTAAATTGTAAAATAAATTACGATGTTTACTTTTTAATTTTAATTAAAGTGGTTTGCTTTTTAAATATTTTGGGACCTATTACAATGTCCGCCCGATACCATCTCGGAAACTGGACCGACCGACCTCCGGTCGGCAGTCCCGACCGCCTTATTAGGATGCGACCAAACACTGTTCGGTCGCATTCTGACATTTCCCTATGGGAGCATGTGTTACGGCCGTAAACCGGCTGTAGTACATGCTCCCATAGGGAAATGGGAGGTGGTGTTAATCCCTGCACCCCTTGGCAGGCACCTCAAGGACCACTTGAGGGAACTGTGACTTTTTCTTGTGCCTGATCCATGGCTTGTCTGTTATAAAGAGCATCAAAATGTCATGCAAAGGTGTATAGTTTCCCTGCTTCCGTGCTCTTATAATTTTCCAAAAGGTTTCCAGTTCCTAGATCTTTTCTGAAGCGCCTGCTAGTCTCCATTCTGCATGTATTATCAATGTATTCATCATTTTCATTGAACATTCGGGATCTATTTGTCATTGCTTTAGTAGATTTGAATCCATAACACTGAGTGTAGGTAAAACAAACATTCTTAGACCTCTCAGTATTCGGTTGCACTCAATGTATTTTTAAGCATGACACTTTCCCACTATTTAGTGATCTCCATTATGCCAGCTTGCTCCAGGACTTTTAATATTTTTTGGTAGTATTCATCTGACTTGACCCGTGGTATACAAGAATTTGACAATGTTCCATTACCATCTTTATTACTTTCAAACATTTCCTTCACCAATTGTTCTCTTTTACTCCATCTATCTGTCATGTTTTCTTGTATTTTTAAATTCCTGACAAAAATCATTTTATCTCCACGGAAAGGTCAAATAAGTTCTTATTAGACCCTGGAGCACTTTTATATTTTTCTTAGACCAATGTTTTTTTTTACATTATGCAACCATCTACTGGATAATCCCTTTTCAGAGCAGAGTGGAATTTCAGAGTCCAATTAACTGACATTGACTTGTTTCTTATTTCCTTCACCAAGAAAAAGAAACCCACTACTGGTCATGGGCCGAACTATGCTTATGAGAGCCAAAATTAATAATTGTTCCAATCTTTCTTTTTCGAGTGGAACCAGCAGTGATGCAAATAACAGAGGGTGATACGCGAGACATGACCCAACATTACTCTAGCTCTCCCAACCAGGGATTACGATCGCCGTGCCCACCCTTGCACTCCCATTTAATTGTACAGTATGTTTTACATTCTTGTTCCCATTCTCTGATATGCAAATCACTGTGTATATATATATATATATATATATATATATATATATATATTCATTGAAAAAACAAAGGATACAGGGACATTATAGTGAGGATATGGAATAAAAAAACTTGGAAATTCACTGAAAAAGACAAAGGTTACAGGGACGTTATAGTTAGGATCAGGTTTCACTTGTACAAAACCAGTGAAAATCAGCCATTATAGTTAGTGAGCTAACTGTAAATCACGCCCCCGCAATGCACTGCTTATGACCTCACATAATACATCACTCATGACATGGTCAGTGACATCACTGATGACATCTCAAATGACATCACTGATGCCATCACTGATGACATCATCCAGTGACTGTGAGTGTTTGTAAAAAGTTTATGAGTGTTAAATATATATACCAAGGTGTATTGGTGAATCAGTTGGTGTATGAGTGACTGTATGGATGATTCAGTGGGTGTGTGACTGACTGTATAAGTGAGTGATTAGGTGTCTCAGTTAATGTATGGGTGAGTGACTGGTTGTGTGAGTGTCTGTAACAGTCTCTCAGTTAGTGTTTAAGTGACTGTGTGGGTGTGTGAGTGGGCACGTGAGTGGCTGTTTGGGTGAGTGATTGGTTGGCTGAGTACCTGTATGGGTGTCTGAGTGGTGGGTGGGTGATGGTGTGTGTGACTTGAATGGATGAGTGAGTGGGTGAGTCAGTGGCTGTATGGGTTAGTGAGTACATGTGTGAGGGTCTGAATGGGTGAGTGAATATATGTATGGCTGTGTTGGTGAGTGAGTGAATGTGTCAGTGTATATGGGTGAGTAACGGTATGTGAAAGGCAGTATAGGAGAGTGATGGGGTATGTGAGTGACTGTATGGGTGAGTGAGTGAATGTGAGAGTGGCTGTATGGGTGAGTATGTACTTGTGTCAGTGACTGTATAGGTGAGTGAGTATGTGTTAGTATCTGTATGAGTAAATGAGTGTGTTTGTGTAACTGTATGGGTGATTAAGTAGCTGTGTGATTGACTGCATGGGTGAGTGATTAGGTGTGTGAGTGGCTCTATGGTTGACTGATTTAGTGTGTGATTGGCTGTATGGGTATATGAGTGGATATATCAGTGGCTGCATTAGAGAGTGAGTGGGTGTATGAGTGGCTGTATGGGTGAGCGAGTGGATATGTGTGTTGATCTATGAATCAGTGAGTGGCTGTGTAAGTACTGGTATGGGCTTGTGTATTGGCTTGAGTATGGTAGTGT
The DNA here is from genome assembly GCA_963921515.1 of Calotriton arnoldi. Lineage (NCBI taxonomy): Eukaryota > Metazoa > Chordata > Amphibia > Caudata > Salamandridae > Calotriton > Calotriton arnoldi. Next base: position 198,620 of record CAWUFW010010504.1, read on the forward strand.
GGAAGTTGAAGTTGGTGTATGAAAGGTTATATGGGGTGTGAGTGGGTGCATCAGAGATTCTGTGGATGGTGTCATCAGTGATGTCATCAGTGATGTCACTGACCATGTCATGAATGATGTAATATGTGAGGTCATAAGCAGTTCATTTCAGGAGCACGAGTTATAGTTAGCTCACTAACTATAACGGCTGAATTTCACTGGTTTTGTGCTAGTGAAACCTGAGCCTAACTATAGCATCCCTGTAAAGTTTGTTTTTTTCAGTGAATTTCCAAGGTTTTTTATTCCATTTCCTAACTATAATGTCCCTGTAACCTTTGTTTTTTTCAGTGAAATTCTAAGCTTTTTGAATGCTAATTCCTAACTGTAACATCCCTGTAACCTTTGGTTTTTTCAGTGAATTTCTAAGGTTTTTATTCCAGTTCCTAACTATAATGTCCCTGTAACCTTTGTTTTTTCAGTGAATTTCTAAGCTTTTTAAATGCTAATTCCTAACTGTAATGTCCCTGTAACCTTTGGTGTTTTCAGTGAATTTCTATTGTTTTTTAAGCAGTAGTCGCGTTTGCAGAGTGGTGGAGAAAGGGGGTGGGCCTCCAACCAGTGCTAAGGATCCACCAGCGAATTTGCGGCAAACTTACATTTTAAAAATACTTTTGACCCTCTGCAGGGTCCCTTTGGGACCTCCCCCACCATATCTGGGGGTCAGGGTATTCCTACCCTGCCCCCTTTTTATTATTTATTACTTTTTGTGGGACTCAGCTTCAAGCTGAGTCCCAAGATGGCTGCCAACCCTTCCTGGTTAAAGTGTTGCCAGCCAATCATATTTTAGTAGGATCCGGAATCCACTGCAAGGACTTGCGTCCCCAGATATCTATATTTTTAAAACTTTAATATCTCTGAAACTACTAAACAGATTTACACCAAATCACAAAAAGCACACTTTCTGGACCAACATCTAGCTGTCTGCCAAATTTGGTGTAATTCCGTTCAGCGGTTCGGGCTGTAGTCATGTTCAAAAAATGAAAACTCACCATAGACATACCATGAGTAAAACGTGTTTTGGGACCTCCTTTTTTCTCGGCCTCCACTTGACAGGTCACCCCGATACGTTCAACACAGCAGCTGAACTAAAAAGGGGACTTTTAAAAAAATTTCATGAAGATTTATTCAGCGACTCCAAAGTTATTGGCAAGACAAAAAATGCTTTTCCTATGGAAACTTTGGTCATAACTATAACTTACTACTGACAACAACCAGTAGGTAATATAGCCCAACTATATCTTTTTTCAGTAAAATATATATTTTTTACACAGTGGCTGTTACCAATGTGTAGTTATACATATATACATGTACTTATATATATCTGACCTAGCTATAACTCCATAATGGCGACCATCACAGTGTAATATACACATAGGAAATTTGGGGAAGCAATACAGAAAAATCATCTGAAAGGAATTGCACCAAAGTTGGCAGAAAGTTAGAACGTTACTCGGAAAGCATATTTTTTGTTATTTGGTGTAAATCTGTACAGCCATTTTCAAGAAATTAATGCTTGACTAATGTCATGAAGGGGTTAAAATTTTAATGATATTTTGATGGTTAGTCCCACATGAGTCCTGCGGTGCTGGAAATTAAAAAATAAATAAGGGCCTTTGAGTGGCCAAGAGAGCTTTTTCTTCTGTTGGCCCTTTCAGTCCATCGACACCGAAGCTTTGATTGGCTAGCCACAACTTGAAGAACTGTGTTGCAGCCACCATTACATGACCCAGGTGCTTGGTCTCTGTGTCCTGAACTAGTAATATAATAAACATAAAATGGAGCAGGGTAGGGGCCAATATATATTTAAAAAAACCAATTTGTACCAGCGCAGCCCTCCCGTAAGGTACTGCGCTACTCCATTGGGAGTTAGACCCACTGAAGTTTGCTCGGTCCCATGGAACCACGGAGGGGATGCTTGCTCACGGTATCATGAGAGTAATGTGGCACCATAAATAAGTAATAAATATACTTTTGGGTTTGGAGGTCCACAGGCATATTGGTGCAGGCAGCAAGGATGGGTACAGGGCCTGACCAGAGGCCAGGCTCTTTTAGCAGCCCCATTGTGTGCATCGCCGAAGACCAAGCACACTGGGGGGTTGGATGCCTGCAGAAGGTTGGGCTGGCCAGGCCTTATGCCCAACTCCACACCATGCACAGCTGAAGGAAGTAGGTAGCAGGGTGTTGGCGGCCCATGGGGGGTACTGGCCTGGCAATAGACCAGGCTTGTGCCCAACCCCAGACTGTGCATGACGGGGTTTGGCTTTCCACAGAGTTGGCCTCCTACAGGGCCTGGTCTAATACCCACCAAAAGCTTTACCCAGCAGGGGAGTTGGGTGAATATGATAAAGAAACCTCAGAAATTCACTGAAAGGTTAAGTTGACATTATAGTTAGATATAGTAATAAGATGTTAGCTTACATTAAAAACTCTAGAAATTCTCTGACAAAAACAACGAAGTTTAAAGTGACTTTATAGTTAGGTGTTAAAATGACAAAAAACTAATGTTTGTAAATCACAACACACTGACATTCATCAGTTTTAGTTCACTGAGTTAACTATAGCTTGTGCACTTCAATGCAATGCTTATGACCTCATGTATTACATCACTCATGACATGTTAAATGACACCACCTGATAAGTCCCCGGAATTCCTAAAATGAGTCCAACATCACCAACATATAATTTATATTGTGACTGTGATCCTCAAAACCTGGCCTTCCTACATTGATTTATTTTCAATGGGGACCATGTCCCCAAGCCCTGTAATACCTGCCACAACATGCTGTGACCAGCTAATCAAGATGTAGGGATACTTTTGGGATCCCTCACATGCCCCCAGGCGCCAGAGCGGGCTCACCTTGCAATTTATATAATGTTAATCATTATCAGGGCTGTGAGGCCTACAATGGCTGCCACAGCATATTGTTCATGCTGTGGCCAGCCAATTAGGATTAACTAGCCCCCTTTCAATTGGTATGATTTGCAATCTAAAAACAAGTCTTCTGGTAAGCAAATTTCTTTCAATGTACACAAACATCAACGGATAACTGTGAAACATTTTCAGAGGGGACACTATTATTTCCCTATCATCTGAGCATACGCATTTACATGTTCACAAATAAAAGCAGTGAAAACGAAACCATTGCAAAAGCGTGCCCAAGGAGTTGGTTGCTGTTTTCATGAGGATAAAACCAGCCACTTGTGAATTAATGAGTCTCCCAATGTTCTTGAACATCTGGAGGAAAAATCTGAAGTACAGTAGAGCCCACCTCCTCATTGCCAAAGGGTGATTCAAGGTATTTTTTATCCCCCACCTAGTCAAAATCTGTAGCAGCATTGACAACCTTTCACAACTTCCATGCCTTGTCAAAGATGTGAGGGATTCTCGGTACCTTCTTAATTCCCTAACCTTTCCCAAGTACGGGGAGGGGGGGGGGAGCGGCGGTCATGTCACAACTAAAATAAAACAAATGCCACAGCAGATTTCCCAATGCTGTGGTCCCCTCCTTCTAAGCCTCAAAAGTATTTGAGCATGTCAAGCCGGCATGATGACCCATACAGCTAATAAAAAGGTATGCAGAAATAAAAAAAGGAATTGCTGGGTCAATCTTCACCTTCCCACGGTGCAGCAAAACACCGACACAGGAAAACCACGAAAGGTTACGAAAATGTATGGGCAGCATATACGATTTTTATATTTTCAAAGTGTTCCTGCTCTGTGTGGAGTTGGAATTCCCCTGTGAAGAAATTATAAATACTGGTGGTGCATGCAAAGATGAACTACTGTACTGTTTGTTCTTGGAACAGCAGTTATATGCCCTGCAAAGGAAAGAGCATGATTTCTTCAACAGAGGCAAGATCTTCAGAAGTTCGGCATTGTCTGGTTCAATGGCTTTGGTCAAAGATACATTGAACACATTGACAAAGGGTGATAATGATGCATTTCTGTATGAGTGTTAGGATGATGTTAACGCCATAGGAAATGATCTACAAACAGTTGCTAAGTTTTTTTAGATCTTCAATGGATAGTTTACAACTGTGGCAAACTGAGTTCAGCGTGGCATAGTGAAGGGTGAAAGCCACAACTTATTTGTCACATATATGTTCTTCTTAGTTGAGTTGACATGTCCCTTAGCAAAGTTTTTATGTGTGTGTTTTCAGTGGAACTTTCAAGAGATGAGCCCGAAGAATGCTTGACGAATTACTGGATGATCTTGAAAAGAGCTCTTCTTCCATTGGTTGCTTCATTGATGATGTTGGGAAGGTAAGAAATATTGGCTTGTGTGGTGAGCATCCCAATGTTTGAATAGTTAGGGCTTAGAAGTCATCTTGCAGCTACTTTCATTGCCACTTCTTTCTCCTGTCTTAGGAGGGATGGATTTCTCTCTGTGATCTGCGCTTGTAGGTTAGAACATTGTTAACAAAATACTGGCTGATAGAAATATTATGCCATAAATATCATTCATAAAAATATCATCCCATGGTAGATTTTCTGTTATTAACTTAAATGAGGTGATTTGACAAACAATATTTAGTACAAAATATTTTTGTCAGACTATATTTTAGTAATGAAATTCTCGTACCATACCTTGGGCTTGTGGGTGTACCCACAGGTGGAGGTCTTTTTGTCTCAGTGAATGTGTCCTGGAGAGTGAGAATCTGTTGTGATCCTATGAGTGTAGATGAGAGTGATGAGCAGTAAGCACAGATTTGTCCGACGTGATTTGCCTTTTGGGCTAAAAACTTAGGGCCTCGTTTACAATAGAATGGTGCAGCATGGTGGCGCAAGCAATTTAGCATTGTTGCACTTCGTAATTCTAAGAGTGCAGGAATGCGCCGTATATACAGGAATATATATAGCATTCCTGTACTGACCCCTGCGCCAGCGCTAATAAAGCAGCCTAGCACCAATACAGGCACCCTTGGGCCATGTTGCAAGGGTGCCTGCGTTGCAGGGATGATTGTTTTTGTGCAGGAAGGGACACCTTTCTGCACAAAATCAATCAATGGAGGCAATTTCTTCCTTTTATGTGTGGTGCAGAATCCAGCACACATTGAAAGAGGAACAAACGAGGAGAAAGAAGGATATTTCTCCTCGTTGCGCCTCCCTAACACCACCCCTGTATGGCGTTAGAATCAGACGCATTCCCAAGTTTTTGATTCTTTGTAAATCTGGTAATGCTTTAGATTCTGTGGGTGTTACACGGGAACATCCACAGCAACACCCATGGAACGCCCCTTTCACGCAGTGTTCTGTGTGAAAGGGGCATATATTTACAAGGCCATGAAAAGCCACATAAACTGGCTTTGCGTGGCCTTTTAAATACGGTGCGGTACATTGCGACACCGGAGTGTCAAAAAAGTGATGCCCCGGTGGCGCTAAAGTGCTGCAAGGACCTAGTAAATGAGGCCCCTAATGCGGGCCCCCTAGGTATAAAAGAAAAGAAAATATGGTAGTTCTACCATCTGGTGCCATCTAAGTCTAGAGGTAAACCATGTTGTCGTGTCCCTGAGCCCAGGATTCGAAAGGAAGATGCGATGAGGCTAGTTGGTAACCATAAGGGTTGTTTTTATTCATGGCCAGAACTCCCGCTCCCACAGATACCTCTTCCCTGTCTTATGTCCCCACTGAAAGTGTTCAGTCTTTGCTTCGCCCTTTCCTGACCGGAAATGGTGTCCAGTCCCCTGCAGTCCAGCGTTTGCAGGGTCCCACTGCCCAACTACATCCTATCATTAGGACATCTTTCCCCTTTACTTGACAAAACAAGCATGTTCCCCATGGATAGGGAGAGAGAGGGGGATATATATATATATTTATATATATATAAGCTGATATCAAGAAACAGCTGTTCTCCATCATTGCCCTTCAGTTACTCATGCATCACAGTTCTTCAATGAGTTGTTTGGGCTTCCACGTCACTCTCATTGGGAGTGGGCTCTCTTCTCCACAGGGCCACTGATGGCCTCGGGCTTCTACCGCAGTCTCACCCCGGAGAGGTCCATCATCACTTGGAGGAGCTGAGTCCTGCAGCCCTCCGGTGGCAGATTTCATCGTCATCTAAACTCTTTGAAATGAGAGCTGTTCCTGGTGATGGAGTGAGATCCCGCCACAGCTGTGATCATTGGCTCTTTGATGTTTGTTATCTTCAGTGGCTGGCTAGAGAGGAGGCTGTCTGACTTTCATGTTTGACGTTGGCGCACAAGGACCAGGCTTCAGTTCGGAGATTGTTGTGCGACGCCGTGTGCCAGCTTGCTTCTTCATTTTTCTCTTGGCCTAGTCTTGCCACATCCAACAATATCACTGTGCTCTGGCAGGGCCTTGTTTTCCAGCGGAGGCAAATGGATCCTGATTGTTCTCTCCAGTACCAGTTCCATTGGGCCCCGCTCTGTGGAGTTGTGTGGGGTGTTGCGATAGTCCCAAAATACTAGGCACAGGGCTTGGCCGACTGAGATCTGCACCAGTTTGCCTCATTGGACTGCTTTCTTTCTGTTGCCCATGAAACGTTCCACCATGCCTTTGGCTTGTGGCTATAATGGCACTATTTTCCAAAGATGCACTCCCAGGTAGGCTATGAACTTGTGAAACTCTTCTCCTGAGAAGGGGGTTCTATTGTTTTCTGTTTTGAGTGTTCGAGGGGCGCTCCAGGCTGCAAATATGTCATCCAGAATGGGTAGTGTGGCTGCTGCCGATGTTGACGACACTTGGCGTCCTATGGGAAACCGGGTGTACTCATCAATGATGACCAGTGTCCAATGGCCCATAATAGTCCGCAGACAGTGTCAACCACACAGCATCGGGGAGGTCAGACAAGCATAGTGGTTCCAGCTTGGAGGGTTTTCCGGTGATCTGACAAAGGTGACAGTTCATGATCATGTCCTCTACCAGACGGTCAGTGCCTGGGAACCATGCTTTTTCTATCAGCATTTTCTTTTTTGCTAGCATTCCCCTGTGGCTCTCATGTGCAAGGCTGACTGTCTGCCTTCAAAGAGTCTGCAGTATGCCTATTCTGGTACTTCGAAGAAGAATCCCTCAATCTGTTTCAGACAGTTCTTTCTGCACTAATTTGAATGCAAGTATTTCCTCTCTCCTGACTCCTTCACTGACTGGGCTGTTGTTGTTCACATGTCTCCACCTCTGTTGCTGTATGATTGTTTTGACTGCTTCCAGCGTGACATTAGCCATTGTTTCTTGCACCAGTTCCTCCACCATAATTGAAGCAGGTGTGCCTTGTCGTAGCACGAAGTTTAGATATTCTTCAGCTATGGAAAATTTCTGTTTTGCACACGGTAAAGGGTGCTGCGACGTAGTCAGCAGGGTTGTGCTCTTTCCCTGGTTTATGGACAATTTTGAAATTGTATACCAACAAGCGTATCCCCCACCTCTGGATGCATGGTGGCATTTTTGCATTCAGGTTGCCGTAAATCGTGACCAGTGCTTGGTGGTTTGTCATGATGGTGAATGGCTTCCCATAGATGAACATGTGGTAGTGCTCACATGCCCACACCACTGCCAAGCTCTCTTTCTCCAGTTCAGAGTATGCTCTTTCTATGTCTGTCAGGCTTCTGCTTGCATACGCAACAATGTGCCTCGGTGAGTCTTGCCCAGGCTTGTGTTGAGTTAGAATGGTTCATAACCTCACCGGACTGGAATCCACCGGGAGCTCAGTGCATAGGGATGCATCAAAGTAGGCAAGATGGTTCACGGCTGTGACAGCATGCCAGATGTCTTCGAATGCCTAGTCATACTCTGATGTCTTTGATGTAGCGAGCGCAGTAACTTGCCAGTCCTAGAAAAGACCTCACTTCTGCAACATCTACTGAGGGCTGTGTTTTGCGTAGTGTTTCAGTTTTGCTTGGGTCCGGCCGCATTCTCTTCTGGGAGAAGATGCGCCCAAAAAAGATGAGTTCTCCCTTTCCCAGCTCACATTTATCCACATTCGGCATCAGGCCAGCTTTTGAACATGACAGTGCCCTGTCATGTTCCTCGTTTGTGCAACCAAATAGCAGAATGTCATCACTGTAGTTCAGACAGTTCTTTAGGGGCCATATCACTCTCCGCAACATCTGTTGAAATATTCCATCTGCAGATGATACCCCAAAGCTTAAAAACTTGTAGCGGAACAGCCCCAGGTGAGTGGAGAATGTGGGAATGTAGCGTGGCTGAGGGTCAAGTTCCAGCTGGTTATAGCCTTTGAAAAGGTCTAGCATTGAGAACAGACTGAGGCAACTAATCCTGTCATTCAGGTGAGGGCCTGGGTGCTGTTCCTGTGAGAGGCCGGCCTGGTATATGATGTACACTTATGTAAGTGGACACCCTGCACCAGTCCAGACAACCCTCATGGTGACTTAGGAGGTCTTAGACAACCACAGAAAGCTCTCCAAGCAGTAGCTGTGGAGAATAGCCTTCAGGCTTAGTCTAGAAGGAGTGTAAAGCAGCTTGTTTTACCAGAACACAATCTAATATGATAGATTAAGTGAAAAAGAACCACACAAGGTATTTATAAAAATATGTATTTATTATATAATACTCTCTAACACATACAAATATCTCTTACCCAGAGATATACACAATGCACACAATAGAAATCAAGTAAATAGCACAAAATACACAGTGGACCCCATGGGGGGGGCAAACAATATACTAAAAAAGTGGTATAAGAACCACAACTTGGGTCAAGACAATGTCGAGAGGACGTAGAAGTGCTGGGGATCCAAGGAACCCACCCAAGGTGAGTGATTAGGAACCCCACGGAGAGCGTGTGCAATGTGGGAACATGACCGCGGGCTCTGTACAAAACAACGTGTAAGTCGCGGTTAGAGTTTTATAAATTAAAGACCCTTCCCGTGGACCCTGAAGAAACCCCGTGGAAGACAGAAGGTTGGAAGCCACCCCACCCGTGGATACCCTGGTACCCAAGTTATCCACACCAGAGAAGCGGGGTGCATCGGTGTGAAGTGAATCGCCGTCGAACCCAATGGAGGACTTCAGGAAAGTGCCGCTGCTGAAGAAGGAGAAAGTGTCCGGTGGAATCCAAAGGTGGATTCTAGTTGAGAGGTACCTGCAAGCAGAGGGGACAGAGTCTATGTCACTCAGGAGTGACCAGGAGATCTGGAAGACGAATGCCCAACAATGTCGGAAGTTGCAGGAGAGTTGACGAGGACCATGATTCTGCAGCTGTGAGGACCAGGCGATGCTGAGGAAGACCAGGAGCCATGCACAAGCTGTCCCACGTCGGATGTCGAGTACTGAGGGGTCGGTGTCTGGCAGGAGCACCAAGATGCCTTGGCAAATGCAACCAATTTAGAAGTCGAAGAAGATGCACTGTTGGGACCAGCAAGGTCCAGGGGACTCACCACAAGCAGGGGAGTGAGGGCAGGCCCCGAGCAATCAGGAGATCCCAAAAGAAACAAAGGTGACCCTCAACAGGACCCACAGGCTGGAGGCACTGGAGTCACAAGAGGACCTCGAGCCACTCACCAAAAGATGCAGACCATGGTACAAACGAAGCGATGTGGATGAAAACATTGGTCACTGGAAGTGCTTGAGATAGGGGCTACTTGGAGCCTGAAGATCTTGGTGGAAGGAAGCCAACAAGCCTTTGCAACTGCAAGTAAATGCAGTGCACTAGGGTTCAGTTCCTGCAGCTCCCACGAGGGATACTGGCCTCAAACTTAGTGAGAGGGCAGGGCAGGCCTTCAGAGCTGTGGAGAACAACCACCCATGTTGCAGAACCTTTCAGAGTCTGTAGGATCTCAGGATCAGCAGACCGGTCAGCTTAGTTGCGGGGCCTGCGAATGCAGGGAAGTGACTCCTTCACTTCAAGGGAGATTCCGTCAGGTGTCTTTGATGCCCACAGGCCTTGGAAGGTTCCTGTATGGTGCACAGGCACAGATGATGCAGTAGACTGGAAGGGAGATGAAGTCGGGCCCAAACGAAGTCCAGCAAAGTCCAGAGTGCCCAGACGGTAGAAGAAGAAGTGGTGTCTGAATTGAATCTTGTCCCATGTCAAATCTAGGGACCCACCCACAGATAAGCCCTTAAGTACCCTCAGGAAAGGGTTGGGACGATTCAGGGGACCCTCCGGGGGGGGGGGGGTCTGGACAGGGGGGAGGTTATTCCCATGTCCTTTGTCTAGTTTTGCGCCAGAACGGGAGCCAACAGCTCCCAGAGCTGGTTTGAACTGAACTATGCATGTAGGCACCAAATGTGCCCCTCATGCAGACTTAGTGGTGCTGGCAAGCTCACCCACCCGGTCCCTATACACTAAATCCTGTCTGGGAGGTGATCACACCTCCCTGTGACAGGATGCCTATTGTTCTGCCTTCCCCTGCTCGAGCTTGGCTCAGCAGCAGGAGGGCAGAATCGTGTCTCTGGTCGACACCAACCATTTTGTGCTGTCCAGGACTAGGACGCTGCCACCGGGAACACTGAGAGCCTAACGGAGGGCTCTTCCAGTGCTTGGAATCATACCTCCCACATCGTTTACGGTGTGAGGTATGATTCCAACATGTGTGATATCAAACATGATAGGATTTGTTGCAGCCAATTACGAGATGGTCATCGAGTGATTACGCGGTGCCCCTCTATATTGTATATGGCTATTTCCCTTACAACCTAGAAGAATGGACTCCATAGGCTGTAGGGGTGTCCTGCTCATGCTGGGGCACCCTCACACTTAGAACCAAGCACCCTGCCTTCAGGATTGCAAAGCCCTGCTATAGGGGTGACTTATAGGCTTTAAGTGCAGTGACCATAGATATAGGAAACCTATATCTTTTATAAGTGGTGCAAGCACCAGCTTATACAGGCTGCAATGGCAGGCCTGTAGTTACAGTTTGAATGGTCTCCCATGGGTGGCATAGTACATGCTTCAGCCCATTGGGGACCTCTTGGGTACCTATGCTCTGGGTACCTTAGTACCATATACTAGGGACTTATAAGGGTACTCCAGTACCCATTCTGGGATGTACCTAAGTACTGAACATAACTATTTAATGGAGAAAGCAGAGATACTGGGGTCCTGATTAGCAGGAACCCAGTCAGACTAGTCAAAAACAGCTTAGCACCGGGCAAATAGTGGGGGTAACCATGCAGAAGGATCCTACCTGCCTACACAACCCCCCAAACAAAAGGAGATAAGGCTAACCTTGCCCAGTTGAGTTTTTGTTTCCTAAGTGGCCATAAAAGGAAGGTCCTGCACTAGCATTGATTCCCCCTATCTTATGGTCCACTGAGAGGTTTCTATCCAGTAGGGTCTTGGATCCTCTTAAAAGTTTGGGGTGTCTACCTGTCATCTGTTTGAGCCATGAAAGAGGCTGGCGGGGTGTCTGATTAAGGAAGTGAGGTCCTAACAGGGTTGGTCTCAATTTCTCAGAGCACTGACCACCATTGAGGCCTTCTTCTCAATGACTGACTTGCACCTATCCCTAGGGGTCAACCTCTGGCTGCTTATAGCTTTTGGTTGATCCTGTCTGGTTGGAGCAATGGAGGGCCAGTGAAGGTGTGGGACAAGGTTGTCCCAGGTTTTACCTTGCCCAACAGAGTCCATTTGGGGGATGTCACTTGCTAAGGGTAAGAGGGAACCCTCAGATTGCTCAGAGTGATCCACCTGGCTAGTATTACTAAGCTGGGGGTCCCTAACCTCTGGATGAAGGTATTCCTCTTGGCAGTGGGCCTTTTGGCGTCCACTGATATCCATGATCTGTGCAGCCCTAGGCTGGTTCAGACCTGGTAGAGAGGGGCAGGATGCCTGCTCCAGACTGGGTACCTCCTTGGAAGGTTCCCCTGCCCTCAGTGGCTCTGCCAGGACAGGCCTGACTAACTCTGGGGCAGTTTATTTACAAGGGATAGGTTCAGTTCTCTGAGGAGGCTGATCCTCACCTAATGTCTGGGGGGGGGAAATATTTTTCTTCCTCCCGTTTGCTCTCTGTTGGAGCAGAGTGGGCCATTCTTTCAGGCTCCACTGCTACTGAATTCCCCTGTGGTTGGACTGGGGCCCTAAGGGTCACATCAACCTTTTCAGGGAGACCTAACATTTCTAGATGGGCCTTCAGTTCTACTTCAGCCCAGGCTGAAGTTTCCAACTCATTGCCCAAGAGGCAATCTACAGGCAAGTTTGGGGACACTGTAACTCTTTTAGGACCAGTGACCCCTCCCCACCTGAGATTGACTATGGTCATGGGATGATCTGTTCTAACCCCATCAGTGTTGGTCACCTGCTACAGGTACTCAGGTAAAAGCTGAAGTGGGGGCACCAAGTTTCCTGTCACCATGGTGAGACTAGCCCCTGTGTCCCTATAGGCTACAGGTTTCTGACCATTAATCAGAGGCTCCTGTGTGTACTTGCCCAAGGTATTGGAACTTAAAGTAAAAGTGGCAAACCCCATGCCACCATCACAGACTAAGGTAGCCCGTGTGGGGGATCTTGCTAAGCAAGTATCCATATCGGTACCCCATGAGAACCCAATTAAATTTTTGGGTGTGCTATTACTACCTGGGGGGCTACGACTTGGGGCACTAGTGGTTGTTGTAGTAGTAGCAGTAGTAGTAGTATCCTTATTGCTGGCTTTGGGACAATCAGAATCATATTTATTGTGGCCTTGCTTTTTGCAAACAAAGCAATAAGGTTTCTTTCCAGGGGAAGCAGGAGTTTGGGACCCTCCCCTAGAGGAGGACTTTTGGGGACCTTCAGAGGACTTCTCTTTAGACTTATCCCTAACTTTCTCTTGGGTTTTGGAAGTATCTTTCTTCTGGTCACCACCACCATGGTTCTTCTGCTTGACCCTGGTTCTGACCCATTTATCTGCCTTCTTTCCCAATTCTTGGGGAGGAGTCAGATTTGAGTCCACCAGGTACTGGTGCAAAAGCTGGTTCGGATAATTATTAAGGATCTGCTCCCTCATAATCAAATGGTACAATCCTTGGTAGTCATGCTCTTTGCTTCCATGTAGCCAGCCTTCCAGAGACTTAATGGCACTATCCACAAAATCGACCTTGTCCTGGGTCTGTGCTTTCTGGGTGTCTCTGAACTTAATCCTGTATTGTTCAGTGGTTAAGCCAAACCCATCAATGAGAGCACTCATCAACACTGAGTAATTATCAGCATCCTCTTCTCTAACAGTGAGGAGCTTATCTCTACCTTTGTCAGCAAAGGAGAGCCACAAGATAGCTGCCCACTGCTCCTGGGGGACCTTCTGAACTTTACAGGCCCTCTCCAAGGCATTTACCCATTTGTGGATGTCATCCCCAACATGGTAGGAAGGGACTATCTTGCACAGGGTCCTATGGTCATAAGAAGTTTCTCTAATTCTAGGGACACTGTTGCTGCCAACATGGGACTCTAGTCCCAATTTCATCCTAGCCCTCTGGACTTCTAGGGACTCTTTGTCAAGGGCCAACTGCTCTTGCCTGAGCCTAAGTCTAGCTTTCTCAAGTTCAAGAAGTTGGTATTCCCTATCAAAAGAGTTCTCCCTCTTACTGGATATGGATGTCGCTACTGACTGTCATGAGGCATTGGATTCTGCAGAGGAGGATGTAGACCTCCTTGGTCTACTCTGCACTCTCCCAGGAGGAACAAAGGGAGCCTCCTCATATCCTCTGGGAAATCTGTGTTTTCCAGGTAGGCATCATTAGTCTCCTCCTGGTCAGATTCATCTTCACGGTCATAGAGGGGTCCCCCTCCTGTCCCATCTTCTAGCCCCTGCCCACTCACTCTGTCCTGTTCATCTGACCCACTAGCTTTTCTTAGGTCATCTAACAGTAACACCTCTAGGAGGCATTGAGTGTTGGCATTCTTCCCTACCTTCAGCTTTTTAGAGGCACACAGGGTTTTCAGTTCTTGGAACGAAAGCTCACTGTATCTAGTAGGCAGCGAGCTACTGGCATCTGTAAGAAACTGGCTCTATATATACTGCACCAAAGTGAGGTACAGTGTGTATAGAGTCCAAGAGTCCCCAAAGGTAGGCAGAGGTTAAAGTTAGATAGAACCTTACTCTCTAATAGTGGTAGCTTGGTCGAGCAGTAAGGCAGTATCAGAGGACAGTGTTAAGCACTTGATGTACACACTCAGTCAGCAAATGAATTCACACACTCAAGAACTGAACTCTAGGCCAATTGTTTTTGTATAAAAAATATACTGTTATTTTATTTTAGAACAAAGCAAGCCTGATACAGGTAAGCATTCAATTCTTTTCAGTAATAAGTTACTTGTTGTACACAGTTTTAAAAAGCAATGGAGATTGTACTTGATTTGATTTACAGGGGATGCAGTAGGTTGCAATACTTAGTAAATGCAGTACATTGAAATGAATGGCTTTTTAAGGTAAATGCAGGTAAAATTACTTTCGCGTTACTTTTGTAATCCAGTGCTGGACTCCTAGATTCAGCACTGGGACATTTACTTAAAACAGGTAAGTAATTACGTTTTTGTAGTTTGTACGATTTTTAGAGAATATTTTCAGATTTCAAAAGTCCACACTTAGAAACTTTTTGGACCAGTACATTGAAATACATAGGCTTTTCCTGTAAATTGCAGGTAAGTTACTTTTCGGATTACTTTTTCTAACACAGTGCTGGATCCTAGATTCAGCACTGGGACATTTCCTGAAAACAGTTGAGAAAATGCGTTTTAGTTAGATGTACGATTTTTAAAGAATATTCTTGCATTTCAAAAGTTGACACTTGGAAACTTTTTCACATAGAACCACCAATGTTATCCTATGGAAGGAAATTCAATTCACAGGTAAGTTACTTTTACGTTACTTTTCCTACTCAGTGCTGGATACCTAGATTCAGCACTGGGACCTTTCCTGCAAATAGTTGAGAAAATTCGTTTAGGTTATTTGTGCGATTTTTAAGGAATATTCTTAGTTTTCAAAAGTCGACACTTAGAAACTTTTTGGGAGAAAAAGTGTCAATGTTATCCTATGAGGAAAAACAGGTTATCGGTTTCGAGGTAAGTATTCGGTCTTTGGAGTTAGGGTTCTGGGGTTAGACTCAGGGGTCTCCCAGGGTCAGTGATGCACTGTTGTTGCACCCTCAGCGGCACTAGGGCGGCCGGGTGCAGAGTGTTGAGGCCCAATGTTATCCTATGGAGGATAGGGGGTCTCCGGTTGGTGGCTGCTGGCAAGCAGGCCACTGGGTTGTGGGAGCAAAGCTCCTGGTTGTAGACTCAGGGCAAATGGGGAAACAAGTAGGTATCGAAAGGGCACCCTCAGCGGCACTCGGGCGGCTGGGTGCAGGGTGCTGTTTTGGCGTCGGAAGCCCTGTTGTAGTCTATGGGGAACCTCCGATTTGGAAACACACTGCAGGCTCTTGGACGAGGACCTCCTGGATGCGACCACCACTTTGAGAGGTAAGTTGGATAGGTAAGGGTTGGTTAGGCACCGTTAGTTGGGGCCCCCTTGGGCCGTGGGGCGCCGGGTGCATGGGTGCCTTTTAGGGTCGGATTTTCTTACCCGCTCTGGTCGCGGTAGGGGGGCCCTCTGGATTTAGGCTGCAGGCATCGTCTGGAGGCTTGAGGCAGGTCAGGAGTCGCCGTATCTCGGGTCAGGAATGCTGGGGGGACCTCCTCTTGGTGTTTTCCCACTCGAACTCGGGCCGGGGTCGGCGGGTGCAGAGTGGGCTGGATTTGCGGTTTCCGGCTGCTGCCAGAGGTTGCTGTGTTTGAACAAATCCGGTGTTCACGGGAGAAGCAGGCTTCAGAAGGCTTGTATGATGGAACAACTACCACTTGAACAACTACAGTCTAAACAACTACTCCTTAACCACTACTTAGTCTAAACCACTAAAGTTTTAACAACAACTATCTTTTACAACTACTATGCCTTTACCTCGCTTGCCTTTACCCCATTAATGTATCTATTTTACTGGCAAGTATAAACCTATATGTATATATATATATACATGTATGTATGGGTAATGGTATGTACCTGTAAAACACTTGAATTTCGTGGTAAAGGCATGCATGCTAAAGATATATGCGTTGTAAAGTTAATATTGGTAAGTATTAACACTATATATATATACACACACACACACACCCCTATACTCACTATTAATGTTATAAAATCCCTTTCCACCCAAAAAACCTACGCCCACCACAAACCTTTAAAATTCCCTTTCCACCCAAAAACCTATACCCACCCTAAACCCTACAAATTCCCTTTCCACCCAAAAACACACACCCACCTAAACCCTAAAAATACCCTTGCAATCCCAAAAACCCATACCAACCCTAAACCCTAAAATTACCCTTGCCACCCAAAAACCCATACCCACCCTAAAACTACCCTTGTCACCCAAAACCCATACCCACCCTTAACCCTAAAAATATACTTACCACCCAAAAACCCATACCCACCCTAAAATTACCCTTGCCAACCAAAAACCCATATCCACCCAAAACCCTAAAATTACCCTTGCCACCCAAAACCCCACCCACCTAATCCCTAAAAATCCCTTTCCACCCAAAAACCCATCCTTACCCTAGACCCTAAAAATACCCTTGCAATCTCAAAAACCCATACCCACCCTTAATCCTAAAATTACCCTTGCCACCCAAAAACCATGCCCACCCTAAACCCTAAAATTACCCTTGCAATCCCAAAAACCCATACCCACCCTAAATCCTAAAATTACCTTTGCCATCCAAAAACCATACCCTCCTTAAACCCTAAAAATACCCTTGCCACCCAAAACCCATACCCACCCTATACCCTAAAATAACCCTTGCCACCCAAAAACCCATGCCCACCCAAAACTTAAAAAGTACCTTTGCCACCCAAAAACCCATACCCACCTTAAATCCCAAAATTACCCTTGCCACCCAAAAACCCATACCATACCTTTAATACTTACCAAAATACTTACATTTTAAAGTAATTTTTTTTTACTGCGAGTATGCCTTCACCTTTAATGCATTTACAACGAAATTCAAACACGTTTTCACATAATAAACACTATTTTAGAAAACGGTTTCCTAAACTTATTTTGTTAAAAAAAAAAACATCCACTCTACAAAACCATATAAAATACAGCCATCCACCTTTTTATCAATAGTAATACATCTTTCATGTACAATCCAAGAGTGCCATCTACTGGCCAGAGGTAGTTGTAAATGCATTAGTGGTTAAAAGACTCGTGATTCAGGTTCAGTCGTTGTTAAGGAGTCGTGGTTCAGGCCCTTCGTTGTGAATGAGTCGTTGTAAAGGTCGTTTCCCTTCAGAAGTGAAGGCAGGCAGGTCCTCCGGGGTTTTTGAGGTTGCTGGCTGCAGGACACACCGGGTTTT
Source organism: Calotriton arnoldi (assembly GCA_963921515.1). Classification (NCBI taxonomy): domain Eukaryota; kingdom Metazoa; phylum Chordata; class Amphibia; order Caudata; family Salamandridae; genus Calotriton; species Calotriton arnoldi. Next base: position 215,948 of record CAWUFW010010504.1, read on the forward strand.
TGCAGGAAGCAGGTTCGAGGGCAGACAGGCCGGTAGGGCTGGGGCCAAGTCAGTTTTTGTCTTCCTCTTGTTAGCAGGCTGCACGGCAGTTCGTTCCTTCTTCTTCTTTTCTTCTTGTCGTTTCTGGATCTGCCTTCCTGGTTCAGGGCTGCCCCTTAAGTACTGTATTTAGGGGGCGTTTTAGGGGTCTTGAGGTCAGTAGCCAATTGGCTACTGACCTTAAGGTGACTACACCCTTGGTGTGCTCACCCCACATGGGGGAGTGAGCACAATCCTTAGTCCTGATTGGGGAGTGCCTTGCCATCTGCAAGATGGCGAGCACTGGAGAGTGGGCTTCACCTCGCCTCCCCCACCTGAGGGGTGGAGTTGGCAGAGGTGGGCACACCTCCTGGGCTGGCTAGTATTTCCCGCCTGTCTTCCCGCTGAAAGGGAGGGGAGACAGGAAGGGGGCCTGCTCCTGATAGCAGGAGAGGCTGGGGGGTCGCATTACAAAGGCTGCCAGGCCTTTGAAGCTCCCCTGCCAGAGATGGCACTTCCTGGCCTTAGTGAGGTTTGTACACCGCCGCCCAGGAAAGGCTTTGTTTCTGGGCTCAGGGAGCGTAGGCTCCCACCCTAGGGGTCCAGAAACATGTCTCGTGGTGGCAGGCTGGTGTGTACCAGTCAGGGAACCCACCAGAGGCTGGTCGATTTTCATGGGGCATCTCAAAGATGCCCTCTGTTTGCATTTTTCATGAAATCCCACACTGGCATCAGTGTGGGTTTAATGTGCTGAGAAGTTTGATACCAAACTACTCAGTTTTCAGTGCAGCCATTATGGTGCTGTGGAGTTCGTAATGACAAACTCCCAGCACCATATACTCTTAATGGCAGCACTGCACTTACAATGTCTAAGAATGGACTTAGACACTGTAGGGGTACAGGGCTCATGCACTGGTACCCTCACCACTGGTATAGTGCACCCAGCTAGAGGGGTGACTGACCTATGCCAGGGCAGTCGTTTGTAGGCATGGCCCACAGAGGTGTGTGCCATGTCGACTCTTCACTTTGTTCTGCACCAAAACACGCAGCCTGCAAAGGCAGTGTGTGTGTAAAGGTACAGAGCCTCTAAGGGTGGCACAATAAGTGCTGCAGCCCTTAGAGGTCTTCCCTGGCCACTGTGCCCTGGGTACCTGTGGTGCCATTTACCAGGGGCTGACCTGTGGCCAGAGAAGCCAATTGGGTACAGTTTTGGGGAAAGAACACAGGCCCTGGGAACATGATTGGCAGGGACCCAGGGCACATCAAGTCAAAGTGCATCAGTGGTCTGGCAAAAAGTGGGGGGGTTACTGCAACAGAAACCCACTTCCTTACACAAGCCCCCCCCCCACAGCCCAAAGGCCAGGAGACTCAGCCAAAGCTGGGAGAGTCTTCCTAGTCTTTCAGGCGAGGAAGAGCAGAGGAAGTGGTTTGGGAGTTGCAGGGCCTACTCTGCCTTACATCCTTCTGTCCAGGTCAGCCCCTTTAGGGAGCTGGCCTATCTCAACAGTTTCAGGACCTAATTCCCAATGCTCCTTTCCTATCTCTTTAGTGCCTTCACCCCATCTTTTTAGTTTGGGTTCAGAGGTGCCTACCTCTGCAATTTCTAACTTAGCTAGGGCAAAGCCCAGCTTACCCACAGAGGTTACCCACAGCTTGAGCAACCCCACCATGACCAATACGGTCAGGGGGCCTAACTTGCTATTTGGCAGGGGGCTAGGCCACCATGCCACGGACAGTGCTGCCATGAAGGCTAACACCCAGCAGAGGCTACTGACAGCTGTCAGTGCCCAGAACCACAACTTTAGCTTCTCACTGGTAGGTGAAGGGGCTACCTTACAGGCTTCTTTGGATTCTGGTTGCCTGCCTGCTGTTTTAGGGTGGGGGGTCACTACACTTGGTAGGGAACACCCTTCTTCCCCCCTCTGTTCTGCCAGCTGAGGAGCCACCAACTCAGGCTGGACAGTTGCCTGACTAGTCAGGGCTTTTTGTTGGCTAGGGGGGACTTCACCAGTGCCAATTTTGGAGTTCTCCCTTACTGGGATGGAATCTCCCTGGCCCACTGGAACTGTGGCTAACAGTTGCCCACCTTTCCTACACTGTTTCTTCTTTTTCTTTTGGGGCTTAGCTGCACTAGCTGCAGGTTGAGCCCCCCCAGGTTTCTTGGGTGAGGTCTGGAATTGGACCAGTACCTCTCTTTGGCTCAGACCAACCTCTGGGTGGTCATTCCCAAGGGGGAGGTCTTTACTGACTACCACCTTTCTCCATCTAAGGGTCCCAGCTCCTTCTAGGGGCACTACAGCCACAGGCCTAACAGTGGCACCCCCTGGGACAGTCCTTACTCTTTTTGTTTCCCCTGAGACATACTGGTTTGAGAGAACCAACCTGTCATGCACCACAGTGTGACTGGCACAGGTATCTCTCAGGGCAAGGGCTGGGATTCCATTCACCCGTAGGTGGTGGAAGTGTCTACTCCCCTCTGGAATCTCCAGCTTACCTTGTGGACCCATTTTTCAGTTGAAGGCTATGAGGGCTTCCTCATCTGAGGACCCTTCCTCCAAAGCTACACTGGCAAGCCCTGGAGCTACACTAGTCACCCCTGGAGCTGTGCTAGGGACTTTGTTTTTAGGGCAGCTAGGGTCCTTGGTGTGGTGTCCTGCCTTTTGGCAGGTGTGACACCATACTCTGTTGGGATCCCAATTCTTACCTTGGTACCCTGTCTTAGTTTGTGAGGTGTCTTTGGGGCCACCCTCCTGGACAGGTTTTGGGGGGCTACCTGGGACTCCTTACTTTTATCTTTAAGGGGTTCACTGTCTTTCTTCTGGGAGGCTTTGTAACCCCTTTCTTTTGGTCACCCCCAGTGGACGTCCTAGTGACCCTTGTTTTGGCCCAGTGGTCTGCCTTCTTTCCCAATTCTTGGGAGAAAGTGGACCTAGGTCTACCAGGTACTGATGCAACTTTTCATCAATGCAATTACTTAATATGTGTTCCTTCATAAACAGGTTGTAAATTCCATTAAAGTCATGCACATTGTTTCCAGTTAACCAGCCACCTCGTGTTTTTACTGAGTAGTCTACAAAATCAATCCAGGACTGGTTTTGGGTTTTGTGAGCCCCCCTGAATCTAATTCTGTACTCCTCAGTTGTGAGCCCAAATCCCTCAACCAGAGTTCTCTTCATGAGGTCATAAGACCTATCATCTGCCCCAGAAAGGGTCAGGAGTCTGTCTCTGCAGTTACCAGAGAACAGTTCCCAAAGGAGTGCCCCCCCAGAAAGTCTTCTTCACCCTTCTGGCTTCACAAGCCCTCTCAAAGGCTGTGAACCACTTGGTGATATCATCACCCTCCTCATATTTAGGGACAATCCCTTTGGGGATTTTAGGATCATAAGATTGCTCTTCATCCTTATTATTTTGATTGCTGCCACCATTGATGGGTGCTAAACCCATCTCCTTTCTTTCTTTCTCTAGAGCCAGGAGTCTGGACTCTAGATCCAGTCTTTTGGCCAACCTTGCTAAAGGTTGTCCTCCTCATTGAGGCTGTCCTCAATGTCCCCACCAGAGCCTGAGCCACCTGTGTGGCCTCTAGGTCCCCAGAGGTTAACTCTTGGAAATAAGGGTGCAGGGACCCTTTCTTCCCTAGGATGTGGTGGAGGTGGGTTCCTATCTCCATCCTCCTCACTCCTTTCCTCCTCTGACTGGTCATCACCATTTTCAGAGGGGTGGGCCTTTGAATACTCAGCCAATGTTTGGTTGGATGAGGGCCCATTGCTATGTTTTTGAGTTTACACAAGGACCTTACTCAGTGCTGGATACCTAGATTCAGCACTGGGACCTTTCCTGCAAAGAGTTGAGAAAATTAGTTTAGGTTATTTGTGCGATTTTTAAGGAATATTCTTAGTTTTCAAAAGTCGACACTTAGAAACTTTTTGGGAGAAAAAGTGTCAATGTTATCCTATGAGGAAAAACAGGTTATCGGTTTCGAGGTAAGTATTCGGTCTTTGGAGTTAGGGTTCTGGGGTTAGACTCAGGGGTCTCCCAGGGTCAGTGATGCACTGTTGTTGCACCCTCAGCGGCACTAGGGCGGCCGGGTGCAGAGTGTTGAGGCCTAATGTTATCCTATGGAGGATAGGGGGTCTCCGGTTGGTGGCTGCTGGCAAGGAGGCCACTGGGTTGTGGGAGCAAAGCTCCTGGTAGTAGACTCAGGGCAAATGGGGAAACAAGTAGGTATCAAAAGGGCACCCTCAGCGGCACTCGGGCGGCTGGGTGCAGGGTGCTGTTTTGGCGTCGGAAGCCCTGTTGTAGTCTATGGGGAACCTCCGGTTTGGAAACACACTGCAGGCTCTTGGACGAGGACCTCCTGGATGCGACCACCACTTTGAGAGGTAAGTTGGATAGGTAAGGGTTGGCTAGGCACCGTTGGTTGGGGCACACAGGGCCGTGGGGCGCCGGGTGCAGGGGTGCCTTTTAGGGTCGGATTTTCTTACCCGCTCTGGTCGCGGTAGGGGGGCCCTCTGGATTTAGGCTGCAGGCGTTGTCTGGAGGCTTGAGGCAGGTCAGGAGTCACTGGATCTCGGGTCAGGATCGCCGGGGGGACCTCCTCTTGGTGTTTTCCCACTCGAGCTCGGGCCGGGGTCGGCGGGTGCAGAGTGGGCTGGATTCGGGGTTTCCGGCTGCTGCCAGAGGTTGCTGTGTTTGAACAAATCCGGTATTCACGGGAGAAGCAGGCTTCAGAAGTGAAGGCAGGCAGGTCCTCTGGGGTTCTTGAGGTTGCTGGCTGCAGGACACACTGGGTTTTCGCAGGAAGCAGGTTCGAGGGCAGACAGGCAGGTAGGGCTGGGGCCAAGTCAGTTGTTGTCTACCTCTTGTTAGCAGGCTGCACGGCAGTTCGGTCCTTCTTCTTCTTTTCTTCTTGTCGTTTCTGGATCTGCCTTCCTGGTTCAGGGCTGCCCCCTAAATACTTTATTTAGGGGGCGTTTTAGGGGTCTTGAGGGCAGTAGCCAATGGGCTATTGACCTTAGGGTGACTACACCCTTGGTGTGCTCACCCCATGTGGGGGAGTGAGCACAATCCCTAGTCCTGATTGGGGAGTGCCTGCCATCTGCAAGATGGCGAGCACTGGAGAGTGGGCTTCACCTCGCCTCCCCCACCTGAGGGGTGGAGTTGGCAGAGGTGGGCACACCTCCTGGGCTGGCTAGTTTTTCCCGCCTGAAGTCCCGCCGAAAGGGAGGGGAAACAGGAAGGGGGCCTGCTCCTGATAGCAGGAGAGGCTGGGGGGTTGCATTACAAAGGCTGCCAGGCCTTTGAAGCTCCCCTGCCACAGATGGCTCTTCCTGGCCTGGGGAGGTGTGTACACCTCTGCCCAGGAAAGGCTTTGTTTCTGGGCTCAGGGAGCGTAGGCTCCCACCCTAGGGGTCCAGAAACATGTCTCGTGGTGGCAGGCTGGTGTGTACCAGTCAGGGAAACCACCAGAGGCTGGTCGTTTCTCAGGGGGCATCTCAAAGATGCCCTCTGTGTGCATTTTTCATGAAATCCCACACTGGCATCAGTGTGGATTTAATGTGCTGAGAAGTTTGATACCAAACTTCTCAGTTTTCAGTGCAGCCATTATGGTGCTGTGGAGTTCGTAATGACAAACTCCCAGCACCATATACTCTTAATGGCAGCACTGCACTTACAATGTCTAAGAATGGACTTAGACACTGTAGGGGTACAGGGCTCATGCACCGGTACCCTCACCACTGGTATAGTGCACCCAGCTAGAGGGGTGACTGACCTATGCCAGGGCAGTGGGTTGTAGGCATGGCCCACAGAGGTGTGTGCCATGTCGACTCTTCACTTTGTTCTGCACCAAAACACGCAGACTGCAAAGGCAGTGTGTGTGTAAGGGTACAGGGTCTCTAAGGGTGGCACAATAAGTGCTGCAGCCCTTAGAGGTCTTCCCTGGCCACAGTGCCCTGGGTACCTGGGGTACCATTTACCAGGGGCTGACCTGTGGCCAGAGATGCCAATTGGGTACAGTTTTGGGGAAAGAACACAGGCCCTGGGAACCTGATTGGCAGGGACCCAGGGCACATCAAGTCAAAGTGCATCAGTGGTCTGGCAAAAAGTGGGGGGGTTACTGCAACAGAAACCCACTTCCTTACACAAGCCCCCCCAGCCCAAAGGCCAGGAGACTCAGCCAAAGCTGGGAGAGTCTTCCTAGTCTTTCAGGCGAGGAAGAGCAGAGGAAGTGGTTTGGGAGTTGCAGGGCCTACTCTGCCTTACATTCTTCTGCCCAGGTCAGCCCCTTTAGGGAGCTGTCCTATCTCAACAGTTTCAGGACCTAATTCCCAATGCTCCTTTCCTATCTCTTTAGTGCCTTCACCCCATCTTTTTAGTTTGGGTTCAGAGGTGCCTACCTCTGCAATTTCTAACTTAGCTAGGGCAAAGCCCAGCTTACCCACAGAGGTTACCCACAGCTTGAGCAACCCCACCATGACCAATACGGTCAGGGGCCTAACTTGCTATTTGGCAGGGGGCTAGGCCACCATGCCACGGACAGTGCTGCCATGAAGGCTAACACCCAGCAGAGGCTACTGACAGCTGTCAGTGCCCAGAACCACAACTTTAGCTCCTCACTGGTAGGTGAAGGGGCTACTTTACAGGCTTCTTTGGATTCTGGTTGCCTGCCTGCTGTTTTAGGGTGGGGGTCACTACACTTGGTAGGGAACACCCTTCTTCCCCCTCTGTTCTGCCAGCTGAGGAGCCACCAACTCAGGCTGGACAGTTGCCTGACTAGTCAGGGCTTTTTGTTGGCTAGGGGGACTTCACCAGTGCCAATTTTGGAGTTCTCCCTTACTGGGATGGAATCTCCCTGGCCCACTGGAACTGTGGCTAACAGTTGCCCACCTTTCCTACACTGTTTCTTCTTTTTCTTTTGGGGCTTAGCTGCACTAGCTGCAGGTTGAGCCCCCCAGGTTTCTTGGGTGAGGTCTGGCATTGGATCAGTACCTCTCTTTGGCTCAGACCAACCTCTGGGTGGTCATTCCCAAGGAGACAATCAAGGGGGAGGTCTTTACTGACTACCACCTTTCTCCATCTAAGGGACCCAGCTACTTCTAGGGGCAATACAGCCACAGGCCTAACAGTGACACCCCCTGGGACAGTCCTTACTCTTTTTATTTCCCCTGGGACATACTGGTTTGAGAGAACCAACCTGTCATGCACCACAGTGTGACTGGCACAGGTATCTCTCAGGGCAAGGGCTGGGATTCCATTCACCAGTAGGTGGTGGAAGTGTCTACTCCCCTCTGGAATCTCCAGCTTACCTTGTGGCCCCATTTTCCAGTTGAAGGCTATGAGGGCTTCCTCATCTGAGGACACTTCCTCCAAAGCTACACTGGCAACCCCTGGAGCTACACTAGTCACCCCTGGAGCTCTGCTAGGGACTTTGTTTTTAGGACAGCTAGGGTCCTTGGTGTGGTGTCCTGCCTTTTGGCAGGTGTGACACCATACTCTGTTGGGATCCCAATTCTTACCTTGGTACCCTGTCTTAGTTTGTGAGGTGGCTTTGGGCCCACCCTCCTGGACAGGTTTTTGGGGGGCTACCTGGGACTCCTTACTTTTATCTTTAAGGGCTTCACTGTCTTTCTTCTGGGGAGGCTTTGTAACCCTTTCTTTTGGTCACCCCCAGTGGACGTCCTAGTGACCCTTGTTTTGACCCAGTGGTCTGCCTTCTTTCCCAATTCTTGGGGAGAAAGTGGACCTAGGTCTACCAGGTACTGATGCAACTTTTCATCAATGCAATTACTTAATATGTGTTCCTTCATAAACAGATTGTAAATTCCATTAAAGTCATGCACATTGTTTTCAGTTAACCAGCCACCTAGTGTTTTTACTGAGTAGTCTACAAAATCAATCCAGGACTGGTTTTGGGTTTTGTGAGCCCCCCTGAATCTAATTCTATACTCCTCAGTTGTGAGCCCAAATCCCTCAATCAGAGTTCTCTTCATGAGGTCATAAGACCCAGCATCTGCCCCAGAAAGGGTCAGGAGTCTGTCTCTGCAGTTACCAGAGAACAGTTCCCAAAGGAGTGCCCCCCAGAAAGTCTTCTTCACCCTTCTGGCTTCACAAGCCCTCTCAAAGGCTGTGAACCACTTGGTGATATCATCACCCTCCTCATATTTAGGGACAATCCCTTTGGGGATTTTAGGATCATAAGATTGCTCTTCATCCTTATTATTTTGATTGCTGCCACCATTGATGGGTGCTAAACCCATCTCCTTTCTTTCTTTCTCTAGAGCCAGGAGTCTGGACTCTAGATCCAGTCTTTTGGCCAACCTTGCTAAAAGGTTGTCCTCCTCATTGAGGCTGTCCTCAATGTCCCCACCAGAGCCTGAGCCACCTGTGTGGCCTCTAGGTCCCCAGAGGTTAACTCTTGGAAATAAGGGTGCAGGGACCCTTTCTTCCCTAGGAAGTGGTGGAGGTGGGTTCCTATCTCCATCCTCCTCACTCCTTTCCTCCTCAGACTGGTCATCACCATTTTCAGAGGGGTGGGCCTTTGAATACTCAGCCAATAGCTCCTGGAGCTTTTGTTTGGTTGGATGAGGACCCATTGCTATGTTTTTGAGTTTACACAAGGACCTTACTCAGTGCTGGATACCTAGGGCCTGATTCACGGAACTAACATACAACAAAAACGTAAACGTAAACGTAAACGTAAAGTTAGTACTTTTTAGGTATTCACAGAATGAACTTACTCATTTCGGTATTCACAGAAGTTAGTAGTCCTAACTTTAGGACTCCTAAATGCCTTCTGTGAATACTGAAAGTCTTAAAGTTAGGATTTTTCTCAGTTTAGGAGTAGTAAAGTTAAGTAAAATCCTAACTTTAAGACTTTCAGTATTCACAGAAGGCATTTAGGAAGTCTAAAGATTAGGACTACTGAGCCTGATTCACAGAACTAACTTACGTCAAAAACGTAAATGTAAAAGTAAAGTTAGTACTTTTTAGGTATTCACAGAATACACTTACTCATTTTGGTATTCACAGAATGAACTTACTCATTTCGGTATTCACAGAAGTTAGTAGTCCTAAAGTTAGGACTACTAGCTTCTGTGAATACTTAAAATAGTAAGTTCATTCTGTGAATACCAAAATGAGTAAGTGTATTCTGTGAATACCTAAAAAGTACTAACTTTACGTTTACGTTTGACGTAAGTTAGTTCTGTGAATCAGGCCCCTAGATTCAGCACTGGGACCTTTCCTGCAAAGAGTTGAGAAAATTAGTTTAGGTTATTTGTGCGATTTTTAAGGAATATTCTTAGTTTTCAAAAGTCGACACTTAGAAACTTTTTGGGAGAAAAAGTGTCAATGTTATCCTATGAGGAAAAACAGGTTATCGGTTTCGAGGTAAGTATTCGGTCTTTGGAGTTAGGGTTCTGGGGTTAGACTCAGGGGTCTCCCAGGGTCAGTGATGCACTGTTGTTGCACCCTCAGCGGCACTAGGGCGGCAGGGTGCAAAGGGTTGAGACCCAATGTTATGCTATGGAGGATAGGGGTTCTCCGGTTGGTGGCTGCTGGCAAGCAGGCCACTGGGTTGTGGGAGCAAAGCTCCTGGTTGTTGACTCAGGGCAAATGGGGAAACAAGTAGGTATCAAACGGGCACCCTCAGCGGCACTCGGGCGGCTGGGTGCAGGGTGCTGTTTTGGCGTCGGAAGCCCTGTTGTAGTCTATGGGGAACCTCCGGTTTGGAAACACACTGCAGGCTCTTGGACGAGGACCTCCTGGATGCGACCACCACTTTGAGAGGTAAGTTGGATAGGTAAGGGTTGGCTAGGCACCGTTGGTTGGGGCACACAGGGCCGTGGGGCGCCGGGTGCAGGGGTGCCTTTTAGAGTCGGATTTTATTACCCGCTCTGGTCGCGGTAGGGGGGGCCCTCTGGATTTAGGCGGCAGGCGTCGTCTGGAGGCTTGAGGCAGGTCAGAAGTCACCGGATCTCTGGTCAGGATCGCTGGGGGGACCACCACTTGGTGTTTTCCCACTCGAGCTCAGGCCGGGAGTCGGCGGGTGCAGAGTGGGCTGGATTCGCAGTTTCCGGCTGCTGCCAGAGGTTGCTGTGTTTGAACAAATCCGGTGTTCACGGGAGAAGCAGGCTTCAGAAGTGAAGGCAGGCAGGTCCTCCGGGGTTCTTGAGGTTGTTGGCTGCAGGACACACCAGATTTTTGCAGGAAGCAGGTTCGAGGGCAGACAGGCCGGTAGGGCTGGGGCCAAGTCAGTTGTTGTCTTCCTCTTGTTAGCAGGCTGCACGGCAGTTCGGTCCTTCTTCTTCTTTTCTTCTTGTCGTTTCTGGATCTGCCTTCCTGGTTCAGGGCTGCCCGCTAAATACTGTATTTAGGGGGCATTTTAGGGGTCTTGAGGTCAGTAGCCAATGGGCTACTGATCTTAGGGTGACTACACCCTTGGTGTGCTCACCCCACGTGGGGGAGTGAGCACAATCCCTAGTCCTGATTGGGGAGTGCCTGCCATCCGCAAGATGGCGAGCACTGGAGAGTGGGCTTCACCTCGCCTCCCCCACCTGAGGGGTGGAGTTGGCAGAGGTGGGCACACCTCCTGGGCTGGCTAGTTTTTCCCACCTGTCTTCCCGCCGAAAGGGAGGGGAGACAGAAAGGGGGCCTGCTCCTGATATCAGGAGAGGCTGGGGGGTCGCATTACAAAGGCTGCCAGGCGTTTGAAGCTCCCCTGCCACAGATGGCTCTTCCTGGCCTGGTTGGAGGTGTGTACACCTCCGCCCAGGAAAGGCTTTGTTTCTGGGCTCAGGGAGCGTAGGCTCCCACCCTAGGGGTCCAGAAACATGTCTCGTGGTGGCAGGCTGGTGTGTACCAGTCAGGGAACCCACCAGAGGCTGGTCGTTTTCAGGGGGCATCTCAAAGATGCCCTCTGTGTGCACTTTTCATGAAATCCCACACTGGCATCAGTGTGGGTTTAATGTGCTGAGAAGTTTGATACCAAACTTATCAGTTTTCAGTGCAGCCATTATGGTGCTGTGGAGTTCGTAATGACAAACTCCCAGCACCATATACTCTTAATGGCAGCACCTCACTTACAATGTCTAAGAATGGACTTAGACACTGTAGGGGTACAGGGCTCATGCACCGGCACCCTCACCACTGGTATAGTGCACCCAGCTAGAGGGGTGACTGACCTATGCCAGGGCAGTGGGTTGTAGGCATGGCCCACAGAGGTGTGTGCCATGTCGACTCTTCACTTTGTTCTGCACCAAAACACGCAGCCTGCAAAGGCAGTGTGTGTGTAAAGGTACAGGGCCTCTAAGGGTGGCACAATAATTGCTGCAGCCCTTAGAGGTCTTCCCTGGTCACAGTGCCCTGGGTACCTGAGTTACCATTTACCAGGGGCTGACCTGTGGCCAGAGATGCCAATTGGGTACAGTTTTGGGGAATGAACACAGGCCCTGGGAACCTGATTGGCAGGGACCCAGGTGATACATCTTTTGTATCGCTTTGTTCGCCCTAAGTTGGCGGGGGTATGCCCAGACGTGGGTCCCTTGCTCACTTTGCCACTGGATTCAAGCAAGCCTGGCTGATGACGGCTGGAATGCCAGAAACCGGTCCTAGGATGCTTGTTTCCGGTCCAGGGAAGACATGGCTTGGCAGTTCGGGCTGGACTGTTCCCATGAGGCACAGGGTCAGACTGATTTGCATATGGCCATGTCTGAACTGGGGTGGTGGAGTGAGCTAAAGAATGATGATGGATTAAACCCAGATCAGTTGACTGGGGGTGAGTGTTTGATTGGCTCAAGCGTTCCGTCCATCATCCCCTTTTGTATCGCTTTGTTCGCCCTAAGTTGGCGGGGGTATGCCCAGACGTGGGTCCCTTGCTCACTTTGCCACTGGATTCAAGCAAGCCTGGCTGATGACGGCTGGAATGCCAGAAACCGGTCCTAGGATGCTTGTTTCCGGTCCAGGGAAGACATGGCTTGGCAGTTCGGGCTGGACTGTTCCCATGAGGCACAGGGTCAGACTGATTTGCATATGGCCATGTCTGAACTGGGGTGGTGGAGTGAGCTAAAGAATGATGATGGATTAAACCCAGATCAGTTGACTGGGGTGAGTGTTTGATTGGCTCAAGCGTTCCGTCCATCATCCCCTTTTGTATCGCTTTGTTCGCCCTAAGTTGGCGGGGGTATGCCCAGACGTGGGTCCCTTGCTCACTTTGCCACTGGATTCAAGCAAGCCTGGCTGATGACGGCTGGAATGCCAGAAACCGGTCCTAGGATGCTTGTTTCCGGTCCAGGGAAGACATGGCTTGGCAGTTCGGGCTGGGCTGTTCCCATGAGGCACAGGGTCAGACTGATTTGCATATGGCCATGTCTGAACTGGGGTGGTGGAGTGAGCTAAAGAATGATGATGGATTAAACCCAGATCAGTTGACTGGGGGTGAGTGTTTGATTGGCTCAAACGTTCCGTCCATCATCCCCTTTTGTATCGCTTTGGCAGGGACCCAGGGCACATCAAGTCAAAGTGCATCAGTGGTCTGGCAAAAAGTGGGGGGGTTACTGCAACAGAAACCCACTTCCTTACAGCATCTCCTTTAGAAGACATACTAAGTGAGGTGTGGTGTTGCACCTACCTAACCTAGTGGGAACTAAACTCTCTGAGGTTGGAGAAAGGGTGTGCTAGACCCTTGGCTACCCAACCCAAAGTTCAGTAGAACTTATTATTCTAAGCTTGTATTATATGTGCCTAGTATTAGTGATGGTTTTTCAATTGATCAACACAAAGATTTATCCGGTAAAACAATGCAGGCTTGAATCCCAACCGCTGCACACCAATGTGAGAGGCTGGCCGGGTACATGATGTACACTTATGTAAGTGGAGACCCTGCACCAGTCCAGACATCCCTTATGGTGATTTAAGAGGCCTTAGACAACCATAGAAGCTCTCTAAGTGGTAGCTGTGGAGAGCAGCCTTCAGGCTTAGTCCAGAAGGATTGTAAAGCTGCTTGTTTTACAAGAACACAATCTTATATGTATAGATTAAGTGAAAAAGAACCACACAAGGTATTTATAAAAATATGTATTTATTATATAATACTCTCTAGCACATACAACTCTCTCTTAACCAGAGATATGCACAATGCACACAATACTTTGCATAGAAATCAAGTAAATAGCACAAAATACACAGTGGACCGGGGGGGGGGGCAAACCTTATACTAAAAAAAAGTGGTATAAGAACCACAACTCGGGTCAAGACAATAGCGAGAGGACGTGGAAGTGCTGGGGACCCAAGGAACCACCCAAGGTGAGTGACTAGGAACCCCATGGAGAGCGTGTGCAGTGTGGGAACACCACTGCGTGCTCCGTACAAATCAACGTGTAAGTCGCGTTTGGATTTTTAAAGATTAAGGACCCTTCCCAGTGGACCCCGAAGAAACCCTGGGAAGACAGAAGGTTGGAGACCCACCCCATCTGTGGATATCCTAGTACCCATGTTACCTACACCAGGAAAGCTGGGTGCATAGGTGTGAAGTGGTGTCGTAAACCGCTGTCGAACCTAATGGAGGACTTCAGGAAAGTGCCGCTGCTGTAGAAGGAGAAAGTGTCCGGCGGAATCCGAATGTGCATTCTAGTTGCGAGGTACCTGAAGGCAGAGGGGACAGAGTCTATGCCACTCAGGAGTGACCAGGAGATCTGGAAGACGAATGCCCACCAATGTCGGGAGTTGCAGGAGAGTTGACAAGGACCTTGATTCTGCAGCTGTGAGGACAGGCGATGCTGAGGAAGACCAGAAGCTGTGCACGAGCTGTCCCACATCAGATGTCGAGTTCTATGGGGTCGGTGTCCAGCGGGAGCACCAACAAGCCTTGGCAAATGCAGCCAATGCAGAAGTCGAAGAAGGTGCAATGTCGGGACCAGCAAGGTCCAGGGGACTCACCACAAGCAGGGGAGTCAGGGCAGGCCCTGAGAAATCAGGGGAGCACAAATGAAACAAATGTGACCCTCAACAGGACCCACAGGCCGGAGGCACTGGAGTCGCAAGAGGACCTCGAGCCGCTTACAAAAAGATGCAGGCCATGGTGCAAACGATGCGAAGTGGACAAAGACTTTGGTCACTGGAGATGCTTGAGGTTGGGGCTACTTGGAGCCCGAAGATCTTGGTGAAAGGAAGCCAACAAGCCTTTGTAACTGCAAGTCAGCGCGGTGCACAGGGGTTCGGTTCCTGCGGCTCCCACGAGGGATACTGGCCTCAAACTTGGTGAGAGGGCAGGACAGGCCTCTAGAGCTGTGGAAAACCACCTGTGTTGCAGAACCTTTTGGAGTCCATAGGAGCTCAGGATCAGCAAACCGGTCAGCTTAGTTGCGGTTTCTGCGAATGCAGGGAAGTGACTCCTTCACTTCAAGGGAGATTCCTTCAAGTGTCTTTGATGCCCACAGGCCTTGGAAGGTTCCTGTATGGTGCACAGGCACAGATGATGCAGTAGACTGGAAGAGAGATGAAGTCGGGCCCAAACAAAGTCCAGCGAAGTCCAGAGTGCCCAGATGGTAGAAGAAGAAGTGGTGTTTGAATTGAATCTTGTCCCACGATGAATCTAGGGACCCACCCACAGGTAAGCCCTTAAGTACCCTCAGGAAAGTTTTGGGATTATTCAGGGGGCCCTCCCAGGGGATGGTCTGGACAGAGGGGAGGTTACTCCCATGTCCTTTGTTCAGTTTTGCGCCAGTGCAGCAGCCAACGGCTCCCAGAGCTGGTTTGAACTGGACTATACACGGAGGCACCAAATGTGCCCCTCATGCAGACTTAGTGGGCTGGCAAGCGCACCACCCGGTCCCAGCACACTAAATCCTGTCTGGGAGGTGACAGGATGCCTATTGTTCTGCCTTCCCCTGCTCAAGCTTGGCTCAGCAGAAGGAGGGCAGAATCTTGTCTCTGGTCGGTAGCAACACATTTTTTGCTGTCCGGGTCTAAAAGGCTGGCACCAGGAACACTGAGAGCCTAACGGAGGGCTCTTCCAGTGCTTGGAATCATACCTCCCACACCATTTATGGTGTGGGGGTATGATTCCAACATGTTTGATAACAAACATGATAGGATTAGTTGCAGCAAATTTCGAGATGGTCATCGTGTAATTACGCGGTCCCCCTCTATAAGGTATGTGGCTGCTTCACTTACAACCCGGAAGAATGGACTCCGTAGGCTGTAGGGGTGTCCTGCTCATGCTGGGGCACCCTCATACTTAGAACCAAGCACCCTGTCTTCAGGATTGCAAAGGCCTGCTATAGGGGTGACTTATAGGTTTTAAGTGCAGTGACCATAGATATAGGAAACCTATATCTTTTGTAAGTGGTGCAAGCACCAGCTTACACAGGCTGCAATGGCAGGACTGTAGTTACAGTTTGATTGGTCCAAGCCAGACTAGTCAAAAACAGCTTAGCACCAGGCAAAAAGTGAGGGTAACCATGCAGAAGGATCCTACCTTCCTACAGTTCCCTTTCTTTGGCCGTGTTCAGTAGATGCATGTTGATGCAGTTGCGTATTTTTTATTTGTTTTTCTTTGGCACGACCACAATAGGGAACACCCACGGAGTTGGTCCTTCAGCATGCTCAATGATTTCTTATGCTAGTTAACTCTTTAGTTCTTCCTTTACCTGCGGCAGGAGGTGGACTGGAACTTTGCAGTGATTCTAAGCCACCGGTTTGACTGCTTCATCGATGTGAAGGGTGACTTGCGTGCTTCAGCGTGCCAAGGCCTTTTAAGAGTGCGGGGTACTCTTTCAAGATGCTATGATGCTCAGACATGTGATATGTCATGGCCAGGAAGACCATGAGTTGAGCCGTGACGTTGCTCATCAAGGACGTGCTGGGATGTCTCCCTTTAAGATGTGCACATCTTCCTGCAAAGATGTTCCATTGTATGTGAGCATCTCCACAAATTTTCACTGGTTTATTACGGGGTGTTTCTCACCCCATGTGAAGACATTGACAGTGGAGGGCCACAATGAAGATTTGTGTTTCATTTTGTCATACTCCGACACACACATGATGTTGCATGTGGCTCCGCTGTTGAGTACAAATCATATTGTGTTCTTCCCTACTAGGAAATCCACTGTGGCCATTTTCTTAATTTGCCATTCGTCTACTATCTGGACATGTTCTGAAGGTCTCTCTGGTGCCCGGGCATCCGTCATGAGGTATAGGCATTCAGCAGATTCTCGTGCAGAAGCAGAGTCAGAGCCTGTGGGGGGGCTGCGATTGCATGCTTCCATGTGCCGTGCATGTTGACTCAATGTTGTTCGTGGTCTGGCATATTGCCCTCTCTCCAACCTGATGTATCCGCCCATGCGGACACTCACAAAGTGATTGTCTCTGTTGCATTTTCAGCATTTCTGTCCCATGGTCGGGTACTCCAGTCTGCAGCGATAGCACGTTCTCTGAAGTTTGTTCAGAGGTTGCATTGACTTGTCATGTCTACTGTTGCCCCTGGCCATGCGATGGGCTTGGTCTATTGCTCGCGTTCTCCCATTTTCCATGTAGATGGTGTGAGATGTGACCGTGGCTTCTGTTGCCAGTATTTGGCTAGTGTGCATGTTTATTTCAGTATTTTTGTGCAGAACCCAGTTGAGTGACATTCTTCAATGATGCACAGCCTGATCATTACCTAATTTGTGACACTCACAATAGGTCACTAGTTTGTGCTGTAAAGTCGCAAAGTCATCAATGTACTCATCCGCTCTTTGACACCCCATGCTGAACGTGCACCATTCGAAGTCTTTGTTCAGCTTGGGGTCAAAAGTGTCTGTAAGACATTTCATTTGGCCTTTGTAAGAAGGAGTTGACTCTGGCAGGAATGTTGTGAGCAGATCTTCCAGATTATCACCGGCAAGGTGTAAGAACAGATCCCTGGCTTGGTCATCCGTGTAGTTTTTGCAAGTTGTGCACAGATAGTGTTTGAAATGCCTGATCCATTTCCCACTGAGCACTCTTCATCTGAGTGTCAGAAAGATCAAAAGGCAGAGGGTGCCGGAAGATAGAGCTTGGGATCATGCAGTCATTGCTGTCGTCAACCATGGCGATCACAATCAGTTGTGTATGATGCTTATCGCTGATGTGTTTATAGCCACTTGCTTGGACAAATGAAAAGTGCAGTTTTTCACACTGTTGGCAACTTTGGTAAAGCAACCAGTAGGGGATCCTGACTTTAAGATATCCGCTGGGTTCCCTTAAAGCTCATAGGATGATACACCTGACTTTAAGATGGCCCCTGAGAGAGTCACACTCTTGTGAGATCTCGTTGTGTGCAGAGAGATCAAGGCGAGAGGCTCGAACAGGAGCAGGGAATGCTGCAGGGCATTAGCAGTGCTTACTGCTTGTATGTTTGGCCAGGGTAGGCTCCTGAGACCACGCGTAGTTGCAGTCTGTAGCATGTGCCCGGGTAAGCTCCCGATGTCACGATGGGCACCAAACATTTGCAGCACACTCGGGGTGGGCTCCTGATGTCGTGCTGGTATTGCTGACCACAGTGTGACAAGGGTGGGCTCCTGACTCTGCGCAGATGCAGGTGCTGTCGTGCCTGGGTCCGGCTCACCACCTTCATCGCCAGATGTCGTGTCCCCTGGCCTAGTGTCCGAAGGAAGACGCGAGGAGGTGAGTTGGTAAGCATAAGGGTTTCTTTATTCATCGCCAGAACTCCCACTTCCACAGATACCTCTTCCCTGCCTTGTGACCCGGCTACAATTGTTCAGTCTCTGCCTCGTGCCTTCATGACTGGAAGCCGTGTCCGGTGTCCAGTTTCCTGCAGTCCAGCGTGCGCAGGGTCTTACTGCCCAACTACATCCTGTCATTATGACACATGTTAGCTGAAACACCACTAATAAATCGTTTGCTTTAGAAATCTATTTATAGATGGTGACAGGAGAGCAAGCCCTGAAAAGAACAAAGTCTGTTGCCTAATGCAACCTGTGCAGCCCTCCTCACACCTGAATGTCCCTGACGAGCCGACATCTTTGGTACATGTGGCTGTGAAGGACTTCAGATTCTCATTGAAGGTTTGGATGAGAACGTTATTGAGCAAGCAGGGCTCTGGGTATTCTCAATTAGATGGCATAGACTATAGGCAGTGAAAGAGGATATCAGGGGATGACATTCCAGTCTAAGTATAATGAGGGAAGTCAGGTGAGTTTTGTCATCAATAAGAAGTACATTGGGCTATTATAGTTCATACATTAGTTAACCACTTCTTGCATATTGCCAGGAGTACACTAACTTGGTAATCTGGATCCCGTAGGCGCGATACTCTATGAACTTACTGGTGATCATGGATATGGATCAGCAGTAAACCCAACAAGAACAATCGACTATATCAAGAAAGAGAAACAGGGACACTGGATATCTTCATTCTGCTGGGCTAAACGGGCACTGCAGAGGCATGGATATCCACAACAAGAAATAGCTATTTTAGTGTTTTGTCAATAGTGTTCACTATTTCTACTATGACATAGGATATATCTTGTGGCAATCTCTGAATAACTCACTGTCTCTGGTTGGTGTGAACTCTATGACTTCCAAGATCTGAAAGATGCAAATAACCTTTGTAATAGGTGAACAAAATAATCTGAGCTATGATACACATTCCCGTAATTATAACTATCTTCGGTGAATTACCTGTGAGCTGAATGATTCTCAATGGGCCCAGATTTATCAAGCCTTTACGTTGTTCTTGCATCACACAAGGTAACACAGGGACAATGCAAAGGCTTTAGTAATATTCACCAAGCCACACAAGGGGCGATTTGCACCGCCTTGCATGGCTTTTAAAGAAATGTAATGCAACACAGTAACTTGTGCTGCGTTATGTTACATTTCAAGCTGGGAGGTGTTCCATGGGTGGAACATGGACATTCCCATGCATCTACCCATGGATTTTGGCGCAGTCCCAGATTTATGAAAGCTAATAAACCTGGAAATGCGTCAAAATGCTACGCCTTCCCCAGTGAGGCATAACGAGGAGAAAAATCTTTATTGATCCTCATTATTTCCTCTTTCTATGAGTGATGCATTTTGCATCACACAAAGAAAAAGGAAAATATCACTAAGGATTGTTTTGTGCAGGAAGGTGTCCCATTCTGCACAAAAACAACCCTGCCCATAAAACAGGCACCTTTGCACTATAGTGCAAGGGCCCCTGTGTTGGCGCTAGGCAGCACACAGTGCACCAATGCAAGTGGAGAGCAGAATTGCTCCATATCTTTGTATATATGGAGCATTTCTGCTCTCTCTCTTTCATGCAACACAACGCAGCAACTTTGCTTGCTGCCCTGTGTTGCACGAAAGATTATTAAATATACCCCTTAGTTCATTAGATATAATATAATGAAAACATGTTAGTGTTATGCTTCCACTCCTGACAATGTACATTTCCTTCTTCATCACTGGTGATGCCTTACTATGATATCTGACTTAAGTAATATAAAGAAAGTCTGTACAAGTTGAGGTTTCATTAGTTCATCTTGTGACTAAAGTGCAATAGAGTTTGTAACTCTTGGAAGGATTGCCAAAGTGTTAATCCTTGAACTCAAGTGTTCTCCAGAATGCTGCTCTGAATTCAAAAAGTCTTTGATAGCTACTAATGGAAGCACAGTGAGTTCCTGTCGCCAAGCAACAAGGTTCCGGCTTGTTTCTTTGAAACATGAGTAACATAGCTGCAGAAGGACCTTATACTCCCTGGATCTAAGATGACTGCATTCACTGCAAGTCATGTCCCATGGGACTCTGAAACATGTGCTTTGATAATTCTGTTTTCATGCAAGATGTTATGACAAGGAGGTCACATAATGCAAAACAATACTGACTCGTCAAAATATCATCAAAATAATATTGTTTGCAAGAACATCTCCATACTATAGTTAATTAAAAATAAAACAAATATTGATGAGAAAAATAGTGGCATAAAAAATAATTAACAATATCAAACAAAAAAAATATATTGTCTACTAAAGAAATATATACACATTGTCAAAATATCAAAACACACAATATCAACTAAAATAATATTGTTAACTATAAGTAACAAATTATGTTTTAAATCATAAAAGTCTTTTATTTAATATAATATAATAAATGGCAAAAATTCAGTAAATAAATCTTATTGGCTACTTTGTATGTAGTTAAAAAAAAAAATCAAATATTAAAATTTTTTATGGGCGCCAATTAGTATTTTTCTTTTACTTTTAAATGTGTTTAATTGTTGCACTGTAATATTAATATATTTATAAAGTTAATTTATTGTATTTATTTGAAAGGTATATTGTAATATTTATTTTCTTGTAGTAATGTTATTTATTAGATATTTATTTTAATACTAAGGGGCAGATTTTGATGTCGGTAGGAGTTGCCTCCGACTGACATCACTGCGATTCCAACACCGACCGTCCGCCGGTCAGCGGTCCTGACACCGCAATTATGATGCAGCCGCTCATGGTGCGGTCGCCAGATCCCATTTCTCTATTGAAGCTTGTGCTGCGGTCAGAAACTGGCCGCAGCACAAGGTCACACAGACAAATGGGAGTTTCTGTTAATTCCTGCACCGCGTGGCATGCACCCCATGGTGCCTGCCACACAGTGCAGGGATTAACAGGGGGTGCCATAGGTGCCCCCCAGGCCTCCAACAGGCTTTTCATGTTGGAAAGCCTGACATGAAAAGCCTGCCGGAAACTGACATCATAATCCCTATGGCGGAAATGCCATCCATAAGGGATTATGTGCGGCCTCTGACTGGCCGATGGGCTCCCTGAGCCTGTCGGAAGCTAGTTGGTGCGACCGGCTGGTTTAAACTCTGACCGCCTACATTGTAATTAGGTGGTCGGACTTTAAACCTATGATGGCGGTCGGTGAGCCTCCGACATCATAATACGCCCGTAAATGTATGTTCAATAGATTTGGTTTGTATGTGCTTAGTGTTATGTTTATTGTTTTAATGTATTGTTAAAATGTGTGTATATTTTTGTATTTCTTCACCAACAGAAAAGAAAAGCCCACCTGACCCAAATCTCAACAACATCAAATACAAACAGAAGAAAAGCAAGTGCAAATTAAAGCAACAATGCATTTATGTAAGTATAAAACATGAAAGCATGTTTAAATTATATTAGCAAAAAAATAAAAAAATTTAAAATAATAACTATATTTTAAATTAAGCTACTTTTAGACAGAATGGCAGAAAGAGCCACATATATCACTTCACCGAAAGGCAAACAATTGTTTTCGTACATTAAATACACAAACAGTCAAGCACACACAATGTATAGAAAAATATTAATAATACATTAAAACAATAAACATAAAACTAATCACATATAAAACCAAATCTATTGCCCATACATTTACTATTAAAAGAAATATTTATTTTTTTAAAACATTACTGCAAGCAAATAAATATTACAGTACACCTTAAAAATAATACAATAAATTAACACTATAAACATATATTAGTAATAAAACAATACAACAAATGCACACATTAAAAAGTAAAAGAGAAACACTAATTAGCATCCATCAAAAAGGTAATAATTGAAAAAAATCAAAGTAGGCAATAAGATTTACTATAAACAAAAACGAATCAATAAAAATATAAACATAATTAAATGAACAGTATAAAAACAGTACAAACTTCTCAGCTTGTAAAAACACAACGCTGTCGGACTGCATGAACAAAATACAGAAGGAAAACAAGAAAAAATAACTTGGCACATTCACAAGTAAGTTTAAAAACTAAAACTACTACAATGTAACCTGAAATAATTTTAAAACTATAAATAAATTACCAAACTCTCTCTTTTATGATCCACATACATTTTTAGATATAAAAGAACTGCTCCAGCAAAAATGAACCACTGCACAATGCAAAATCCAACTCCACATTTGTACACCTAGACGAAGTCACATTCAAAGTAGGTAAAATAAACACAGTAATAAAACTAACCAGACCCATATTTTAACATGTAACAAAAACAAACATCTCCTCACCAACAGAACAGAAAATCCCACCTGACCCAAATCTCAACAACATCAAATACAAACGGAAGAAAAGCAAATGCAAATTAAAACAACAATGTTTATATGTAAGTATAACATGTAAAACAATTGAAGGCATGTTTCAATTATATTAGCAAAAAAAATTAACATTTTAAATTAATAATTAATTTTTAATGATGCTACATTTGGACAGAATGGCAGAAAGATATATCACATCTCAAAAATGGCAAACAATTGTTTTCGTACATGGAATACACAAACAGTCAGGCAAGCACAAACAATTAGAACATGAATTGGAAATGTACTAAATATTATTCAAATTCTCGTTATGGGAGGGCTACAACCACAAACTATATTGTAATTAATGCCAGAGAACGCAACCACCACCCAAATGTAACAGAGATACAAGGAAAGCACATACTTTAAGATTTAAAAGAACAAGCACCAGATCACAGGAGACCACTACTAAAACACAATCCTTTTATAAATGACGTCTGTTATTTACTCTGTCCCCATGGCGGAACAGTATTCGTATGCCTTGAAATAAATCATGGCCTAAGTAAACTAATGGACTATTTCAAAGACACTTGCATTGCCAGACGACACCGCTCTGGTCACAGACATCAACCCAAAACCCAAACACCATTGTGGAATGGCTATGACAGAACGATGGCTCAACAAGCAAAAACCAACAATACAGTGGAAGGATGACACAATACCTTCCAAGCCAAACTAGGAAGAACCTAACCAACACTCTACTAATTCATAGAACCCTCTCCAAATAGAACAAAGCTAAACTAAATAAACCAGGAAAATGTATTAAATGCTACAATTCAAAGTCAAACACTTTGTAAATAACAGAGGAGTACACAACCTAGAAATGATGGATAAATCACAATTTGAGTTCAACAACTTTATTTGGTTAATCAACCATAAAAGTACCATAAAATCACAGTCAAACAGATTTAAAACATCCTATTACAATTCATCCATAGCGCAATCAAACAATAGGTCCTGTAAAAAGAGCTATAACCCCCTATTAAAAATAATGCTAAATAGAATGTAATACCCAATATGAGAGGAAATCCATTTTAAAATTTGAACTTTAAAACTTTGACATTACTCAGATTACATAGCATATTTCCTTCTCAGTTTCAATGCTTGTGTGATATAATCCAAAACTGAGCAGCAAATCAGTGGAAACTCAAGACGCTGGAGAAAAAACAAGCCCCCCTTGTGATTATTAAAGTATTTGCCGCTGAGGATGGGGTGGAGAAACCATGTGCTAAAGGACGCATATAAAGTGCAAAAGAGCATAATGTGCTTAGTTGACTGGTGCGACCTCCCATCACACGGACAACATGGTAACATTGGGAACCAGGTACCTGAAACAGGAAAAGCTCCTGACAAGTGAATCTTATTCCTTTGCAGCTGTGTGAGATAAAATCTAAGCTTCGGGTCCTTTACCCATGTTAGATAAGGCTCCATGCCACTAGTGGTGGAAAGTGGCACATATGATTGGGCCATTACTGAGTCCAGGACTTTCACAAGTCTGGCTACCTCTTTGCTTGCACTAAATGTTTCCTTTTCAGTTTCTTAGATAGGGGGGTATCCTGGCCGGGTCATCAAATAGTCATTCAGTCCCAAGTTGCACAAGATGTTCTTAATGTACTTCAACCAGGGAATGGCTAACATATTGCTCTGTGTGAAACATTCTTTAGCTATATTTCTGGTAAGGTCCAATTCTTCAGTTGACCAGATTTTAATCTATAGTTGGATGATGGCCAGTCCTATATTATCGTCAAAAAACGACTCCAAATTAATTGTGAGTAATAATACTTGGGCTGTCTTTTGGGGTCCCTAATAATAATCTCAGAATTTATTTTCTGCCACCTGTAGGGCCTTGGGTGTTATGTGCTCCCAAACACCCACTCCATATATGTCCATGCTAAGCTCTTTACCGTTGTACTGCGCAATAATTTCTTCTGCCGGCTTGTATCCTAACTTCCTAGCAAATCTGAAGATTGATTCGTGGGAGGCCTCCAAGCCCTGCCTTCTCTGGGCAATCCCAGTGCATATTCTTGTTAAACATGAGGCCTAGATAGATAAAATCTTCTGTCTTTAAAATTTCAGTTCCCCTAATAAAACATTTCTTCGATCAGGTATTCTTGGGGCCATAAGTCATGACATAGGATTTCTTGTGGTTCACCTTGAGCTTCTGAAAACAAAGGTTGAAACCATTTAAAAGTGATTGTAGCTCATTTACTGTACAAGCGATTAAAACCATGCGTCCGCATACAATAATACTGGGACAAGTACGGAGCCTATTCTAGGGACATCACAGGTGCAAGATGTTAAAAAAGACTCTATAGCATTTATAAGGGCTAAAAATAGAAAAGGGGATGAGATACAGCCTTGTTTTATGCCTCGATTAACTTGGATGGGGGAAGTGTAGTCACCTTGTTGAGTACACCGAACCCTCATATGGGTGTCTTGTTGCATGCTGTTTATATTGTACAAAAGTGCGGGGTGAACCCCTTCCCATCTCATAATATCCCACAAAATGTCTCTATCCACTAAGTCAAAGGCATGGGAGAGGTCCATAAAGCCATCTGAATGGATCCTTTCCTGGCCTTGACATATTTACATAAGATCAGGGTTAGGTTAATGGCCTGCTCTGTCTGGCCCATGCCGGGTGAAACCCATATTGGACTTTGGAAAACAAAAATTTCTCTGTTACTGGTAGTCAGTATAGCCTGTAGATCAGCTGGTCTCCATCTGTGTCTGAGACGATTGTCAGAGCTGGGAAATCATCCTGGGCCAGGGTATAGGAAGAGAGAAGAGAACGTAAAGTATTGTTCAGTCGTTGGAGCACAAAGTGTTCCATGTATGAAGCGTTTTGAAAGCGAGCATCATCAGAGTGAGTCATGACGTGTCAATTGGGGAAAAGGTCCCCTAGAGTGAAGAGATTGTGGTGGCTAAGAGTACTCTGTATTCACTTTTCACACGTGAGTGGTAGCAATGGAGTATTCAGTAGAGGAAGCGTGGGAGAATAGACAGGTCCGCTGCTAAGTATTCGTCTAAGTCTCAGTCATGCACAACAGGTCGTTGACACAGCTTGGATGTCCCTGGCGTCTACTGGGACGCCCTTCAGCAAGATCAAATGGTGGAAGAGGTCCCCCAGCTGGTCCCGCTCGGGCCTCAGATATGGTACCATCGATGCGCATATTGGGATTGAGCCTCAAGATAAAAGAGATAGAGATCTGGGACCCCAAACCCACCGCAATCATAGGGGATGGTAATAGTGTCCCATTGAACACGAGGATGGCTCCCAGCCCAGATGAGACATGTGAGGAAGCTGCGCAGGGTGCTAAAGAAGTTCTGTGTAAGGGGGATAGGAATATTTAGGAAGAAATAGAGAAAGCAGGGGAGTACTACCATTTTAATGATTACCACATGTCCCGCCAAGGAGAGAAGGAAATTTAATCCAGCCCTCTACCTGAGTAGTAAGGTCAGCGAGTGCAGGGCCATAATTGTTTTGTAATCCTTGGTCTCTTTCTCAATGGAGTCAGATGCCGAGATACTTTGTACCATCTGAAGCCCATGATAAAGGATAGTCAGCAGAGACAGGTTGAGATGCGTCTGTGAGAGGAAAGAGCTCAGATTTGTTTCCAGGAGACTGAGGGAAATGCTGGGTGGTGGGAAATTTGGGCCAGCGCAGTGATATGACAAATTTATCACACAGAAATTAAATGAAATTAAATGAAATTAGGATTTTTAAAGCGTACTACTACCCACAGGTGTCTAGGCGCTGACTTCCAAAGGGTGGGCCTGGGTAAAGAATAACACCAGACATCAGTGAGACACAAGAGAAGTGGAAGAGAATACTAAGCTAGTTGTTAAATAGCCAAGTTTTAAGAGCTTTATGAAAAGTAAGCACATTTTTTGAGGTTTTGAGTGTTAGCGGCATCGCATTCCAGAGTTTGGCCTCCCCAGGTAGCTCTTTTAAATTTGGGAACAACCAAATTAGCCTGGGAGGAAAATCTTAAGGTTCTAGAAGGGATGTAGTGAGGGAAGAGTTGCTTAGTGGAAACTGGATCCTCAAGATGGAGGGCCTTAAAGGCTATGCACAGGGACTTGAACATAACCCTTTTTTTGACCGGGAGCCAATGGAGTAGGGGGAGAGACTTGGACACCGATTGATGTTTTGGTATTCCTAAAAGCAACCTGGCGGCCGCATTCTGGACCATTTGGAGTTTGTCCAGAGCTTTCTTATGGGCAGCCA
Source organism: Calotriton arnoldi (assembly GCA_963921515.1). NCBI lineage: Eukaryota > Metazoa > Chordata > Amphibia > Caudata > Salamandridae > Calotriton > Calotriton arnoldi. Next base: position 242,277 of record CAWUFW010010504.1, read on the forward strand.
GGAAGAGCCCATTACAGTAGTCTATTTTAGAAAAGACTAGTGCAGTAATCGCTGCTTTGCATAGGTCCAGAGGGCTAAAAGGGAAAACCTTCCTAAGTGATTTAAAGAAGAAAAAGCACGACAAGGTGATGGCATCAGCATGACCCATAAAGGAAAGTTTTTCATCAAACTGGACTCCCAGATTTTTCACCTCTGGAACAGGAGTGCACCTATTTCTTGAGGCCACCAGCTGGGGGACCAAAATGATGGTTGATTACCAAAGAGTAGCACCTCAGTTTTATCTGAGTTCAACTTCAGACAATTGTTGGACATCCAACTCCCAATCTGTAAGCATGCAGTTGTGGAAGCATTTAGCTGTGTTATCAGCATTCTCTGTGACTGACACTACAATTTGGGTGTCGTCAGCATAAGAGACAATCGAGAAGCCAAGGCCTTTGATCAGTGAAGACAGAGGGGTAACGTACAGATTAAAAAGGGTGGCACTCAGTGCCGACCCTTTTGGTACACCACAGGGAAGAGTGAAAGATGTAGATCTGTGACCGTTACATTCCACGAACTGCGTTCTGTCAGTGAGAAAGGAACTGAGGAATTTAATAGAAGTACCTCTAACTCCTATCTCGAACAACCGATTGTTAAGGAGTTGATGGCTAACAGTATCGAACGCTGCCGAAAGATCTAACAAAATTAGGGCAGCGTTCCCTCCTTTGTCTAAAGTTGTTCCCTGGTGTCTAGTGAGCTGTCTGCCCCCCGGGGCAGATCGGGGGTAAGAACTGCCATCCGCCTCCCGGGGAGCAGAAAGACTGTCCCTTTTGTGTTGGGGGTGGGGGCTTTGGCATGCCCATTGTGGGAAGCCCCCACCCCTCTTTCATAGAAAAAAACCAACCATCCCTTGAGCCTAGTGTGCTTTCTGCCCCCCCTGGGGGGGCGGATTGGGGGCTACTGCCCCATCTGCCTCCCGGGGGGGGCAGAAAGACTGAATATGCCCATTTAACAATGTGGGGAGCAAAGACCCTTCTCCAAGGGACCGCTCCCACCTCCCTGGTGTCTAGTGGTGGATCCCTGCTTGGGGATCGCCCTCCTGCGGTGATACCCAAGCAGGGATCCACTAGGGAAGGGTACCATTGGAAGGGGGAGATTCTCCCCTTTCCAACAATACCTCTCCCGTGTGTTTCGGTGCTTGAGGGGCTAAGATAGCCTCATGAGCACCGAAGCAGTGAAACTGAAACGAGCCGATCGGCTCGTTTCAGTTTCACTTTCAATGTAATGATCGTCAGTACATTGGGAAAAAAATGCCTCAGGAGGATGGGGAAGCTCTTCCCCACCTCCCGAGGCAAAAAAAAGGAAATCCCTCTGCTGTTTTCAGCAGAGGGATTATGCAGTGGTGTCCCTTGGACATAAATGTTACGTTCATGGCACACGCCCTATAGTCTTTTAAAAAGGCCTCATTTTCCAGATCCTCCCATGTTCTTCTCAGAATCTCTGCTTTCCTTTTCTCGATAGCTTGATTATAAGCCCTTCTTGCCATTCTAATTGCAGATTGGTCCCAGTTAACTGCGCTGGTGATTTTTAAAAAGGTTTTAAAGTCATTAGTGCAGTCGTGGTTAAACCAATATTGCACGTGGCGCTCTAACCGGGGCTTATTTGAGGTTAATGCTTCTGCAGCCGTTTTACATATGTTGCAAAAACTGCTGCATATAGCTATGGGATCATTGCTAACCAATGGGCAGCAAAGAATCTCTGTCTGTTTTTTGGTGTTAAGGTCTCTGAACACTGTGTTAAGCATAACGTGTCCATTTTCCTAGTATCTCTTTATTAGGTACGTGTGTTAAAGAGGGATTATCCATAATGGGTTGAGGGGCTGGTAGTGGGAGGGCAAGGCTGACAATTAAGGGATAATGGTCACTAAATGGCACAGGGTGCACCTCAAACTTTGTCAATAAGGGGACTAAATCATCAGACAGGAGGATGTGGTCAATCATGCTACCTTTCCCTCTCCCAACAAAAGTTGGAACATCCAAACAAAGATCACTATTTATCTCAGAGGAGAAAAGTTGATTATTAGTTAAAATTATACTTGCCAGGGCTTCTCCATCAACTGAGTGCTAGAAGTGACCGATAAACTCTCCCTGCCCATCTTTGATTCCACCAACCTGTGACCCACTGAATGAACAATTGGTGATATTAAAATCCCCCGCCCAAATAATGGAAACATTTGTAGCTTCCCTACTTATAGGTTCAGATAAACTTCAGATAAACCGGGAACAGTACGGGATGCCTAGCCAAGCCGACAGACCTAATTGAAAAAGGGTGGCTGGATCAATATTTGCAGGACAAGGGATTTGCATCGAGTGTGGTAGGCTCGGTCCTAAAGATCACAACAGAATAAACGAAGGGTGTGATTGAAAACCTAGTGATTTTAACTACCTGATGTTTGAAAATATTCTCTTTTTACCAGGACAGAGACACAGATACGCCCAGAGACTTAGACTACGAGATACAGCCAAGGAGGACGGAGTTACTTACTCCTCCAGCTATTTGTTATACAAACAACACTGAGAGAAAAAACAAAGAAAGATTTTTCCCTTCATTTAATCAGCAAGTATAAGTTTTCTTCAAAAAATTCTTTGACCAAGAGAGTTACAGATATGTGTAGGAGAGTAGGATCTGCTTCACATGGGTACCCCCACTTTTTGCTGATGCTTCACTGTTTTTCGACATTAGTCTGGCTGGGGCCCTGCTAATCAGAACCCCAGCCTAGCTGCTTCCTCTCTAAAATGGTTTCCATGTGCCTTAGGCACATCTCTGATTGGAATCTGGAGTGCCCTTATAAGTCCCTAGTATATGGTATACTATGTACCAAGGGCATAGGTACCTCAGAGGCCTAACAGGGGCTGCAGCATGTATTATGCCACCCCTGGAAGGCCATCCAAACTGACACCACAGGTCTGCTACTGCAGCCTGGGTAAGGTGGTGCATGCACCCCTTACTCTGGTATAGGTTACCTATATCACTAAATACATACACACATATAAACCTATAAGTCACTCCTAAGGCAGGCCTTATCAATCCTGAAGGCAGAGTGCGTGGTTCCTATGTGAGAGGGTGCCCCTGCATGAGCAGGGCCCCTCTGCAGCGTTCGGAGACCCTTCTCTGATGCTGTTTGTAGTGCAGCCTGACCATATACTCTTAAGCGCATTATAACCTCGCGTTAAATGCTAACTTTGGAATGGCTGCACCTAAACATGTCATGTTTGGTGTCAAACATCTTGGAATACTACCCCCCGCCAATTCTGGCGGCGGGAGTAGCATTCCACCCTTCTAGAGGAAAGACATGTTAACTCTGGCTAGACCGGTAACTTCTTTCTAAAGCCCTGGCATCACAAAATGGATGCTGCTGCCACAGACACGAGTTTGGCCTCCTGCTGCTGGACGAAACTCCGGCAGGGAGGCCTGGACAATAGGTTTCCTGTCCCAGGGAGGTGTGACCACCTCCCCAGACAGGATAATGTGTATTGGGGCTGGGCGGGAGCACTTTCGGGTGCTTTGAAGTCCTGCACTGGGGGCACATTTGGTGTCCCTGTGCATACCCCAGTTCAAACCGGATCAGGGCTTGCAGCCCCTGCTTTGGCGCGAACTGGACAAAGGGAAAGGGGTGTAGCCACCCCTCTGCCCTGACCCACCCATAGGTGGGGCCACAGAGTAGTCCAACCCATTAAACTTGGTATAAGTATAGGAACCCAGTCCTTAGGACTTTAGATTATCCCTGGACGAAACTCTGAAACAGAATCCTGGACCTTCGACGCTCTACTCAAGATTAGAGGACAGAAGAATCTCCCTTGGGGTCAAGGAGTGACTCCCCTGCTTGGCAGGCACCAAAGATGCATCTGTCCGGTCTGCATTTCTGAAGCTCCCGTCAGACGCCGAAGTCTTCGCATCACCAGAGGTAGATTCTCAGACTTTCCTGAGGCTACCCTGAGTCCCCAGCAAAGCTGAGGCCCGTAGCTATGGTGGGTAACGTGAAACCGTGACCCCTGGACACCGAGCACATTTGCAAGTGCATCCTCTTCTGGGTCTTCCACGAAGTCATACTTTAGGCTCCGAGTAGCCCTAGTCTCCAGCACCAATTGCACTGAAGATCACTGGCCTCCACTCCACGAGTGTCCTGTGAGCCAGATCCACGTGCAACATCTTGAGGCTCCTTCGCGGTCGCTAGCCCGTTGGCTAGTAGCCCTTCACGAAGGCCAATCTTTTTCTTCTTGGGCATCCTAGTTGCTCCAGGCCTGCCCTCACTTATCCTTGCTGGGTGAGTTCCTCAGACCTTGCTGGTCTGCACCATCGACAATCTTCATCTTCACCGAGACTTGCTGTTGCCAAGGCTTGTTGGGTCCAATCCGGTCGCCGACACCTCAGCACTCGACAAACTTCGTGTACCAGCCCGAATCCTGCTCCTGGTTGCCGACAACGCCTCCTGGACCTCGTGGCTGAAGAGTCAACACAACCGTCAACGCACCTGAAGCACTCGACATCGGTGGGCATCCGCTCATTGCCATCCTGGTCACTGGCTAGTGACCCAGACTCTGTCCCCTCTGCTTTCAGGTTCTTCAGATCTCCGATCCACTCTTGGATCCAACCGGACACTTTCCACTTGGTCGCCAGCAGCACTTTGCAGCAGATCGCCATTCAAATCGGCAGACGAAACCCGACCCCGAAAGACACCTATGCACCCGGCTTCCCTGGGTGAGGTAACACGAGTACTCCGGTGCTCCCGTGGGTAGAGACTCTAGAACAACCTAGTTCTCAAAGGGTTTGCTCCAAGTCCTACTTTAAGTGTCCCTTTTCTTTAATTTCCTAATCGCGACTTTCTCCATAGAAGTTAACGGCGTATCGCGGTTGTGTATTTACACTGCACGCGTCCCCCGTGGGTCCCCTGTGTCACTACCTTGGGTGGTTCCTTGTGGTCCAAGCACTTCTAGAGGCTCTAGGCCTAGTGTCTAGTTCAGTCGTGGTTCTTATACCACTTTATTGGTATATGGTTTGGTACGCCCCTAGGGCCCAAACGTGTATTTGTGCTATTACTGTGTTTAAATAACTCATAACTTGTGTACTTCGAACTCTAGCCTCATAAAGAGACTAGAGGGGTGTGTTTAGCAATAAATACATATATTTTGAATATATACCTGGTGTGGTGCTCTTTCATTTGGTCACTCAAGAGATTATAGACTGGTAAAACAAGCTGCTTTACATTCCTTCAAGACTTAGCCTGAAGGCTGCTCTCCATAGCTACCACTAGGATAGCTTTCAATAAGGTTGTCTTTAACCTATCTCCAATAAGGGGTTGTTTGGACTGGTGCAAGGTGCCCACTATAATTAGTGGACAGCATATGCCAGGCCAACTTCTCACAATATGGTCTTGAAAAAGATGGTGCAATAATATCTTTCCATCGAAACGCGTTGACGCTCCATGACACAATCCGTTATAAGGCTGGAACCACAGATTACTAAGTAATTCTTCTGTATCGGGTTCTAGTGCTTGACATTGTTTTATTACGGATGTGTGTTCTTCCAATGACAAAGTGTACTGTCTTTTATGTGTACTCTCTATGTTAGATCATATAGTTTTTTTTATTGTTATTCAGGATTAGGAATTAATGTGGTTGGTCATACTACAAAGGAACATTACCAACCATATATGTGCATCTTTTTTGTCCTGTTCCTTGATTAAGTGTTATGACAAACAAAGTCTTTTTAATATGGTTTTAAAATGTTTTGAACTGTAGGTACAATGTGTATTTCCTCTTGTATTTCTTTTTGATATAACAATAAATATATCTATTTTTCATATTTTATTTTTGTGATCTTGGGCTTACTATTATATCTCCCTTGTGTAGATGATGTATGTGTAGAGGTTGAGAGATTGTATGGTTGAAGCCAATTCGAGTGGATATGATTAGCAGTTTGTACTATTAATATAGGGTAATCCAAAGGAAATTGCTTTTTTGATAGAGACTAAGGGGCCGATTCCGATCTCGGCCGGAAGGGCACCGAATCGGATTCGGCTTAACCGGATCGGATTCGGAGCCCTCTTTCCCGACCGATTCGTACGTGCGTCCGGCCGAGCGAGTACGATGCGAGCGCACGCGAAATCGCCGACCGACTTGTTTGCGGGTCCGAAGCGCTCCAACCGACTCGCACGGACACGACGCGCACCGCGCGATGGAGACGTTCCCCGGCCGGGCAAGTACGATGCGCGCCGTGAGCAGTCCGACCGACTCGCGCCGTCCGGCTCAAAAGAGCAGTCGGACCCCCTTGTACGCGTAGCCGCGCGAGTCGCACACAGTGGGGACCCATGGGTCCCCCCTACCTGTGCATGTACGCCGCGAGTCGCTTCGAGGCGTACCCGCTGTAGGGGGCACCCTTGTTCGCCTCGCACCCATTGGGTCAATGGGAGCCCGCGTACGCGTTGTACGTCCGGCTCCCATTGACTCAATGGGAGTCCGACCGACTGGAGTCCGATTGCATGCGTGCGCATCGTACTCGTTCGGTCGGACTGCCAGAGTCCAATTCGGTCGGAAATCTCTCCGGGTCCGGCTCGGTCGGAGAGATTTCCGGCCTGAATCGGAATCGGCCCCTATATGTTGGACATAACCTCCCCTTTGCACAACATTAGCTTCTTGCTCTGCATGTGTGATCGAACCTACTTGAGCTGGTAAGAGAGCTCTTGATAAAGGTCCTCTAAAGCTCCTCAGCTGGGCTGCTGGGGACCTAATTCAGTCATTAGTGTCCAATTTAAAGAGTGGGACAAATCTGTTATAAGTAGGAAATGGGGGGCTCCCTGTGAAGCCACTCGTGAGCATGGGACACTGCACCTTGCCTCCGGTCTTTGTGCGTTGATTTGGCAGGGATGGTAACATTAACTCAATGGCACAATGCCTATGATTTCCTGCGTGCCCCCATGGTTGGGCCTAGCACCAGATCTTATCAGACGATGAGTCAGATCCGGATATCTGCAGTTTAACACTATATCCTTCATTAGATTTTGGGGAAGGGTCGATCCATCTGACTCTCTGTACAATTATTATGTCATCATATTCCCAAGATGCAAAAAGTGGTATTACAAGCAAGCCAATGACAGACTTTATTTTTCAGTTCAGTGTATGTTTCTCCTCCATGAGCTTGAACTGGTGGGACCCCGATCAAGACTGCCACATATGGGTACACTCTGGAGGTAAGTTCAAAGACTATTGTGCTTTTGCTGGGTTGGGCTGAGCAGGATGAGTACAAGTACTGCTAGATTTAAAAGTCCCTTTTCTCCTTGGACTACCTGTTCACCTTTCTCCAGGGGCCGAAACAGTGCTGCTTTCCTAGTTGTCTGCTACCTGGGGCATAGGGGCCCCCTCCATAGGCCAACTATGCACTTAGGTGCCCTGCTCACTTCTGGGATTCTCAGCATTTATAGGTGTGGCATGGTCACCAGGCTGCATAAGGGCGCCAGTTAGAGACTGTGCTGTAATCCTGACTGATAGTCTCTAATGACCCCTTCCAGGGAGCTGATCCTCTCCATGAGAGGGACAATCGCAGAAGTCACAATGCTATTCAACAAGGACTGGATTCTGTCCCAGGACAAATTGGGGATTTCTCTAGTGGGATCCAGGTTAGCGCCTTGAGACCTCCCCGGTGATATGTGCGCTCAACAAGAACATTTGACATTGACATTGATGGACTCAGGCACCCCCTGGGAGCATACTGCATCAGGAGTTCCTTTCCTGAGTCTGTTTAGTTATTGTTCCCAGCGTAATTCCTGTTTTTGTTTTCCTCTTTTTTCTCACTGAGGGTTCACACCCTCTACTTGTTCCCAAAAAGTCAGATATAGCAACCACCGTTTCTTGGAGGAGATCCCCCTCCTCATCCGCAAATAATTCAGCAGAGTCCCCTCTGACCGCTCTCTATGCAGACACAGAGCCACCATCTACAAACTCCTCTGTGACCACTAAATGGGGTGGGCTCATGCATGAGGAAACAACACAGGTCCCTTCCCCCCTATCAAGTGACAGCCACCTTTCTGTGAGTTCTATTTCTTCAGACACCACGCTGACCATCCATACTAAAAAGGAGTCCAGTGTGGTGCCAGAATGGAAGTAAGTGGCATTGGTGGGGGCAGTCTCTTTCCCAGAATCAAGCTTTCTTTTACCCATGCTCAAATGGCAGTTTTATTAACCACTCACCACGATGAAGATAAGTCCACCGGTGGAGGAGCCAAAGGGGGTGTCTCAGCCCAGCCTCTTCCGGGCGATAAGAGGCACAGATGGGCCGCTTTGGCCCAGGCTTCGACTGGGCACGGCCCGCGCCGTCCCATGCTGCGGGTATGCCGAGGCACTTTAGAGCACGAGTGAAGCAGTTCCCACCCCCTGCAGGCAGCAGGCAGCAGACAGCACCCGCACCTCCTGGCATGGTGCAAGATGGAAGAGCAAGTCCCCAAAACTCGTGGAGGTCCAGGGGGGTAGAAAACCCCAAAGAATGCAGCAGAAGTGTCCTGTGCTTTGGGAATGCTGAGGCGCCTTAGAGTGCGAGCCAAGAAGACCCAGCCCCCTGCAAGCAGCAGACAGCACCCACGCCTCCTGGAGCGGTGCAAGATAGAAGAGGGATTCCCCAAAACTCATGGACTTCCAGGGGGCCAGAATACCCCAAGAAATGCAGCAGAAGTGTCCTGCGCTGAGGGAATGCCGACAAGGCACTTTAGATCGCGAGTCAAGGAGGCCCTGCACCCTGCAGGAAGCAGACAGCACCCATGCCTCCTGGCACGGTGTGAGATGGAAGGAAGAGCGAGTCTCCAAAACTCGTGGCGGTCCAGTGGGGTAGAGAACCCCAAAGAATTCAGAAGAAGCGTCCTGCACTGTGGGAATGCCGAGGCGCTTGAGAGCATGGGTCAAGGAGGCCCCGCCCGCTGCAGGCAGCAGACAGCACCCGCACCTCCTGGCGTGATGTGAGATGGAAGAGCGAGACCCCAAAACTTGTGAGGGTCCAGGGGGGGTAGAAAACCCCCAAAACTGCAGCAGAATTGTCCCGTGCTGTGGGAATGCTGAGGCGCTTTAGAGCGCGAGTCAAGGAGGCCCTGCCCCCTGCAGGCAGCAGACAGCACCCCCGCCTCCTGGCATAGTGCAAGATGGAAGAGCGAGTCACCAAAAGTCATAGAGGTCCAGGGGGGCAGAAAACCCCAAAGAATGCAGCAGAAGTGTCCCCTATTATAAACGACCTACCTACAAATCTACTTGCAAGTAAAATACAATAACTGACCCTACTATAACATAAACATTTGAAAATAAATATTAATTATTTATTGTTATAATTCACTCTACAAAAATATTAATAAACTAGAAAACAAGACAGGTAAATAAAATAATTCAGTTTAATATTTAATTCGAAATATTTATAGGAAAGCCAAAAAGATACAATATTAAAAATGACCAAAGCAGCTCACAAACTAAAACACAGACATACGAAACTAATCTTTTCCATTGAACTAAGAACAAATATATATGCATAAAAAATGTAACATTTCCCACGAATAAATACATAAAAATATTGTACTTCCACTCAAGTTCTTAACCCACCTCCATCTTCCAAAATTAAAGTCCACAAAAAAGTGAAAAATAAATACAGTATCCCAAAAAATGCAAAAATGTAAGGTCCAAATTAAATCCATCTTTGTAATCACAGTCATTTGAAACCATAAAAAACAAAACACTTAAAAATTAAACCAAATAATTTTTCTTAAAAAACATTAAAAATAGCCCCAAACGATGCACTCCGACTTACGCACCTATAGAAAAAATAACAAATCCAACCTTACAATACATATATCCCCAAAACAATAGAAATATAACATTACAACTGTGAAACATAGTACACCACATAACTGTGTATTCAATAACATACTACTGCTATGAAACTGCAGTTAGGCTACTGCATTACACTACATACCAATGCAAAATGAAGTATCACTAAGCCACCTTTCCAAACAAAACTAACACCATATGCCACACTAACTACACCTACCCACATCACCCCACCCCTAAAACCCAAAAGAAAAACTTAAGAAAGGTCTGACCTTTTCCGTCGAACATCAACAGTCAACCGCAAATGACACAAATGAAATCCACCTCAAATTACACTAATAGAGTACAAAATACAGGTTGCGGTAATAAAAAAAAGAGAAAGGGGCAGCTAAATGAAAATACAAGCATAGTACCTTGCTACAGAAATCAATAGAAATCAAAAGTGTTTAAAAAAGTAAGTAAAATGTACTAAAATGTTTAAAAAATGCTCAACACAATGTACTGCACAAATATAAATGTATAGGTAATGTATAAATTAAATAGTACTATAAAAATATAACTGTATATTGAATAGTACTTATTAATAAATATCAAACAATATATTATAAAAATGCCTGCTGCCCGGGTTTTCCCACCTGAGTTTTTCCTGCTCACCATTCCTCCCGCCAACAGAAACTCCACCCACCCCAGGACCTACTTAAGGCAAGCCGCAGTGCAACTGTGCAGTGGATGCGTGCAGTGACCGTGCCGCTGGAGTGCCAAAGGCAAACCCATTTGTGTCTGTCCGCCCCTGGACCACGCCCAGCACCAGGAATCCTGGCCCTAGACCCTTCAACACAACACCACAGCCGCCGACGGAGCCAATAAATGCCAACACTACTCCTCCGCCAACCCCCACGACCTCAACACCCACATCAGCAAACTCGCTGCTGCTGCTGCGCATCCCCCAGCATCATGATAGGACCTTTCTCATGGACCCATTGTGATTTCACCTGCAACACCTTCAACGCTGACACTGCCACCTCCAAAAAACCAACGCACGCCCCCACCACTACACCGCACCAATGGGCCACAATGATTCGCAACATCTGATTCCTCAGGAAACACCCCACCAAAATTTGGGACCTTTTCAACAGAAACACACTTGACTTTCTGCTCCTGACCAAAACCATTGCTCAACCCAGCCTCCAACCCAACATCACCAAAGCCATACCGCCCATCTACAAAATCATACCCCAGGACCAAACCCACAAACCAGGCGGAGGACTCGCGATCATCTACAAAAACACAATTGACTGCACCACTTCCACAGACTCGGACACCAACCTCATTGAACGCCTCCATTTCAAAATACGAATGGACTGCAATGCCACCTTTAAGGTAACCTTCGCCTACTGTTCCCCAGGCCCTCGAGGGGTATTTTTCAACTACATCACTGACTTCATAGCTCTCCATCAGATCAACCAACTACATCCTCCTCAGGGACCTCAATTTCCACATGGAAGACACCACAAACCCTAACTCCAATGCCCTCTTCGAAAGCCCCAGCAACCTCGGACTCACCCAGCTCATCCAAGGACCAACCCACACAGCAAATAGAGTCGAGGTCACACCCTCGACCCTATTTCCTCCTCCAACAACAGGATCACCACCTTCCACACAACCCCAGTCACATAGTCCGACCACCACATCATACATTTCAAGATACCCACCCACCAAGCGACCCTACGAGAATAAATCAAAGCACCATTAAGACACTGGGGCAAAATATCCAAAGGAAACTGGATCAGGACCCTACGGGGACACCCACCTGAACCACAATGAGAACCTCGATATCGACACCAAGATCTTCAATAAATGGCTCGCTGACTGTGCCAACCACACCACTCCCACCAGAAAAACCTGAAAAACCAACAAACGACCAATCTGGTACACAAACGACCTCAGAAAGTCCAAGCACCACTGCAAACAACTTGGGAGAAAATGGAGACTCAGCAAAAACACCACCACAAGATCCACATACAAAGCCGCCCTCAACCTCTACCACCAGCAAGTTCGAGACGCAAAAAAAAAGGCCCTAACTCTCAGACTCAAAGCCAGCTCCAACAACAGCAAAGTAATTTTCTCCCTCATCAAGGAGCTCTCCAATCCCTCAGCTGCAAACAACTATATCATATCATACCAAGCACTCTGCAATAACCTCTCAAACTTCTATGGACAGAAGATTGCCAAGATCTACAACACATTCGGCCCACAGCATACTGATGTAAACTCCCCCAACCAGCTCAACACCTCCTTCATCACCAAACAGCATCTAAGCAACTGAAAGTCCCTCTTGAATGAAAAAAACACCACCCTGTTGAAGACCATCCACTCAGGAGGCCCCTCAGACCCATGCCCCCACTTTATATAAAACCTTGGAGGAATCATCATCTCCCCCTCACTCACTGCTATCATCAACATCTTCATAACCACTGCCACCTCCCTGTCTTGCTTGAGAAATGCAGAAGTCAACACCCTATTGAAGAAACCAACTGCGAACCCCAACACCCTTAGCAGCTACATACCCATCTCTTGACTCTTGACTTTTCCAGCTAAAGTCATTGAGAAAGCCATCAATACCCGTCTCTTAGACCACCTAGAACTCCATCAACTCCTAGACAGCTCTCAATCAGGCCTTCACACCAACCACAGCACAAAGACAGGCCTCATTGGGGCCACAATGACATCTGATGCAGCCTCGACTGTGGATAAATGACTGCATTCATCCTCCTCGACTTCTCTGCAGCTTTCGATACAGTCTCCCACAAATCATTCATCTGAAAGCTTCAGCATTTGTGGTTCTGCAGACCAGCCCTCAAGTGGATATCCTCCTTTCTCATGGACAGAACTCAATGAGTTAGACTTCCCCCCTATACCTCAGAACACAAGAAACTGCAGGAGTCCCTCAAGGATCATTGCTCAGCCCAACACTCTTCAATGTCTTCATGAAACCCCTTGCAGACATCGTCAGACACCCATGACATTAACATGGTATCTTATACTGATGATACTTAGCTCATTCTCTCCCTTGCGACTCATCCAGCACCGCCAAAGCAAACTTCACTAACTGCATGAGGAACACCGCTGCTTGGATGAAAAACAACTGCTTCCAGCTCAGCACAGACAAAACCGAAGTCCTAATCTTCGGCAACAACCACTCCCCCTGGGACGCCTCTTGGTGGCCCTCTGAACTTGGCCCCTCACCCACTCCTGCGGACCATTCCAAGAAACTTGGGATCATCCTGGACACCAACCTCTCCATGAGCAGACAGATCAATACCATCTCCTCATAATGCTTCCATATCCTGTGAATGCTACACAAGATTTTCAAGTGGATCCCACTGAACACCATATGAAAGGTCACCTAGGCTCTTATCATGAGTAAACTTGATTATGGAAATGCCTTAAACATTGGAATCCCAGCCCATGTCCTATGCTGACTCCAAACCACCAAGAATGCCACCGCCAGACTCATCCTGATCATCCCGCAAACTAACCACATTTCTCCACACCTTAACAATCTCCACTGGCTCCCAATCCAGGAAAGATGTAAGTTCAAGCTACTCACCCACACCTACAAAGGCCTCCACAACACTAGTCCAGTGTACCTCAACCACTGCCTCAACTTCTACCAACCCACCACACACCCTCGATCTGCGTTCAGGCAAGAGCACATCTCCCTCGCATCAAGAAGACCAGAACCGGAGTTTGCTCCTTCTCATACCTTGCAGCAAAGACTTCGTCAGACCTCCCGAAACTCCCCAGAACCTCCCCCTCCCTCATGGACTTCTGAAGGAACGTCAAGACATATCTCTTCTGAAAGAAACAGGCATGAACCCCCTCCTCCCCCCTCATGCCTGCCCTATTGAGCACCTGGATACCCTCACGGATGATTACAAATTCACACAACATAACATAACATAAAAATAGAAAGTACCATCATTAAAAAAAATGTTTAATAAATAATTATGGCCAATTGAAAAAATGTTTAAACTGTCTTAAAAACACACTACCTGTGATATTATACCAAAAAGTATAAAAAAAATTGTACCACTGTAACATGTAAAAATAAATCTTTGCAAATAAAAAAGTGAAATGGACATTACATATAATAAATGAAATAAAAAATAAAAACGTAAAATTCTTCAGATGTGTTTTCATTATTGTAAAAAAGTATGCAGTGTACCAAAGTAGAAACAACAAAGCAATGTGGGGAAGATGTTAGGTACTAAAGGGTTAATATTTACTATTTCCACTCCAATCTAAACCACTACCAATAATGCACTGTGCAACTTTTCCGTGGTGTAGTTTTAATTCCCCTTTTCAGGTATTGCAGGTGAAAATTCACTTTATTCCGATCTTGGATTATTGCAGCTTTTTCTCACGCTTTGTGCTGGGATAAAAAACTGGGCGAGGGAGAAATTAGGTGAGGACTTCCATTGCTGATTTAGGGTAAAATGCCATGTCACACATTGCCCCGTCATGAGCAGCGATTGTGTACACACCCAAGTTGTTTACTCAAAGCTGGAACAATGTACAAGTGGCTGCCTGAGGGTAAGTAGCAGGACGTAAGCGTTTTTAAAACAAGTCCTTCATCATGGCAATGGCAAGTGCCTTGCTATACCCCACCCATTCAGACAATGACCACAGCTCAAATGACTCCTGTGGCCATCTGACAGGGTGCAACGGTTGGGTAAGGACCCAGTTCCCCAGGACAAACCCTTGCCCCGTTCACTTAGCTGAACTGTGGCCTCAATCCTCCAACCTCTATGTGCAGACACCATTACTACAACCGGCATGAAGGAGTTAGGAGTCAGGATTTAAGGATGGGCAAAAGTCATTGTACAATATGCCCACCTATTTCCCTGGAATCAGCACTTAAAAGGGAGGAGACTGCAATGCAAGAATCCAATCGGGATGATAGGAGCGGGAGCAGAGTTGGGAACTATTAGTAGGTAAAATAAAATGGCTCTTTTTTTTGGGATTGATGCTGTTGGTTTGTAGTCTCTGTGCACTGGGGATCTGCTAAACAAGCACTAGTGCATGTGCTCTGACCCTTAAAACATTTCATATTTGGGCTATACTCCTATTCAAATTAGCTATAAGTCCCTGGTATATGTTATAAAGTGTACCCAAGGCCTGTACGTTACTACCAGACTGCAGCACATATTGTGCCACCACTAGAGTGACAATGCAAAACATGACTGCAGGCCTCCCACCAGTAATTTGGCTGTGCAAGTGTAAACTGCAAATTCAACCTGTCAAAATAACCCCTTTTGAAATGCCTTAACCCTCCTTTTAAATTTTATATTAAGCCACCCCTAAGTAGGGTTTAAATGCCCATAAGGCAAGGTGCGTGATATTTAAAAGTAGGTCTGTAAAATTTTAATGTTCAAAAATGCTCTTACTGTGACAATGCCCTAAAAGCTATTTTCACTGTAGAAGGGTTAGCTGTTTCATAGGAAGCATTTGAATACATTATTAGAGTTAATAAAGCTATCTCCGCCTAGGATCCAAATACAAAGTTCATTTTTGGACTTTTTAAAAATATTTATTACATTTCCCTTCATTGGTAAATTCGGATTTGTAACAAATAATTTACAAAAGGTAACTTTAAAAAGTCACCTTTCACTTGCCTAAAGCCTGTAGAAGCCCATTTTCATGAGCTTTCAACTGTCACTCAGGGACTGAATAGCTCCTTGATGACAAATGAATTGGCTCCCAGAGCTGAGACAAAAGGCTTGTGTGTGGGAGGTGTCCTGTTCCTCTGACAAGATGACCACCTGGGCAGTGCCTAGGAACGTAATTATCTTCTAAATGGCCTACCCTGTCACAGGCAGATGTAGCTCACACCTGGGCCTGCCCTCTCTAATGTCCTTCTAGCCAGCTAGGCATCAATGCCAGTTTGGAGCTTACCTGTCTTCGACGATGAACGCACTGGGACCTGTCTCTTCAGCAACCCACCGTCAGCGAACCTCGCTTTGTATCCAGCTTGCAGCATGTCCCAATGATGACTAGTCGATAATCACCCTCTCTCCCTAAAAGTTTCTAGGTCAGAAGGAAAACTTTCCACCGGGATGAACCTGGTTCCTGTATCTTACTAGTAATCCATAGTAGTCTACCATCACTTTTGACTTTGACCCGGCGTAGCGTGTCCAGTCGCCCGTACTGGCGCTTTATGCTTTTTAACGCTATTTTTATCTAAAACTTTAAAAACTTATATCTCCTCTTCCCCTTATTGGATTGTTGTTGTTCTTTTGGTGTAATTTTACTCATTAAAATATTCTCACTTTTTATAAATTGCAGTGGGGTTTTTATTGTGTTGTGTTTTTGACTTTTTGTTTGTTTTGGTACTTCAAAATGTTTTATACATTTTCTTAAGTTAAGCCTGTCTGCTCTGTGCCAAAGCGACCAGGGGTTGGGTTTAGGTTTAAATTACTGAAACCTTTAATGGACCTAACAAGAACAGTAATATTATTACTTTTGGTGGACTTCCATACCCCCCCAACTAATAATCCCCTTTCTCACAGTAGAGAACACCATCCCAGACTTTGTGGTGCTGCAGGACTGGAAAGATGCTAATGGACTCTCCTCACTCACCATACAGGATAGGATACATTTTATAAAGCGCACTTACACCCGTGTGTGTCAAGGCTGTAGGCAGACGGAGGAGAGGAGAGAAGTGTAAGACAGCCAACTAGGATGAGAATAGCCATGTTTTCAGCAGCTTTCTAAAAGCCAGTAGAGATTCCGTGTTGGAAATGGGGGAAGGCAGGGAGTTCCAGAGTTTGGCGGCCGCTACAGAGAAGGAGCGACCGCCTCACCTGGCCCTGTGGTATCTTGGAGAGATCAATTTTTTTGGGGAATAGGATCTCAGAACTCTCCCGAGGGTATACCATTGGAACATGGTTTTCAACTGCAGCGAGCCTTTACTATGCACAGCCTTATATACTGTGCTCAGAACCTTGAAGGAGATGCGTTTCCTAATGGGAAGCCAGTGCAAGGCACGAATCTCCTCCATGGCAGATAGTTGCTTTGGAATGTTCAGGATCAACCTTGCTGCTGCATTCTGAACAACCTGAAGCTTGTTCAGAAAGGTCGCATTGATGTTGAGGTATAAAGCATTGCAGTAATCAAGCCGCGAGGTGATAAGTGCAATGATGGTGGACCAATGCAATTCAGACGGGATAAATGGTAACACCTTTCTAAGGATCTTTAAAATATAGAAATAGCTGCTGACCATGTGGTTGACCAGAGATCGAAGGTCAGATCCTCGTCGAAAATGACCCCTAGATTTTTTGCTGTCTTAGCTCGGACAGGAAGGGGACCACAGTCTGCCGGCCACCAGGCACTTGACCAGATGGAGTTCTGTAAGCCAAAAACCAGTATCTCGGTCTTATCAGCATTAATCTTAAGGGAGTTACCCTTCATCCAGCAGATAATGCTTGCCATGCACTGGTTGAATTTCTCCGCAACCAATTGCAATTCATTAGAGATGGAGACAATGATTTGCATGTCGTCCGCATAAGAGATCACCTGGAAACCAAATGATCTCACCAGCTCAGCCAGGGGGGTCACATAATGTTAAATAGGGTGGGGCTCAGTGAGGAGCCCTGAGGCACCCCACATGGAAGACTGAAGGCCCTAGCTCTAAAACCTCCACAGATAACGATGTTCGTTCTCTTTTCTTCTAAAAGAATGGAGGAGCTGCAGGGCTTTACCAATAACTCCCACTTCCAGCAGACACTGAAACATGCGCGTCGGGGACACGGAATCAAAAGCTGCCGACAGGTCGAGCATAATCAACACCGCCGATCCTCCCTGATCTACCTGTATGCGGATATGGTCAGTGGCTGCAATAAGGGCAGACTCAGTGCTGTAACCGGAGTGGAACCCATTCTGGGAGTGGTCTAAGCTCTCCTGGGACTCAACATGATTCATCAGTTTGGTGTTGATGAATTTCTCCGCAATTTTAGTGGGGGCGGGGAGAAGGGAGATAGGGCGATAGTTTTTCAGCTCAGAGGGATCGGCGTTAGGTTTTTTAAGGAGTGGTGAGCCAATAGCTCCCATCCAGGTAGCCGGATAACTCCCGGATAGGAGACTGTTGTTGATTACCGAGCACAGGAAGTTAGCTACAGGGTCAGGAACCAGTTTAAGTATAGAGGTCATACAGGGATCTGATGGTGCGCCGGATTAGAGGTCCATTAGGAGTTCTTTAGTTTGTTGAGCAGTAATTTGAGGGAAGGAGATAAGAGCATGCTTCTCACGGTCCTGAGTAACCTCCTCAGCACCTTTCGGTTGCCGGTACAGGAAAGGTGGTCCACTGTAATGAATAAGATACATGAGTAGAATACCATAAATCAAGGCGAGAAAATAACTCTTATTGAATGAAGGATTTTGCAGAGACTATGAAGAACTGGGAGAATCCTAATTTTGTGGCATGAAGTTATGATTGAGAACTTCTTTTATAAAATAAATATAGTACAGGATATCACAAATCTCCTGTCGCTTCACAGGTGTAGCAAAAATATGTCACACTGATTGGGCCCAGACATTAACAAGCCACTTAGAATGAAGCCCTTTGTTTATGAGTATCCTTTTATAAGTGTTCTAGCTAGATTCCTTTGATCACTATCTGTTGACCCACATTAAGATTGTTATTAATCATTGAGTCCCTGGGATGTTTGTACCAACTTAACAATTCGGCCATTTGTCCTTCTGACTGGGGTGACAAAGGCTCACTGCAGTGATAAAGCATCATAGAGAGTAGAAGCACAACTATCGGTTCTGTCTTTCTAATTAAACGATTTTGCATTTTGCAAAAGGTGCGAATCACTATATTTAACCATTTGCTAATGCAAAATCGCCTTTCAAGATGTATGAAAGGCTTTATAGTCGCATTTTTTGCGATTACCTAAAAGTGCAAAAGCCAATAGGGAATCGCAGTTTGTGATTCTGTAAGCACATATACCAAGTCAATGGTAACCATGTGCAGTTTTTGGAAAATGCACAAAAATGCATTTTTCAAAGTGCCAAGTAGTGGACACATGCCCATAGTGCATGTGTGAGCTTTATATGTGCACATTTGTTTTGGGGTGCTTCAGGGGGGCTTTAGGCCTCCTGGCACCCTTGGTTTTGCATTACCTAATTTGCGATTACCAATTAGGTAATTGCAAATTAGCTAATGCAAAACTATTCTCACCTGTGGGCCTTTAGACCCATAGGAAAGAATGGAGTAGTATTCCCATAATAGCGATTACCTAATTGCAAATCTTTAGGAAACGATATTAGGTAAGCGCTATTTTCTACATACCATTTTGCATTCATTAAATAGTGATTACCTAAAATTAGCTATTTAAGGAATGCCAAATGGATTTTTGATACATGTGGCTCTTAATCGTTAGTGTCATTCTCTGTTTTACCTTTACACATAACTTGCATCTTTACAAAACCTTAACATGGTAAACACAGGCTCCCTTCATGATTAACAGATGCCCCCTTCATACTGCCCATGGATTAGTCCATGAGAGGTAGCAACCCAAACCACAACTGTGGTATTATCATATTCACACCTAAATCCATGCTTAAAGCCTGGATCACTTAGGGATATAAAGTTGGGCCCAGGTCTCTATCACTGCATGCCCGCCTCGGATGCATCTGCATCTGACCTTGCGGTACCTATAATGCGCTCATTTGCTTTGGTTGTTTAAAAGAATGAAATTACTTCCAAGCACATAAAATGGCTTACAAAGAAACATCAACCACTAGTACTACATTTGTAGAACAACTGTACACTAAGGGGCATTTTTATCAAATTATCACGCAGCGCAGCAAGTCACCTTGCTGTGCTGCTCTGCGTGACAGGGAAAGGACAGGAATGCAGCGTATTTAACAATATACAGCACATTCCTGCCATTTCCCAATGTGCAGTCTAGAGCAAAGGCAGACACCCTTGCACCATGGTGCAAGGGTATCGGTGTTGTTAGTAGGATTGTTTTGTGCAGGAAGGGACACCTTGCTGTACAAAAATAATCATATGAGGCATCTTCCTCTTTATATGTATGCAGGACACATAGAAAGAGGAAGTAACAAGGAGAAATAAAGATATTTCTCCTCGTTATGCCTTACATGGAGAGGCATAGCCTTTTGTTGCATTTCTAGGTCTATCACTAATGATAAATCTGGGAATGTGCCAAAATCCATGGGTGGATGTGTGGGAACACCCACTCTCCACGATTGAAACGCCGCCCTGGAGCAGATTAATGCAACGTAGCGATTTGCTCTGCATTGCACTATTCTGGATTTATCAAGCCGCTCAAGGACAGGTAAGGTGGCCTTGCATGGCTTGATAAATCAAATTTAAAGGTTGCATCTCGTTGCGTGGGGGATACATATGCCCCCTAATATTATTCTGCAGTAAAGGACATAGCAAAGCTTCTTTACAGAAGGACCACACACATCTCCTTAAAAGGTTACAGCATGGCAAAAATGCAAATGCGCCCTCCTTCTCCAAAAAGGTGGCCTTGCATGGCTTGATAAATCAAATTTAAAGGTTGCATCTCGTTGCGATAGATACATATGCCCCCTAATATTATTCTGCAGTAAAGGACATAGCAAAGCTTCTTTACAGAAGTACCTCACACATCTCCTTAAAAGGTTACAGCATGGCAAAAATGCAAATGCGCCCTACTTCTCCAAAACAAAATCCAAATTTAAAAACAGTAGTGAATTCTACAATAAATTGGGACGTAGATGGGGACCAAAAGCTTCACATAAGCAGTAGTTTAAGGCTTTGAATAGTGCTGCTTCTTTAAACCACTGGTTCTGCTTTTTATCTTAAGCTATTGCATTAAAATTAAGTGGGGCTTGAATGACTCTATCTTTGCACGATAATGTGTCACCTTGGCAATCCCTGACACATTATCTTTGCACGATAATGTGTCACCTTGGCAATCCCTGGGGTTTCGACACCTCAGTTTCTCTCATCCGATATTTTTCTTACGAAACAGCATTCTTAACAGAAATAAGGTAACCCTGCCTTCAAATTTACAAATGGAGTTGAAGAGGGTCCCAGCTGTCTTCCTGATCCCCTCGATCATCGCCTTTTTTTTTTTGTTTAATAATTTTTTATTGAGTTTTTAAAGAAATAAAAACAGCATTACACAAGAACACATGGCAAGTACAATATAACAATTGATATATAGGAAAAAACATGTCTGATTAGCTAGGAGAACAGAGAAAAGAAAGAAAAGAAAAAGAAGAAAAGAAAAAGAAGGAGAAGAAAAAGAAAAAGAAAAAGAAAGAAAGAGAGGAAACAAAAAGACGAAATTAAAATATAAAATGAATATATATAAAGTGAAAACAAAATAAAAATTAAGCTAGAGATTGAGATGCAGGTGGATACAGAGAGAGATATGAGGTGAAAGGTAACCACAATAGATCAGATTTAATCTTCTGAGGTAAGAAAAGAGAAGAAACATTAGCAATTCTGTGTTCATCACAAATGTAGTTCCACCATGTTGATGAAGATAATTTAGAGTTATCTTTCCAGCAGGACAAAATTACTTTAAATGCAAGAGCAATAAAAAGGTCAAGCAATAACGAAGGAGGAGAAGAAACATCAAAAGCCGGTGAGGCAGTACCCAAAAAAACATTCTGCATTGTTAATGGAAGATTACAATGGAATATCTTCATGCATATAGACCAAATAGATTGCCAAAACTTCAATACATTAGAACATTCATATAATTGGTGAGTTAAGGTCCCAGTGGGCATAGAACACGACCAACAAAGTAGGGAAGAGGAAGGGGAAAACTTGTAAATACATAGAGGAGTAATGAGAGCTCTACTATAGATGAAGTATAAAGACTGAGTAATGCGTGCAGCACCAGAGGTTTTAAATAACTTAAGCCAGAATTTATCCCAAGAAGTAATAGAAAAAGATAGGGATAAATCTGCTTCCCAAAGTAATTCAGTGTGTGATTTAGGACATACAGAGACAGGAGACGACAACATCTTATAAATAGACGCAGCTTTGGGTCTGAGATCCTGAGGAATATTATATATAGGAGTGGTAGGAATAAGTGAAGGTGAAGTTAAAGGAAAACTGTTAGTAGTTAAATAGGACTTTAAAGCAGAAGAAATCAAGAGATATTCATGAAGAAAGGAGTTGGGCAAATTATACTGAGACTGCAGTTGGGAGAAGGAAATAACAGAGTTATGAGCCACCAGCTGATAGACAAATAGAATTCCCTTTTCCTTCCAATGTTTGTAACAGAACGATTTGCGCCTGAATTTAATAAATGCATTATACCAAATAGAAGCGGATAAAAAACATTGGTATGGGTCAAGACCGGCAGACAAAGTATTATATAATAAGTTTTGGGAGTATTTCAAAATAGGATTATTAGAAATGAAAGTGCAATTAGACATATATATTATGTTTTGGAAAGAAAAGTCATTTAATAGGGAGCGTTCAAATGTGATCCAGCGGGGCATAGGGTCATCAGCAAAGTCATGGATTAAGGCAAAATACTATCTAATTAAAAATGCAGAATGATATAATTTAAAATCAGGAAAGCGGACACCACCTTCAGTTTTGGGACGTTTAAGTTTTGCAAGGCCAATACGGGGATGTTTATTGTTCCATAAAAATTTGATACAAATAGAATTAATTTGAGAAAAATATGAAACGGGAATCCGAATAGGTAACATGGATAATGTGTAATGAGGCACAATCATCATTTTAATAGTATCTAGTCTACCCCACCATGATAGATGGAGAGGGGACCAAGAGTGAAGTAATTTCTGTATTTTAGTAATTAATGCATTAAACGAGAAACTGATAATATTAGAAAGAGTAGAGGAGAACCAAATACCAAGATATTAAATTTTTGTTCGACACCAGGTAAAGTTAGTGTTGGTAAACATATATTGATAACAAAGAGGATTTAAGGGTAGTATCTCTGTTTTAGAAAAATTCAACTTATATCCGGAAATGCTAGAATACAGTTGAACTTCATGTAAAAAGGGAGGTAGGGAAGAAATAGGATTTGACATATAAACCAAAATGTCATCAGCATATGCCGACAATTTCGTTTCAGTGAAATTATGTATAAAACCTGAAATCAGAGAATTGACACATATACGCTCAAGAAAGGGTTCTAGACACAAAACAAATAACAGAGGAGAAAGAGGACAGCCCTGACGAGTTCCTCTATACAAAGGGAAGTAACAAGAGAAATGACTGTTGACGAAAATACTAGCACGAGGGGCAGAGTATAACAGTTTAACATATGAGATAAAATTCGGTCCAAAACCATACCATTGAAGGGTATTAAACATGAATTGCCAATTAATACGGTCAAAAGCCTTCTCAGCGTCCAGGGATAATGCTGCAAGGGGAGATTGGTACTTCTTACCATAGGAGATGACATTGGAAAACATTCGAGCATTATCAGCAGCCAATCTGCCCTTAACAAAACCAGATTGATCAGTTTTAACCAGCAATGGGATAATATTCTCCAGACGAGAGGCGAGGATTTTAGCAAAAATCTTACAATCATAATTAATTAATGAAATGGGTCGGTAATTTTTACAAAGGGTATGTTCTTTATCAGGTTTGGGAATAAGGACAATCAGAGCTTCCATGAAGGAACCAGTTGCCTTAGAATCAAGAAGAAAGGAATTAAAAAGGGTGAGAAGTTTAGGGGCAAAAATAGATGAAAAAGTGGAGAAAAATTCAGCTGAGAGGCCATCAGGTCCAGGTGCTTTAGACTTTTTAAGGATTTAATAGCATCTGTAATTTCTTGGAGGGTAATCTCAGCTTCCAATAAATCAAATTTGTCTGATAAGGAAGGGGGTTTAGGGAGGCCATCAAAAAAGTGTGCATATTTTGAGTGGAGGGGTTTGTGTCATCAGAATAGAGAGACTGGTAATAATTTTGAAACGTAGAAGAAATATCTTCATCAGAGGACATCAGTTTATTGGTAGATTCATTAAGAATAGGACCAATATTCTTACGTTCAGATTTAATCTTTAGGAAATTGGCCAACATTTTGCCAGCTTTATTTTGACCTCCGTGATATTTGGACTTAATTTTAAGCAAGACATTGCAAGCATCAACTGTAGCAAGTTTGTTAAGAGCAGATTTGACCTTAACTAGTTCATGAAGTGTTAGAGGGGATTTAGAAGTAAAGTAAATATGTTCCAAAGACTTGAGTTGTTGTAGCATAGAAGTATACTTGGCCTTGGCAGTTTTCTTCTTTCTTGCAGAATATGCATTCGTGAATGCACGAAAAGAGGCCTTAAAAGCATCCCAAGTATTAGGAATAGTTGTGTCCAAAGGGTTATTAATATTAAAAAATTCATTGATAAAACTAGTGGCCTCAGAAATGAAGTCACTATCTGATAACAAAAAGTTATTAAATTTCCAACGACCACATTTTGGAGTATTCGGGGATAAATCAAAGGCAGAAAGGACAGGAGCATGATCAGAAATAAAAATAGATCCAATCTCAGAAGACTGGATGGAGGGGAGTAAGGATTTACTGACCAAAATATAATCAATTCTAGAACGAGTCTGGTGAACATTAGAAAGAAATGTAAATTCAAAAGAATCAGGGTTACAGGTCTTCCAAACATCAAATAATGGACGCGTGGCAATGGCAGACTGAATAGATCTATGGGATTTGTCTGGATTAAATTTGCATTTAGACTGTCGATCAGAAAATGGGTCTAACCACTGGTTAAAGTCACCAGCAACAATAATGTTAGGATTATCAATGGAGGAGAGTAAAATCTTAATGTAATTCCAAAAGTCAGGATCTGGCTTAACTGGGCCATAAATATTAAGTAAAACAAGCTCTTTATTATGAATAACCACCTTAGCCATTACCCAGCGTCCATCAGTATCACATTGTGTAGAAACAATTTGTACATGCAATGACTTGTGAAAAAGAATAGCGACACCCCCCTTACGATTAGATGCTGGAGAGAACACAACTTGTCCTACCCATTGCCTTTTCAATTTGAGAGATTCTATATCATTACAATGCGTTTCTTGTAGGAACGAGACATGAGAATTCAATCTAGACAAATGAGAAAGTACCTTCTGTCTTTTAAAGGGATGTTCCAGACCACGAACATTCCACGTGACAACGTTACACATAAAGGGAGGAGGGGTAGGAGGTACATGGATGGAGATGATACACTTCAGGAGGGATGCTGAAAATCAAAAAATACCATTTAGTAGGAAAAAAGATAAGACAATATACACAGTAACAAGTAACGCAACAAAGCACATGCATCATACAAAATACAAGAGATGGACAAATAATGAAAGATAGAAAAAGAAAAAGAAATAGAAAAAAGAAGAGATAGATCAAGGAAAGATATCCAGATCTAAGACGAAGAGTAAACGAATGGAGCATGGGGCGCAACAGCACCAAAGACAGACGGAACGACAGAGAGAAAGATAAAAGAGATAAGAAAATGAACAGCCATAAGGAATTAGATAAAGAAGAAAGGAAATAAATTAGATACGTTGGGCAGAGCCATCAGCAGAATTTAATGAGAGACTTTGGAGAAAAGACTTCAATTTAGCAGGATCATCAAATGAGAGTGTCGAGCCTTCATGAGTGATTTTACACAAGCAAGTGTGCAAAATGCCACAACGAATATGCAATTGTCTCATCAGAGGGCGGAGAGCCAAGAATTCCTTTCTTCTTGCATTAGTTGCATTGGAGAGATCCTGAGAAAGATAAACTGTGTGACCGGACCATATGAGGCGACGCTTCACTTTTGCTGCTGTAAGAACGCGCATGAGATCTGTAAATTCCAGAAACAACATTATAATTCCTCTAGGTCTCGAAGCATTTGGTTGAAAACGTCCAAGACGATGAGCACATTGGATATTTAGTGAAGGTTCTAGAGGAAGATCAAAAAGTTCTGACAGGAACCTCTTTAGGAAAAGAAGGAGGTCTGGACCTTCAAGATTTTCTGGTAGACCATAAAGACGAAGGTTATTACGTCTATTACGATTTTCAAGATCCTCAGTATGAAGCTTAAGATGTTGAATTTCCTGTTCTAGGATAGGAATCTTGGTAGAAACATCATGTAAATCACTGATGCGTTGTTCCATGTCGAACACCTTAGCTTCCATACTGATCCAAAAGTCTTCAATTTGTTGAAGCTTCTCATTGGTTGAAGACATAAAAGATTTCAGCCCCCTCACCTCATCCAGAATGGTATCAAGGACAGGATTTTGAGATGACAAGATGGGAGAGGGGGGGTCATTTTTAGCCCTCTTGGGCTTAGTACCAGAAGATGAGGCTTTGACAGAAATTGGAATTTCACTAGCCATCGTGAAATGCCTGGAAGGACGATGAATAACCTTTAATGGAGGTCTCAATCTGCCCATAAGCAAAATAAGCACACTGCAAAGGTAGACAAGGGCGCAAAAGAAATGTCAGTTAACCAAAGAAAAACATCTCATCCTCTTTCCATGTTCTGAGAAAAAAAGTGTGCAGTCAACATCCAAGAAGAGAGTCAGTGCAGAAAGAGAAGGAAAAAAAAAAAGGTGGAGTAGAAGGCACTTTCATGAATTAAATAGTATAAGGTGCGATGACTAAAAAAACCACAATGGCTACATGGGCAAGTGATCATATTTGAGAAGTAGCAACAGCTACAATAGCCATGGAGCATAGGAGAAAGAAAAAAAAAAACTTTGCTGTGCGTTTAAAAGACAAAACGCCGGTTTTACCTCAGAAGAGTTCAGGAGCAGCGAGCGGCAAGCGCAAAATGGCGGCCGCTCGCAATTACGTGAAGAGAATCACCGCCGCTGCCACTGGGTCACACTCAACTGTAATCAAAGTCGGAACGGCTCCAGGTGCCGCTCCGACCCTTCAGAAGCCTCAGGCAGTCATCGAGAGAACTCCAACGCCGGAGAGGAAGGCTGAAAAATAAAGGAAAGTTCCACGTCCGAGCGGAGCTCAGGTGAAAGCCGCCATCATGCCGCGCCACGTGACCATGCCCCCCTCTCGATCATCGCCTTTTAATGAAGCCACAGGAATTTGTGTATGATAGAAAGAAGATGTCTAACAAACCAGGGCTGTCTCATGATGGGCTATGCAGGTTGAACCGAGCACTTGCTTTTATGCGCCGGCAGTGCGCAATATTTCTCCGACTATGGGCCTGATTACAAGCTGAGACGTTATTTATTGCCCTTGATAAATAGCGATACCATGGGGCATGTTGTTTATCAAGTGTGATAAATAACACCTATTATGAGTTTATGGAAAATAACATGCAGATTTGGGATTTTAATGCACCCAAAGTTGCATGATACGGTAAATACTGTATGTTTTCCCCTGTTAAATGAATGTTGGGATGTTTATCTCACCTGATAATTATTGGATGGGTTAAATAAAACCAAAGTAATAATTCCGTCCCATGTGTAAATGGGGGTTTACGCATGGGACGGAATTAACCGCCCAACTTGTAATCAGGGCCATAGCGCGTTATTCTACACAGAGCAGCTCAGAAACATAAAGAGGCAAATCCTGCACACTGTATCCAAGTTGAACTGTCCGCAAATCAAGCCCCAGCTTGGAAAAATAAAGGGTTATATTAATTCACTTTACACATAGTTAACAGAGCCCAGGTTAGCCAAGTGTTGCCAAATCAATCAATCAATCAATCTATCTATCTATCTATATACCTGTATGTATGTCTGTCTATCTATAGAGATGCGAAGAGAGAGTGAAATAGGCTGTTTATTCATGAGTCATGATGCCCCCTCAAAAGTGGTACTAGATTGCAGATTGTACTTTGCTTATGGACATACACGGCTTATGCCTTGCCATTTTTTCATGTGTATTTGTTTTAGCAAAAGGTATTTAAGAAAAACCTGAGTTCAAGGGGTTAAATGTATGCAGTGTGGTAAAAGCACCCTAAGGATACTTCATAACTACTAGGTGAGTTATTTCCCTGTGTACAGTGATTGTTACTTGCAATCTGTGAAACAATAAAAAGTAATTTTCTTGTATCAATTTTGCTGTGGTAATAAACTCTAATTTGAGCTTTGCACTGTAGTAATAAATCTATGAATGTGTGTTTATTTGTACAGTTGTCCTTAATAACGTGATGTTGGGCCACTTTTATTTTTACTGCCATGCCTTAAATAGAGCATGTTATGCATGTTCAGTAGGTGACCACTGCCCTTCCGTCAGCAGCACAGATGTGAAGTGACCAAGGGTTCCATCCCTGTGTAAGTCAGTTAATGGTGACTTTGCTACTGTGACCCTAATCTGTATGATTATGGTCCAGTGCTGTGTAATATTGACCCAGAGTTGCATGACATTGGGTCAGCATTATCCAGTGTTGTGTGCAATCTTTGGCTAGTGTTGAGTAATCATTAGCCAGCACTGCGTGAGTTGAGTTTGTGCCAGCATTGTGTTATACTTGCTCATTGATTGATTCAGTATTGTGTGCTCTTGACGCAATTCTGTAATCCTGTTCCAGGATTATGGTCAATTGCTGTGCAATCCTGGCAATCTTGGCCTAGTGTGTGTGAACTTGGCTTTTTGAT
Organism: Calotriton arnoldi; assembly: GCA_963921515.1. Classification (NCBI taxonomy): domain Eukaryota; kingdom Metazoa; phylum Chordata; class Amphibia; order Caudata; family Salamandridae; genus Calotriton; species Calotriton arnoldi. Next base: position 270,741 of record CAWUFW010010504.1, read on the forward strand.
GTGCGAGCTTAGCTCAGAATTGTGCACTGCGAGGCAACTTTACAGTCTCAAGAAATGCATAAGTCCTACCAGTCATTTGCGTTCTTTATGATGTTTACTCTTTAGTACTTAATAGTTGTGTTCTATCATCCATTCTCCTTCTGTAAACAAAATAGAAGATGGTGCATATTAGTTTATCAGTGAACCAGGTCTCACAACCAGTGTGAAAGTAGCAGTACTATCTGCACCAGGGGCCATATTAGGCACAGTTACCTGGGAGCGCAACAGGCTTCTGAACCCATTTTTGCAGCTCCGTGACCCTGACGCTTTACATAAGGGTCCGTAAATGTTTGTGTGGTCCCTTCTGTGATAGAGATAGCACTGGAGCACATATACAATTGAGAGAAACGTTTTGCCTCTGCACCCGTGCAGTAACATGGGCTCGGGAGCAGAGGCAAAAATTCCGTCAGAAGACGGACGGACTGTGCACCAAACAGCGGTGGTGCACAGTCAGTGCACGCTCTGAGGGATTCCTATTCACCCTTTGACGTGCAGGCAGGTGCCGCCTGTGCAGTGAAAGACAGGGTGACTGCTTCAAGCAACCTGCCTGGGGGCAGCCCACTGATTGTAATAGGGCACACATGTTTAAAGGTGCACTGTGGCACAAACAGGGTCAGTGCGCCCATTACATAATATGGGCCCAGGTGTGTACACACTCACATACACAAACCCACAATCACTGCCACAAGATCAGATGTACAGACAACTTTAGCATTCATACACAAAAACTCTCCACAACCAAAAAACGTGGGCCCAGGTTTACTAAGGGCTTGCATGGCCACTGCGTAACACAACGCGATGCAAGGCAACATTGTTTTGCTGCGTTTTGTTGCACCTAATGTTAGTATATCTGGGCAAATATTTATTCATTTTGCCATTGCTTATTCATTTTCATGTCTGGCATTAGGCAAGACCTTTTTAAAAAACATATTTAAAAATGTGTACATATACATACCTACACTGCAATCAGTTGCCTTTATTCTTTGGTCTGTTGTAATGTCATTTTAATTTTGCTTCCATCCACAACAGCCTACCCCACATGGCAATGGGGCAGCCCACTTCAGCCATTGGCTTTCTTCATTGTGAGTTACAGCACAGGTGCACATATGCTTTTTAAGTAGTGCCCTTCTTCGTCACTTCTTGCAGCTTTGGTTGGTGTGTAGACTGTACCCTGGTGGGCATGATAGTGCTCTTGGTATTGTGTGATTATTACTCTGTAGGGGTGTGTGAGTTTTCAGTAGTGTGTCACTGCTAGTGCATAATGGGTTGAGTGCTGCTAGTACAGCATGACTATTACTCAATGAGAAGTGTGAGCTGGGATTCCGATGTAGAGTGCGTTTCTGTAATCAATTCTACTTGTGATAAGAGCCTGGGTGAACTTTCAATCAATCAATCAGGGAATTGTAAGCGCGCTACTCACCCGTGAGGGTCTCAAGGTGCTGATGGGGGGGGGGTCCGCAGATCTGTTTAGCCGAAGGGCCAGGTCTTGAGGGTCTTCCTGAAGGTGTTCAGGGAGGGGGCGCGTCTGATGTCTGCCGGTAGCTCGTTCCAGGTCTTGGCTGTAATGTGAGAGAAGTATCTTCCGCCTGCTCTGACTCTGTGGATGCGCGGGGTTTCGGCCAGTGCGAGGTTGGAAGATCGGAGGTTTCTTTTAGGTACGTGGAAGTTGATTCTGTCGTTGAGGTATTTGGGTCCGTTGTTGTGTAGGCATTTGTAGGCGTAAGTGAGGATTTTGAAAGTGACTCTTTTCTCCACGGGGAGCCAGTGGAGACTTCGTAGGTGTTGGCTGATGTGTTCGTGTCGAGGGATGCCGAGGACGAGTCTGGCAGCGGTGTTTTGTACTGTCTGGAGTTTGCGGAGTAGGGACTTGTTGATGCCGGCGTAGAGTGCGTTTCCATAGTCCAGTCTGCTGGTGATGAGTGCGTGGGTGACTGTCTTCCTTGACTCAGGGGGGATCCACTTTACGGTCTTACGGAGGATGCGGAGGGTGTTGAAGCAGCTGGAGGTGACGGCGTTGACCTGTCGGTTCATGGAGAGTGATGAGTCGAGTACGATGCCGAGGTTCTTGGCGTGGTCTGAGGGGCTAGGTGGGCTTCCGAGGGCGGTTGGCCACCAGGTGCTGTCCCATGCAGAAGGGGTGGTACAGAGGACGAGGACTTCTGCCTTCTCGGCGTTGAGCTTCAGGCAGCTGTTGGTCATCCAGACTGCGACGTCTTGCTTTCCTTTCTGGAAGTTGAGTTTGGCAGTGGTGGGGTCTTTGGTGAGGGAGAGGATGAGCTGGGTGTCGTCTGCGTAGGATACGATGTTGAGAGCCGTGTTGTCGGATGATGGCTGCGAGGGGGGCCATGTAAATGTTGAAGAGGGTGGGGCTCAGTGATGAACCCTGTGGGACTCCGCAGGTGATTTTTGTGGGGTCGGAGAGGAAGGGTGGGAGTCTGATCCTTTGGCCTCTTCCGGTGAGGAATGATCGGATCCAGTCTAGGGCTGTTCCTTGTATGCCTGCGTCGTGTAGTCTGACGACTAGTGTGCGATGGGAGACAGTGTCGAAGGCCGCTGATAGGTCGAGTAGGATGAGGGCTGCGGAGTGGCCTTGGTCCAGGAGGGTACGGATGTCGTCTGTGGCGGGGAGTAGGGCGGTCTCTGTGCTGTGGTTGCTTCGGAATCCGGATTGGGACGGGTCGAGGACGGCGTTCTCTTCAATGAATCGTGTCAGTTTCCTGTTGACTGTTTTCTCTGCAACTTTGGCTGCGAAGGGGAGGAGCGAGATGGGCCGATAGTTCTTGAGGTCGGTGGGGTCAGCTGTGGGCTTCTTGAGCAGGGGTCTGACTTCTGCGCGCTTCCAGTCGTCTGGGAAGGTGCCTGTTTTGAAGGTGGTTTTGATGGTGCGTTGTAGTTTGGGTGCGATGGCGGCCACAGCTCTGTGGTAGATGTGAGGGGGGCAGGGGTCGTTGGGGGCCCCTGAGTGGATGCTTTTCATGGTCGAGGCGGCGTCTTCGGCCGTGATCGGTGTCCAGTTGGATATGGTGGGCTGGCTGGTGTTTCTGGGGGGCGGGGGGCCGTCTGTGGTGCCTGGTGGATGGTCGATGAAGTTGTCGTAGAGGTTTTTGATCTTGAGGTGGAAATAGGTTCCAAGCTTGTTGCAGAGGTCTTGGGATGGGGTGATGTCTGTGGCTTTGCTACGTCTAATGTTCAGTGGGATCCACTTAGAAATCTTCCGTAGTATTCACAAGATGTGGCAGCATGATGAGGGGACAACGTTGATCTGTCTGCTCATGGAGAGGGGGTGTCCAGGATGATACAGAGGTTCTTGGCATGCTCCACAGGGATGGGTGGGGGACCAAGTTCAGTGGGCCACCAAGAGGTGTCCCAGGGGGAGTGGTTGTTGACGAAGATTAGGACTTTCGTTTTGTCTGTGTTGAGATGGAGGCAGTTGTTTTTCATCCAAGCAGCGACATTGTTAATGCAGTTGATGAAGTTTGCTTGGCGGTGCTGGATGAGTTGGTAAGGGAGAGGATGAGCTGTGTGTTGTTGGCATATAATACTAGGTTGATGCCGTGGGCTTTGATGATGTCCACAAGGGGCGTCATGTAGATGTTATAGAGTGTGGGGCTGAACGACGATCCTTGAAGGACTCCACAGATTAGTTTCTTGGATTCTGAAGTGTAGGGGGGGGGAGTCTAACTCATTGAGTTCTGTCCTTTAGGAAGGAGGATATCCACTTGTGGGCCAGTCTGCTGATACCCAAGTGCTGAAGCTTTCTGATAAGTGACTTGTGGGAGACCATATCGAAAGCTGCAGAGAGGTCGAGGAGGATGAGTGTGGCCGTTTCTCCTCAGTCGAGGATGCTTCTGATGTCATCGGTGGCCACAATGAGGGCTGTGTCTGTGCTGTGATTGGTGTGAAAGCCTGATTGGGAGCTGTCTAGGACTTGATGGATTTTTAGGTGGTCTGCAAGCTTGGTATTGATGGCTTTCTCAATGACTTTAGCTGGAAAAGGCAGGAGCGAGATGGGTCTGTAGATGCTGAGTGTGTTGGGTTCCACTGTTGATTTCTTCAATAGGCCTTTGACTTTTTCCAGCAACACGAGAAGGTGGCAATGGTTAAGGAAGCCTTGATGATAGTGGTGAGCACGTGGGGAGATGATGGGTCTTCCAAGGTTGTATATGAAGTAGGGGCATGGTTCAGAGAGGGTCCCTGAGTAGATGGTATTTATTCGGGCAGTAGTTTCTTAGTTTGAGATAAACTTCCAGTTGCTTAGCTGCTAGATGGCAATGATGGAGGTGTCCGGCTGTTCGGGGGAGTTTTTTATCAGTATGCTGTGGTTCAAACGTGTTTTAGATCTTGGTAATCTTCAGTTCGAAGAAGTTTGAGAGGTTGTTGCAGAGTGTTTGGGATGGGATGATGTTGGCAGTTGCGGGATTGGAGAACTCCTTGACAATGGTGAAGAGTTCTTTGCCGTTGTTGGAGCTGGCTTTCAATCTGAGAGTTAGGGCCTTTTTCTTTCTTGTCTTGTAGTCGTTGGTGGTAGAGATTGAGGGCAGCTTTGTATGTGGATCTTGCAGTGGTGTTTTTGTCGAGTCTCCATTTTCTCTCAAGTTGTTTGCAGTGCCACTTGAACTCCCTGAGGTTGTTTGTGTGCCAGTTGGGTTGTTTGTTGTTTTTGTAGGTCTTGTTTCTGGTGGGAGTGGTGCTATTGGTGCAGTTGGTGAGCCATTTGTTGAAGAACTTAGTGTTGACATCAAGGTTCCTGGTGTGGTTGTGTTTGCGCTCCAGTAGCATCTTGGTCTAGTTTTCTTCAGATATTTTTCCCCAGTGTCTTGATGGTACTTTGGGTTTTTCTGGTGGGGTGGCTTGGTGAGGTGGTATCTTGAAATCTATGATGTAGTGGTCGGACTATGTGAGCAGGATCGTGTACGTAGTGCTGATCCTGTTGTTGGAGGAGAAAATGGGGTCGAGGGTGTGGCCTGCTGTGTGGGTTGGTCCTTGGACAACCTGGGTGAATCTGATGTTGCTTAGTCTGTCGAGGAGGGCCGTGGATTTAGGGTCTGTGGTGTCTTCTAGGTGGAAATTGAGGTCCCTGAGGAGGATGTAGTTGGTTGATCTGATTGAGAGGGGAGCGATGTAGTCTGCGATGTGGCAATGAAGTCTGCGATGTGGTTGCAGAATTCCGTTCAGGGACCCGGGTGAAGGTAGGCAAGGGTTGCGTTGAGGGTTGCGTTGTAGACCGCTTGTATTTTGAAGTGCCCATGTTTCATGAGGATAGTGTCTGAGTCTGTGGAGGCATTGCAGTCAATCATCTTTTTTTAGATGATCGCGAGTCCTCCGCCTGGCTTGTGGGTCCGGTCTTGGTGTATGATTTTGTAGGCGGACGGGATGGCTGCGTTAATGTCTGGGTTGGAGGCTGGGTTGAGCCATGTTTTGGTCAGGAAGAGAAGATCGTGTGTGTAGTTGTTCAAGGGGGTCCCAGATTTTGGTGGAGTGTTTCCTGAGGAATCGAACATTGAGAAGCAAGGTGGACAGTTGGTGTGGGGTGGTGGTGGCGGTGGTGGTGGCATGCATTGGTTGCTTGAAGGTGGTGGTGTCAGCGTCTGAAGTGTCGCAGGTGAAAACGCAAGGGGTGCAGGAGAAAGGTCCTACCATGGTGCTGGGGGATGCGCGGCAGCAGTGTGTTTGCTGGTGAGTGTTTTTGAGATTGCGACTTCTGTTTTCTCCGGTGGGAGCTGCAGTCATGGGGCCAGGGTTCCTGGTGCTGGGCGTGGTCCAGGCACGGACGGGTACAGCAGGGCTTGCCTTTGGCATGCCAGTGGTGCCTTCGCTGGGTGGGTCCACTGCGTGGTGGTGCTATGGCCTGCATTAAGTTGGTCATGGTGTGGGGGCGGGGCTGCTGTTTGCAGAAAAAATGGTGAGTGGGAAAAATCGGCTCGAAAACCAGGGCAGCAGCCGTGTCACTTGATCAAAAGGCAGCAGCTGGATCAGGTTGGAACAAGCAGGAATTGGAGGCCACTTACAAGTGCGAAGCTAGGTGGCCATGCGCCTATTCCTGTTCTTCTTGTCTGAGAAAGGTGAATGTAGGATGGAGTGACCCAAACTGTCCGCACATGCAGTTTGTAGCTGCAGGGTGTCATAAATCAGTGTTTCCCAAACTGTGGTCCGCGGACCCCCAGGGGTCCGTGACACATTCCCAGGGGGTCCCCAGGAGGCAGTTTTAAAAGCACTGCAAAGTTCCTTGTCTAATTAGCAGTTTTCGAGCAACAATAAAAGTGTCAAAATAACGCCAGTGATTAATGCACCTGCTGGAGAGATGAGAGTTTTGTCCAGTTGCAGCTTTGAGTAATCTAACGTAGCACAGAGGGTTAATATGCCTACTGCAAAGAACGTGTACCATGCATTTTATAAAACAGTGTTTTATGTGCATTGGTCAGTGGGTTGCTGCTTTTGTCACAGAGATTTTTTTGTTACTCTGCAGTTCATAAGTGACAATCGTAATCTAGCACAGTGACCTATAAACTGTCATCAAAGAGCTGCTTGCAAACTGCATGGTACAAGTTAGTAACTTATGTTTTTTCCCAGTCTTTCATTATCCTGATGCTGCTAAAAAGGTTTATTTGGGCAGAAATACATTTTTATTTTTTAAAGTCAATGCTAACCACTGGCTGATGTTCTGAATCCCAAGTTTGCGCTTCTCCGGATCAAGCACTCTTTAAAAATGCCTACCAATATGAATGACATGTGAATCCTACACATTGTAGTACCCTTTGCCTTATGTAACATTTTCTATACACTGATTTACACGTATGATTCATTGTCGCTATATGTGTGTGATGTAAAGTGCTCTGACATCCTACAATGGTATGAGAGATACTATAAAACAAATGAAATACATGTGACAGAGGGGCTATGGAGAGATGAGAGGCACTGTTGAAGGGTGATAATAAGGGAATCATTGAAGAACCGCAACAAGGATTGTCGTATCCTGGTGCATAGTAAGGTCTTCATTTACTATTCGTTAAAAGCCAATACAATTTAATATATAATGATAAATGTGTTTTAGACTGCACCAATGTTTCCTAAATTTCTTGGGGGGAGAGCCTCCCAAAGCCTCCTTTGTAGTGGTCAGACTCACACACTGCACTTGGTGTGCACCGTATGGCGACTGGTCTGAAAACATTTGCCAGGGCTGCTTTGGGTTTCCAGTCTGGCCCTAGCAGGAGCCTCGTACTGCGAAATAAAACCAACCATTTAAAAGTTAGTCACGGAGATGCAGCACCAACTTTCCCATTAAAATGTTTTGTTTTTTGCAAATTCTTTGGCGTGTCGTTAGCCTCCTTGGCTTAACGACACGCTCCGCCACTTCGGAAACACAGGGCTGCACCATATTTACAAGAATATGGTGCAGCCCTGCATTTTCCCCTGTGCTGGCGCTACACTTAGCAGTGTAGCGCCAACGGGGCACCCTTGCACCATAGTGCAAGGGTGTGTGCATGCAGTGGAAGATTGTTTATGTGCAGGAAGGTCCCCCTTCAATCTTGAAATTCCGTTTTGTCACTTCTATGTGTGCTGCTTAATGCAGCACACATGGAAGTTACAAAATGGCATTTTTTTAAAAGATTGTTTATGTGCAGGAAGGGTCACCTTCCTGAACATAAACAATCCAAGGCGTTTTGCTTTTTCCATGTGTGCTGCACAAAGCAGCACACATTGAAAAAGCAAAAACGAGGAGAAATAAAGGATTTCTCCTCGTTTTGCCAAGTTAAGACCTGGTTTTCCCTGGCTTAATTTTGGCGCTACCTCCTATTTACGCTGCCCTTGTAAATAGGGGGCAGCGTCAAAATCAATGGGTGTTGCGGTGGAACGCCCACCGCAACACCCACTGCCCACCCCTTTCACGCTAGGCATTGTGTGACAAGGGGCCTTATTTACAAGGCAGCGTTAAGCCATGTTAAGTGGCTTAACGCTGCCTTGTAAATAAGGCGAAGCCTCTATCGCCACAGGAACGTTGCAAAAAGTGACGTTCCCATACCGATAGGGGCTTCTAAATATGCCCCTAAAATCCTTAGTAATTCGAGTATTTGTTTTGTGTGCACGTGTGTTTATTTTTTCTGAATTACTGTTTTAATGTTTGAAATTTAAATCATACAAATTGCTTGGGGGTCCTCGGCTTCCAGTGGTGACTCAATGGGGGTCCTCAGGAGTCAAAAGTTTGGGAACCACTGTCATAAATGGTTTACTTCTTCATATTTATAGTTACGGAGTGGAAGTGTAATTCTTGTCATCAGTAGAGGAATGGTGTAACAGTCCTAATTTGGATAACAACTGCTCTGGATTGCGTGGAAACAATGACAGAGCACATATTAACCCAGTACACACTTCATTTAAAGCAGCAGCAGATTTAAAGAAAGACAAATGGATAAACCAGAATGTCCTCTCATTCCTTAAAATGTAGAGGGCATGTTACTTCAGTAACCAGTGCATGCTATCTGAGCATTATTGGCCTGATTGCAAGTAATGAGGAGTTCTATAGGAAATTCTGGTTGACGGACTTTATTAATATAGGCCAGGATTATAAATAATAGCTGGAATTTCCTAATGGAATTACTGCAATTACAAGTTAATCCCCATTGAATGAAGAGTAACTGTGCAGACTCAGTTTTACCACAAGATATTTTGCACGGAATTTCCTGTTCCATCTGGATAAATGTTCAAATTACGAGCTACTATGAGCAAGTGGAAAATGTGAGCAGCGGCGCTGGAGTGGGGTGTATGGCAGTAGCAGGGTTGGCAAAGTCGAGACTGTCGCCAGGTATGGGAAGCCCAAATGGTCCCCTTGTCTCATTGCTGAGGGCAGGCAGGGCTCGAAAATGATTTTACCAGCTAGCAATGTCAGGTCCAGTAGTGTGAGAACACTGGCGCACTTGTGAGTAGGGTGATTGGAATTCCATATGAAAATTCCACTCGGTCTGACTCTTTATCGGGCCCCAATCTTACTTTTGAAAGATGAAAATTGCCCTCCAAAAAATGTATAATCCTGCCTAACAGTTACAAAACTTACAATCTTATCAGAAAAAAATGAGAACATATTTTTATCTCTGTAACTATAGTCCTCTAATGTAAGGGATTGTAAAGGACTGTAGCCTCACGCGCACATCCAGATTTTTTAATTACAGCGGTGATGATGGTGCAGATATTTTTCATATTAAGAGATTTGTATTCATATCAACATTAACACCCAACAGTTCTGATTATGTATTCTTGTGCGCCTTTATTTTAAATAATGTCTGCTTGGCATCTTACTTCACATAATGTGTTTTTCTTTATTGCAGGAGAAGCTGAATTCTCATATACTATTTCGATGTGCCCTTGGTTACTCGTTCTCATGTGAAATGTTTTCTTTTACGTGTTATGTTTAGAATGTACTAATGAGCTGTTGCAATGCACCTGCAGAGTACACAGCTTGGCCCAATGTTTCTCATTATGCTGCAGATAGCTGTAACTTTGAAGGACGTTTAGAGAAGCCTCATTGTGTGGTAGCTTGAGAAAACAATGAATTTAGTTATCTATTTGTGTCTTAACTCTGATTAGTTTGTTATATGGGAACCATGTGTAGTTATTTCATATGTTAGAATTTTGTGATTTAAGCTAATGTTGAGTAGGCCAGAGTTCTGATGCCTTTCAGAATACCTCTTCCTGCCTTACTAGCAGAACCTTTCCCCGACCTAGCAGAATAGTGTGCTCTCTTTATGGGAGAACTGATTTTGCTTCACTTTCTTTTCGAGACGACTTTATAATACTTTGTCTTTGTTTTATGACTTTTAAATTGCTTTGAACTTTACATTGACTAATGCATTCATGTATTGATTCAATTCAGCGTCCTCACAGTACAGATTGGTGTTTTACTAAACCGGGTTTAGTATCTGTACCGTGAGGACGCTGTACCTGGAATTGTTTGCGGTGCTGTTTAACTCAGCTCACTGGAGAGTTACACGGACCCTCTTCTTTCCAGTGTTGTTGGCGTTCCGCACTCATTGGCCCATTGAAGGGTTGACTACATTTAAGGCTCCCGGTATTCCGGGGCTGAGTGTATGCTGTCTGGCATGGTGTGAGCAACTTGGTTACATTGCTACCACGTTCTCTATACCTCAGATGGTTCCATTTTGAACAGTGAACCAATGCCATTTACTTCCATCTAATTTTTTGATCTCTTGTCGTGTTGTTTGGAGTGACTCCAAGTAGGATGGTCCCTTCGATTTATTTATTTAGATTATTTCAGAAAAATTGTTTTTTGCCTTTGTTGTTTTACTGATTTTCTTTTGCGACACTTTGTCCTGGTGATGGCCCTGGTCAAGTTTACCTTCGGGCTGAAATGTTGTCCTGTATTTATATAACATGGACTGCTATAATTGACCTAATGTTTGTTGGTCCTGGATTAATATATGATTTTTGTTAATTTTGTGATAGAACTCTTCAGTGTTTGGACAAATACTGGCAGCCTATTGTCTTGTATAGCATTTATCAGTTTCCTTGTGTTGCATTAAATTGTGACTTGTTTTGTTTTTGCTCTTCTGTGTTATTGAATTTTTTAAAAATTATTATCTATGTTGGTCTCATCATTGTGAAAGGGATTATTATCACTTCTCGGTGGGTGTTTGTTGTTAGGCTTATCTTAAATTGCATATTGCTTCTTATCTTCACTAGCATCACTCTATGAGTTAAATGCTGTCCCGAGTGAATCATAGTTATTTGAATGTACATTATTATCCTGGTTCTTAGGGTAATTGGGTTGACCCCGTAATTTGATATTTTTTTCCCTCCAGATTGGCTGTCAGGGCCTACAACCAATGGTAGAGGTTTGTCTTAAGTAAGTTCTGTAGTAAATTGGTAGAGTACTGCTAATCATATTACCACAACAGGGTCAGCGGCAGGACATTCATCAGGCTACACTAAGAGCGGTCTTAAGTGGCCCCTTGCAAAGTTGTCTCCCTTGCGCTGCTGAGGATCTCTTCCCTAGTATATGATTATATTCTTTCTGATGTTCTAGCATCTTCAGATATGTTGCAAGCAAGTCAAGGAAACCAGCGAGCTTACCAGGAGGGAAGTGGGGATTCTTTCCACTACTAAAAAGGAATGCAGTAAATGCCTGGGGTAGGAGGGTAATTGCCAGTTCATAAACCCGGACCCTTCGACATCATAAGTTTTCAAGGAACGTTGCATGAAAAAATGAAAGAATCATTTGCAATGCAATTCGTCTCGCATTTGTGAAAGTTAGAGCGATCAGCGTTGCAAATGACAATTTTTTTTTACTTTAGATTTTTTGTTTGCAGTGGAGTGATTATATTTGCATAGCTCTATTGCCTTTCGCATGACCACGCGATACTGGACAACCAGAAAATAAGAAATAGGTTACGAGGTAGGGGAGGTGGAAAATAAATGACACCAATGGAAAGAGGAATTAAAAAAATTGGGAAGGAGTTGCTGTAAAGGGCCGGGGATAATGTATAACAGGACAGAGCGTGATACCGGAGCAGGATATGTGCGTGAGAGACAGAGAGAGCGAAAGAGGTTTTAGAGAGAAGTGTGCATAATGGGATATAGCAAGCTTCTAGACTCTATATTACGAGTAAGGAGTAGCACCCGGATTCGCTCAGATTTGCGCTGAAAGTGAAAATTAGACATAGTAACAGTGAATCTGGTGATGGCTCTGTACTTGTGTTAAAATTGCTCTTTAAATGCCTAGGGAATCATGACTGGGTGGGAAGGCTCTTTCCCACCTCGTTCCCCTCTATTGGAATAAGCTCCCTCTGCACCTGAGACAATGTTCCGACCACCTACAATTTAGAAAGCAGCTTAAGACTACTCTCTTCTGTCTCTGATTTTGCTGTAGAAGCTCTACTTTCCTGTTGCCCGTCCGAAGCGCAGAGATACCCCTTCGGGGGTCGATTCAGGCACTATATAACCAAATAAATAAATAAATAAATTAGAAAATTGATGGTGCAACTGTTCAACTGGTGTTACGATGGGGGTCTCCACAGTGTCATCTGTAGCAGGGCTGCCAAATTTAAATGGCAGCCACTGTGGTTAACATTTTTCTTCCAGAATTTCCTTTCAAATGCATAGCTGGAGCAGCATGCAACAGGAAAAAAACACTCTCGCGACAAGTATGCTATGTTGCAACAATTAGGTAAATTAAATGACAAGCCCAACCCAATCAGCTGCACCAGGACCTGGGTGTATTGATAATAATAATAAACTCAGTGGTCCCGTGGGACTATTTCAAATAGTGGCAACCGTCCTACCCCAATCGGCAGTACCCTGAATTAAACAGCCTATTTTTGATTATGATGAATACAATGTGTGGGCCTTCATTTTGCAACATGAATCATTTATATACATTTTAAACATAAAGTACGTACAGAACATACAATTGTCATATAAAGTCAAAGAGTGCAGACGACGCAGTGAAAGAGAGGTGCATAAAGTGATAATGAACACATTTTAAAAAGCAGCTTTAAGTAATATTCTACGGCCTCTTTATACTAACAAGTAAAATTCGGTTCAAAATCATAGCTCCATTTTTCAACAATGTAAAGACTGGCCAGGGGATCCTAATGTTGACATTTCGACCATAGAGCTATTCGCAGGGTCTTACCAGGACAAGTCATCTGGAAAGCGTATTGCCGGCAAGAGAAAGCACAAGCCCCATTTAGGAACAGAATGCTTGTGTGCCTAGTGTAGTGTTGAATAAAATGAATATGGAATTAACTCACAACATCAAGATAATTGTAAAGACTTAGAGTGTTATTCCAGAGTACAACTATATAAAATGACATAAGGAATAACATATAGTCAAATAACGCCCATTACCAATATTATTTGGTCCCAAACAATAGTAAATATCCCTGTGCATATAAAGTGTGGCCATCCGGATCATCCCAAAAACCACAACCTTCACCAATCAAAGATGTCAAGTTAATGTCAGTCAGAGTAATAATCAAATAAAAATGCCTCTCTTTTCGACACTGGAAGGATGAAAAGCTGAGGGATCAGCTGAGACTGACTATGCATGATAGAGAGGGATTTCTGCAGTTGGAGCATTAACGATTCATCTACTTTACTGTACCCCCCTGATTACCTTAGTGCACTAACGGGAGTCAAGTTCCTCTTTGTGTTGGGGCCGACATGCGCTGGGCAGAGTGGAGACAAGAAAACAAAAACAATAGGTTCAGCATGCAATACAGAAGGATCTCATAGCCTGTCTCACTGAACACCAGTAAGCCCTGTAGACTTCACGGGCAAGACCAAAAAACAAGCATGAATAAACGTGAAAAGAAGTTCAAAACAAGCGCAGCCCACAAACCAATGTTGGTGGGTGCAAACGTGCATGTTATCGGTGAAATGACAAAGCCCGTAAATGACGTTGGAAACGCATATCTTCATGAATTCAGTGGCTTTGGTCACGTAGATTACAGCCAATATAGATTAAAATTAAAGGAGCCCTCTTTATATTTAAAAAGAAAAAAACTTACATCAACATGTACATTTGAAAAACGTTTAGTGATTAATGCCCCACTTTCGATTAAAGTATTTAGCTAAATAAATATAAAGCATTACATTTGTATATATTTAGAGTACGTGATCATTCGCCATTTGATTAAGGGAAATGCTGCATTTGTGTCGGAGGGCGTAAAGTGACCTTTTAAAAAAAAGTTCTCTAAAACAACATATAAAGAAAGTGAGCGTAAGGAGACTCTGCTTGGCCGGTGCTCCTTAGCCCTGACCAGAAGGGAGGTATCGCCTGCTGAACGACTTAGGAGGCAGCAAACAAGAGCGATGCAGGAGTGAACCAATGGCAAGTAGCAGGCGGAAATAAAGTAATTATGTTGAATAGAACAGGTCTTGCAGACAGCGCATGCATGCTGCCGTGGCTCAACCTAAAAAAAGAAAGCAGATTTGGTTTATTTGTTGAGTAGGCTGTTTAAAGATCCAACGACTAGGCTACAAAAGTTTAAGTCAATAAGGGATGTGGCTTCGGCTGAAACAGATTTTCTTCTGTATCCTATATGCACCCAGGGGAATACAACTGCTACCTCTAAGCAAGTTAACAACACAGGGAGTGGGAAAAATAAAAATAAAGGGCCTCATTTACTATATTTTGATACACAGCAGTGCAGCAAGCCTTCCTGCTGCAATGCCGTGCATCACAATAAAAGGGCAGAAATGCACCATATCTACAAGTTAAGGCACATTCCTTTCCTTCTCTCCTGCGCCGGCACACAAGCAGCAGCTGTGCTCTAATTCAGACACCCTTGCGTCATGTTGCAAGGGTGCCTGAGTTGTAGGCATGATTGTTTTTGTGCAGGAAGGGACACCTTCCTTCACAAAAACAATCATTGATGGCATTTTCCTCTTTCTATTCGTGCTGCATAATGCAGCTCAAATAGAAAGAGGTGAAAAATGCGGATAAATAAAAGTATTTCTCCTATTTGCGCCACTCCTACTTCTCCCCTAGGGAGGATTAGGATTCTGACCCATTCCTACCTTTGCAAAATGTCGTACATCTGGGAATATGTCAGTTTCCATGTATGTTGCGTAGGAACACCCACATGAACACCCACAGAACACCCCTTTCACGCAGAGTAATGCGTGAAATGGGCCCATACTTACAAGGAGATGAAAAGTCATGCAGGGTGACTTTATGTGGCCTTGTAAATATGGGCAAGCCCATTGCGCTGCCAGTGCATCAAAAATAGTGATGCACCGGCGGTGCAATGGGCTTGTAAATGAGGCCCAAAGTGTATAACAAAGAAGGGTGCCTGCCAATTCAAAATGTTGTCTGAAGTTTCCAGTATTGAGCATACTGGTTCCCAGCCTGTGTAAGTCAATGACTATTGTTTCTCAGCCTTCTATTGTCCCCAGTTTTACCTTTAAATCCACTTGCACTTCCATTTGCCATGGTAACTATGGTCAACCCATAGTGGAATGGATTTCTTGCCTCTTCAAAACAACCTCCTTGGCCTGATACTCTCTCTTTAGACTGATTTATTTTCTGATGTCAGTCTTCTTTACTCCTTTCAATTGGTTGCACATGCTTGGCAACTTTCATGCAATTCTATACTTGGATTTGTTTAACTTTGGTGATGGAGTTAGAAAAACCCAGGGGCATATTTACAAGGATTTAAAGCTGCCATAGCGTCATTTATTTGTCGCTACAGTGGATTTTTTTTTATCGCCATATTTACAAAGTGTCGCAAAACTCCTTTAGCTCCATTTTTACACAGTTAGCGCCTATTTTTAACAACGCCAGTTCAGCTAGCGTGAGTTACCGAAAATGATATGCAAGGTAAGCTTTCCCACTGTAAAACACCCGCAAAACACACAACCCTATATGTACAAGGATTACTATGAACGTCGCTAAAAATGAAAAACTGATGCTAAGTCCCATTAGCGGCAGATTT
Organism: Calotriton arnoldi; assembly: GCA_963921515.1. NCBI lineage: Eukaryota > Metazoa > Chordata > Amphibia > Caudata > Salamandridae > Calotriton > Calotriton arnoldi. Next base: position 286,229 of record CAWUFW010010504.1, read on the forward strand.
TTACTGCTAGGAATTTCCTGGTCTAAAAAATGACGCTAACACACTTGTATAAAAGTAGAACAGACCCAAATCATCCATGGCAAGCTCAACTGCGCCATTGATCTTCTGCTATTGCAGCTAGGAGCACCAAGGAGACCACTACCACCACCAGCACCACCACAGAGGCAACGCCAGAGAAGGGAGCAGATATACCATTAGAGGATTACCCTCATTGACCTCAGGCAAGAGGAGGTCATTTCTCATTACAGGCTAAGGAGGGGGTCCATTGTCCACCTCGTAAACCAGATCGTGGCAAGGCTGCATCCCACATCCCAGCGATGCACCAATATCCCTCCGCAGACCAAGCTACTCGCTGTCCTGCACATGCTGGCATCAGGAACTTTTCAACCCACCCCCACCAGGGTGGCAGGAGTATCCCAGGCATCCTTTTCTAGGTTCCTCTCCGTCATCCTGGATGCCATCATTAGCCTCACACCACAGTCCCTTTACTTCCCCAACACTACGCAGCAACAACAGGACAACAAGCAAGGCTTCTATGCCATTGCTGGGTTCCCGAATGTGTTAGGGGCTATGGACTGCACACATGTGCAACTTGTGCCACCTGTACAAACATCACACATATACCGTAACAGGAAACACACCTATTCAATGAACGTGCAGGCAATCGTGGACCATCTGGGCCTATCCATTAATGTACTGGCAAAGTACCCTGGCAGTGCGCATGACTCCTAAATCTTCTGGCAATCTGTCATCAATCAGTGTTTTGAGAATGGGACCTATGGGAACAGCTGCTTGTTGGTAAGGACATCTCAAACAGTATTTTATTCCAGCAGCTAAACCTAAATTCCAGTGACCAATGGGAACATGCGTTTCCTCCAAACTACAAGCCATGGTGCAGAAACATGTTGTGGCCAGTTCCCTCTTAATATTGCGTACATTTGAATGACTGTTCTCTCACTCCCAGGAGAAACCTTTGACATCTTGAATGTCTATGTTCCTCAAAGACCTCTGAAATATCATTAATTAGTTCGTCCTTATAGCCCTCAAGGATGTAATCTTGTTACTCCAAACAATTATTAGCAACATGACCCTTCACACTGTACTGATATTTAGGGATTTTAACATTCCTCCCATTAAAGAAATGCCTGGAGGTACTAATGTGGAAAAAGAGCTAGATTGAGGGATTTCAGAGCACGAAAGATGCTGGAGCAGAAAAATCGCATTAGAGAAATGCTTTTCAAAACTGCTGATGGAATGTGGGCTGCGCTTTCCAACAGTTGTACATGATGTCACTGCTATCAAAACTATTAGGACAGGGAACAAGTCGAACCTCAGGGATTATCAGAGATCTTTACATTATATAATAAGATCTACATATATTCAATGAAAATCATGCCAAGCTACTAATATTATTTGTGTTGCACAAATCAGTTAAGATTGCATTTGTGGTGGCCACCCTGTGCATGATTATGAGTCATAATCCCTTTAGTGAAGGATGGCCAGCAGTAATGTAAAAAATGCTTTGTGAAATAGAAAAGCTCCAAAAAGATAATACATATATGCCGTAGCTGCAGTGCCCCAGGCACCAAGGTAATAATACTAAGGTAATAATATTAGTAATAAGCTTCTCAATGCTGCATGATTTAATATTCAAATATCAGCTTTAAATATCTTTTGTAAATACACACATTTTCATCTCTTATGTATACTTTTCGATTTTTGGATACATATATTAATTTAACCAAGAAAAAGCTTCTAATCTAGGTGGCTGGCTTGTACAAAGGAGAGCTACTCACAGGTAGCTGGAGTACCACCAGTAGCTCATGAGCTACTCATTGGAGAAGCCTGGACAATATCATTGTGAATATTGATGCTTGGGCATCTGCTGAATATCTGTTTCAGATATGAAGATAGTGTCTTGTTTAGAAAATGACCACATTACCTTAGTGACCACAGTACTGCCCTAATCAATCACATGACACAGGCCAGGAGAGGGTCCCACTATCAGTCATTTAGAACTTTTTCCAACTTGTAATAGAAGGGCGTTCAAATGGGGAACCATGATAAATTCATTACACCTCTCGAAGTAAAGTCCCTTAGGTCCAACTCCATCTCATGTAGGCCCAACTCCATATTAGTCCATGTAAGTCGCCAAATGCCTCAACTTAGACAGTGGACACCACCATATTCCCTGATTTATGGAGAATGATTGTCATGTCTGCCTTTTAACGCAAATGTCGCCAGACCTTATCTTTCCTAGAACTGTGATATTGTCAAGTTTTTCGACAAGGATATAGATACATCATCTACTGCGACATTAGTCTGGGTCAGATGTCTCCTACTCACCTTGTCAATGTTTAATAAGAACACATACAGACATATAACCAAAATAATGTCGTTTGAATAGACATCATTTTACCATATATGTTTAAAAGGAAACATCTGGGACGCATACCTTGATGCACATAATCTATGACAGACATTCCTAAAGTTATGTCAGAAATGTCAATTTCTGATAAGATTTAGGATATATGGAATGGTACCTGACTACTTGTCAGGAGAGTTCCTTCACCCTGATTATCGCCTGTTATTCGGTCAGAGACGGTCACACCTGCTGCCAGCACACTTCGCAGATGATACATCTCTCCTGAAGACGAAGCTGATAAAGCCATGCCCCTGTGGAAGACCAACTGACTGCTACCACAGTGGGTGTTTGCCCTTCGCAGGGAATACTGTCTTCACGCCTCCACTTATAAAGACAGCCTTTGCTGTCAACAAGGTATGCAAGAAACTCTAGACTGTAACTTGCTCTGCCTTTCATGCTCTCATAGTATAGCGCATAGAAGTATGCATTGGGGTGTTAGGTTCTAGCTGACATTTTAATTACATTCTAACAATGCCAAAAATGTAAATTTTATTCTTGTTATTGATAACGTGCCTCGTTGCTGTTTTTATAATATTCTGTGTAGTTGTTTAGATGTACTGAGAAACAGATTGTTCCTGTAGTAATAAATATTTTTACCTTAAAAGTGTTCATTCTTCTTAGTATAGCGTGTGTGATTCTGTGAATAATGAAATAAGGTTTTTTTGCTGTTTCCACAGTGCCCCTGATCCCTTTATGGGATTTTTAGTTACCCAATTGCAAGACCTCTATTTCAATTATACATTGAGTAGTGATGCGGTGCTACAATAACTTGTCTGTCACATTCATTGCTGGTGCACTGAATCAAGTTCATCCGTGTTGCCTGGGGGTGGGACAGCACCCCTTGTAGAGTTACACCAAAGTTGTAACTTATACAACAGTTGGAGCCCAACATGGTGGTCATATTTTACAGCTACGCGTTGAGTAGTGTATACTTATCACACACATTTGAACCATTATTACATCATTACAGAAATGTCTGTAGTAATCATGGTTACCTTCTATTGGGAATAAGGAAGCACCTATTTCCGTAGGTTTGTCAAGCTTGACTCAAAAGGTTATCCCCCATTCTGTGGGTTTTCTAATTCTTTGATTCCAATTTTAAATTGAATCCATTCATCATGGCAACACCTATCATTATAGGGGCCAATTGCAGGGAAGCAGTTACTTAACATCTCAAAGCTTGAGGTGTCCCCGATCAAGAGGGGGCAGTTGCATTCATAATAGCTGCACATCCAGCGTAGGCCTTTGAGACTTTTTACTCCTTGGTGGAGTTCGAGCCTATTGACGTCGCCTCAGGGCAGTTTCATGAATATACGATGGTAGATCCACCGGCTCACTTTAGGGATTACCAAGACTTGGAAATCCCTTTACCATACCAAGAACACCAAAATTGGTTTGGTGGTCAGTTGCCACACACACAGAGACACGTTCTTTGGGGCCCTCTGAACAATGACGGGGCTACATAGCCAGTATTGGCTGGTTACACTCCCGTTCCTTGCCCAGAAACTCTATCCCATGCACAGGTAGTAGGGGTTTTAAATTACACAATCAACCTAAACATCAGACTCGCACAGTGTACAAAGTACTTTAAGCTCCAGAACGGCTATCACAGGAGGACCTGCTACCCCTGCACAAATGCAAACCGTTAGTCCACAGACTATTAAAGTTATCATGGACAAAGTGCCCGCAAAGCATGATGATATGGCTTTCTGGATTGTTCACAAGATGAAACACTTAGAAGCAGTGCATCCGTCCACTATCCTACAAGATAAACACAGAATACTGACTAATGGCCCAATTCGAAAAGGTAAAGTTAGACCAAAAGTCTAAGTTTAGACCAAAAGTCTAACTTTACTACTTTTCGGTATTCACAAAGGCACTTGCGAGTAGTATTTTTATGACTGTGGAGTCACGCGGAACGGAGGTTCCGCACTCGGAGCAGAGGTTTTGCACACGGGGTGGACAATCCGCCCTGAGTGCAGAATCTTCGCACTCGGGACGGAAGCTCCACACTCGGGCTGCACTGCAAACCACATAAAAGCAGCCCGTATCTGAGGCTCTGTTTCTTAACAAACATACATCACCTGCCTGCTCTGCACCTTGTCTTGCCGTCTGTCAAGCGTCAGCATGCTAAATGTCAGGAGGAAGAAGAACTTCACTGAGGAGGCGATTGAGATGATTGTCAGATTTGTTATGGGGAACTACAAAAAAACTACCTGGTCTTCATCCATTGCTCAGCAGTGCAACACAGAAGACAGTCCTATGGCAGCAGTTGGATGATGCAGTGAGTGTATTGTGTGTGGGACATCACTGACATCAAAAAGAAGTGGCAGGATGAGAGGAGTTGGGTGAAGGAGAAGTTCACCAGTATAAAGGTGGCGAGATCACTCCCTGGTAGACAAATTGTACCCTGTCTCCATCTCATACCACTTGTGAAGGACATCCTCTCTACCTATGAATAACAGACATAATGTGGTGCCAGTTATTATGTGATGATTTAAACAATTACTTCATTTGATAAATGCATACTATGAACTGCAAATGTGACTACGGAAGTCACTTCAAGTTTGTGCAAATGAGATGGTGATTTAGACTCTCATGTGTCTCATTTTATCTATCGCACTACAAGTTCCAGAATCCTATGTACTGGAATGTTAACTTCCAACTTCCTATTCACAAACAGTGGCCCATCTATGCTGATGAATACAATGTACTCTGGTATATGGCACATGAAAATGTACATCAATTAGTAATCATCACCGTAATTGAGTAAATATGTGAAAAGTTGTACATAATCATCATTTGTTGGTACTGTCTGTTGACTTCCACATTTAATTTCCACAAACAGCCAGAGTAGATCCACCCATTGGAGCAGTGATTCCTGCACTTGAAGGAAGGCAAGGTTAAGGGGCAGATGAACCAATACCACCAGCACAAACTTGTACGTAAATATGTCCAGAAGTGGGCCCAATGTACATAATTGTGACCAGACAACCCATAGATATTTTACAAAGAATCCATCAATAGTCTCACACATGTGAACTGAACTAGGATATTTTGCTTATAACGTGTCAACTAGAATATAAATTAAATTACACTCATATCATTTTAGGCCCTGTGATGTTGGCAGATAAACACCTACTACAACAATCTCTGCTCCACGTATGGGTGTGACATATGGTCAGGAACCACACACTGGGCAGATGGTAGACCCTGGTTAGTACACATAAAAATCACTTTATTGAAGGCTCATAGGGCCAGATGTGCCCAATGGGCCATTTGCGACCTGCAAAATGCTTTTTGTCATCTACCAACCCTATTTTGTGAGTTGGTAACCTATTACCAACTCAAAAAATAGTTTTGCGAGTCGCTATTAGGAAGGGGCATTTTAAGGGCGCCCCTTTCTAAGAGTGAGTCGCACTGGCATGTAGGAATGTTTTGCGACCAGGAATGTGGTTGCAAAACATTCCCAGTTACCACCAACTTTAAGTTGATGGTAGCCCATTGGCAAATGGGAAGGGGTGACCATGGGACCCCTTCCCCTTTGTGAATGTGGACGGCAACATTTTTTAAGAGCAGGCAGTGGTCCCACAGACCACTGCCTAATCTTAAAAAATGTAAAGGTAGCTTTTCATTTTTATTTTTGAAATGCATCCCATTTTCCTTTAAGGAAAATGGGCTGCATTACAAAACAAACTTGCTTTATTTAAAAAGCTATCACAGACATGGTGGTCTGCTGACCCCAGCAGGCCACCATCACTGAGAGTGCAGACCATTCCCAATGAGTCGCAAAGCGAGACCTACCCCATAAATAATAATGAGGTAGGGCTATTTGCGACTCACTAGGAATCGCAAAATGTATCTAAGACACATTTGTTCATGGGTGTTTGCGATTTCGCAATTGCGAATCGCAAAAATTCTCAATTAGGAAATCGCAAACTGACTTTTTTGTTCATCTGGCCCCTGGTCTTTAATATTGGATGATATGTTAGCAGTATGTGGTGTGTGTCTAATATCCCTGTTGTCACTCATCTCCATATGCTCAGATATGGTTCATAAAAGTATACTATTTCATAACATGTTGGCTAATGAAAGGATGACTCTACATTTAAATTGAAATAATACAGTATGTACCAAATAGCTTATATTGTCTCATCTAAAGGAGAGTAGCCCCAACTGTGTTGAAAGGGTATACCTATGACAAATACATGCAAAAGTATTCACATCATCCTCTATATTGAAATATGGATATGTATGGTACATTTCAGCTGCTGTTAGGAGTTCATCAGTTATCCAAACGACTTCATCCAGGGATTCGAGAGACATTCTGGATGCAGCAGCCAGACCCACTACCATCCGTCCATCAGGTAAGTGTGCCATATAGTTTTGTAAACTAATAATTCCCAAATAGTTCACAATAACCAAATCACTGTGAAAGAAAATTAGCAGATATTGCCTCTTTTTTTAAGCATATGATATTGGTGCATGATATGTTCCCAACATAATCAGTGATGTCTGTGTTAATTTTGCATGTTCACTCATAATTCATGCTAAACATTAATTAAGGTGTCAATTCCTTCTGAAGCTGCTGATTGAGGACCATGTCTTCTGCCACACAATGAAGGAGCCAGGTTAAGCAGCTGAAATCATGGGGGATCTCAATGCCACACAGAGCTGTGGGTGCAGCTTGTGTGTTTGACTTTAAATTGCACATCTGCATTGAACACCTCAGTGCTACAGTGTGAGCTGTCACATTTATGTTTACACAAACCAGGTCACATGTGGAACATCAGATAGATGCAAAGAATATTTGTCCCAACCCTTTTGTTGTGGCATATGAAATACTACGGAAAATACTTATCATGTTGCAACCTCTGTCTTTCAGATGCTGACAACAATGAGTCGCTTGATGAAGCTAAACCATCCTCGAGTGGAGGGCGGCAGTCAGTCTGAGGAGAGAACCCTATCCTCCTCCAAGCAGGAATGTCAGCAGCCTGGACTGCTCAATAAGATGAGGATGAAGAGGAGGATGATGAGCAGGTGCTGGTTGAGGAGGAGAACCTGGATGATGAGGAGCGCATTGTTGGCCCACTGGCCAAAAGACTGAAGCCTACACCAGGCCTGGCCAGCATTGTGCCTCCCCCATTTGCCTGTGCGGATTGCTCAGTCCCAGCAGTCAGCCAACCAGCCACAGCGTTTACCTACCCCAACACAACCATCACATCCGCACAGCCCTCATGTCCAAGGTAGATGTGTTGCTTCTCCTACACTCTCTTCCCATGACAGTGCATCCCAGGCCATCTCTCAAACATCTGAAGGACCTAACACTCCTGGTGAGGAGCAGGTATCCCATAGGCCTAAATATCCTCACCACAGCCTCACACGTGCCACCCCTACCTGTCTTGGTGGACCTGGTGGTCATATCATAGGGCATCCCATGCGGAGGGGGCTGGCAGATGGTCATGTTGGGCAGTGGTAGGAAGAGTATTTCCAAAAACAGGCTCATGTGAGGCAGGACATTCGTGCCATAGGGACTACTCTGTCTGACATTTCAGACTCAGTACAGGAAACCCCTGAGATGATTGACAGGCAGACCCATGTTTTGGACAGGATTGAGAAATCTTGCCAAGACTTGTCAAGGAGGCACAATGACCTAATATCAATCTATAGGTGAGAGCGTACAAGACACCATGCCTTGGGCATGAAGAGGATGGAGGCCATATTTAAACTGTTTCAAAGACTTCTTTCATGGTCAATACATGGAGGGGACCCAACACACCTATCTGCACTGCACTCCAGCCAGCCACCTGTACCACAACCTGCTCTGGCACACTCCCTGCACAGGCATGTCCTCCACCTGGACAGGCATGTCCCCGCCCTGTACAGGTGCCCTTTGCTTCTGTATAAGTACAACCAACAACTGTGCCTGCACCCTATGACCCTGTACAGGCACAATCAAAAACTATGCAGGCAACCTCTGCCCCAGTACAGGCACAAACACAATTACGCAGGTGCCCTGTCCCCCTGTACAGGCACATCCAACAACTGTGACGGCACCCTCTGACCCTGTACAGGCACAACCAACAACTGTGACAACACCCTCTGACCCTGTACAGGCACAACCAACAACTGTACAGGCACCACCCTCCTCCGCTTTGCATACTAACACACCTGACCAGGCAGATGCACCACACCCACCCACACATTGGCACCAGCACAGAAAACGCACTTACACACAGAGATCCTCACCACCACAATTGCGAAGTCTCAAGAGAGATCCCCCATAATCACTGTAAAATATAAATGATCAAAAAAATTGTAAATCTTTTCTCAATTCATTACTTTAATACTGAGTTGATTAATAGTTGATGATGGCCAAATGTTTACTCTGGTTGTAGGCCATATATGTGATGATAAATGTGTATGAGTAAGACATGTAGATTTGTAGGACCATCTGTGTAACAAGGTATCATGTTTAAAGCATAGCTAAACACCTACCGATGTAGACTTCCATACTTTGAATCCAGCATATATAATGAAAAACGCAAGACAGAGAGATGATTTTGAATAAAAATGTATATATTGTAGAAAACATAAGAAAATTAATTTAACTGAAATACTATCCATTGGATAGGGAGAAAGGAAATTAAATAAAATCTTCTGCCAGAATCGGCAAGGGAACTTGGAGGGGGCTGGGCAACTTAAATAAAACACATCAGGAAGTGTCAGGGGAACCAATATATGTACAAGGGTTAAAACAAATGTCCACCGTCAAAACATTGTCAAGTCACTGGCCATCCCCACTCTCATCCTTGACTACAATGTTCAAATCCTCTGCATCTGTGGACTCACTGGCCGAGGACCAGACACCCTGCGGGAGCAGGAAATATGAGGGGTAGCAGGGAAAACAGAGAAGGAAGACAAACTTGGGGACACAACAACAGTTGTATGGGCGGGTCGTTGGGATAATGCAGACAATGGGCTGCATCCAAGGAAGTGATGGAGGAAGTGAGGCTGTCAAAATGTCTGGACTGTGACTCTCAGAACATCCGGATCTGATCCATCAGCTCCTGAAAGCCCTGAGGGACCACAGACTTGACATCTTCATTTGGCAACATCACTTCCTGAGATGAAGCCACAGGAGATACAACACACTGAGCTGTTTGGGTTGACCATGAGGGGTGTGAGGCGTTGGAGGCAGTTGTCTCCTTCAGCTCCACTGGGCAGGCACTTGGAGGGGGGAGTAGTGACAGGGGGTGCAGCTGGAGGCCCAGATGAACTGGAGGACTCAAGAGTTATAAAGGGATTGGTGGCAGCCCGGATGGAGCTGGGGCCTGCTCAGGGGACACCATTTCAGTTTCAATTTCTTGTGGGCCGGGGGAGACACACATTGATCTTCCCCTGGCTGGTGGTGTCCCTCTCAATGTCCCTCCCTTCAGTCTCCTCAACCTCCGCCCTGGCTGCTGATGTAACTGGTCTTGCGTCAGTCCTGGTGGACGCACTAACCCTGTCTGTTGTTTGGTCTCCTTCCTCTTCCTCTTCACTGGTGGTGTCCAGAGGACGTGCTCGCTGATGAGCCGAGGATGTCCTGCTCTGCCTCTGATCCTGTCCCGATGTTCCTTGGCCAGCTTGGTCCACTGAAAATGAAGACAAACTATTATGTAGTTGGTGTACAATTTATGATGAAGATCAAGTCAACATAAAGCAAGTTCTGACCTTGTACTTCTTCAGTCTCACTAAGCAATATGTTGCTTGGACCCAAAAGTAGCTGTACTGTCACTGTAATGTTCAGAAATTACTTACACAATAACATCTTTCTCAATTTTGGTCAGTATACTCTTCAGTATTTTTTAACCCTACCCTTCAGCACTAGTGCAATGTGAGGTTCCTGACATTTACACATAGCTACTGTCCAATGTAATTTTACAAATACATATAGTACACAGTCTGGATGGATATCTCCATACCTAAAAGTGGATCAAGGTTTATGCTGTAATGCACAGTCTCAACAGTCGTACACTTACTATCAAGTTTCATCTGTTGTGTAACATAGTGAAACACAACATACATGGTAAATTTGGTGTGCATATGCCAACAAGGCCTTGGATATGACCTGTGCTAAGGAGTGATTCCAATATTTGGCATAGTCCTTGAAACATCAGATACTCTACTTGGCAAGGGCACATTTTGCATGACAAGACTTCTTCGTTTGTGCCGCACACTGACAATCACGTGTGATTCTTAGTACAGCTACATACATATTTGAAATGACATAGGTGCCACTGTTGAGATTATGTGTGCATTTAGTACACCTTGGATAGGTTTGTGTAACTTTGAGCGAGACAAGTAACACAATGTCAGCCTTTTTTTCATTTACAAAAATATAATAGTCATCATGCAAACAAACACTTAAAAAGCATGCATGATACAGCATACAACAACCCAACCCTTCACATACCAACAGTAGACATTGTCCAAGCCATTCATTCACCATAGCATACAACAGTTATAAGGCCCTTAGTTCACTAGTCATGGTTCTGTAAGTACATTTTTCCCACAGAAATACAAATGTAAGGGTAGTTTACCCAAGTGTGCTTAGGACACTACAAGTCCCAGAATGTCCTCAGAAAACAGCATTCAAGAAGCTCCAATGATGCATAGACCTTATAAGTACTGCAGCCATTATAAAGTGAAGATGGCATAAAACACACACAAAAGGCATGCATGATACAACAGATAACACCCAAACCCCTCCCATTCCAGCAATAGACATTGCCCAAGTCACTCATTCACCATAGCATACAACAGTTATAAGGCCCTTAGTTCACTACTCATAATTCTGTAAGTACTTTTTTCCCATAGAAATGCAAATCTAAGGGTAATTTACCCAGTTGTGTTTAGAACACTACGGCCAGATTTACTAAGTTCTCATACAGCGCAGTGCAGCAGCCATAAATGCTGCGCTGCACTGCGTGAGAAGGAGAGAGCAGAAGAGCGCCAAATTTCTTGGAATATGGCACTCTCTTGCCCTCTCCCTAGCACGGTGCTGAAATCAGCTGCCGTGCGCCATGGAGACACCTTCACACCATGGTGCAAGGGTGTCTCCGTGAGTCTAGCATGGGTTTTGTACTGGAAGGGTATCCTTCCAGTACAAAATACCATGCATAGACTGACTTCAACACTTTTCCGACTTTGTATGTGTGCTGTACACTGCAGCACACGTACAAAGTTGGTTAAAGGAAGGAGAAATGAAAGCATTTCTCCTTCCTTACACCTACTTTAAAAGGGCACAGCTTTCTGACGCTAAACACTGTCTACTTTGTTTAGTAAATTGGGTTTAGCATCAGAAACCTTTAGTGGTAGCATGGGAATGCCCATGCACCACCCAATGTACACCCCCTTGGCGCTAAGTAATGCAAAGCAGCGCTATGCGCTGCTTCGCGTTACTTCACATCATTTCCAGCGCTAAACAAGTTTAGCGCTTGAAAGTAAATTGGAAAAAAAGACTTTTGCGACGCAAACACAACGTAAAATCTTAGTATATCTCCCCCTTCAAGTCTCAGAATGGCCTCAGAAAACAGCATTCCAATGGCTCCAATGATGCATAGACCTTATAAGTACTGCAGCCATTACTCTGATAAGGGAAAAATGACATGAGACACATGATGGTACATCACTCTCACCACTTACATCATACTTCAAGACACATAATGCAGTTCATGCGCTTACCAGGTGTCTGCTGCTCAAACTCCTCCAGCTGAGCATGGAGGGTCAGCCAGGCTGTTGTCAGGACTCTCCTGTATAGTGAGCTCATCTGGGGCCTTTGTGATTGGGGCTGAGAGGACACATCCGTGATGTCTTAGGCCTAAATCCTGGCCCAGCATCGCAGGTCCTCCCAGCGCTTACAGCACATCTTGCCCCACTGCTGGTACACACACTCTGCACTGCTGCACGCAGCAATATCTCGCCAGCTTTGGGAGCATGCTGCATTACTCAGCTGGTCGTCAGGGCCCCCATAAAGCTCAGGGTACTTATCAAACATTCCCGAAGTTAGGATGTTCAATTCAGTCTCACTGAAAGGGGGTGCCTTGTCCTCAAGTCCCTCAGCCATTTTGGGGGCAGGTTTGAGGAACAGGGCAGCAGGATGGCAGGGCATGCTGCTCTGAGGTGAAAATGGCACAGAATGATTATAAAATGCCTGTTTACAACTTCCTGTATTGAACTTCCTGTTTTATATTTCTAGTTTGTAATTTCCTGTGTATTATCATTGGGTTCCGGCGTGACTGCAGAGTCACCGCCCAGAGTGTGGAGTTTCCACACTCGGGGAGGAGATTCTGCACTTGGTCAGAGATTATGCACTTGGGCTGGAAAAAATGAAAATTCACAGGAAGTCACAGCACTGGGAGGATGTGTTAGTTCAACATTAACAACTCAGACAGTACCAGCCACTCCTTGCAAAATATCTCACATGGTACTGAAAGTATCCATGAGACACTGACATATAATAATAGGTAGACATTAGATCTGTGTGTGATGCATTCAGCATTACACACCCAATACAAAATGACTTTTCAGGTCATTACACAAGTACACTAGAACCATGGTGTCTCCAACAAAAAAGGTACTCGCACTCCAGGGATATGTTTTCAGGCTATTTTATTTTATTACGTTTCAGCCATCACCATCACCAATTGTTAACCAACTTGTTTCGACCAGAACGGTCTTGATCACGGTTAGTGTCAATCCTTCTATTATTTCTATTTATACATAACTACCCACTAGGCCCATAATGAGGCATTGTGGGAGATGTAGTCCATTGTGTAAAAATGGTATAAAAAAGTCCACACTGTTGATAATTGAAAGTTTTTACATGTTACTCATGTTCCCATAACTCCTTTTAATGGAATCTCTTAAGCAAATTAAATCACAATAAGAATACTTAAGGCTCAAGATTGTTTGGTTTTCTCATCGCTGTAATCTCCATCTTGTGGCTGAGTGCCCCAAGTTGAATTCTATTGCTCAATCAGTGATTTTTTGTTAAGAAATCCCATAAGTTCCATACTGGTAAAACTCAAATGATTTATCAGGCTGAGTGCCATATATTTTCATTATGGAATTTTGGAGATTTTATGGGAAGCATCGTCTCCAATTTGCAACGAGTAGCTCTCACTTGTTGTTTCGTCTGAGTGACCTCATAGTTTAAATGAGTTTTTAACATGTGGTTTTGTAGTTCAGTTTTTAGGTCTCGCAATACATACTATAGCGTGGAAGCTTTCTGGAAGCTCCGCCCACTCTCCGCCCATCTTTTTGATTGGCTTACATCCTAAATGCTGTTTTAGAGGACAATGGTCCCTAGACAATTAGATGTAGTTAGAGTTAAATATAGACCCAGTCAGTACTATATTATCTGTCCAGCCGGACAGTTTTTAATATACAATGATTGTATAAAGCAATTAAAACGAAAAATTACAAGCGGGACACAACCTGCGTCCTGCTGACGTACATTTACAAACAACATAGAAGAAGGGGTTCAGGCAAGAAAAACGTGTCTGTGGTTACATTGGATATAAGTACAGCAGACAAATTACGTTGCGCACACCATTACAAGTTAAGCATTGTAATATAGCCAATGTATATGGTGTACAGTTGTCGACGACGTTTCGATCCCTTTTTAAATCAGTGGGATCATCTTCAGGACATTTATAATGACATGCCTGTATAGAATAGCTCAATTATGCGAGCTGGTGTGCCTGTGAATTCATAGGCAGGTGTGGGAGACACCGCCTGGCGTGCTTAATCAGCGCCTACGGTGATTATGTGAACCGCGATGGCTGCGGGGACCGCAACAATTAAGGGAGCACACCTTAATAAGGGGCGTACCACAATTACAAGGGAGCCGCGTGCGCGTTCTCCGTGATTAGGAAGTCCGAGCGAGTCAAGGCTTCAGGAGCAGTCCCCGCGGGAGTGCGAGCGCGAGCAGATCCTCAGCGCATTTCTGGATGTACAAGTATACATAGACCAAGGCATAATCAAAACTACAGTATATCGTAAGCCTACTGCAACTAACAGCATTCTACACGGCTCTAGTCTTCATCCTAAATCCCTAATCAAGAGCATACCATATGGGGAGTTTCTAAGAATGAAACGGAAATGCTCAGATGAGAAGAAACTAAAAATAAAAGCAGAAGAAACAGCGTGCAAGTTCTTGAAACGGGGATATAAACCAGCATATGTTAAGGAGGGTAAAAGGAAAGGAGAGGCAATACCTTGGGAACAAACACTACTGACAAGAAAAGAAAAGAGTAATGAGACACAGCAGAAGGACAATTCAGAGATCAGATTGATTCTAACCTATAGTAAAGAAAATCAAGAAATCATCAGGATTATGAACAAACATTGGAATGTCCTCTTGAAGAACCCTGACATAGGGAAAACTTTGGGACATCAACCAAATATAACCTTTAGACGAGCACCATCACTCAATGACAAACTGGTACACAGTCATTATACTAGACCACAAACAACATCATGGCTACATGAACATCAAAAAGGATTTAGCATGTGTGACAAATGTAAAGCCTGCCGTATCGGAAAAAACATCAAAGAAATTGTAGATTTTAAAGGGAAAACTTTCTTCATTAATGAAAATCTCAATTGCGAAACGCCATATGTCGTCTATATGTTGGAATGTAACTGAGGCCAAAGATTTATTGGTAGTACCATCTGCCAATTCAAGAAAAGAATTTTAGAACACATTCGCGCAATACAGAACAATGACACAAACTATGCCATGACAAAACATATGCGCACACATCGGGATTACAACTGGCAACAAATGAAATATTGGGGCATTGCATCATAACCCGCCAGTGAGAGGGGCGGGTACTGATTGATAATTTGTTTCCGTACCGAACAACCATACGGATTGAATGGGGACGAGGAACTACATGTTCACCTATAATCCTGAGTAAGATCAAACAGCTCCCAGAAGATCAATGAGAGCCATGTTAAAAAACTGAACTACAAAACCACATGTTAAAAACTCATTTGAACTATGAGGTCACTCAGGCGAAACAACAAGTGAGAGCTACTCGTTGCAAATCGGAGACGATGCTTCACATAAAATCTCCATAATGAAAATATATGGCACTCAGCCTGATAAATCATTTGAGTTTCAGCAGTATGGAACTTATGAAATTTCTTAACAAAAAATCGCTGATTGAGCAATACAATTCAACTTGGAGCACTCAACCGCAAGAGGGAGATTAGAGCGATGAGAAAACTAAACAATCTTGAGCCTTAAGTAATCTTATTGTGATTTAATTTGGTTAAGAGATTCTATTAAAAGGAGTTATGGGAACATGAGTAACATTGTAAAAACTTTCAATAATGAACAGTGTGGACTTATTTTATACACTTTTTACACAATGGACTACATCTCCCACAATGCCTCATTATGGGCCTAGTGGGTAGTTATGTATAAATAGAAATAATAGAAGGATTGACACTAATCGTGATCAAGACAGTTCTGGTCGAAACGCGTTGGTTAACAATTGGTGATGGTGATGGCTGAAACTTAATCAAATAAAATAGCCTGAAAACATATATCCTGAAGTGCGAGTACCTTTTTTGTTGGAAAAATATTTGTGGAATTCGATTCCATTCCGAGATACTTGCACCGATCGAGAGCGACTGACACAGGAAACATTTGTTGGTAATAGAACCATGGTGTATGTATGACAGACATATGGCTACACTGCCACATGAGTATCAGCACACACAAATACAAAGGGCCCGATTCACAAAGGGCTCCACACATGTGGCAGAGGCCCGCAGTTGTGGCGGGGGGCCCGCACTCAGAGGTCCCGCCATGACTGCGGTACTCCCGCCAGAACTGCGGGGCCTCCACCACCAGTGCAAAGGCACTTTGTGAATCAAGCCCAAGATATTTACAATGACTGTAGATTCATATGTTTAATGTTACAAATCTACACAGTACTCCAAACAGATGCTTAACCATTATGCATTCAGTAATGTCTGAGTACAACACATATCCAACATGGAGGTAGAAGGAGTGTGTAGTATGTTACTATTGCATCTTGCTAGCCATCATGATGCAGCATGGGTAGACAATAGATGATGGCCAGCGACGTTTTGAACATTCGTAGCCTCATTATGGGCCTTATTCACAAAGGGCCTCTGCGCTCGTGGCGAAGGCCCAGCAGTTCTGGGGGAGTCTCTGCACTCAGGGCGCAATCGAAATTCAACCCCGAGTATGGAGACTCCTTCATGACTGTGGGGCCTCCACCTCGAGTGCAGAGGCCCTTTGTAAATGAGGCCCTATGTCAGCAACACAACTACTGTGTCTCAAATATCGACATTAAATTTGTACTGTAATTAACAGTCTTTTATTAGTTACATTTTGATTATTATTTGTCCAAAACATGTCCAGTGAGTGGACCAAAAAGTTTCCAACATTGCCTGTCACCCCCATGTCACATATGTTTGCACGGGCCATTGTCCAAAGTACAGTGTGTCACACAGCAAGCCACATATGAACAATGGGAAAGGCGGGATTGTTTGTAGCATGAGTATCCCAGAATTCTAAAGTTGACACCTAATTGGAAGGTCAGTTTACATCTTTACATCTTTAACACAATGCCAATCCTCACTGACGCTATGCATAGACATGAATCATTGTGACACTTGGTGCTGATAAAGCTGTCAGATGTCCACTGTCCGGGGAGGTCTTGCACATGCAGTGTCATTTACTCCCCTAAGGCAATGGAGTCCTTTGAGATGTTGTCCACACTAATATGTGCAAGAAATGCGTTATTATATGGCCTATCTTTTTGACTCTTGACAACAGTTGTTGTTTGCATACATTATGTATGGCTTACAGAGCAGTCTCAGAATGGAATTTATGGACAGAGTGTTAAATGTCCACCAATCATCATTGACAACAGAATGTGAAATCACATAAAGGTTGTAACACAATTGGTTGCTTAAGAGAAAAAAGTAGCAACCAGCTGGTGATGTACCTGCATACCCTGCCATGTGTTTTGTACAATGGCCCGGTTCCCTGGATTCAGACCTAGGCAAGGATTTCAGAGGTATGTGTAAGCCATGACATACTGCAATGTTGTGTAAGACACAACAGGCTATTATTATGTTGCACACAACTTCAGGGGAGTGCAGCTGCACCCCACGCCCCTGCACGGTCAACACATCTCAATCACGAGGTACAGTGATTGCACGTCTGCATGGTGTGAGGACATGAGGGGAGAATGCATATGCAGCATCACCTGAGGAGGCAAATTAGGAAATATTTGTACACGTCCCTCTTGCATCTGTAGAATGCCTAATGTATGAAATGGTACATGCAGTGTCTGTTCGGGCCATGTATGTGTCACAAGAATTTCTTATTTATAATGGTTGTGTTTATTAAAACAGCATTTCAACATATCAGATTTGTCTGGAGCTTGAGTACTTACTCAGAAGCCACATGTTGCCAAAATCTCCCGCTTCCAGCCACTGGGCAAGATGTGACCTGCGGAATATGTAGCTGTCATGTGAACTGCCTGTGAACACTGCACTCGCATCAGTAAAGCAGCCACTTGCATCACACACACCCTGCACATTGATGGAGGGCCAGCAGTGTCTGCTGCGGAAGATGTTTGCAGTGTGGTGAGGTGGCTGAAGTGCCACACAAGTGCAAGCAATTGCAGCTACCACTCATGGGAAGCAGGAATAGAGGTAGAAATCAGTAGCAACCCTTTGCCTTCCTGCCAGTGTATGTAGCAGAGATGCACTCTCCTATTGATGCAGTTCAGAACCTGACACAAGCATTGGGACTGGTTTGCCTTAGAAATATCCACGATGTTACTGGACACCCTCTGGAAAGACCCTGTATCAAAGAAATATAGCAATCTGCTACGATCTTGAAATAGGCTGGGATCGTGTGAGAGTGGCATGTCTCACAGTCAAGATCCTGCACCCACTCAGAAACCATGTCCAAGATGACATCAGGTGGAGAACAAAATATGGAGTTAACATCTTGGCTAGACAAAGAGGTTGATCTTTTGTCTAACGGTCCTCTCTACTCTCCTCCTCAAATCATTCTGTTACATCACAAGGGGCAAATCAACAAACACATTCAGCGACATGTTGCAAGATCTGAAAAAGTTTGTGTTTGGCAGCTCTAATTTTGTGTATGCAGCCAGGCTGGGATTGGCTGTTGGGCTAACAACTTTCAGCTGGGTGGGGGGATGATAAACACTGACGCGGGTGTGTGTGGTGTGCTTGTGAGAAACAAAATCTGAGGTTTGCTCAGAGATCTTGACTTCCATATTCCATTTACATTTAGGATGTTTGTGGAAGACATTACATGACACACAACTAAAAGTTAAATGTGCTGCTGTAGTAGGGATGTTGTATAATCCAACGCGTGATGTTCTGGTTGCCACTTGAAGGGTCACATGTATAGACTTCTGGTATTGTTTCTTACATGATATTTCTACACTGTTGTAGTGGTGTGTGATTTTGCCATCACATTTACCCCTCCAATACCCTCTCTACACATACACATAGGTAACATCTCAGTGCCTACATGTAGCTCACTTGTAGATTCTGCCCCAACTGCAGAGGTTCCGCCCCAAGTGCAGAGATTCTGCACTTGGGTGTGGAACCTCCACCCCAAGTGCGGAAACTCCGCAGTTGTAAATCTACTACTCGTATGTCCCTTTGTGAATACCGTAAAGTAGTACATTTAGACATGTGGTCCCACAGTGTCTTCCTCTTGGGCTGGTGCCTCCGGAAGAGGAGTGTAACTCCTGGGGAAGTATCTTTGCATGCCTCCCTGATGTACTTAGACAAGTACAAAATGAACACGAAGTTGCAATGGGTTTGGATTTAGGAAATGGGAAATGTCTCTGCAGTCTCCTCTATCATTCCAAGCAACATAAAAGGAGAGGCTTCAGTTCTGACGATACGAGACTGGAAGCAGTTACGGTTCAAGACCGTGAACGGGAATTAACGAAAATAATCACAGAAGTTTACACCTCTGTAGGTAGAGATACCTTCTTTACTCGACCCATTAAACCACACTTAAAACCTAAAAATGACAATGAGGTTCCGTTAAGGAGAAATCTGCAAGAGAAGGGAAGAAAAAACAGAAAGACAAAAATAAAAGATGGACAGGATCACCCGCTTCTCGGGAATTCGGCATGGGTGGTTCTAACTTAAGAGACAGCGAAAAAATTAAAAAGTGTGAATGGTATCAGTATTCTGATAGCCAATCTTCACGTTCTTGTCAGGACACTGAAGGTAAATACCCAAAAGGAGGAGCTGATCTAATGTACCAAAGAAAAGAGGAGTACAGTAAGAAAAGAGAAGGTGGATGCGAGACTGATGTCAGTGTAAAGAGGGAAGAGAAAAGATTGGACTCTGAAACCCCAGCAAAAAAGAAGAAAGTAGCAGGACTCTTTAAAAAAAACATGCAAATTTAGCTGTGAGTCCTCCTGCAATATAGGACTTGGATGAGAGCGCTTCTAGACAGCGCCGCAGAAGTCACAAAAGTATAACAGAAGTTTATGGATGCGAGTCCAACTGATGACTTCATACAGATCGAAACTCCCAATCATCATTTAAATCCTTCTGATAGGGTTTAAAACCTAAAAATACAAATTGAAGGGGTCTTACCACGTATTATCAAAGAAGTATTCTGTGCCCAATTATCAGATTACATCATCCTGGCAAAAGAAGACTGACCTCCAGCCTTCATTAGGGAAGCACCCTGGGGGCAGAAAGTTATAAAGGTAGCCATCTCCCCACTAGTACCTGAGGATATCAGGGAAATGTATGCCAGTGAATGGGCAGTAAGACAAACACCAGCCCTATATAGAAATCAAGCGAGGTGAGTCGAACACTCTAGTCCACATGTTATGTAGTGAACCACAAGCACAATACCCTTTAAAACCAGAAGCAAAAACGTAGTATTAAAGCAATATTAGACCAATTGCAGTATCAAGGTATAATAGAGCCTTGCCTATCACCTATGAACACACCACTTTTTCCCATCTCTAAACCTGATGGTTCTTATAGAATAGTCTTAGACTATAGAAATTTGAATTTGCATACACAAACATATGCAGTACAAAATGGCCACAGTACTGGTTTAATGACGACTCTGGTGAAGAAAAAATACAAAATGACCCTGGATATTTCCAGTGGATTTTTCAGTCAAAATATAGTGGCTGAAAGTGACTATTTCACCGCTTTCAGTTTTGACGGAGTGCAATTTTCCTTCTGGTGTTTGCCTATGGGCTATAAGATTAGTCCTGGCTTGTTTTCAGCGCCAGTCATGGAGATCTTACCACCAGATCCTGAGGTATTGCCATATCTTGATGATATTTACTTAACTGAAGTGATTTGAATGTACACCTTACCAGGGTAGACAGAGTAGTGACTATGTTAACATCACATGGTTACAAGATTAATTTTAAAAATTTGAAGATGTACCTGACGGTGACCTTTCTTGGATATGGCAATGGTCTACCTCCAGACTTACTACAGAAGTGTGCTACCTTGCAGCCTCCCGACACACTGAAAAAGTTGCAATCCCTGTTGGGGTTTCTTGACTTTGGACTGACTCATTTGCTTCACTACGCAGCAAGAGTGATTTTTCCAGCGTTTTCCTCTAAAGAGTGGCTGAGCACACATACTAATATCTTGGGTGCTCTACAAGCAGACATGCTTGAGGCAAACTATTTACCAACTAGGGACAACAAAACCAACCTAGTCATCAGAGTCATACCCAGTCACTATGATTACACCTACGTGACCTACAATGAAGGACAGACCATCCCAATTGCCCACACATCTCACTTGTATTCCCTGACAGAAGCAGGATTTGCTTTCATTAAAAGGAAAAAATCCTGATGGCTGTACAAACAGCTAATCTAAAGGAGCGCCCATTGGTGTTGGGAAAACAAATAATTATTGTTTCTCCTATACCACAAGAAAGATGTGGCCACAAAGCTAAGCATTCCTAATGCTCATGTCCTACACACAAGATGAGTACAGTGTGCCTCTTCTTTTAGTACAGTGGATGTAAAGTTTCAGTATGATCCTTCTCTTCGTACACAAGCTTTTCTCCATTATGAACAGGATACTGTGCTGACTCCAGACACTTTATCTGTGGAGTCTTATCAGAGCATCTTTTACATTGATGGCTCTGCTCAACCTGCGGTAGAAACCAAATGTAAGTACTCTGCAGCCTGCGCAGCAGTGCAAGGTGCAGTGAAAGATGGTGAGTTCATCTCACAATGCACCCATGCCAACTCTTAGATAGTACTGCACAACATGCAGAATTACTTGCCGTGCTACTTGCATTACAACAAACGGACTCACCAGTTCCCGCACTCATTCTGTCTGACTCAGATTTCTATGTGCAAGGTTGCAATGTTGATTTGCAACATTGGCAGTTGAATGGATTCAGGAATTCAAAGGGAAAGCCTATAAAAAATAAGCTGCTGTGGGGAAAGGTAGCTGTCTTACAAGACAAGCTTCCATTAGTCCTTGTGAGGCACACTTTGTGTATTCACACTAAAGGGAACTGTGCCACTGACCAACCAGGCAAAAGCTGCAATTCAGACTATCCGAGTGCTGTCCGAACCAGATCTTAAAAGAAGATCAACACAGATATTTTAATAGCCATAAATGCAACTAAGAAAGCTGGGAAACTTCCTGTGGTTTCCTCACAAATACTCTGACACCCTTACTTCAGATAACATTCCGGTAGTTACAATACCAGGATTGTGAGACAGATCACAGCCTAATGATCTGTCTAGATTATAATTAATCAAAGAAGCACACAAAGGGTTGGCCTCTGCACATGCAGGAATAAATGCAACGGAAGCAATGCAACAGCAACACTACTGGTGGCCTAGAACAGGGACTATGTTAGACAATGTGACATCGAGATTAAACCCCCCACTGTCAAAAGACCCTCACCAGTTTCCCTCATAACCTCAAATATTCCCTTCTGGGTGATTTATTTGGAGCACCTCTGTCCTTTAAAATCAGCTAACAGATATAAGTACACATTAGTAGCTATTGATTCATGTTCTGGATTCCCTGCAACTCAGACACCCTTCTTCCATGGTGAAAGGATGCCTGTGTTGGCGCTAGGCTGCACAAAGTGTGCCAGTGTAAGGAGAGGACAGGAATGCCCATATAATGTTAAATATGGCACATTCCTACCCTCTCCCTGTCACGCAACGCAGCACAGTCCAGCAAGGTGTCTTGCTACATTGTGTGACATTTTGATGTATCTGCCCTTCAATGCACAGCAGAGTATGTGTAATGAGAATAAAACTCCAACCTATTCTGGGAGCTCATGTCGAGGTGATATCGAGGATATGCAAATGATCTGTAACAATGCATAATTGGGTTAGCCACCTCATACAGCTCTATGGCGTTAAGGAAATAGGATACAAATATGCTGGTTAATCCCATCTCTGTACATTCTGAAAACGCAGTGAGCTTTTATCTACTTGTCTGGCCCATATGGGTGAAACTAGGGATTTTAGGCCAGAAGCCCAATAAATCACTTTGCCCTGACCTTGTTCCAGTAGACATGAACTGTGCAGAACCTAAGCTATGGCCGCTAGTCTTTACTAAGAAATTCAGGGGCATATTTATAAGCCCTCACCACCACCGGAGCATCACTTTTTTTGATGCTCCGGTGGTGCAGCACCATTTTCCATATTTACAAGGTGGCGCTAAGCCACTTTGCGTGGCTTAATGCCACCTTGTAAGTATGCCCCTTTCCGCCGCAGTCCTCTGCGGCAAAGGGGCGTTCAATTGTTGTTACTGTGGGCGTTCCACCATAACACCCATTGCTTTTTGACGCTGCCCCAGATTTACAAGGCTGAGGCAGTGACAATAACTAATGCGATGGAATACCAGGCGTTAGAATGGGTATACGAGGAGAAATTATTAATTTCTCGTTGTTTTTTGCTCTTTCCATATGTGCTGCATTCTGCAGCACACATAGAAGGTGCAAATCGCCATTATTGATTGTTTATGTGCCGGAAGGTGTCCTTACACAGTAATCAAGTGAAAACACAACACAGGAAAAACCCCACACCAAATGAGAAAACTAGAGTCTAAATGTAATAAATCATGTGACACCAAAAGAACAAAAATACAATCAGTAGAACTATAGATATGCTTGTGCATGTATAGAGCCCAAAAGCACAAAGTGACACTCACGTTTATCTAGTCGCACAAGACCGGTTGAAATTCACAGGCTCAGGCCAACTGAGGTGGAGCGTAGGCTGGATACAGGGACCAGGTTATTCCTGCTGAAAAAGTTATCTTCTCAAAGTCCAGCGCAAAGAGTCCAGCATAGCCGATGGTTGTTGTTTTAGTGCAAGCAACATGCCGGTTGTCGTGGATGGTCGTCTCTGTAAAGGAATGATCCTGTCAGGCTTCATGGATGATCGTTGCTGAAGCTTTCTGTTGGTGATAACCATGGGCTTGTGATGCTGTAGCATGAAGGGAAGATCTTGCATTGCCGGTCGTTGCTGGTGGTAGCTGTAGTGTGAAGAGTTCACCAGAGGTTCGTGTTGGCGGTCGGTGCAGGCAGCAAAATCTTGGAGCGAAGGGACCTGTTCAAGGTCATGAAGAGCCCAAATCTTGGATTTCTCCTTTACTTACAGGAGGAGCTCAACTGATGACAGTCAAAGGCCCAGGACTTGGGGAGGCACCTTTTGGGGATCAGGAGCTCACTCCAACAGAGGCCAGCAAGGCTGAGGCTAATCCAGTGCACATCCAGGCAGTTCCAGTGCAGCAGATCAACTGGGCAGTTGCAGGGGTGCCTCTGGGGCTTGTTATGCCCCTGCAGCTCAGGACAAGAGGTCAGTCAGCTGACCCTTGGAGCCACTTCAGTCTGGATGTAGGGAGCAGGTCTAGTATTTCTCTCAGACTTCAGGGTAGGCCTCCAGCTGTAGGGAAGTCCTCTGGCAGCAGGGCAGTCCTTCTGTAGTATCCACAGGTCCAGAAGTGTACTGAAGAGTTGGTCTGATGGCCAACATATGTACCTGGTGTCAGCTTTAAAGTGGGAGAAATGTCTAAACTTCCCACCACATCTGGTTCTGGAATTTCTTTTTTCCCCTGCCCAGTCCCAGGATGTCTGGAGTCGCAAAAGGCTAGTGTGAAATTATGTGTGTGTGTGCTTAGGTAGCTCCTTTGAAGTGCAAATCTGGTAGGTGGCAGCTCCGCCCCTTCCATCTGGCAAGGGTGGCCCATCCTGCCAACACCCAGTCCCCATTTTGTTATATTGGCTGGGGAAAATACACAAATACCAACTGCCAACTACTCCAAGTCATGTGACCCAGGATACAGGATGTGGGCACCAAATGATTAGGACAAGAAAATTCCAACTTCCTAAAAGTATTGTAAGCACCAGTGCACTCCTGTTTGAAAACAATAGTCTGGATGTTAACAAAAATTGTGTGTGAAGGGAGGTATCTCCTCCTGATCGTAGGTGTAAATAAAATCATCCAATCCACACTGTTCCTTGTTTGGGGCAGTGTCTCCTCTTTGCACTACTGTAGTCCACCTAAAAGGACTTATCCAAATTCAAATTATGGTAAACCCAACCAAATCTTCGGTGCAACTTTTCTGAATCAATCGATCACTTGATGTTAGAATCTTGTGTTTTGAACAAATTCGATATGCTTCAAATGGATTTTTAGTGGGTTTGTTTAATCATTATTGATTACTGTCTTCATATCATGTGCGGTAATATTCCATGTTGATAATTCAATCCCAATGCATTTCAGGCCCCAAAGGTCCCTCATCAGGGGCTAATTTCTTGAAAAGATCATAACCTCCTGGTTGACTTCTAGATTAACCTTCACCTTCTTTCACTAGTGCTTCATCTGGATGCAGAAGGCCAGCATGTATCTGACCACATCATGAGGGGCTTTCTTTGGAGCTCAATCTCAACCCTCCTTCACCAGACTGAAAGGCCCTCAGATAGGGTGCCCATACAGAAGTTCAAAGACGCTGAATTCAACTCCCTTCTTTGGTACCTCCCTGTAGGCAAACAACAGGCATGGCAACAGGACATTCCACTTCCACCTCAAAGGCCCCGACAGGCCGATAATCATGCCTATAAGGGTCTTGTTGAATCTCTCAACCAGCCCATTGGTTTAGGGATGATAGGGTGTGGAGAACTTGTACGTTACCCACACTCATCCCACATGGACTTCATGTATGCCAAAATGAAGTTGGTATCACAGTTAGATACTACCTCCTTGTGGTACCCCACACACATAAATATCCCCATCAGAGCCCTGGTCACTGTAGGTGCAGCCAACGTCCTCAGAGGTATAGCCATTGGGTACCGAGTGGCATGGTCCACTAAGACCAGAATAAACCTGTCAACCAAATTTCAATGACCACCCTTACAAAGAGGGTGCCAATGACTTGAAGGGGAACAAGGGGGAACTTGTGCTTTCCTACCAGATTCCCACTGCCCTGGCAGGTGGGATATGACCCGAAGAACACATCTGAGGCCATCTTCATCCAAGGCCAATAGAAGTGGATGACAAGCCTGCCAAAGGTCTTGTCCTACCTCAGATGACCTGCCAGTGGAACATCATCAGCCAGCTCCAGTAGGAAGGCCCTGTAGCACTGGAGGTCCACCAACACATGGGTTGCACCAGGTTCAGGTACCTTAGGCTCACTACAGAGGAGACTATTCTCCCAGTAAATAAGGGGATTACCAGAGATGTTGCCAGCTGCCTGGGCTTTGGCCTGTCACAGTAGGCCCTCCAGAGTAGAGCATGCCTTCTGTGCTCTGCAGAACTCCTCCCTGGTGGGACCTACTTCTTCTATCACTTGGTCAGTTCAGGTAGGTTCCGGGGCTTCAACCTCAGGTTCCACCTCCTACCAGACTATGGGAATTTCAGGAGTGGGCATCCCACGGCCTTGCCCTTTCTCTTTTTGGCAGGTACTAAGCCCATTCTTCCAGGCTCCAGGTCCTCCTGATTACCCTCTCAGGTGCCCATGGACTGTGTGGTCAGGCCCACCCACTAAGGCAAAGCCAACATCTCCAGGTGGGACCGGAGCTCCACCTCTTTCTAGATGATGTGCTCCAGGTCATTACTGAGCAGACAATCCACAGTCGAGGATGGACTCACAGCTAACCTGAAGGAACCAGAACCCCCACCCTTTCAAAGGGAACCTGAGCCACTGTATAGTGACTCTTGTGATTGTCGGCTACTACAACCTGGGGGACTACATCAGGAACTACCTTCTCTGAGGATACCAGATGACACCTGATGGTGGTTATGCTGACTCCTGTGTCTTTCAGAGCTTCTACCCTCTGGCCATTGATGTTGAACTAGTGCATGCATGTTTTAGTATTGCTTGTAGACCAGACTTCGATAATCTGTGGTTACTAAGGGTTAAGATCAAACTGGTGTTGTAGTTTTAAGTTCGTATCGCGGGCCTCAAGGATCCTGGGTGTATTGTTGTTTTCACATATTTTCATAACCCATATACTATTATGCGCATCTTCGGGGGTGCAAGTCTTTTGTGGTAGTAAGTCTGGACGTACGCCCATATTACGCAGTGTTTTGAAGGGGGAGTGGTATTTCTGACTTCACTGAGCCTCTGCCGAGTGGTACAGAATATGCCCCTTGGCTCCAATAGAGCTCTGAAGAGTGGAGCTACTGTGATGAACATTGATCCAATGCCTAAGGAGCTGTTAGGAGGGGAGGGAGTCTATTTATCTTTACGAGCCTTGTCTGAATTGTGCAGAAAGTGCCAAACGGCTCCTGCAGAGCTCAGGAGTGCGGGGCTTCTGTGATGATTGTGGCCCCAGTGCATAAGGCGATGTTAAGATGGGAGAGAGTTATCGTATTAACAGTGTTTGTGCAGTGGCCATCATGAGATTTAAGCTGTGGTATGTGTAGTGCATATGCGCTGTGTGTAATGCTACGTTCAATGTTAAGGGCGAGACAAACTCGGGTGGTTAAAACCAGATACACATGTAATCTAAAATACATTGCAATGATTTGCCGGAAGGTGACACAGCGAATTGGGGAGCATCCGAGTAACGTGAGATGCAAAAAGTCCACTACCTGGATTAGTAACCACTACATAACCCAACAACACACAACCAATTACCTACTTTGGGTCATCCTGGAAACCCTAGACATAACCAACGAAAATGTGAAAGCATCCTGTTAAAAAAAGAACAAAGATGGGTGTACCATTTGAAAACTTATGACCAAGGACTGAACGATGAAATCCCATGGCTATCTTTTAAAAATTAAAAACCCCTCTCACCATCGGCACGCCCTATCCAAGTACAGACTGAGACACAGACATCTATGTGAAGAAAACTCTGTCTGCCTACATGTAGCTGACCTTCACTCAACCCTCTCCAGAAATCTCTTCCAAGACAAATATCCGGCCCTGAGCACTAATAATGCAGAATTGAGGCCAACAATTCCAACAGACAAGCAGGATCACTACCAGCACCGTTTCCCGCCCAGCTCTTGGTGGAATTTATCATTAAATTGAAGACGAAATCTGAACCTCGACAATAGCACTCTATTTAATACCATACCCTTATTTGCACATGGGAGGCAGCTTTCTTTCACTACCTGTGCAGGTACGTAACTTCACTAGCAATAAAATCTCCCTTTTGTGCTGATTAACAATACTTCATTATTTAAAGACACATTTGTATGCTTCAAATGGGCAAAGCCTTTTCGCTCCCATGGGGGCCCCTGCATTTGCCTCCCGTGGCTGGCAAATGTAAGAGCGGGGGGTGCTCGCGATCCCCCCACGACGGACGCAGGTAAGGGCAGGGTTGGGTGCTGGCGATTCCCCTGTGACAGACGCAGGTAAGAGCGGGGGAGGCCGCTGCCCCCCCAAAATTTCTGCTGTACAGGGTGAACCGCCCCCCACTACTCCTTTGCTACGCCACTGCAAATGGGCCACTCATTATGAGCGAGTGAACAGTCTTACCCTTCCAATCACAGACCAAGTCCAGGAGTATAAATGAAGATGACCCCACCCCCTCTTTTACTTCCGGGGCGTGAAGAACGGCAGCAGTACCTGTTGATAAGTCCACAATCAAGGTATGACGACCAGGGGACAGCGTAACCCTAGTTAAAATCTTTCCACTGTTTTCGCCACTTTAAACCTCCGACGCATACAGGATTATGACCCGCACTGTCGGCTTCCTGAAGAAAGATGCACCGCTCACCCCTTAAGGTAAAACCATGCCATTTTTATTGCTTTCAACTTGTGTAACCATTAATTTGCAGCTCTAGAGGGATCCTTTTAGGAAACTTAGAGCGAAGTTGACCCCGTAAAGATAAGACATGTGTATCTGTTTTTAACCACCCAAGTTTGTCTTGTCCTTAACATTGAATGTAGCATTACACACAGTGCATATGAACTACACATACCACAGCTTAAATCTTGCGATGGCCACCGCACAAACACTGTTAATACGATAACTCTCGCCCATCTTAACAGTGCCTTAGGCACTGGGGCCACGAACATCACAGAAGGCCCACACTCAGGAGCTCTGCAGAAGCCGTTTGGCACATTCCGCTCAATGCGGTTAAGGCTCAGTGAAGATAAAATGACTTCCTCCCCTCCCAACAGCGCCTTAGGAATTGGATCAACGATCATCACAGTAGCTCTGCTCTTTGAAGCTCTGTTGGAGCCATGTGGCACATTCCGCACCACGCGGTGGAGGCTCAGTGAAGTCGGAGATGCCTCTCCCCCTTAAAAACACCGCTTAATATGGGGACACATCCAGACTTAGTACCAAAAAAGACATGCACCCGCAGAAGATGCACACAATAGTATATGGGTTATGCAAATACGTGAAAACAACAAAGCGCCAAACATCCTTGAGAGCCACGATACTAACTAAAAACTACAACACCAGTTTGATCTTAACCCTTAGTAACTACAGTTTATCAACGTTTGGTCTACAATTACTACCATTAACCTTCTGTTTATGTACATATGATTAGCAGGACCTACACCCCACCCAGAAGGTTGATTGTTTAGATATGCTTCACATTGTACAACATATTAGATACTGATACATGTCTTTTTAACCTAGTATCTTTTATCCTTCACAGTTATAGGCCAAGATGGCAACTATAACACACTATGTGTGAATCAACTTACCAGTATACTCACCTGCACAGCCTTCTTACATTAGAGACCGCACCCTCCTGGTCCTGATGGAAGCCACCTGACCCGTATGGACCAATAAAGCATCCATATAAGCACCTGCTTTCACAGTTTTTAACCTTCTCCCTCTCCTTAACAATAAAGATACAACACACAGGAAAGTAGATAATTTTATTCAGTTCTTCACTGACGAATGTCGTGACCCAGACAGTCTCCCTCCTGGTACAGGACAGCGGAGCACTCGGAGAACTGGACACTCAGGTGTTAAGATCCAATGATGATGCCATCCACCTAACCACACCAGTGGATAATCAAGATATACCACCCAATGTGCGAGTGTGGTTGAAGGTCTCCATCACAATCTTTTTGAGACTCTGGAAAAAAAACTTACATGGTAAGGAGTCAGCTGGTGTCCCCAGAGCAGGTGATTCCCAATGCATTGCATCAAGTTGTGGTGGCTGACAACAGAGAGGGTCACTACACAGTGGCCTTTGTTCCATTTGAATGGGGGGGGGGGTTCCAGGTCTTCTGGAGGTTGATGTGAACCCTGCCATGCCAGTGAACTGTAATTAACTTGAGCACACTATCTGGAGGGAAGGGGAGTACAAGGCTCATGTGGAGATGGTGGGGTTACCTGATTGGATCTGTGCAGCGACAGGGTCCATGGCTGTCCAGGATGGGAGTCAAAAAGGGCTGGAGCTTGGAACATGTCCCAACCAGCTACTAAGAAGGGGATAAGAAGAGGGTGTGGGAAACAAGCCTCTGAGTGTCTTCCCAGTGAGGTGGATGAGGCACCTGCACTGGCCGCTCAGGAGCCCTCTGAGGAGGGCACTGCTTCCCTTGGTGACCTACCTACACTTGCTGTATGGCATGTATAAGCAGGACCCACCAAGGAGGAGTTCTGTAGGGCACAAAGGGTGTGTCCAACCCTTGAGGGCATGAGGTAACAGGCAGAAGCAAAAGCAGCAGGTGATGTCTTTGGGAGTTATCACATTTACTGGGAGGACAATCTTCTTTACAGTGAGCCTGCGGCTCCTCTGCATGGCTCAACAAGGGCCCTGGTGGTCCCTCAATGCTACAGGGCCTTCCTAGTGGAGCTGACTCATGATATTCCCCTAGCAGGACACATGGGCAGCACAATACCTTTGCAAGGCTTGTCCCAAACTTTTATTGGCATAGGATCATGAGTTCCTCAGATGCATTTTGCAGGACTTGTGTAACCTGTCAGGCTAGTGGGAAGCTCCCCTTCATCCCTTGCCTGTCATTGACACCCCCTTTGAGCTGGTGGGCATCAACAGTGTCGGGCCTATGGATCCCCAGGCTGCATCAGGCAAGATGTTTAGCCTGGTTCTGGCAGATCATGCCACTAGGTACCCAGAGGCAATCTCTCTGAGGACCATGACTGCACCTGCAGTGGCAAAGGCCCTGATAAGGATTTTTACCCATGTGGGTTTCCCCAAGGAAGTTGTGTCTGACAGTGGATACAAACTTCATCTCTGCCTATATGCAGTCAATGTGAAAGAAGTATGGGGTAACCTACAAGTTCTCCACTCCTTACAATCCACAATTGGACTGTTGAGAGACCCTGAAGGGCATGATTAGAGGCCTACCTGAGGCCCTCAGGAAGAAGTGAGACATCCTCTTGCCATGCTTGTTGTTTGCCTATGGGAAGGTACCACAGAAGGAATTGGGCTTCAGCCCCTTTGAGCTTCTGTATGGGCACCCTGTTCGAGGACCTCTTAGTTTGGTGAAGATGGGGTGGGAGCAAGCTCCCAGATGGATTCCCAAGGACGTTGTAAGCTACATGCTGGCCTTCAGAAGCCAAATGGCTAAGTTGTGGAAGCACTTCTGACAACTTAGAAGCCAGTTAAGCTGTATTGAAAGAGTGGTATGACCAAAATCCTACTAATGTGGAATTGCAGCCTGGGCAGAAAATGTGAGTTATGGAGCCTTTGGAACCTAGGGCCCTCCATGACCATTGGACTGCCCCTATGAGGTGATTTAGAGGAAGGATAAGGCCACCTACCTGGTGGACCTTAAGACCCCCAGGCAACCCCACAGGGTGCTTCATATCAATCACCTCAACCCCCCACTTTGAGAGGTCTGAGATCACCAGACTAACTTCTGCACAGCAGAGAGGCTGCCACCAAGTTTTGGGACAGTCTTTTTTCCCTTATTCCTGGGACTACCACCCTGTGAGCTCATGACGTGGACACAGGGGCAGCCTTCCTGTTATGAATAAGTATTGCAGGTTGTCGGATAAGGTGAGGGCCAGCATTAACAGTGAAGTCTCTAAGATGCTGGATTTGGGGGTGATAGAACACTCCAATAGACCCTGGGCCAATCCTGTGGTTCTGGTACCAAAAGCTGTCACACAGGGCACCACACCTGATTGAGGTTCTGTGGGGACTATAGAGGGCTAAACTCTGTGACCAAGACAGTTGCTCATCCCATTCCCCGGGCTGATGAGCTTATTGAAAGGTTAGGGGCTGCTCAGTACTTAAGTACCTTTGATCTTACATCAGGGTATGCCAGATCACCCTAAAAGAAGGTGCCAAGGAGAGGTCCGTCTTCTCCACACCAATTTTGTGTGATGCCCTTAGGACTCAAAAATGCCCCTGCCACCTTTCAGACATTGGTGTACCAGGTCCTTGCTGGTATGGGGGGCTTCTAAGCTGTCTACCAGGATGACATAGCTGTCTTTATTAGTAATTGGAAGGACCACCTTTTTCACCTCAAAGGAAGTGCTTCAGGCCCTGCAACAGGCAGGCCTGACTATCAAGGCCTGTAAGTGCTATATAGGGCAAGGGGTCTGTGATGTACTTGGGACACCTGTTGGGCAGGTGCAAGATAGAGACTATCATGGCCTGGGAGCCCCCAAAACCCAGGCTGAGATCAGAGCATTTCTGAACCTCACTGGGTACTACAGGAGGTTTGTCAAGGGATATGGCACCATTGTTGCCCCCTTGACATAGCTGATTTCTAAGATGCAGCCCAGAAATATGACTTGAACAGAGGAATGCTTAAAGCATTTGACTCCTTGAAGCAAGCCATGTGCAAAGCTCCTGTAGTCAGGGCTCCTGATTTCTCCGAGGAGTTTATCTTTCACACAAATGCCTCAGAACATGGCACAGGGACAGTTTTATCACAGCTAAATGAAAAGGGCCTGGACCAACCTGTAGCCTTCATCTCCAGGAGGTTACTCCCGAGGGAACAGAAGTGGAGTGCTATAGAGGAAAGCTTTTGCTGTGGTCTGGGAACTGAAGAAGTTCAGGCCATACCTGTTTACCACTCACTTCCTGATTCAGACTGAACACAGGCCCCTCAGGTGGCTCATATGAGGGGTGAGAATCCAAAATTGTTAAAGTGGTCCGTTTCCCTTCAGGGTATGGACTTCAGGGTGGAACACAGACCTGGGGTAGATCACACATATGCTGATGGTCTATAAAGGTTATTCCGCCTTAGTGATGCGAACTCCCTAGAGGTTGAGTAGATCTCTCCACTTTCAGCTGGGGGGACATGAGTTAGACCTGTCATCCTTAGGGTGGTCTTCTCCCAAATTTTTTGCCTGCTTACCTCCTCTTTTTGCTGTATCCTTTTGTTGGCCTTAGGACTCTGAGCACTTTACCACTCCTGACCAGTGCTAAAATGCATCTGCTACTCCCGTAAAAATTGGTGACATTGGTGTATACCCAACTGCCATATTTAGTATACTTATAAGTCCCTTACAAAATGGTATATCACATACCCAGGGCCTATAATCTAAATGCTACTAATGGGCCTGCAGCACTGATTGTGCCACCCACACAATTAGCCTTTCAAACCTGTCTCAGGCCTGCCATTGTAAGGCCCGTGTGGGCAGTTTACTGCCACTTCGACTTGGCATTTAAAACCACTTGCCAAGACTGAAATTCCCCTTTTATTACACGTGAGTCTCCCCTAAGGTAATCCTTAGGTAGCCCTTAGGGCAGGGTGCTGGGTAACTAAAAGTTAGGACATGTACTTTTATGTTTTACATGTCCTGGTAGTGACAAAAATCTAAATTCATTTCTCATTACTGTGAGTCCTGCTTCTCTCGTAGGCTAGCATTGGGAATTCCTTACAATACTTTAAACTGTAATTCCTGATTAGAAAGGAGTAGCTGCATCATATTTTAAATCTTTGGAATGGCAATGATAAATCCTCTTCATTGCTAAATTTGGATTTAACATTACAGGTTTTAGAAATGCCACTTTTAGAATGTGGACATTTTTCTGCTCTTACTGCTCTGTGTGCCTTGCAGCTTGTCTCCAATACACGCCCGGCCATTCCTTCTAGAGAGCCAAAAACACAGGAAGGGTGGGTGTGACAGAGAACTCATCTACATTCACCTACATTCTGATAGCTCTTCCTGGGCAGGAAGAGGGAGGGTGAGCTGACACATCTGAATAGTCAGTGTCCTGTTTCTCACACAAAGCGCTGATTACGCCCCAACAGATAATCTGGAGCCAGGGCTGGGATGAAAGGGGGACCTGTGGACTTCAAGAGCTTGCTTTGAAGTCACCCATGCTTCAAAGGTACAACTGGGTATAAGTATTGGGGCTCTGACCCTACCAAGACAAAACATTACTGGACCTGTGAAGAACTCTGCCAGGAGTAAAGGCTGCTCTGTTACAATCATTGCCACTCTTCTTGACTACTGCTCTGTGGCAGGGGAAACCCTAGAAAGAAAATGCATTTTGTGAAGGACTATAGATTTGTCGAAGTG
The DNA here is from genome assembly GCA_963921515.1 of Calotriton arnoldi. Lineage (NCBI taxonomy): Eukaryota > Metazoa > Chordata > Amphibia > Caudata > Salamandridae > Calotriton > Calotriton arnoldi. The sequence goes on from CAWUFW010010504.1 coordinate 320,647, forward strand.
CAGACCTTTTCTTATCTCGGTATACTCTTCATACATTCAGGTACATGGGGTCCTCACCTCAGAAACGCAAAAATGAAAATAGCTCGGACTATTGAGGCCATGTTCAGATTTTCCAGCAAAATAGGTAATAAGCCTATTGCCGACTTCTGCCAGACAAAGTCAAAGGTCACCTTTCATGCCGCAAATGCAGAACTGTGCTCATATTCACAGACACCTGCCCCAAATCCATGGATACTAAAGCCTTAACACTCAGCAGCTCTCTACTTAAAGGAGGACTGTTTAATGCACGCTCACTCTGTAAACACTCTCATGATATTAGAGAGTAGATTACAGACCGACAGCTCGACTTCCTTTTCCTCACTGAAACATGGCTCAAGGAGTGGTGTAACCCGGATATTGCTGTAGCACTCCCCTCCTAACTATACAATATGTAGGAAAGACAGTGACGTAGAGGAGGGGGGCTGTCCATCATTTTTCACAACTCCTTACAATGCACAAATTTTGACCTCTACGCCTTGAAGGGAGCAGAAAGCCTAGGCCTCTGCATCAAACTCAATGCCTCCCTCTCCTTCACAGGAGGCCTAATCTACCGTTCGCCTGGCCCCAGTTCTAAGTTCTCAGAATCACTGGGTGACACCCTAAGCCATTTTACGCTCAGGTACGCCAATTTCACCCTCCTAGGAGACTTTAATCTCCACTTAGAATGCAGAAACGAGACAGGAGTGGAAATTTTCTCGAAATCACAGAATCGCTTGGAATGCACCAACTGGTCGTAACCGCTACACATCAGGCAGGCCATACCTTAGATGGAGTTTGTTCTAACTCCACCTCACTAATGGTCGACACCCCCATTTCTCAAATATGGTCAGATCCCAAATTCATCCCCCTCAGCATTAAGATGCCAGTTGTTAAACTCCCCCCCCTAAGCAAATACCCCCTCCACATCCAAGGCGCAAATGGGCTAAACTGGTTTCTAATCAAAAGCTGCCTACTCTTGCCTATGAATCCATACCCACCCTAACTGGAGACACTCTGAAAGATAAGCAACTCTTCCATAAGTGGATGACATCAATAAACAACGAACTAGCCCCACTTGAACAACTTAACAATAAGCGCAAAGCCAAAACCCACCAAGCCCCTTGGTACACGCGTACCTTAGCTCAACTACATCTCCAGTGTAAACAACTGGAATGTAAATGGAGAAGAGCCTATGACTCAGCAGACCAAAACTCCTTTAAATTAAGCAGGAAAAAATACCACTCACACATTAAATTAGCAAAAAGAGTACTACTCGAACAAACTTTCTGAGGCACATCATGATCAGAAATCCATTTTTTCAATTATAAAGTCCTTCACATACCCTAAAACACTCAGTAGGCAAATTCCCCCATCACAGACCTTATGTGACCAGATCTCGGTCTTCTTTGAAAAAAAAATCCATAGTATACAAAAGGATTTTACTACTACCCCTGCGCAGAACTCGGATTTAGAGCCTGACCCTGCTCACACTGGTCCCTCATTCCAGGCCTTCGGAACATTTGCACTCGAGCAGACTCGCGGAGCAATAACTGCTTGCAAATCGGGCTCCCCCCTTGACGCTTGCCCACCCATGGTCCTTCACCAAATTATAGACATCGTTAGTCCTGTGATTAACCAGATAGTCAACTCCTCGTTAGCCACAGGCACAGTCCCAGATGACTGGAAACTGGCCATAGTTAAACCACTGAAAAAAAAACAGAATATTGACTCATCAATTCTCTCTAACCTTCGACCAATATCGCTACTACCCGCTTTGGGTAAAATCACAGAAAAACTGGTCAATAGAGAATTATCCAACTTTCTTGAAGCCACTAAGATCCTACATCCCCGTCAATCAGGTTTCCGTCCCAAACACTCAACGGAATCTGCGCTACTAGAAATAGTTGACACACTAAAATCTACTTTAGATAAAGGCAGGAAGGCGGTTCTGATTTTACTCAATCTGTCAGCCGCATTGGACACCATCTCCCACGATATCCTCCTCACACGGTTAAAGAATAGCGGCATTTCAAACACAGCATTATCCTGGATTAGATCCTTCCTCACTAACCGTAGGCAATCAGTAGCCCTAGGAATGTTCCTTTCCTCCGAACGGCCCATTACATCAGGTGTCCCATAGGGATCCTCCCCCAGCCCTCTGTTATTTAACATATACATGGCCCCTCTCATCTCCTTGATATCCTCTTTTGATATTGAAATAACATCATACGCGGATGACACACAATTGATCTTATCCCTGGACAAAGATTCCACTGAGGCAGAACTTCAGTTTAAATTATGCCTAACAGAGGTCATCCAGTGGATGAAGCTTAACCACCTGAAATGTAATACAGATAAAACTGAGATCCTACTGATAGGAAAGGACAACCCCTTCAAGCCGAGTGTGTGGTGGCCAGAAGACGCACCAGCACCCCCAAACACAGTTGAAGTAGCAAAAAACCTGGGAGTGAAATTGGACACATCACTCTCCTTTCGACCACATGCCCTGACAGTGGCAGGGACATGTTTCAACGTAATCAAAACATGTAAAAAATGTTTTGACTTTATTCCACTTCCAGTGAGGAAGACAGTCGCGGTGGCACTTATCCTATCACGACTAGATTACTGCAACAGCCTACTCGCAGGAGTAAATAAACAGGTGCTCAAGAGATTACAAGTGGTACAAGATGCTGCTGCTCGGCTAGAGCTAAAACTACCACGTAGATCTTCCGCCTCAGCAATCCCTCAAAACCCTTCATGGCTGCCCTTGCACAAGAGGATCCTCTTCAAGGTACTTCTAATCACCTTCTGAGCATCCAAGAATCTAGGACCTACATATCTCTCGGCCAGATTCACCCCCTACACTGCTGCCAGTACACTCAGATCCTCATCTGCAAATCTTCTCAAGCCCCTCTGCTTCAGGTGCAAAACCAAAGGAGGAAAATCCGTAGCAGCATTAGGCACCAGAGCCTGGAATCTTATGCCTACGCACTTAAGGCTGATCAAAACGGAAACCAAGTTCAGAAAAGCCTTGAAGACCTGGATCTTTGGATCCTCAGATGAACTCTGCTCATCACTCATATAGGGGCCGCCCGTGTCTACCTTGACTTTCTCCCGCTTAGCGCCAGGATGCTCTTTTCGGAGTGACAGTCGCGCTCTATAAATGTCTATTCAAATTCCAATTCAAGCCATTTTGAGAACTGTCAAAATTATGTAGGAGTAAATTCATACCCTCTGCTATATATGGGGTGGCTGTGTGGGGTATGGCCAAGAACCTACCGCTACAATCAGAGGAAAATCAGTTTTATGTAGGGTCTTGGCAGTACTCTGCACTGTTTCATCTTTTATTACTCACAGAGAGTATATTGAAGACTTGATTGATCTGAATTCTATTATCTGATGGCACAATATTTGGAGAAAGGAGGTTCAAAAGTAGTTATTTCTGACTGTCTAAATCTCAAACACTATCATAAGATCCCATGGCTAGGATACATAAATAGGTTGTTAACTGATTCACTTAAGGGTACACCTGTAAGAAATCCAGCCAATGTTTTGCAATTTAGTAAGAAGGAGATAAAAACAATGTTTAATTACTGAAGAAGAAGTGCAAGAGGGATAAGAGAAAGTCACAAACCCTCCACAGTTAGATAGATTCTTGTTATGTCAGGAACATCTGGGATTACCCATGTATCTAACAACGGTAACTCATATCCAGCAGATATTTTAGCTCACACGACTGTGATTGGGCATTTTACACCAGCTGGGAGCATGCCCCAAGAAAGATGCATGGACAAAATATTTACCAAAATGCCCTTGTGATGGCCAGGCCTCACAATCAACTGTCCATCTCATGTTATTTTTGGACTATATAAAGATATTATGAAAAATCTGTAATGCCCCTTATTCTTAACCCAAAAATTATTTTTTTATCAAGATGCGTTTAAGTTTTTATGTAATCTGGAGAATGCATTAATTTGTCATACTGTTTCTACTTACATTGAGCGTGTAGTTGCAAGAAGGAAACTTTTAATAGCTCTAGATGAGATAAGACATGAAAATTAAGTCTTATCATGACTGTTTTGATCAGGCTAAATGTACATTTTTAAACAAATGTTTTATAAAATATGTATTAATTATTGGAGAATTATCAATTGCCTTAGCTGTTTTAAGGAATGAAATCATGCCATTATTTAATTATGTGATGTGGCCCAGCGCATATTTTTTAATGTTCTTTTATAGAATGTTGTATATATTGTATATACTGTCTCATATGCTTAGCGAAGTAGTACTATATTCTATTTTTTTAGCGAGGATTTTATAATGATTTTGATAACTCTTTACATGAAATGTATCCTTTATATCTTTTATGGATTATTCAATATCCGAATAAAGTTCTTTTGATTGCTTGATTGACTACTGCTCTGAAGGAACTGCTTTTCTGCTTTGCTAAAATTTCGTTCTGCGCGCTGATCTCTGCCCTGCTGAATACAAGGACCCATCTAGGGTCTGGTGGCTCAGTTTACTAATGCATCCAATGTAGTGGCCTGCATTCGGCCTCATAGTCACTGGTTCAAATCCCGGTGGGTCCACTCAGCCTTTTATCCTTCTGAGGTTGATAAAATGAGTACCATTGAGTTGGGTAACATACCCTTGGATGAACGTGCACTTTATAAGTACATCTTATGTTATGTTCTCTTACTTAAACCCAGACTGACTCCAAGGGCTTGCCAAGTTGCCCCCTGTTCTGAAGTCTCAGGGCCATCAAAGACTTCCTGCAACTCTGTAACAGCACCTAGACTCTGCCATATGTGAGTCCTGCCCTGCCAGTGATTCCGATTCAGTCCTGGACCCTTGAAAGGTGATTTTTTTCTCTCCAGAATCATGAGAATCGACGCAGTGATGGCTTTGCGTCGATTGGAACTGACGCAATGCCCTTCGACACCAATGCAATGCCGATCTGAGGACATCCCTGAATGGCTCTATGACCAGGTGTGACCCGATTGCAAGGTTCGATGATGACTCAGCACCTGCACCGTACCAGGTTCGACGCCGATGCGGTACCCAACTGTGAGGTTTGACTATGATGCACCACATGCATCGTAAGAGGTTCAACACCGACAAGGGACCCGACTGTGAGACTCATCAACAACCCATCTACCCGACTGCGTGAATCGGAACCGACGCATAGAGTCTTCGATGCCGATGCTTGCTCCATCCAAGGTACTTTTTCAGCAGACCCTGTGTGGATCCTGTAGCCGGCCTGCCCTCCATCACGGTTGGCCTGAACTTTGGATTTACCCCGGTTCAGATTGACATCAAGTAACCTCTTAGCTTTATTTCACTCTAAGCACTACTTTTTGATTTATTCTTTAAAAATTCATTGCTCTGGTTCTACTTACTTGATTTTTGTTGTTTTGGACTTGTTTTAATCATAAAATTATTCTCTATTTTTCTAAAACTGTAGAGTATTTTTGTGGTGTTTTTATTGTTTTGCTGTGTGTTAGTGTGTTGCATAAATAATTTACACATTGCGCCTTTAGATAAACCTGACTGCTATGTGCCATGGTATCAGAGGGAGAGCACAGGTTATCTTTTAGTGTGTATCTAGCTTACCCTGTCTAGGATTGTGGTCCCTACTTGGACAGGGTTCATACCTCTGCCAACTAGAGACCCAGGCCCTCATTTATGAGAAGTGTTGCATCGCTGCAACACTTCTCTGTGCGCCTCCTTGCGACACAATAGATGCAGCGTATTTGAAGTATGGCAATTCATGTCACAAGGAGGTACAGATACGTCAGTATTCCTGATGTATCTGTATGAGCAGAAGTGGCTCATTGCTGGGGTGTGTCTGAAAACAGACGCAACTCCAGCAACGTGTCCTTTCAGATGGGGCAAGCCCCATGTGAAAGGGCCTGTATCACCCTTACGCCTGCCATGAGGCAGGCGTAAGGTTTTCACCAATGGCGTCCTAGAAGCGGCGCACTGAAATCTTATAGATTTCAATGCACCACTTCTATGAGACTTTGATGCGGGGTAATGCCCACCCTTCATGCATTATACCTGACGCAGGTATAATGTAACGCAGGGGTTTACAAAGTGATGCATCTGCCTCGATGTAAATAGGGTGCAGCATGGCGCATTTTTTACGCTGCCGGTGCGTCCCACAAAGTGACGCACCGGTGGCGCAAAAGTGTCGCAAGGGCTCAAAAATAAGCCCCCAATTTCTAACAAACACCACATCTTGGTAGTTATGCCGCTGTTCTGCTCTCTCTTTTTCATGCAATGTAGCACAGCGAATTCTTTATAAATCTGGACCTCAGTGTTTCTTATATTAGACTATACCTGCCCTTTATTTTCTTGCCTCTTTCAGCTGTCAGATTCCTTACTTAATGATAGTATTAAGTTCTGCTGTACTTCGTGTTTCATTCTGTATTTACCGCTGCTGTACTAGCATGCAAAGGCTCCAAAGCTTCTAGGGAAACTCATGGTGACTAAAGATGTGTTAATTTTTACATTGCAATTCCATCTGGCATTCACAAGCATCACGATTCACTATCCTTCAAGTTTATTCTAGTACTTACACGCCTGAAGAACCCAGTAAAGAACTGGGTCTGCCAAAAAGACTTGCAAACCAGAGTGTTTTATGTCTTGGTGATTTTTCCTTCTAGTGCTATTTTGGTGCCACTTAACACTACTTTGTGTAAACTGCTTCAGAAATGAACACACAGTGCTGTTTTAGAAAGCTGTCACCCTTCCTCCTTTTTTTGCTTTTTCTCTGCCAGGTTCTCTTTGGGTACTTTCTAGAGATTCTGTATTCAATTTTCTTCTATGTATGTGGGTGGTGCCTTCCCACTTCCTAGCCTCCTCTTGTGGTGTGAACATTTTGATTTGAGGATTCTTGGCTGATTCCTGTTAGCCGGGGTTCCAGTTATGGCACTGCTATTACACACAGTAGGTAGGGGAACAATACTAGCGAGAGGAGTGTATTCTTTGATGTTGATAAATTGCTGGATTGATTCAGACCTATAATTTGAATGGACTCGATATAGTAAGGGTTTCAGCCAGAAGATCCTGGATCCAAACAGCACGCCCAGAAGCTGTAGAGGTTCCTTTTCTCTTGTGTTTCTGTCCCATCCCTTTCTCCATTGACAGCCTTTGTAATCAGCCAATTCTGCATCCCTGGCACTTAGTGGGTTCAGGCCCAGATGCATCAAGCATTTTTTGCCTACGCGAACGCATAAAAATGCTTTTCTGATGCAGCAAACCCTATTTTGTGATTCGGTCCCCTGTTACCGAATCGCAAAATGGGTTTGCCATTCGCTATTAGGAAGGGGCGTGTTTAGGGCGTCCCTTCCTAATACCGAATCGCATCGGTATGCATGAATGTTTTGCGACCGAAATGCGGTCGCAAAACATTCGCATTTTACCACCTACTTCAAGTAGGTGGTAACCAATTCGCAAATGGGAAGGGGTCCCAAAGGGACCCCAGCCCCTTTGTGAATGTCTATAAATGCATTTTCAAAGAGCAGGCAGTGGTCCCACGGACCACTGCCTGTTCTTCGAAAATGAAAGGAAAAGTTTTCATTTTCTCTTTTGTAAAGCATCCCGTTTTCCTTTAAGGAAAACGGACTGCTTTACAAAAAAAAAGATTGCTTTATTTAAAAGCAATCACGGACATGGTGGTCTGCTGACCCCAGCAGGCCACCTTCCCCGTGATTTTTGCGATTCCTAGGGGGTCGCAAAATGCGACCTACCTCATTAATATTCATGAGGTAGGTCATTTGCGATCCCCTAGTGTTGTGTACTTCATAGGGTGTCCTTAAACGGGCTTTCTAGAATCATGAACATATATAGGCACAATCCAACCTGCCCTTATATAGGCATAGAATCCCAGACCTTATTTAGGCATAAACTATGTATACCAAATACAGGCATGGCTTCCGACATCCGTCCACCCTAGCGTCTCAACGAGTCCATGAAAAAACAGACCCTCTGGCTGCGGGAGTTTCCCTTGCCCAGGACTATTGATTTCTTCAAGGTCTCATACATTATGCATGAACCTCTTATTCCCTAAGGGATTCATTCATGACGTCTTTCGCTACCCAACTCACGTCAATGCTAACATTTTCAGGTATAAATATACCTTCCCAAACCCCTGTAAATCAGAGGAGACCTCGACTTCAGAGGAGCCCGATTCCCGGCCAGACGCACTGAGAAGACGCTGCCCTTCCTGCACGCAGAGAGTCCAGCTTCCAGTGATCTAACTTCCCTTGCGGGGTGTTGGAGTTCGAGTCCGGATAGAGATTCCTACCTCTCTCATTCTTCAGGTATGGAGCAGACTAGAACCTAGAGGGACTCTTGGCATAATAGACTCTTGGCATGCTAGGCGTAACTTACTCTTAGTATACTCTAGTCAGGAATACAGCACCTACTTCTACTTCTCCCTACACCTAGGACAGGTTAGGCACACTGGGTAGAACTAGGCTAGAAACGCATCGTATGAGTACTCGCATTTTTAGGTTGTGTCATTTTATGTAAATACATATATGCTAAAAAGATAATGCTGACGCAGTATTATTTATTTCTACTGCTCACCTTGTACATTATTTATCTCGCATACTGTCTTGTGATCGTAACAGCACATATAACTTACAACAGAAACAAGACTGTTCAATAAATCCTTTATTGAAACGCCCGTCTGGTTATTTCTGTGTAACTCTGAGAATAACTGAAACATGCACGACTGAGCTGAGTGAAATGGTTATCTATTGTTTCTACGACTCTGGGACACATCCCGATTCTGTAAGGGAAACACAGTGGTCATGTTTTGCGGCAGCCAGAAACTAATCCCTTCTTGTCGTCAAGAAGTTTCTAGTGGCCTCTGAGCTAGCTGGCACAAGTAATTAAGTTTAATATACTCGATAGGGACATACTGACCTTAGTCCTATGTCAAACCTATAGGATATATTATTCCAATGCGCAGAGCCTATAAGGGAAATAGGAGCTACACTACATGGCGCCCAACGTTTGGTAAGGCAGTAATTCAACGTTAGATACTGAGTAACTCAGCTGTGCATATATTCTTTTCTCTCTCAGAGACCCCTACCCATATACTCCAAAAGACGTCTGGAGTGGGCAGGGATAGTATCCGCCACGGCTACATAGGGCAGTACCCTATATATTAGCTGTTTGGTTTGCTCAACGTTGAAGGATACAGTGTTCCACAATATTGTGCACCTTATCTTTGTTTCCTTGAAACTTGTGCTACATTTTTCATAAAACAAAATGTCCTTAAACGGGGACAATCCCGCCGGAACCGGTGGAGCTGCGGCTGATCCAGCCCAACCAGCGTTATTTAACAACACAGGTTTAAATGAAGCCGAAGAGGGTGTCATAGACATTCCTCCTAACTTAAGAAGAGCCATTACTCTAAAACTTATAAAACATGGCCTATCTCCGAGAGGAGGTAGAGCAGTTTTCGTGATTGAGGCACATGAATCCTTTCAGACAGAGGTATTCTATTCATGGGTAATTCTTCCTGAATCCAATCCAGTAACACACTTGTTTCACTACTACAAAGAAGATGAAGCACCAGAGGAATACATTCCTTTCGAGGATATTGAGATTCCATTAACATACCAGGAGCATCAGCTCTGGTTTAAAGGCGCCCTAAAACACAATAAAAATATAACCAGGCTCGGTCCACTAGGTAGACCAGGAGCAACATGGCCGATTCTAGCCGGCTACACACCTCATCCAGACATCGAAATAATGTCAGACGAGGAAATACTTAATCAACTCACAGAGTTAATAAAAATCTACAGACAATTGGTTCAATATGTCATGCGGACTTTCACAGTCCAACCACCATTAACAATTACAAATCATACTCCTCCACAGGGGAGTACACTAAAAATTACACCACAGACTCTATACGCAGTCATGGGTAAAATGCCCACTAAGCGGGAGCAAATCCCATTTTGGATAGCTCAAAAAATTACTCAAATTGAAGCAGTATTTCCAAATACTAGCCCACATGAGAAACACAGAATCCTAACCATCAGTTTACCAATGGGGATCACACCACAACTGGAAGACTGCACCACTTGGGGCTCAGTCTTTGCTGCCATCTACACTAAAACACACGGCATTCCGTCAATTGCGGTAATACCAGATGTCCTAAAACAAATTCAAAACGAATATGGAGCAGAGCCTGCTTTAAATTTGGGTATGAAATTACTGAAAAATTTTGAACAGGTCTCAACGATAATATTATCTAATATTAAAGGGGAGGCAGCAGCAGTGGCGATCCGGCAAAAACTAAGGGAATTTGATGTTACAGAACATCAGACAGAGCTACCCAGAATTATAGAGCAATCTTATGCAGAATTAGGCAGAGATAGTTTGGGTGGGAGACCAGCTAAACCAAAACTATCAGAAAGTCCTGAAAAGGACTCAATTAAACAAACTCCTACATCTTCTAAAAAGAAGTGGGAATCTAACAAACAAAATTCAAACGAGAAAGGTTCTCAATCCCGAGGTAGGTCTCCTCAAAAGGAGCCCTCTGAAAGGAGGTACAACCTCAGGAATAGGGATAATTTGAGAAAACCTGATAGGTATCAAGACACTGATACACGTTCCTCTCGTCCCTTTCAGGTCTCATCACAGACTTCGGAAAGAAGAGGACGAACAGAACATAGAGAAGAACGCGTGAAATCGAAAGACGACAAGCACGCAACAAAAATTAAAGCTAAACCTCAATTCTCCAAAAAGAAAGTAGCAGGTCTGAAGATAAGACATGCCGAGAATAATGAGATCGCAACTCAAGAACGGAGAATGGGCTCAGACAATGCTGGACAGTGCAGCAGAAGTCACAATAGCTCGCCAGAACCTGATGGAACTTCTGGAGATAGTGGACTTGAATGAGTACATTACAGTAGAGACTGTAGACACCAGGGTTAGTACTCCACAAAGGTTATATGAAATAACACTCCGGATGGAGGGAGACAAACCTAGACAGGTTAAAGCACTTTTTTGGGAAAGACTATCAAAGGGTTATGACATACTTCTAGCAGAAAAAGACTGGCCACCACAATTTGTCAGGGAGTGCCCACACGGCGAGGACATGATTATGCCTGCCTTCTCCAATCACATTCCAATTCACTTAAAATATACATATGCCAGAAAATGGGCAGTGGCCCAGGCTCCAGCATTATATAAAAATCATGTAGGATGGGATGAGGACTCCCCTCACCATAAAATACATCTGAAACATGAACCTACTGCTCAGAGGCAGTATCCAATTAAGCAAGAAGCTAAAAAACAGGTCAGGGAGATTTTAAATCAACTTGAATACCAAGGGGTGATTGAAACTAGCACCTCATCTATGAACAATCCTTTGTTTCCTGTCTCCAAACCAGACAATACATATCGTCTAGTTTTGGACTACAGACATTTAAACACTTGTTCTAAAACTTTTGCAGTGCAAAATGCACACAGCACAGCATTAATGAATAACATTGTGCGCAAAAAATACAAAACAACATTAGACATCTCAAATGGATTCTTTTGTCAAAATATAGCACCTGAAAGTAGGTACTTAACGGCATTCTCCATAATGGGGACCCAGCGTCACTTTTGTCGACTCCCACAAGGGTTCAAGAACAGCCCGGGGTTATTCTCAGCAAGAGTAACGGAGTTACTACAAATTTATGACAACGAGGCATTGTCCTATGTCGATGATATTTATCTGACAGACGATGACTTGGAAAAACACTTGAACAGGGTGAGCACCATTATATTGGGATTCGCCTCTGAGGGCTACAAGTTCAACTTTAAAAAGTCCCGAATTGCCCATCTCAATGTCCTATTTTTGGGATATGAGCTTTCAAGTGAAGGCAAGAGCTTGGCAGCTAACTTTCTAGAGAAGTGTGCGCTGCTCCAACCTCCAAAAACGCTAAAAAGTTTACAATCAATACTGGGATTCCTAAATTTTGGTAGAACATACATTCTAAACTATGCAGAAAGGGTTAAACCTCTCTACGCATTAATCAAACCTGATTTTTCAAATAAAAACTGGACACAGGAACACACAGAAATTTTGCGTTCACTCCAAGCTAACATGTTAGCAACAAATCACTTACAAACACGCGTAAGTCAAAGAAATTTGGTGATTCGAATAATTTCGGGTCAATGTGGATTCACTTACTTAACCTTTAACGAGGGTGAGAAAGTACCAATTGCATACAAATCACATTTGTACACACAAGCGGAAATGCGTTTCAGTTCAACTGAAAAAATTCTGACAGCAGTTCAAACAGCTGTAGCAAAAGAAAGAGCCTTAGCCCAAGGGAAACGCATAATTGTCGTTACCCCAGTACCGGCTTTAGAAGCGGTCACAAAAGCGAGCATTCCGAATGCTAAAGCTTTACATCCGAGATGGATACAGTGGGTTAATTCTCTTGCTGCAACTGATGTTGAATATGTATTTGATCCAGATTTAAAAACACAGGCATTTCTCCAATATGAACAAGAATGTCCTCTGCCCACTGAGATTCTGCCTCTCGATCAGTATGAATTCGTAATTTACACTGACGGATCCGCACAGCCCGCAACAGGGAGTAAGCAAGCTTACAGTGCAGCGTGTGCTATCGTTAAAGGTCGCATGCGAAATGGCATCTTCAGACCTATGGTCACAAAAACTCAGTCACTAGGTGATTGTACAGCTCAGCGAGCTGAACTACAGGCATTCAAACTGGCACTTGAAAGTACGGATCGAGAATTCCTCACACTAATCGTGTGCGATTCCTTTTACTGTGTTCAGTCGTATAATAACTATATACGAACCTGGCTTGAAAATGGTTTTAAGGATGCAAAAGGTGGCACAATTAAGCACAAATTGCTTTGGGAACAAGTAGTTCTGTTGAAAAACGAACTACCAAAGGCTCACGTGATCCACACACTGAGTCATCAGCGTGATGGCGTTCACGTTGCAGGGAATTCATTGGCTGACGAAGCCGCGAAGGGGGCTGTGCGAACGGCTTCCGTAGCTGCGATCACTCGTTCAAAAACAAAAATAGACGGTGAGATAATGTTAGCTGTCAATGCTTCAAGCAAAGGCAGCAGTGCAGCGTTACCAAAAAGTTTCCACTCAAGTACTCATGTAATTGATGCGAATAACGTTCCTTTTGCTCGAATCCCTGGAGTGGGGGATAGGGTAATTCCAAACATGGAACGAAGAGCAGCCTTGATTTATGAAACACATTTGGGGGAGGGTCTGTCACATCAAGGGATCTCAAAAACAATTTTGACATTAAAAGAGATGTACTGGTGGCCTGGAATGAATACACAAATTCACATATTCATCAACAACTGCTTAGACTGTAAATGACAGCAAGAGAGCCACCTGACACCATGCAGCGAATGCGGCAGCCCAGTGCAGACACCACTGTTAGACAGCATTAGGCTATCTACTCGCCAGCGTCCTACTGGACAAAGGCATTCCCGCAAATACTGAATCTAGGTTCCTATGGTTATGGCCTCAGCGCTCAACTGACGCTCGAACTGTTATAAAAGATTTGCGAGTCTTTATCGGCACATACGCAATAGGCACGTTTCATTCTGACCAGGGTCCTGCGTTTAGCTCTAGGGCTTACAAGGAGGCCATGGCCAGTCTGGGCGTTGCATTGCGGTACTCCTCTCCATTCCATCCTGAGGGAAATTCTGTTGTGGAAAGGAAAAACCGGGACATAAAGCAGTCTATAACAGCTAGGGTATTAGGCTCGGGTGATGGGTGGGTCAAACACCTCATTAGCGTTCAGCGCGCTATCAATAACTTGCCAAGAAGTTCTCTAGGGGGAGTCACTCCATATGAGGTCCTATTTGGGACAAGAATGTGGGTTCCAGACTTAGAACACGTAGGCACAGTGGTGGACAAAAAGAATTTGATATCAAAGATCGTTTGGCTGTTTTACAGGAACTTAACAAGTTAAGAACGAAACAAAGCAACGTATCCTTACAGCCAACCACCACTGGGGAAAAATCGGCGGTCCCAGCAAGGCCTGTCTGGATTCCAAAAGTTGGGGATCTGGTCAGAGAAAAAATCGCAGACAAGAAGGAATTTGGACCTTCTTACAGACAACCGGTACCTGTTCTAGCTGTTCAAGGAACAAGGACAGTACTTCTGCCGCCCCTTGCTGGAAGAAAGGAGAAAAGATTTGTGTCAATCGACCTGATCAAACCACAACATGTGGCCAATACTAAGCAGTAGGCCTCGTGGACTCCGACCTAGTAGCAGACGCACTCCTCTCGCTACTATTCAAGAGGTTCAGACTGAAAGACTGATCACGATCGAGAATTCAGCTGTAACAAATGAAGGACTATGCAACCAAGCTATGGAACTCATCCCTCTTGACAACCAAATAACAGTTCGTCCAAATACACCTGTCTACACCAACGTGACACGTGAAGAACTGGTTCCTGTGATTTCAACGAATCCTGATGCAATTCCAACAATTGACAGAACTGCTTCTGGCTATTTCATTGACTTTGATACGTTCTCAGTGGATCCAAGCGAACCTGAAACGACGCCAGCATCATCAAAACTCAAGCAGCAAGTACAAGAATGTATTCACTTTCTGAAAAAGACTTATCTGGTTTCTCCATGGATTGAACTCTGGATTACATCTGGACTTTTTGTTTTCCTGCTCTGGCTAGCTTTGGTAACAACAGTAAGCATGCTTATAAGTGGCAGATACATCCATGTGAACATTGAAGGAAAGGACATAAACGTGCTTTTGAAACCACATAAATCTTCCCATCGTGAAGCAAGAGACTTGTCATCAGTGAACATCACAGCTGTTCCTATACAGGATGGTATAGTGTGGGACAAAACAGATTATGAAATCTTCGGTCCAAGTGAACAATTGAACATTCCACATTTGTTTAAAATTTCACTAAGCGATTTGATAACGTCCAGTACCTATTCAGATGATTGGGACTTAGAGACTGTTCAAGATATAATGTTTGATCTAGAAAAATCTGCTGCATTTTCTAAAAATGAATATTTAGAAGGCACAAATGATTACGAAGAAATGTATTGTTACAACCACTATGGTCATCATTATTTGCACAAAACTGCATATCCAAGAAATGTGTTTATGTTTAATCAATGGGAACATTGTCCTACACCACCACATGGTAGTTCAAAAACTTTTGCCAGTAAATTTCCATATTTTTCAGGTTATAATACATCTGATCCAGAAACGTTTTACTATAAAAATGTAAACAAAACAGGACTGAAAATTATGTTGACAAATACGAAACAGATTTACTCTGAAGCATTTATTGCCCAACTGTCTACTCAGGGTTTCGTCTTATGGAAAGACACAATTGAGACAAAAACTGTCTGGGGTAGTAAAGATTGGCAAGTGCAGGGTATAGAAGCTTTATTTAGAGCCTGTATAATCCCTGAACAAATAATGTTTTTGAATGACACCGTCCAACAGACATCTTGTCTTGGGTTAGCCAAGATAAAAGAGATGAAATCACCTTCTGTGCCAACACCTGCCAGTGATAATAATACAGAGGCAGTGGTGACAGTCGACAATATACTACAACTCAACAGAACTCATCCAAATTGGAAGAAATGGTTGATCTGGCCCGCAGACACAAACAACTGTCAGGAAAGGTTCTTGAACAAAACTCAGGGCTTTGCACTTCATAGGCCAGACCCAAGATATTTCCAAAGACAACATCCGGGGGTAGTAACAACATATAGTGTAGGAAAATTATGCCTCGATTGGCTGCATAAATCTACACTACAGGATGTGAAGCAACACTTAACCTTACTTGCACACGACGCAGATCTTAGGGAATTCTTGCTTGGACCAAGAAAACCGCGTCAAAAACGTTTCATATATGCCGGCATCTACGCTGCTTATAACGAAGCATGGAAAGTGTCACAGATAGAGGCTGCAGAACGAATACGTGAACTTGATCGTATTAATTTAGAGAAAACACTCTCTGTAGTCGACAATGGGTTAACAACTTTGTCCTCCAGAATTTATTCATTGGATGGCATTGTATCCTCTGCTATCGACATTCTAGAACAAGATTTGGCTATGTTACAACAAGGTCAGTCTCAATTACGTTCTATAGTGTTATTGACATGGACGCTGCAATCTTTGCGAGCGGGCTATGTGCCTTGGCGTTTCATCAACACGTCGTCTTGTTTGCAGAATACAATCTAACTGATAAACAGATCGAATTGGCACAAAGAGGAGCAAAGTATACAGTGCTGAGCATTGAAAAAATTGACAAATTACCATTCACAGTGGCAGGAAAACCAGCTACAGAATGGCTTATTCATGGCAAAATAACATTACCTGTGACAACTTTTCAGTTCCAGTATTGTGTCAGACAGATGCAAGCAGGCAAATATGAAAGGTTGGGTAAGGAATACATTAAGACATCTTGGAATTTACCGTATACACATAAATGTTGGAGTGGGGATCGTGAAGTGTTTCTTAGCGGTACTAACTGTGAACATGCACTGACCGGTTCACTCATATGTCAGGACATTATTTTACACGGAGCTTGTAATGGTTCTGTGGCAAACCTGTCTTGCCATCAGCACGATTCTCCAGCTGCTGTGATTAATCCAACGTTTGGACAACTTTCGAATGGGAGTTACCTCATGTTGAATGATCAGAGCTGCTGTGGAATGTTGCCCGGGATCCCATATCTAGTAACGGTCAACTCCAGGGTCACTTGCTGTATGCAAGTATTGTTTCCCCCAATAGACACCGTCAGGGAGTCGCCTTTGTGGCCTTCACTTAACGTCTCTTTTATAAGATTTGATACTTTAAGCAGAATGAAAGCCATGCTTTTACAGCAAATAGTGCCTTTGACCTCGGCCAAAGAAACCTATGATCTACAAATTGCAAGGACTTCGGCTGAGATACAGACTTTAATACGTACAAACTGCCCTATACATTTCGTAGAAATGATATCACGTATCTTTAACATGTCAGATACAACAGGAATTGTACATGTATTTAAGAGCATTTGCACCGGTCTCTTAGCACCGTTCCAGGCAATACTTGGAATCATTCCGAACTTTGCACATTCGGTGTTTGGTGGCATACCATTAATTCTAGCACTTGTTGCGGGAATTCTATTCATCTGTCTGCTATTGCGCTATGGCCAGCCGCTTCGCAGAAATAACTCCGAGCGAAATGGGGAAAGTTCTCCTTGAAAGAAAGTGCCGTGAGCGAATAGTACAGCTATTGGGCATGACTCGTCTACGGGACCTTAATACCACGTGGTTCCTGTCATTCCGACCAATCTGGCATGATTGCATCTTACCTGTTCTACGATGCCTGCTATGCGGTGAAGAATGCGTGTTGGACGCCTGTCTAACATATCCATCAGCTGCGCCAAAGGACGTCGATACTTTGCTGGTCCCGATAACGGTCCATGCTTCGTGTTGTCCCCAGAGGCTCCCAATACTGATGTCAGCATTCATTGAGATCTCACAGTCGCCTCCTGCTGCTGCTGAGGTACGAGAAACAACTCCAGGCACACAGGTAACAACGGACGCGAACATTGCTGCAGCAGCCTATGCTGAGGGCGATGCTTCCCATCTTTGTGCGGTCAATCTCTTACGTGGGGTGTTCGAACTAACACCAGCGACAGTGGATGATGTTTTGTCTATTGAAATAGATGATCTAATGTTTACACCAGACCCGTGGACTGACTCTGTTTGGCATATTCTGTTCCAGTACGACAGCAACAATTTGGCCTTCATTTTTCAAAGACTTGGAACATTACCAAATTTGAACTTTTGTCCCATTTTTTTCGAACGAAAATGGCAATCCAATCTGCTTAAAGTAAAACTAGCCTTATAATACAGACTTGGCAGTACTTCCAGGGACACTTAGTCATCTTGTGTGTCTAACTCAGTTCATTTGAATTTCATGACAGGGAATGATTTTGTTTTAAAACAACCTTGCATTCATTCTCGTCATATGTAAATATTGCTTTTATATTTCGTTCCGATTGCATTTATTTCACTCTTTATGCAGGAAATGAAAAGCACTGCTTAGTAATGTACAGCATCCTTTGCATTTTAATGTATCTTTTAAGGCTTTTTAGGATATGTTTTAATATGCGGTGCTCCATTTTAATGTGTAGCATTTTAAATGTTTAGCATTTTTGTATTGTTGTATACACAAAAGAGGAGTGGGTGTTGTGTACTTCATAGGGTGTCCTTAAACGGGCTTTCTAGAATCATGACCATATATAGGCACAATCCAACCTGCCCTTATATAGGCATAGAATCCCAGACCTTATTTAGGCATAAACTATGCATACCAAATACAGGCATGGCTTCCGACATCCGTCCACCCTAGCGTCTCAACGAGTCCATGAAAAAACAGACCCTCTGGCTGCGGGAGTTTCCCTTGCCCAGGACTATTGATTTCTTCAAGGTCTCATACATTATGCATGAACCTCTTATTCCCTAAGGGATTCATTCATGACGTCTTTCGCTACCCAACTCACGTCAATGCTAACATTTTCAGGTATAAATATACCTTCCCAAACCCCTGTAAATCAGAGGAGACCTCGACTTCAGAGGAGCCCGATTCCCGGCCAGACGCACTGAGAAGACGCTGCCCTTCCTGCACGCAGAGAGTCCAGCTTCCAGTGATCTAACTTCCCTTGCGGGGTGTTGGAGTTCGAGTCCGGATAGAGATTCCTACCTCTCTCATTCTTCAGGTATGGAGCAGACTAGAACCTAGAGGGACTCTTGGCATAATAGACTCTTGGCATGCTAGGCGTAACTTACTCTTAGTATACTCTAGTCAGGAATACAGCACCTACTTCTACTTCTCCCTACACCTAGGACAGGTTAGGCACACTGGGTAGAACTAGGCTAGAAACGCATCGTATGAGTACTCGCATTTTTAGGTTGTGTCATTTTATGTAAATACATATATGCTAAAAAGATAATGCTGATGCAGTATTATTTATTTCTACTGCTCACCTTGTACATTATTTATCTCGCATACTGTCTTGTGATCGTAACAGCACATATAACTTACAACAGAAACAAGACTGTTCAATAAATCCTTTATTGAAACGCCCGTCTGGTTATTTCTGTGTAACTCTGAGAATAACTGAAACATGCACGACTGAGCTGAGTGAAATGGTTATCTATTGTTTCTACGACTCGGGGACACATCCTGATTCTGTAAGGGAAACACAGTGGTCATGTTTTGCGGCAGCCAGAAACTAATCCCTTCTTGTCGTCAAGAAGTTTCTAGTGGCCTCTGAGCTAGCTGGCACAAGTAATTAAGTTTAATATACTCGATAGGGACATACTGACCTTAGTCCTATGTCAAACCTATAGGATATATTATTCCAATGCGCAGAGCCTATAAGGGAAATAGGAGCTACACTACACTAGGAATCGCAGAAAGTGTTAAACACACTTTCATGCATTCCATTTTGCGATTTTCTAATTGCGAATCGCAAGAATTCGCAATTAGGAAATCACAAAATGAATTGTTGATGCATCTGGCCCTCAAAGAGGTAGCAGGCAGATTACCTTCATGCTCTAGTGACCACCAGAGACATTGTTCTTCTGACAATGACAAAGACCTGGTGACCACATTCAGCATGACTACAGATATATTGTTTGGAAAAGCATTAAAGTGGCATCACAATGCAATATTTTATGCACTAGGCAAGATGTTTGGAGATAGACATATTTCTCCATTGGAAGACGGTGAAACTTGTGTGTTGCCCATGATACACATTCTTTTTTATCCCTATTTCTAGTTTAAGGCCCAAGTTTTATACTAACAGCATTGTGTTGTGTTGTGATGAAGGAACTATTGTAAAAACCTAGTTTTGCTAATAGTTAGAGACATAACTATCTAGCATTATATTCGGATCTCGGAGGCTAAACCAGAAAGTGTCTCTTTCTTTTACTCCTAAATTTAAACTTGAGAGTCACGACATAGGTCCTTCTTTTAATCCCTTTTGTCAACACCAATTACATATTGGAACTTGTTCTGTGCCTTTTATAGGAGGGCACCGAAGAGACTACTGCAATAACATAGAAGTATAAAAGATTGAGTTGTCTAGGATGTCATTCAGAATCCAGACATGAAAAACACCCATTATTCACATTTTACCCATCTATAATTTTATTTTGTATATTGCCCCCTCAAATCATCTGCTCCTGCTTCCAACATACATAGGGGCAGAACAGTAAAAGAAGAGCCTTGGATAACATGTAACAAACTATGTTAAAAAATAACCTGGCTTCCTGCCGCTTACTCACACCACCCTTGACATATACCCTCCACTCCCCCAAATTAAATAATAATACCTGGCCTCCTACCAAACCCATATACCCTCTCCCCTAAATTGGAAAAAATAACCTGGCCACCCTGCCCCACCACCCTCTGCAAACCACAACAAAGTGACAAATAGATACCTGGCTCCATGCTACCACCCCACACCCCTCTGCACCATCCCACCCCCTTTCAGTTTTAAATCGCACTTTATGCTCTCAAATAGAGAGCTGAGAGTCAGCACGGTCGTGATAGCAGCTCTGTGAGAGCCGCTTGTCAATGAAGGCTGATTTCTCATCTGTGCATGAGTCTAGGGACCCCTGCATTGACACAGGAGAAGGTGGTTGGCACAGGAACTGCGCCAATCGAACTCTCCCTTTTTCTTCAGCCTATGGAGACCCGAGAGGGGGGAGAAGACTGGTGATACAGCCAGCCATCATTTCACAGCTGCGCTTGGGTCTCTGGTGACCCAGACGAGGAAGGATACCAAAAGGGAAGCAAGTGCTTCCCTTAGTGACATCACAACAGTGATTAACTACTTTGGTTAACCACTTTGTGATGTCACTCATTTTGGTTAATCACTGCAGTGAATAACTGGAGTCTGATCCAATTGTTCATGAAAAAGCTTCCTATGGAAGTCATATACAATAATATAGTGGTGCTACTGGTTAGAGATATACTTAGCTTGCATTATGTTTGGAAGTGATTATCAAGTAGGCTTTTTGGGAGGTGGTAAAGACAATGAGAGGAATCAACATTTATGAGGCAAGAGCACAAAGTCCTTACCAAACTGAAGCCCCAAGTAATTTACTTGATCCAGCCAAAAAAGAAAGCAAAAAGTTCGGAATGTGACTGCCCACCAAAACCTAAACTCAAAGGCGATTGCTTTAAATACATTTAGCTGAAACTACTTAAGCCTCATCCAATTCTCATTTTTATTTAGACAGATTGGAGGGTCCAATATTAGGAATATCTATTATACATGGATGTATAGATATGAGAGGTAGATTTGAGTGTCATCAGCATAGGACTTACCATCAAAGAAAACTCTGAGATCAATCTAAGTAGGGGGAACACGTAAATATTAAATACAGTGGGGCTCAAAGGAGAGCCCAGTCCAACCACACATATGATCATGTTTGGGGTGATGAAAATGGCCAGTGCTCTCCACAATACCCTGGTGACTCTCTTCAAGCATTGTAGCACATGTGGATGATCGAGTATGAGATGTAAATTTATCCCAGTAAGTTTTGCAAAACATTACCTGCAGCCAGAAATTCTCACAAACAAATGTTTTGTTAAAAAATGTTCCTGCTAAACCTTTTTTGCAGGGCAACGTTCCTTCAAAGTATAGGTTTTTGCTACGACTTTTTCCTGCAAAGCTTACTTTTATGGTATCATTTTTCTTTGCCATTTCTTTTTAGCTTTTGAAACTTTCACAAATGTTGCAAAGTTTTGAAAACATCTTCAGACAGATTCTAAAACAAAATCTTTGCAAATTTCTACTCCACTATCATAGTGTTGAAAGTTAGTGTGAGGTATGATGGACATTAAATCAGGGTCTCCCAGAATCTAATGTGGTTAAAATATTATCCCAAACATCTATGGTGTGGATGAGGGCCTGTCTGTAAGGGACGCAAACGATTTGATTTCTTAAAGGTGTGCCAAACTAATGATTACCAATTCCACTAAACAACTAACACTGGCTCGTATGATAACTTTGAACTATTCCTTTCAATGTGAGCTCCAAACTATAGGATTAAAAAAATACCGCTTAGAGACTATAGGAATCATTAACATCCCATTGATTAATATTAACCATTTTCTATAGGACTGGTAGCACATACTTCTGTGTCAATACTGTTTGTAGTTGCAGTCCTCTAACAGTCAATGCTAGAACACTCTGGCTTGTTTTGCTTTTTTGCTTTGCTTCATTTGATCTATTCAATAACTTATTGTTTAATTAAATAGCTATTCCTTTGTAAACATTATTGCTGACTAGATAACCAAACGTGTTAAATTTGATTATATGTGTATATTTTGTATCTAGTTTCAATATTCATACTGTCTCCCATGCGAAGTCACATCTTGCACTTGATTTTCTTTGATATTGAGTTTTGTCTGACCCAGGAGAGAGTACATCTAGTATAAGTTTAACAATTCTGGGTGTCCCCTACAACCTAAAAGAGGACCTGGAGAAGCAGCTCGGCAGAATGCAACTAGTTTAACGTGCCACACTTTTTTTTTTTTAACGCATGTTCAAACAGTATCGCTAGGTACCATAATAGTGTATCTGTCATTGTTGGGCATGGCCCTTCTTACGGGGAATTTCCATAAAACATTTAGCTTTTTGTCCTCCTGATTTTTGCCAAATCTCTTTCCCTGACCTTAGGACTCTGGGCACTTTCACCACTGTACTGTAGCGGGAAAGTGCGCGTGCCCTTCCTGCACATGTCAGGATAGGGTGCTTACTTGATTGGTTTAGGTGTCGTACCTGTGAGTGCCCTGTGAGAATGTTCACCCCATATCCAAGGCGGACGTGACCCTGGCTAATAGGGGAAAGCCACACTGATTGTGCCACCCACCTGAATAGACTGTCAAAAATGTCTCATACTCAGGTTGGCCAGTCTCACTCCATATCCAACCCTGACGGGGCTGTTCTCTACCACCAAACCGGGGTAGGTGAGTGGCCTGGTAGGTACATCTGCGTGTGCACTGCCCGGGTAGAGATGAACCCCCATGTGGGTTTTCCCTACCTAGGGGGTCGGCTCTCCCTGTGTGAAACTTCCCAGATGGGGCTGATTCTCTTGTTGGGGCCGATTCTCTTGTTAGTGCCTTAGGGCCTCAGGCACTTTCCCACTGTAAGTGCAGTGTGAAAGGGCGCAGGCCCTTCCTACACAAATTAGGAAGGGGTGCTCACCAGAAGTTTCTAAAGCATCGGTCAGGTCTGCCATGGCTGGCCGGGGGGTGTGCACATGCACCTAATATGTTTTAAGACCTGGATCTAGCCTGCCAGTGAAGGCTGGTGTGAGCA
Source organism: Calotriton arnoldi (assembly GCA_963921515.1). Classification (NCBI taxonomy): domain Eukaryota; kingdom Metazoa; phylum Chordata; class Amphibia; order Caudata; family Salamandridae; genus Calotriton; species Calotriton arnoldi. Next base: position 344,065 of record CAWUFW010010504.1, read on the forward strand.
CTGGCACCAGCAGTATCTTTGAATACGTGTCCAGCCTGCCATCGCCGGCTGGTGTGCGCGCTGCACCGAGGGTGTACTAAACATGTAACCAGCATGCCATTGCAGGCTGGTGTGCGCACTGGCACCTATGGTGCTCCTAAATACATGTCCGGCCTGCCATTGCACTTTGCACTGATGGTGCTCTTAAACATGTGTCCAGCCTGGCATTGCAGGCTGATGCGCACAATTGCACGTTTACTCAGACTGGCCTGTTTAAGTCACTAGCCATCCTGAGAGGATCTTTCACTTCTACCCGAATACCCCGAGGGTACGTCTTAAGGGGGGAAGCAAGAGGTAGGTGAAAGGCAGGGCAGGTACACCTGTGTGTCCCCAGCCCAGGTAGTGAGGAATACTCATGTGTGTTTTCACTACCTATGAGTTTTACATTTTCCATAGGCTGACATGGGGTAATGGTTGAAATCACTTCCGGCTGCAATAGGGGATTGCAGCGGAGCAGCCTCATAATGTTTAATATCATTGGATTCACAGCGAAAACCCCTTGCCAGTGGTAAAGGTGACTTTGTTGTAATTTGCGTAGAAATGCCACCACTAGAAAGAGATTGCACCCCATGGAGTATGTTGAACTTTGCCAAAACGTAGAGTAAAAGTATTTCATCACTTCGGAGACAGTGAAACATTGGAGTGGATTCTCTGGAGTTACGATCGAGCTAAGACTTAGCGTGAACAACTGCAGCTGATTCAAGAGACAGTTTATTTCATTTTGTTTATTTGGTTACTTTTATCTGCATGCATTTTGTTTATGTTGCAGTGGACACATTTTTTGTTTTAGCTTATGTTTTATTTTTCCGAGTTAACATTGTGGTTTTATTATTCAGAGATTACTTCGCATTTTTGTCACATGTCATATGGGGTTCGATATGTTTTAGGGGTTTTGGAGGGTTTAGTACGGTAAAATTCTGTTTATTTTTGCTCAGGGAACGGGAAGTGCCTTATGGGAGATGGAGTTCTTGATAGAATGTTTGAGAAATGAAGCACGGCTATTGGGTGAATAGGTTACGTGACGACAGTTAATCAAGGAAACATCAGGTTTAATTGGCAACATGAGTGAGAATACGGTTTAAATTACGGGCCGCATGGGAGGGAGAGGGATAACAGTTTGGAGGAGGTTAGACTGCCGGTTGCGGCTGTCCAAGGTAACTTATAGTGGGGTAGATAGCAAGGGTACGGGGAAGGTGGTTTTGAAAGGGCAGTGGGGTGGATGTTATGTGAATGAGGGATTTTGAAAGAGGGTAGAGGATTTTTGTGATGTAGGGGTATTAATGAGGCATTAGTTGCACAGTATTGGGCATTAAGGAGAACTGGCATGGTAAAGGAAAGCATGGTGTAGGGGTTTGGTTGCATCACACGAGTTTTTTACATCAGATATGGTAGAAGTTTGGTTGGGTGGGAAGGGTTTGAGTAAGGAGGGCGTTCGGGACGTGCATTGGGTTAGTGATTAAGATTAGAGTGGGGGGTATTGATGGTTGATGGGTGATTTGGGAAGGGGGATTGTTCGTTGGGACACAGTTTTGTATATTGAAGGTTTTATTTGAATAGTCAACTGAGCAGCAGTTTTTTTTCATCTGTTTTAGAGACCCCTGACGAAGAGCCTTATGGCTTGAAATGCATTGGGTATTTTCTAATGAGCCTACTCCGTTGTATGATTGACCTGGACGTGTCACTGTTAAAAAGCCTGGATGGGCATGCAGGAGGCATGAGAAAAGTTGAATAAAGAATCTTGGTGAAATCCCGCTGTCTCCGCAGTGACTAAAATCATGAGGAAAATTGATGAAATAAGAATTTTGAAAATATTGGTATCAAATGGTTTAAATGGATAACTCAGCAACAAATGGTTTATTGTGGGGAACATTTCCCATATCGCAGTGCGACAGTTGGGTGCGTGAGCAATGTGCCCTTTGGAATTCTTGTTAAGTGCTGTGACTGGGACGGTTCACAGCAGCTGATCGCACGAATCTACAGATCACAGTCTGTCTTTGAATGATTACAAACGAATAAGGGAAGGAGTGCAAACTTGAATGTAACTTTTTCTGCTCAGCAATTAATATCGTCCCAAAAGAGATTGCACCCCATGGAGAATGTTGAACTTTGCCAAAACGTAGAGTAAAAGTATTTCATCACTTCGGATACAGTGAAACATTGGAGTGGATTCTATGGAGTTACGATCGAGCTAAGACAGCGTGAACAACTGCAGCTGATTCAAGAGACAGTTTATTTCATTTTGTTTATTTGGTTTCTTTTATCTGCATGCATTTTGTTTATGTTGCAGTGGACACATTTTTTGTTTTAGCTTATGTTTTATTTTTCCGAGTTAACATTGTGGTTTTATTATTCAGAGATTACTTCGCATTTTTGTCACATGTCATATGGGGTTCGATATGTTTTAGGGGTTTTGGAGGGTTTAGTACGGTAAAATTCTGTTTATTTTTGCTCAGGGACCAGGAAGTGCCTTATGGGAGATGGAGTTCTTGATAGAATGTTTGAGAAATGAAGCACGGCTATTGGGTGAATAGGTTACGTGACGACAGTTAATCAAGGAAACATCAGGTTTAATTGGCAACATGAGTGAGAATACGGTTTAAATTACGGGCCGCATGGGAGGGAGAGGGATAACAGTTTGGAGGAGGTTAGACTGCCGGTTGCGGCTGTCCAAGGTAACTTATAGTAGGATAGATAGCAAGGGTACGGGAAGGTGGTTTTGAAAGGGCAGTGGGGTGGATGTTATGTGAATGAGGGATTTTGAAAGAGGGTAGAGGATTTTTGTGATGTAGGGGTATTAATGAGGAATTAGTTGCACAGTATTGGGCATTAAGGAGAACTGGCATGGTAAAGGAAAGCATGGTGTAGGGGTTTGGTTGCATCACACAAGTTTTTTGCATCAGATATGGTAGAAGTTTGGTTGGGTGGGAAGGGTTTGAGTAAGGAGGGCGTTCGGGACGTGCATTGGGTTAGTGATTAAGATTAGAGTGGGGGTATTGATGGTTGATGGGTGATTTGGGAAGGGGGATTGTTCGTTGGGACACAGTTTTGTATATTGAAGGTTTTATTTGAATAGTCAACTGAGCAGCAGTTTTTTTCAACTGTTTTAGAGACCCCTGATGAAGAGCCTTATGGCTTGAAATGCATTGGGTATTTTCTAATGAGCCTACTCCGTTGTATGATTGACCTGGACGTGTCACTGTTAAAAAGCCTGGATGAGCAAGCAGGAGGCATGAGAAAAGTTGAATAAAGAATCTTGGTGAAATCCCGCTGTCTCCGCAGTGACTAAAATCATGAGGAAAATTGATTAAATAAGAATTTTGAAAATATTGGTATCAAATGGTTTAAATGGATAACTCAGCAACAAATGGTTTATTGTGGGGAACATTTCCCATATCGCAGTGCGACAGTTGGGTGCGTGAGCAATGTGCCCTTTGGAATTCTTGTTAAGTGCTGTGACTGGGACGGTTCACAGCAGCTGATCACACGCATCTACAGATCACAGTCTGTCTTTGAATGATTACAAACGAATAAGGGAAGGAGTGCAAACTTGAATGTAACTTTTTCTGCTCACCACTAGAAAGTGGGCATTTCTATGCTCTAAAACGCTTTGTGTGCCATGGTGCTTGGCTCCAGTCCACACTGGAGGTCTGGGGAGCACATCTGGGCATACCCCAGTGACAGCTATAAAACACAGGGCATGCAACTGGAATGACAGACCTCTGCCATTTGCGGGCCAGCTGGAGGGATTGGAGGAAGAGGTTTTGACACGTGGCCTCTGGAGCCACATCATGGCTCCACTAAAGATAAAGATCTGTATTCCACAGCCTCATGGCAGACAGGTCTGAAATTTAGGGGAGACATCTGTGGTTCAAAGGGAACCACCCCCAACTTCAAAGGCACACTCCAGGATAACTACTGGTGCCATGCTTCAGCAAAGGGTGATTTACACTTGTGAAGACGTGGGACCGGAGAACCTGGAACTATGTGGCGCACATTGCCAGAGGCCTCTGTTGTGCACAAGGAGGATTACTGCCATTGAAAGGGACTGCGTGCCCTTCCTGAATTGTGGCTGGCCTGGGCCACCTTGAAGTATGCTCTCCAAGGGCTTGTTGAGCTAGCCCCCTGTTCTTTCAGAGTTCTCAGGGTCATCAAAGATCTCCTAAGAGGGACCCATACCATCTACCTGTGACACCTGAAAGGTGGTGCCCTCTCAAGTGGACACATTGTCTGCTGGATTCCAACTGGTAGCGCGGCGTGGGTGTGGAACTAAGAATTGTGCCTGGAGACCCGATTGCCTGGTGCGGAGCCCCGAAGTCTGGCCAGCATCTAAGATGTGTGGCCCAAGCATCATGAGGACTTTGGCACGCATAAGCATCTCATTGGTGGTGAGTGGATTCACCGGTTGTGGAAACCAGCGTGGCCGGCTTTGTAGATCGTGCCGCATCTCTCTCATGCGACACGTCGATGGCATTCTCATTGCGTGCAGTGTCTGATTCACAGGTTTCGACCGTCAGAGGTGGGGGCGTAATCATGGTAGTGCTTCATTCTACCTTGTGAGGCATTGCTGGAATTGTGCCTGTGTGTGAGACAGGAGCTGTCCCGGGCAGCCAAAATCAACATACATCAGACATTGTGCCTCATTTCCAGGGAGGAACAGATTTTGCAACTCTTCGTTGTGTGTGACCGGAGCGGTCTGGTGCGGCCCGTATCATTGCGCACTGGACATTGTGCCCGGATTGCCTGGGTGCAACTGATCAACATGTACCTGACGGAGTGCCTCCTTCTTCCGAGAGGACCCCCTACTTCATTCTCCATTCATCGACTGTTCCCTTACTTGGCCCTCAGCACGGCGGACAAACTGCCCTCTCCTCACCTGGCCTTCCCAGACGACACAGTTTTGCCTGGTAGTATTGCCCAGCTCGGGCCTGGGTGGTGAGAGTGACTGACTGGGCAGAAGGAATGCTTCAGAAAATGATCAGAAGAGGGTCAAAAGACTATGTGACCCCCCCTGTGCTTTGCAGAATTTGTGGTGGAAGACCCTTGGAGACCCCTTTGGTGTGACTGTGTATTGCCCTCGGCCTGTTTATGCTCTGCATCCTGTGGGTGAACTTCTCGAGTGGCTGCCAAACCCCTTATGCTGACTGCCTCCTAATTGACCTTGCTGCCTACCCCCACCTGCTTCCCCTGGACACTGACTAAGAGTGACTTGAGCTGTGTGCGTCCTAGTGCCTGGGGGAAGATGTGGTGTCTCCAATCCATGGGTGTAGGATATTCGGGGTGAGTTGGAGGGCGGAGGGAGGCTTGGGGCCACAGGGTCTGCTGTGAGTAATCACTTCACCTGCTGGGTATCAGTTGCACTGCATTAGTGTGCTGAGTGCATATGTGTGCGAGTTCTTCTGTATGGACTTGCCTGATATCCATTGCGCCATGTATCGGTGCGGAGTGAATATCTGTGTGGGAGTGACAGTGGGTTACCTCCTGTGATTTAGGACACTGGGCAGCGGTTTGCCTGATACATTGATTTCTTGCCAAAAGAGCATTAATTTTCACATTGTTTTTGCCTTGTGGGGCCTCCGTCTGTGATGCTGCTAAAAAGTGATATAATTATATGTATGTAGCTATTTCTGATATCGTTGTGACCCAGGGTGCACCCTCAAACAGTGTGTGGTTGAATTATAAGAACTGCTAGGTTGGGCCTGGGATAAACAATGTGTTGCACCTCATAAGGGAGCTGGAGGTGTGTGTAGAATAGGATCTTTCCCAAGTGTGCTTATTGCTGATGTAATTCAAACACGGATGGGTGCAGTACTGCTAGTAATTTTTTTTTGCAGTTTTATGTTGTGTAAACTCGACCCGAAGGTATCAGAGTGCTTTACATGAGCACCAGTTGCCTTACAAACGGACACTTTTTTTTTTTTTTTTAGGCACGGGGAGATTAAGTGATTTGCCCAGAATCAGAGGATGTTTGAGCCTCCTGCCAGACTCGAACCTGGCTTCCCAGCTTCAAAGTCGGCCACTCTAGCCGTTACGCCACAATTTATGACCAGAAATACATGATGTTCATGTTGTGTTAATTATTATGTGTGCTGAATACAAATGGTATTTACATACATCATGTGCGAAGTCACTTTTGTGATACTCAAGGTACTTATCGTGAGTGAGTGTTGTGCCAATGCTTTACACATTGCATCTGTGGTAAGCCTGACTGCTGAGTACCAAGCAACCCAAGGGTGAATGTGGGTTTTACAGTGTGTGTAATCACCCGCCCCTGATGGGAGTGGTAGGTTCTGCCTGGCTGGGGTACTGCCTCAGCCAACCAGAAAGTGCCAGTTCAAATAGTCAAGAAGTGTATATGTTTACCTAGAATAGATGCGTTTCAACCAAGGATTATATGCTCTTTTTTTCTTGCATTTCTTGGACTAGTCCCAAGGACTGTATTTTATGGCCCAAAAAATCCACATTGTTAAAGATAATTGACTTTTTTTCAAGATAATTCAAATTTTACGATTGTTTTGTACTCCTATTATATAACCTGAAATCAGGAAACAGTACATGAAAACAACTATTATGTGCTTTCCTGACCAAATTATTATAAACTTTATTGAGATCTCTACTGGTCTAATGGACTCAGTCTACAGTAGAATTCCAGACTGCCCACATGAGCAGTACTCATACATTCACAATTAAATATTTTCTTTGTTCAGATTCATTTATCGTCTGTTGAGACTTTGGTGTGCGACTATTTCTTTGTAACCTATTGTTATATCTGAAGTGATGCGCAACTCATTTGATGAGGTCTGAAAGAAGAAGGAAGTAAAAAGAAGGAAATGAAAAAGGAGAAGAAGAAGAAAGAAGGGAAGGAGATGGAGGAGAAGGAGAAAAAGAAGGAGAAGAAGAAGATGATGATGATCAATTGCCCAATGATGTCACATGGTATGAAATGTAAAAATCTCTTATCAACGCGCAGAAGTCTGGTGTAGGATGAGTCAATACTTGTTTCAAAATTTAACAAAGTTTACTGATAGAAATGTTCAACTCAATAACAAACGTTTGGGGCAGGTTAGCACTGCGTGCATATAGGCGGTTTTGAAGTGTAACGGAATAAGTTAGAAATAAATAAAGATTTTATGAAAAAATGTTGTGCCATTTAGTCTGTTGGCGTAAGTGAAGTGGAGAATCCCTTGCTTTTGTGTCTTCTCTACCCTCCCCAAGTCCACAATTGAAAGCAAATTTTCACAGGAGTTTTAGAGACTTTATTTATGTATAAACATTTTAAACACTTTGCCATAAATTATCTTTGCCTGTCTCTATTCTTTGCTTAGCAGCAAATTAAAATATAAAAACTCAATGAACAGTTCATACATGTATCTTACAAAAAGAAAAAAAAACAGAAAAAGTTCTTTTACCAAAGTTCATATTCGACTTTTGTGGTGGCGGCAATGTGATTGTCTCAGTTTCTTGACCAAACAAACACACTTAGAACTGTATTTGAAACAGTGATTTGTGCCATCTGGCTCTTGTATGTACAGGGTGATCTGAAGTGGTGCCCATTTGCGGTCGTGTGACACAATGCCCACACATCTACTGGAACTGATACCGACAAACTACTGAATCTAAACAGACTTTACACCCTGTAACTGTGTTTATACTGTCCACAATGGAGTCTTCAAAGACAAACAAGAGAACGAAATAATTTGTTGTGATCCAAGTTGCCATCTTTTTTGTTCTTTACACTCCACCCCCCTCCTCGAGTAAAATAAGTTTGCCAGACAAGCATAGGGCCCAAGTGCAAATGCAGTTTACTTTTCAGAGATATGCCACTTTCGTTCTTACACGCCTAATGCTTTCGTTTTTTTTGCTTCCAGTGCTATGAATCACTTCAAAGTCATGGTTTCAATGCGAAATGCACTTTGCTCAAATTAAAAACCTTAGGAATAGTCATCAAACAAGCAGTATCAATATTCTTTTTCAGCAGGTGTGTGGGTGATGGTGGTCCTCGTTCATCTCTGAAAGTTCACTCACGCGTAGGTGGAGTGAGGTAATAATGAGGCCTACCTTCATGTTTCTTGAAACCCAGAACAAGTGGGTAATATTTTGGGGGACTTTCCTTATCTTTAAATAGGCATGTTCCATTTGCCAACGAGCAATTAGTCCACACCAGGCGGTTGTAGGTTATGCTCAGACAGTGGACAATACACTCAAAAAATATGAGCATTTTTGCCACTGATCGGTCCCAAAGCAGCTCAACCAAGTGCCCCACATAGGTCTCTTCATCTCCTTAGGAGAGGAGATAACAGTTGTGACCACTGAATCATCCAATGCAGGATGACAGTAGATTAATTTGTTACCTCTTTCCCATTTCATTTTGTCTTAAAAACTGGATGTTGCTGTAACTGTCTGCCAGCTCTGGATACTGCTCCACAGGAAGTACATAGTAACCCTCGTACCCTTGAACCCTTCCTGTACTCAACAGTTGCTGCTTCTCGCCTTCAGTCCACAGGCGGCTGCCGTCCCTTGCATCCCGCGCCTTCTGCTGCTCTTTGGCCCATGCTGCACCCAGAGCCCGCTGCCGGGCTTGATCCAGCACCCTTGCTCTCTCGTCATCGAGCGAATCGATGGTCAAGCCATAGCGGATGTTAAGCAGCAATGTTGAGTACTGAAATTCAATATTTGTGAACCTTCTAGTCCTTCCGTTGACAAGAACGGTGGGTTGGGAGGCTGTTACGTTAACGCCACTGTCCAGAACCTTTCGTCCTGTTGAGATGCCAATGGTGAGAAGGTCATTGTCCGAAGACCCAATCTTAACAAAGTAATGGGTATCCTTCCCTTCTATGTTGTAGTGCATCTTCTCCAGATAGTGGGCGCTGTTGAGCACCAAGGCAATTTTCTTGCTGTCTTCACTGGCAATGTTGGAAATGCCAGTGGTAACCCGGCCTTCTTTGATAGCAAACATAATTCCTTTTCCTATAATTGGGGTGGTGGTGGCAAACCAGTGTCCAGGCTTCTCTCGTATATTTCCATGAAGCTGCTTTAATATGGTCTGCCCCTCCAGAGCCATAAATTCCTGGTTATGTCGCTCAGTGGTCTGTTGGACACCGGTAATTAGCTACAAAAGAAAAAGAAATATGTTAGTTAACTGCAGATATATAAATATGCATTTATTTTTTTGTTATTCGGTCACCCTAAAATAAACTAACACACAAGGGAAAACATGATTCATGTATGTAATGGTGCCTTCTGTAAAGCCCTATGAATCACAATAGGGAAGGGGCTTCAAAGGGCAATGCTCCAATGTACCATATAAGGATTTGGCTAACTGTATTACAGTAATGTGATTTTTAATTGCAAGGGGGACTAGCACGCGCTAGAGGAATCACAGGGCTTCTGGAAAGGAGCTTAGTGTAATTCTGTTTCCATGGGAGAGTCGTTCTAGGCCAGCGCTTTAGTATGCCCAGGGTGCAAGAGAAAGGTCTCCCTGTTGCATTATGAAGTGGGCTGTAAACGAGTGGGCAGCTGAGAAGGAGATCCCATTCATCAAGCACCAAGGAGAGCGTATTACATTGCACGTACGCGATGAATATTCATGAACGCATTCTCAGAAGATGCATTAGCAAGGCATTAATAGCGTATTGACAATGGAGCCAATTCAACATAAGACGTATGGCTATGAATGGCGCAGCACACATGTATCCTCTTATTTGTTCCGAAGGGACTTTCAATGCTGCACGCTGCGCCCGCCCACAGCAAACACCGCCTTACCACCTCTTGCTCGCATAATAAACAAAATGGCGCCTTGGGAACAGACGGGCTTGGTCTCTTTTATGACCTTGCGACGTCACCGAAATCAGGGCTTAGGAAATGGGAAACTAACCAGGAAAAAAAAGTGAATTTTTGGATAATTAACTTCCAAGTTGTCATGGAAAGCTTGCGGCTTTATGGCCAAATTAATGTATGCACGTATAGGGAACAGTGCAGTTTGGTTTTATGTTGCGTATAAAATTATTCTTGAAGAGAACAATACGTGCAGGCCGCGTGTTTACGACTGCACATAAAAAGCCAAGAGGGTAATGATGGCGCGCGATAGGTAGAACAGATGTTCAGCTACCTCCAGATTTCCCGGTGCCGTTGTTAATCAAGTCAGAACTCAAGGGTCCTCATTTGAAGAGCTAATGATACTGCAATTACGATAATAATCAAGGCTGGTGCAAGAGATAATAAGCAGATGCGGGCTACGCTGAGAGGGATATGCTTATGAAACAGTCGTTACTCTGATGATAAAAAGCGTGTCGTGGATGTTTGGGCTGAGAGGACAGCATAGAGAGCAGCGCTGGCGTTAACCCATGGTCAAATGTTTACAAATAGCGCCTGTGCTACTTTAAAGCGGTTGTAGGCAGCCGCCTAAGGGCCGCACCACAACTGACACCTAAGGCTTCAAAAATGTCTCTGTTGTAAACGAGGGGCAGCGCTAAAATGGCGAAATGTTATTTTGCCTAGGGTTTTAAGAACTGCTTGTGTCGAGGCTGGTTGTTACTGGTGGTTCAGAACAGCAGTGCTCAACAAGGATTGAAATCTAAGGGATTTACAAGACAATTTCTAATTCTGTGGTGCAAATATGTTAACTACTGTCCAAACAAGGGGCTTTTCGCTGTTTTCAATGAGGATACAAACACTGCACAAATTAATAAATTATAGCACAAAGAAAATCAAAAAGACCAACTAATATGTCTAAACATAGGCAACTCCGTAAAGGCCGTTTCAAGAGTCAACCTTCGCACCATGCAGTGCTGAATTTGTAAAAATAAAAACTTGAATAGATAAATAAGTGCAGCGTCCACTGCTTTGGAAAATAACAGGACTCGTTTTTTAACCCCATGACCTTTCTTGATCCACCCTCAACTTCCTGTCTCTTTTTTTTCACTCGTGCATGATTTTTGTACACGTTTTCTCCTTTTGTCACTGTTTTCCTACCTTTCTCTTCCTTCTTTTTCAGCCTTACTCTTTTTTGTTCTGGGTCAAAGTAAGATGATTCAAAATATATCCTGGTGCCACAAAATGAGTGCCAGTGCCTACCACCCAGTGGTACTGAGCAAACACCTGGTTTACTACTAATGCTGGAAAAAATGCATCTCTGCACAATCCTGAATGTTTTATTATTTGTACCGCTGATTTTAATGCCAAAATGTCTGACCTGTTAGCCAATAGTAAAGAGAGCTGCGCATACAATGCTGTATTGGAGAAAGTGATGACTGCATTCAGTGTACAAGAGGAAAAAACTTCAGATACTCAAGTGCGTAAATCCAAAACTGATGCATGGTTTGCACAACTGGGAACATACTATGGAAAGTGGATGACAATCAGAAGCAAAGATACATGGCTATTTTGGAACTTGGTCGTGGAAACCAGTATCTTGAAAAAGGTACAAGTCTACAGAGAGCTCCCTTTTAGCTGACTCCTGGGGTCAATCATACTAAAGGTGCTGATTATAATGACAGCGGTCCAAAGACCGCAGTACCATCAGATGGCATCAGCCCTCCTGCCCGATTACGATGATGGTGGTGAGACCACCACAAGACAGCCGCCACTGCCAAGATTTAGGATCCCGCGGTCGGGGGGAAAACAGGCCAGGATCGTGGCGGTGCCGATGCCAGCACCGCCGAGCAGATTATGACCTGCCTTTCCGCCACGCATTTATTGGCGGGTACCCCGCCATGTAATGCATGGTGGGAAGGCATGTAATGGCGCCCCCAACAGGGCCCGGGGCAAACTACCCATGGGGATGCGTTTAGGGGGCACATAGTGTGGCATGCAGGACATGGAGCATACCACACTATGCACGGGCTTGCTGTAGGGGCTGTCATGAGCCTGACCTTCCTGCCGCCATGACACTGTCGCCAAAACCCTGCCAGCCCTGGATTACTGTTGTAATCTGGTAGGCGGGGTTGCCACGGGCATGGCGGTCTTCCTGGGACTGCCGCTGCGGCAGTCCATCAGGAAGACCGCCAAACTCATAATCAGGCCCAAAGATCGATTTGGGATGTTGTAGCCAACAACGTCAAAGACTGGCACCCAATCAGATAGCAGTTTATAGGGATTAAGGTTGAAGAGAAATCCTCCTTATTGTCTCAGAGATTCTGTAGTATTTATGAATTTGATGGCTGGGAAATATATCTTTTATTCTAACCAAGAATAGTGGGCTTCTATTTTGACAATCATATTTTAAGCAATAACTAATACCTGCTGAGCCCCAGCAACATAAAATAATGTCTGATTTTTCAAAATACCTACTCCAGAGTTATTGAAATTAAAGTCTGCCAGCAATGCAAGGTGCCCTGCTCTAAATCAGAGTTAGAACAGGTTTTCAGGTAAATTCAAGTTAATCAGAGGTTACTGCTAACTCACTGTCTGCTCCGAAAAAATCAATAATTGTATTCCTTAGCAATATTTAGGGATATGGTTGTTGATGAAATAACTTTTAATCCCCTAATACACCTTTCTTTTATTTTGGAACTTTGTTTCTCTACTGCTTAAAGCTAGTATGCGTAATGTAAGTTATGCATTTTTTGCTATATTGTTGCGTTGATTGATTTAGTAAGCCCACTACCCCAATGCACTTTACCCAGAGATTGCATTGTTGATCAGGCCAAGCGGCCAAATATGAGCCAAAGTTTCACTTACTGACATTTCTCCAAATATTCTCTTGACAAGGTGCCTTTCAGCCACAATGTCTGTGCCAGCTGAAAAGTCTGATATTGGTGGCAAATTTGGTATTTGTATTTCATTTAAACAAATGTATTTCATATAAAACAGACAATTGACCCTAATGTAGTGGGCGTATTACATTCGCTCTGGCGTGGTGTTGTTGTGTTTTGCATAGCAATACTAGGAAGAAAAAAATGTAATCTAAAAACCCATACTAAAAAAGGTGTATTCCTTCCAACACTTTAAAGCCAGTGGCTGTGGGGCAGATGGGCGGCCAGCTGGCCATGTCAGACAACAGAGCCAGCAGAGGATCCACCAATGGAAACAAAGTAGGTTCGGTGACTCTCAAATAGGCCGAGAAAACCCAAGGTGGGAAGAATGGAACATCAGTCGAATTACAGCAAATGTTCCTTTACCGCCCACCATTAAAAGCCCCTTTAACCTTGCAGATCGAGGCCCTTAACATACCCTTTTTGGATGTCAAACCTCTTATGCAAATACATTTTGAAACACAATTCCAGGCCGATCATTTTCTGAATTTATAAAATTATAGACTTTTTGATATAATAATGAAATACAACGTGACAACTAAAAAAGTAAAGTGCACAAGGATTATGGTGGCTAAATTTGAAACCGAAAGATAATTTACATATGTGCACCCTCACTCCTGAATCCTGATTAGAAAGGCCTGTCACCTTCCATTGTACCGATTTGTAATAAAATGACTGTTCAGGCAATCAAGCAACCTGCATAGCTGACCCATACTGTGCCTTATTACTAGCTGCAATCTGGTGTGCTGACGGTGACCCATTTGCAACGAGAGCATTGCTTACCTGTCCATTTTCACATTCCTGACTTGCTGTCAGTTCATAAGGAGGAGGCACAAAGTAGTTTTGTGCTCTTGGGAACCCAGGAATGATGTTGCTGAGCTGAAATCCAAACATCACCAGCCAACTTTTCACATCTGTCAAAGAAAAGATGCAATAATTCCAGTAAAAAAGAATTGCTGTTACATGCACTTCAGTCAAATGGACTATTGCAAAGAAGATCATTTTTTCTGTACAACAAAAGACAATAAAAGAAACCACACAGAGTGCTTCAGATTGGTTTATCGGGCCACTGTGACAAAATGTTTGCATTCTGCTCAATCAGAGTTTCATCTACTCCCAGAAGCATCTCAATTACTCTAATCTCTTCTCATCTGTTTTCTTAATTTGTATGTGATTTATAAAAAAAAAGAATCAGTTAATAGAATACCAGTTCTGAGAATCAATTTAACATAAATGTCCAAGATGAATGGCATTTTCCATTTGGTAGCAGCCAATTAACAGATTATCTTTGTTTTTTAATTGCCGATTTTTAAATGCTTTATTTATAACGTGTTAACATCATTACTTTTAAAAATGTTTTCTTGTTCTCTCTGTTGTTTTTGCCATACAGAGTTTGAATAGACCCTTTTCCTTCTCCTCCTTCCCTTCCAATTTCCTCTTACTAGTTGAAAGGTCATTCTTTTTATATTTTGCCGTTCTGGGCGATTACCACTGAATCCCCTCGCTATTCCCACTGTTTATTCCCTCCCATGTTCCTCCCCCAGTGGCGTCACTAGGGTTGGTGTCACCCAGTGCGGTAACTCCCGAGTCCAGGGGTGCGGACCGCACCGGGGCGGGTGACACCATCACATGGGGTGACACCGTGAGCCTCTGCTTTAAAGCGATTTAAAGCAGAGGCTCACGGTGTCACCCCATGTGATGGTGTCACCCGGTGCGGTCCGCACCCCCCGCACCCCCCTAGTGACGCCACTGTCCTCCCCCACCCCCTCTGTCTCTTCCTTCTGCTTCTCATTCCTCCCACGATTTTGCTGGGGACAACGCCAGCCCCTACCTTCATCCAATATTAAAATTAGTTTATTTCCCTACTCTCTTCTTGTTTCTTTCACTTTTTGTGGGGCCCCTTCCATAACATCATGCCTCTTGCTAAAACTTTTCCTACCCTGCCTCCTGCTACGTGTGTCTCTTTTCCTATTTTTTTCTGCTTTAATAACACAACTATGTTCCCAACCGGGACTGGCTACAAGGTCCACATGTTTTCTTTTTTAAATATTTTTTTATATTTCAGCATTTTTTAAACTGTCGATTTTTATCACTTACTATAAATCCAAATGTACTTCTATTAATTTCATTCTTAATGTGTTGCAATTATTTGGGTTTCAGAAATGGGCTTCTGTTTTTGGATTTTTTATTGAGTTACTATTCTACCGTTTTCCCCTTAAAATTCTTAGTGAAATAAATGTAGGTTTCATAACAGGGCTGGCTTATTCATATTTAGCGATTTATGTAAATCTGTACAGTGTTTTGTGGCTGTCCCAATGCAGATCTAGATAATAGTCAAGATCTAATGTCTAGGGACATTTTGTGGATGATGCATGTGAACAATCATTTTTAAAAATCAGCCAATATCTAGCCGTTTTTCTAGTGTGTAGCAGCCTAATTTTGCTCCTATTAGGCCACTGGGCTATTCATCCCTTCAGCTATATATATTGTCATCAGTGACTCAAAGCATGCTATTGAAAACAGAGCAACTCCCTACCCCTATGACGCCCCCCGCCCCAGTACTACAGGTCCTCGTTTACAGTTGAATAGCCCCTAAAAGTCCCCCAGACTACTCATTATGGCTTTTGTGTTTAGGATAGTGAGGAATTGCCCTCTAAACTCAAATCCCATGTATTATTGTACAGAATACAAAGCGCACCCTGTAACTACTAGCAGAAGGTGCCTGTTGGACTTGGCCCTTTTTGCAGGGTCATCCCTGAACTTTTTGCCTTCCTCCTAGTCTTTTTTCTGACATGATGTTGGTGGTTTTAGGACTCTGGTCACTTTATCACTGCTGTCCAGTGTAAAGTGCATGTGCTCTCTATGGTAAAACGGGGTAAGATTGGTCTACACCTGTTTGGCGTATTTAATTTACCAATCAGTCCCCAGTAATGTGGTATCTCATATACCCGGGGCCAGTAAATTAAAAGCTACTGGTGGGCTTGCAGCGCTGATTGCGCCACCCACCAAGGTAGCCTTTCAAACCTGTCTCAGGCCTCTGCCATTGCAGGGCCTGTGCTCGCAGTTTACTGCCGCTGTGACGTGGCACATAAAGTGGATGCCACGTCTGTGACTCCCCTTTTACTACATATCAGTCACCCCTAAGGTAGGCCGTAGGTAGCACTATGGGCAGGGTGCACTGTAGGTAAAAGGTAGGACGTGCCTTAACCGCTTAACCGCGGCAGCAATTCCGCCGCGGTGCGGCGGTTTAGCGGAGTGGGCGGGGCCGCGTCGGCCAACGGACGTTCGCAGCACTACAGAGGTAGTGCTCGCGATGGCCGTTGGCCGACAGACGCACGCAACGGGTTAACTGTGTGGCATGTCCTGGTAGTGACAAACAGCCATTTTGGTTTCTCACTGCTGTGAGGCTGCCCTCTCATAGGAATGCATTGGGGATTCCCTGATATGTGTTTCAGTGGTAATTCCTGACATGAGAGGAGCAGCGTGGTCAAGTTTGGTATGTTTGGGATAGTGGTAATAAATGCTGCGTAATGGTGTGCGCAGATTTATTATCACTATTTTAGCAATGCCACTTTTAGAAGTGGGCATTTCTGTGTGCTATGTGTCTTTGTGCCTGCCTGATGTGTAATGCATGTCTGGCTCTGGAGTGACAGGGGCTGGGGAGATGTAGTGGCTCCAGAGGGGCTGGGTGAGTCAGTGCTAGGCTGAATAGGCCCATCTGCATTTGGAGTGGTGAGAGGAGTAGCACCTGGGCCTGAGCCTACACTGACAAAGGAGGTGGTTGTGAACCTTTAGAGAAAGGTGTGAGTGCCCCCAGAACTGGTTTGGACAGGACGCAGAGCCCTGTGGCAGGGAGAGAACAAAGACTGACATAGTATTAGTACTGGGGCTGTGACCCCATGAGTGTGAACTGGTGCTTACGGGGGACTTGTGGCCGGCAGGTCAGTCCGCCGCTGGGGACTGACCTGCTGCCCTGCTTGGCAGCTGAAGGGTCTGCATTTTCTGCCTAAGAGACCCAGTGTGCTGGCCTGCCTGTGCCAGCTCTGCCCTGGGGGATTTTGGACCCAGCATGTGGCGAGCGCTGGATTTTCCCCCCTGCTTTCTGGAAACTGATTGCCATTGCGCTAAAAAGTGCAGACGCGAGAAGAGTGCTGCCAGGTCCTTGGGTCGTGTCTCCAGGGTAGAGACAGGCTGAGTGCAGGACGAGTGCTGCGGCCGAAACCGGAAGTCAGGCAGTTGCTGCCTGGCTGTGGGCGGAGCCGGCAGGAGTAACTGAGCCGACGAGTAGGGGAACACTGCCCTTGAGTACCCCTGAAGAGAGGGGGTCCTGCCCACGGGTAACGCATTGTGAGCGCTTCAATTTTGCCCCTCCTGAGACCAAGGAGGGGGCCCCTGTTTCCCAGCGCCTTGGGATCGCTCCACCAAAGCCGCCGGAAGCCAGGCGGCTGTTGCCTGGTTTTGGGCGGGTCTCCCGGGAAAAGAGGAGAGTCCCGCATGATCCCTGAGTGGAGATGAAGCCTCCGGCCGGAAAGCAGAAGCCAGGCAGGGGCTGAGCCTGACTGAGGGCATGGCCCTCACAAGAAGGAGAGATGCCGCGGAGGCTGAATTCAGCTGGGGGCCTTCCCTGTGTTTGTGGGCGCCACAGAAGAAGACGGATGGGACGGAGAGGCCCCGGTGAGTAGGGCCTGTGAAAAGCCCTGTTCCCTTCCTCAGCCTTACTGCAGCAGCACCCTATGGTCACAGGCGGCTGCATTGTCATGCTCTTCAGCACCCGGGGCATTCTCCATTGACGGAGATAGGGTGAGTTGCACCCCAGCCCCCTTGCTTGCGGGGTGCTCGCGCAACCCTACGAATCTCCAGGTGGGAGACCTTGGTCCTTGCTTCCGCGTTCATGGAGCCTACTGCAGGCTGCCTCTGTGAGAGGGAAGCTGTGTCTACCTATGTGGCAGCAGGAGTTAGGTGCCCCATTGCATAGCTTGGAACCCCAAGAGGTATCTGTCATACGTGCCTAGGAGGGCACAGGGACCTCTGCAATTCTTGTGGGACACGTGCCTAGTGGCACCAGGAGGTTGCCTAATGCACGTGTGGTGCCCTGGTTACTGTGGTGCCCTGGTTACTGTATGCACATTGTTTCTGAGGGTTTATGCCTAATGTGTTAATGCCAAGTACAGTGTTTACCAGTAGTTACTGGTTGCTTTACTAACTGTGAGTTCTAATGCTATGTCAGTCTTTGTTCTCCCCCTGGCACAGGGCTCTGCGCCCGGTCCAAACCAGTTCTGGGGGCACTCACACCTTCAGGTAAGCGTAGCTGCTTACCTGAAGCCGCCGGGATTCCCGTATATCGTGGTCGCAGGCGGCCATCTGTGTGGACGTTGTTCTACAGCCTCTGCAATATATTAACCAGGTGTTTTCAAATTGTTGCCTGTATTTTAACGATATCACTGCGCCCGTCCTGGGCCTTTAATCAGAAAGAACCATTTGGTCCGCCGTGTGGACTCCCCTGTATTCTCTTATTCCTTATCCAGTGAGTCTTGGATTCATCGTCATAGAAGTCTTTACTGATCAGAAAACCTAGCGGGTCCATTTTTTATGTGGTCCCAATGAGGAGCCCATCTTTGTGTGCTTCTTTGTTTTATGTGATCCTGTGATTCCTTGTTTTCCATTGTGTTTCAGGCGCATCACTCCTTGTGTCTCGCACATGACCTGTGCGCCCTGAGGAAGGTGTGACCCACAGCTGGGACAGACACCGAAACGCGCGTCGGCGCTGGAGCTGGTTGTGTGTTTTTTCCATTCTCACCCTCCTCTTTGAGAAGAAACTGGACTATGAGCTGCATGATTAACTGACCATTGGATCTGCTGATACTGTTATTGATTTTATCTAACTGTATTTCTGAATTTCATGTATCCCCTTATATCTGGGGAGGGCTGTGTAACTGTTTTTAAAAATATTGTGTTGTTATAGAATGAATCCGGAGTTGTCAGGATGATAGAGTATGTTTGGGTATGTGCTTGTCTGGATTGGCTGAGAGGTCGTGTGTGTGTGACTTAGGATGCGCTTGAATTTTTTGATCATGTTCTTTACCATTTTGATAAAACAAAATTAATAAATGTGATTTTTCAGTATATTATGTTTTTTGCATCATAATTTGGAAGGCCAGGGCCGTAGGGCTGTTCTAATGTATCAGTGACTCTTTAGCACTATATACACTAGCTTACAGGCAGAGGGATTTCTGTTTGATTATATTGTGGTTCCTTCCCCTGCTCTCCCTGCCTGTCATCAGTTCCAGAGGGCCCCTTCCGTGTGAGTGGTTGGCACTCATACCTTTCTCTAACGGTACAGAATGCGGCTGCCAGACTTTTGTTAAAAATCCCCAACTGCATCTCTGCTAAGGAAGCACTTAAACAGCTCCATTGGCTGCCTATCGAGGCTAGAGTTAAGTTTAAAACCCTTTGCATAGCTCGTAAAGCTATCAATAACTCTGGGCCCGAAAAACTGAGGAACCTGATATCTAGGTACACCCCATCTAGACATCTCAGATCTTCCCAGCAACAGCTCCTTAAGACAACCAGAATTAAAAGAGCCAGATGGGGTGGTAGATCTTTCGCACATCTGACACCCAAGCTGTGGAATGCCCTTCCACTGGAAATCCGTGCAGCGACAACGAAACTGCTTTCAGGAAAAATATGAAAACCTGGCTTTTCCCACAATAATTAGGCGTTGGCTAAGCTCCTCACTGTCAAAATTCTCCTTAGCGCTGGGAAGCCCTCGGGCAGCCATACGCACTACAAATCCAACAAATAAATAAATAAATAAATAATGGTTATGACAGTGGCCCGATTGGCCCTGAAAGTGTTTATAATCCCTGTAAAGTGATACCTAAGTGCGAGATGGCACAGTGTACATATGTGATTACGCTCTAATGTGTTTTATGAGTAATACAAAGGCTATTTTTGATATAACCTTGTGTGGAGCTTCTTTTGTGGTGTAACTAATGTGTCGCTGCTGTGTGAGTGTGTTGCACAAACGCTTTACACATTGCCTCTGGGATAAGCCGAACTGCTCGTGCCAAGCTACCAAGGGGGTGAGCAGGGGTTATCTTCAGCGTGTAACTCCCTTGCCCTGACTAGAGTGGTGGTTCTGCCTGGCTGAGGCGCTTGCCCTAGCCAACCAGAAATCCCATTTCTAACAGTGCCCCATTAGTCGATCGAAGGGGGGCAGTTGTATTTAACCTCTCTATTGTGAGCAGCCTTCCCTCTGCTCCTTTGTCTCACTTCCCCCCTTTGCTAAAAGGAACAGCTCCCTGCAGAGTGGGTGACATCAGTTCATGGGAGGGGCAATGGGCTTATGAACCTGAGTTGCACAGCTATTGCCCTCTTTTTTCCTTACCACCCTTGGAAGAGGGTGACTCTGAGGCCGCAAAATGCAAGGGGATTCACCTCTCTAGTTCAAAGTGCATTGTCAAGAAAAAGGAATGTCAGTCACTAGGTGAGATATGGTTTGCACTGGGCAGACCCAGTGGTGGGGTGTTCACAAGAGAGATAGGGTCCTCAGCTGCTGCTGATAAGGCTGAGAATGCTCCATGGGCATGCTCGCCAGTGACCCCCATGCCCTATGGTAGAAGTAAATGGAAACAATGCAACATTACCACCTAAAAGCACAATAAACTTATTAACGTCTGCTCTATGAGATGTGTTGGTGGGTGTTGGGCTGATTGGAGGGAGTATTGGTCTGCTGATGACCTAGACCTTCTGGCTCTGTATCTGGATTCCCCACAGATACACAGTTCATTGGGGTATGGCTGGACTCTAAGGCACGGTTGGTGCCTTAAAGTTCCGTGTCTGATTTCACTATCATGTTTTGATGGGTGCTGGGTAAGCTGGAGGGGGGGTTGCCCTGACCACAGGCGGACAATTCATTGAGGTGTGGATGGATCAGTCACGGGTGCCCCGAGCAGGGATGGGTCCCTCAAGTTCCCTGGTTGCACTCACTTGTAAATAAGTGATTCTGATATGTAGCATAAGGATGTGCTGTTTAAAGAACAGCACATGGGGCAACACAGACTAAAGTTGGCTGTCTGATTGTGCCTGAGGTGATATAAATATAAATTTGATGATGTATAGCAATGTTCTGTCCTAAAGAATTCTGCAACGAAATGATGTGTAAACTTTAACATGCCTGGTGTTTGGATTTGCAGTAAAGAAAGCTACAAACCTACTATGAATGTCAACAACCTGCAATCTGTCCTATATATTATATGTGTTTAGGAACTATGGTGGTGCCATCAACTGGGTCCACATGTGAGCGCACTATCCTTTTTTACAATTGCAAATTCTTATTGTGCTTTCTCAAGAAACGTTTGCTCTATAAAGGCCTCTATGATAAGCTACTTACGCCCTGCTGGGGCTAATTTAGTTTATTTTGCTACTTTAGTTTTTTACATTTTTTTCAGGGTAGTAAAGGATATATACCAGATCAAACCTTTCCAAGGAACATGGAAGGAGGTAGGACAGAATGAATTTGAGAAACGTCAGATCCATCACCTTTGCGTGGGTCAGAGGATCCCTGGGAAGGCCATCGGTGTAAAAGAAGTGATTGGAAGGTGACAAGAAAGCGCACATACTGTGGAAGGGAAGATGACAGATCCTTAAAAGCAGCTTGTGAATGGAAGAATTAAAGCAGTGGCTTCTCTCTAGTCCATTTGCGAACGCACACATAATCCGCTCACCATTTTCCCAGCTTCCTTCTGCTCTAATCATTATTTTAAAATATTTAAACAAGCGATTGTACATTTTTTTTTTACTTTTGGTCGAGTGAAACATAGTGCTCAAATGCCAAATAGAAATTTAAATTGAGGTGAGGATAGTGGATTTACACTTTGCTAAACACCAAATTGCCTGCAGGGGACTCTCATTCCAGGCCGTCCGAGGCCCACAAAGCTCACTTGCTTGTTTGGTGGTTCCTTGTCTGCGCCCTTGCTGGCATGGAACTCGGTCCCCCAGCATTCACCCTGACTGCAGAGGAGGAGGAAACAGGTGCTGATGCTACAAAAGCACCCAGGGACTCCTGCAGCGTGGAACACATGTGGGTATGCCCGGGCCATGCCTGCGGACCGGTCCAGGCCAGGAAGAGGCTGGGTCACCCTTCTTGGTTTGCTGATCTTCCACACCTGGGATCTGCGTTTTGACATTATTGAAGCGAGAGGTGATAAGATGGGTAAGAGGAAATTGGGAGGGGGTCGGAGCATGGCGTTACCCCCTTCCATGCCCACCTCACTTGATAGAATGATTCAGCGCGCTATGATGGCCATTCATAACAAAATAGATCACACGGAAAGGAGACTGTCCCTTACCACAGCAACTGGGCCGGGTTTTTATAAATAACCTTCTCATTTCCCCTTCCTGTTCAGCTCCCCTGCCAAATACCCAAGAGCTTCCAATCCCGGCATCTCCCGCACTAAACACAGGTGCAACATCTTTGCCATCAGGCTCATGCTCCCCCGACAGTCTGCATCTTCGAAGAGAGGCCATACACACCAAGCATTTAACCAGACCTAAACCCAGTAAAAAGGTTACTCAGCGCACCCAGCCTCCATTGCGCCCAGACGACACTTCAGCCACAGCATAAGCTGATCCAACCCTGTTGTCAGTGGGGAATGAGTGGAATAAGGAGAGGCAGGTCATTGGTGGGCCAAGGTACTTAGACAGGGAGGAATTAGCAAAAGTCACGGAGCTCCTGCAGGCAGAACTGCTCCCGATATTTTCTAGACTGGATGCCACAGACTGCACATTACTGGATCTTAAAAAGACAAGGGATGCACTGGAATGGGCCTGTTGTTATTCAGCTATGGCTGCCAGTAGAAAGGCAGATCCTCCGTGCCCACAAGAGCCTAATTTATTGGGACACCTCTCCCGCAGATTGCCTACCCCTACCACAAATTCTAGGCCTGACACCCCATGTGCTGGCTCAAACCGCTCAAACACCCATGCAAAGTCACACAGTCATGGGGGGATTGAAAAAGTAACAACGGAGTCCAATCTGAGGGGCAACGCACAAATTTGATTCAGGGGCAAGGAGCCGGAGAAAATGGCAGAAAGGGGGATGTTCAAGTGAAAACACAGCCTGTTATAGGCTTGCCTCCAGTCTTCTGCCCATACTTTATAATCCTTGTGGGAGTTCCTGGTTTGAGAAAGGGACAAAAGGAGACTTATGAAGTGTTACTCAAAAAGACTGTGAACTGCCTAGGCCGTTATAGCAGCTTTCCATCCACATTGGCCAATAACATTTTGTTGACAAGGAGGAAGGGATGGATTGGCTCTGGACAGGTGGATTATCAAGGGGATTGTATTATTGTTAACTTCAACTCACCATATCTGGCTAAAAGTCTACTTTTTGGGCATTTGAGTACCCAGATGAACCCAGTAATATTGTATAATTGCCCTTGGGATAGTTTTATAAGCTCGATCGCCGAGCGACTTGGGTCCCTTTCTGGTTCACAACCAACTAGGGAGAGAGGTGTGTCAGCGGCAACAACAGTGCCTTACATTGGTCATTCTAGCCCATTTGGAATTCCCACCTATAATCGTTTTGATGTACTAGCAGACATATAGTGACTCAGTAGAACGGAGGTCGGCTCTCCTCAGGCTGATCCCAGGGAAAGGGTGCGCTCGGTAGAGGATAGAACAAAAGAAGCACCGAAGAAGGAATGGGCTTCTAATGGGACCTCCTACAATAAACTGGGAGTACTCAGCTGGAATGTTGCAGGGATAAGATCATTATTAGCTGATGAGTAGGAGCTGGAGTTATGCAAATCCTAAGATAGTATGTTTCCAAAAGACCTGGGATGTGGAAGGGACCTCTTTCATGGATGGGTTCACTGCCTTCCGGGCTAATGCCGTGGCCTCCCTGCATGCTAGAGCTAAGTGGTGACATTTGTGAGCTTAGGGTTAGGTTGTTATATGGAGCAAGTATCCTTTGACTTTGGAATTATTCTGGGAGTCCTAACATCCTTCCCACATAAGGTCAGGGTTTTGGTAATTAACATTTATAACTCACCCTCATAAGAGGTAGCGCTGGAACCTGAATTAAGAACATTTTGGGAAAAGACCATACTTAATTGGTCTTTTTCACCTATAATTTTGCTAGTAGGGGATTTTAATATACATCCGTGTGCCTTATGTACTACTAATAGGAGGAAACAAGGTCAGTGTGAGAAGCCAGAGCAGGCTCATTTTAGTCACTCCTGTCAGGGAGATATTTTAAATGTTATGGTATCTGAATTTGACCTTATTAATCTTTTAACCATAGATGAGTATGATTCCCCTTGATTTTATCTTTGTGACTGCATGCCTGATCCCTTTCCTCATCAAGTTTAGGACAGAGTGGATCATCTTTAGTGACAACAATACAGTCACGGCTGAGTTTTGCTGTTATGATTTCAGGGATAAGATTACTAGTACATATAAAGAATCTCTTTTAACTAAGGAGCAAGGCAGGCAAATTGGGTGGAGTAAGATTACCCCGGAGGATTTCATGAGGAATTTGGTACAAGTGTGTAGTCCTGATTTTGAGGTGTGCCTGCAGATCGATTACCCTGATCAAGCTATTGCGGACTCATTCTTTAACAAATTTAAAGAGATTCAGACTGCCCTAACTAGGAAAAGTATACGGTCAGGTAGATACAGCCCTAAATGGTGATTTGTGCTCAGACGTGCAGGAATCAAAAGAGTGTCCTCAAGAGAAAAGTCTGGGAAGAGCTTAAGGAGGCCTGTAGCTCTAGAGATAGTTCAGCCTTCTGGAAAGTTGTGAACCAGACACTTTTAAAAGAGGAAGCAGCACCTGAAATGGGTTAAACCATACCATCTCAGAAATGGGTCGCTCACTTTGAACATATATATGTGAGCAATAGTAATCCCACCCATTTGCACCTTCTGATAGAAAGACAAAATTACAATTTGATTTGGCTGAGGTGAAGGAAGATGTAGCAGCACTTACACCAGGGAAGGCGCCTGGCCCAGATGGGGTAACTGGGGACATTTTTAAATCATGTGCTGACCTCTGGGCCCCACTAATCACTCAACATCTAAATGCAGTAGTGTGAGGCCACATTCCCACATCCTGGAAACAGTCAGTTATTGTCCCAATTTTAAAAGAAGGAAATCGAGCGGACCCAGCGTGTTGTTGACCAATCTCGTTGATATACGCCAAAGTGAAAGTTCTGGGTAGGGTACTGCTAAATCGACAAATGGAATGGGCAAACAGCAAGGAAATCATGTCAGGAACTCAATATGGTTTTAGACTAGGATGAGGAACAGTGAAACAAAATCTTGACCTTTATTTATTAATTACCAAATATACAGTTGCTAGAAAGGAAAGCATTCACTTGGCCTTCATGGGTGAATGATGCTCTCTTGGCTTTTTTGCATGGTTTGCACTCGGTGCCTGAATCCTATGTAACATTTGGGCCAATGGGAGAATGCACTATGCACTGTCAACTAAGGAGGTGGGTCCAGCAGGGATTCATATTGGCTCCCATGCTTTTTATTATTTATAAAAAACCGGCTAGGTCAGTTTTTAGGAGGACATTGCAAAGATGTACCGAAGGTAGGAAATAGAGTGGTTCCACCCTTATTGTACACGGACGATGTTGTCCTTATAGCTCGTACAGCTAATGGCTTATAGATTCTATTAGATCGATTTTATGGAAAATTTGGGTCTGAAAATTAACTACACCAAGTCTTGCACCATGACACTAGGTCCGAAAAATGCCAAAACTAAAACATATTCAATTAAGGATCATCGTATTGAAAATGTGGATAAATTGTGTTATCTTGGCATCTTGTTGGATCACAAAATAAACTGGGATCCCATGATGAGTTCACAGGTTGAATCTTTTAATAGGGTAGCCCAAAGTATTGATGCTTTCTGTAGGCGCCTAGGTTATAGTCATATCAAGTCTTTATTATATCTCTATAATATGAAATGTGTACCAACTGTGTCTTTTAGGGTGGAGATCTGTGGATACAAGCCTTGTCACCTCATACAAGTAGCAGAAAATAAACTCTTCAGAAGAATGTTGCGGATTCCCTAGAGTGTACCCGTAGAGATAGTGCATGAAGAGTTGGGTGCAGGTTTCATTGCAGATTACATACAAATTCGCGCCATACTTATGGTTTTCCATATGGCTTAAAAGTGACCTAGAGTTCAATAGGAAGATCTTAAGAGACTGTTTGAGAATGGATTACTATCAATATATATCATGGCTGAGTTATAGAAAAACAACTTTGGGGGACTGGGCAAAAGCCAACTGTATAGTGAGTCCAAGAAAAAAGGGCCATAGGCTCACAGTTCATGAGTATGTGTATGCAATATGTGATGGTGAAATCGATTAGCAAAATAGAATTGTATTTAACGCTAGACATGCTGGCTATGCACAGAAGACTTTTAACATATTTTCGTTTGAACTTGTTCCCACAATTATTAGTGGGGGGCACAAGCAGTTAGACCCCCCACCCCTTTGTTCCAGTGACATGGCCTCTGCACTAGACACTTTATATATTATTTTTATTTGTCCTAAATGGGCGGGCCTACAACACTAGCATATTCGTCCTCTTCTTTTGCCTCTGAATTTTAAAGCAAGCAATACCAGCCCTATTATATCTGCAATTTTTAGATAATGTTAATTTATGTTGT
This sequence comes from Calotriton arnoldi, assembly GCA_963921515.1. Classification (NCBI taxonomy): domain Eukaryota; kingdom Metazoa; phylum Chordata; class Amphibia; order Caudata; family Salamandridae; genus Calotriton; species Calotriton arnoldi. The sequence goes on from CAWUFW010010504.1 coordinate 370,543, forward strand.
TATTTATCTTGGTTTTTATCGGGGTTGTTTCATGCTCCTTTTTGAAATTGCATTTTAATAATTGAGAATGAATTTATTGATGACACCGAATTGCTTTTATTGTACTTTCATGATTTACTTTGTCAAATTGAATAAAGATATTCTGACTGACTGCAGTCCAAGTACATACGATAATTAATGATGGATATGTCTTCTAAACATTAGGTGTATATATGCCTATACCGACTGCCAACTTCTGCAGGCAAATTAATAGACTACCACTGTAGCAGCTAATAGTTGTTTTGTTGGGAGAACAGGAAACCTTGTTCTAGTATTGACTTAATACTTGGAACATTTACAGCAATCCAAGGTGAGCCAAACAATGTTTCTGCACCCCAGTTCAGAAATGCAACCACAAATGCAAACACTTATAAATGGAATCGGTATTTATATTATATGTGACATATATTAGCAATGACATATTCATTTAAAGGATATAGTAAAGGACCGTCACGGGCATCAACATCATGGCAGGGAGAGGCATCCCAAAATCCTAGCCATCATAATATGCAAACACATTTTTTTTTTTTTTGTAGTTGTATAGCGAACTCGACCCGAAGGTATTGGAGAGCTTTACATGAGCACCACATACATTACACAAGGACACAATAGGGTCAGAGAGGGGGTTTTCTGCTCTGTTATTGGTGGAGATGTCCTGCCACCAGCTAAGGAAGGCTCATTGATTGAGATGTCATACCACCAGCTACGGAACGCCTCTGTCGCCTTTTACCACAATAAGCCCTACAGGGAGGACTCGAGCCTTCCTCCGCGCGTGATGAACAAAGCATTCATCTCCGCTCCAGTCACTCGGCAGAGCTTTTTATAATTCTGCACTATCCGTTTGTAATGTTTCTAAAAGCATTTCATTAAATCATTAGTAAGACTCCCTCTTTCCCATAAGAAAGTGCTTCAACAAAGGCATCATCAGGTGCTAGGTGTAATTACAACATGTAAAACGCACTGTGCATTGTGTGCAGGAAAGATGTCAAGTCTGTTTAATCATTTCAGAAAATTACACTCCAAGTGACTGTCATGAATTCCTGCGCGTGATTACAGGGGGTCATCAATTACCGATTAGGCAAGCGCTAATGGAAAATGAAACATTAGGCGCCAACAGCCAATCAGGTTTTACAGGGATATTTTGAGTCCATACAAATGCACTTCGTGTTTTTTTTCTCTAAAGCTTGGCATTGCTAAACTAAGTGATTTGTTGAGCAATGCCAAGAAGTGTCTGCTGTGTGACAGATGCAGCATAAATGCCTTTTCTCTCAAAATGGTCTTCAGGGTCGCTGTCTAGGCCACTTAAAATGTGACACTTTACATTTAAGGAAGGGCGACAGACCCAGAAAAACAGTGATTACATTTGGAAAAGAAAATCCGGAGTTCACGCATAATGCAGGTGAGATGTACTGAGGTCATCTCTCACTCGTATGAAGATTGATGGTAGCTGTGCTAGGCACTAATGTAATACGAAATCCTCATTTAGCCACAATTTTCCCTAGTTTTCTCTTTAAAAATGTCATTTTTTGTACAAAATTGTGTTAAATGTCCTACGAGTCTGCTGTGTCAGGGCTTAATATGTGCCTTTCTATTGTAATTCTTTGCAAATCCTAAAGGTATATATTGAAATTTACCAGCTTTCATTTTGAAAATGATCAGACGGGCACATATTTTGTCTATTACCATATTGGTAGGTGTAGCGTCCTCCCCAGCCCGGTAGCATGTAAATGAATCACGCCACACACTGAGCTCGGTATTACACGTCTTTATTCTCTAGAGTTTAACCGTTAACTGACACGTACTGCATCATGAGCTTTTTTAACCACACCCAATCACTTATGACACTAGACGATGGAGTCTGTTAGGAACCAAAGGGGTCCCGCTCTCTATAATACACAAGACACTACAGTAGGTATAGCTAATCTACCCCCAATTTTGACACACAAAGTTTTGGGGCCATTTTCTGGATGGAATAGTGGCGAAGGAAGAAGTAAGATCTGCATCTATGATGACTTATGTTTTTTGCTGTGTTTCTTTGCAAGCAGCTCATCCCCTATGTCTGCACGCCAGTCTGAGATCCCGTGAAAGCAGGCTCAGGGGCATGAAATGGCAAGGACGTTAGTTTGTGTAAGTTGTTATAGCAGTGATCTTAGGGGAATGTTTAGACATGTTACAGACAGAATGGTGGATCTCTATATTCTACATCTTCTGCATGTTATGCTGGCAATTTTAGGACTTTTAGTCTTGGACCAATCACCAATGTGTGCTTTGCACCAGTTTGTACTGCTGTGAATTCCCTGCCTAACAACCTTCCCCTTCTCCCCCTTTCTTTGCTCAACTTTTCTTTTTTTTGAAGGGCCATACTTTCTCTTCTCTTTTTCTGTACAGAGAAAAGTGGCACATGGAATGATATGGCTCTCTGTGTAGGGGATGTGCTGCAAACTGAATGTTTCTTTGTCATTCCTGCAGAATGAATCCCTTTTGAGCTGCATTTGTTTTTCTCATATTAGGAAGTGCTGGAAAGTAGAGGGATCCTGCCGGATCCTGGTTCCGGCAGTCATTGTTGGCATTTGTTTTCTCATATTAGGTAGTACTGGAAAGTGGAGTGCTCATGTCGGATCCCTGTTCTAGAAGCTATTTCTGGGCCAGATCTGGGATTTGGCCAGCCCAAGGAAAAATGTTGACTTTTCCCTGGTGTCATTTTCTGACACTTGACAGTTCAGCAGCGCCAGCAAGTTGTCTGCTTTCCATTCGCTCGAAGCAGCAACATGCAGGCCCAAAACAATGGTATGATTTAAAGGACCATGAGCCCTTCTTTTGTTCAATTATCATTCTGGCTGGGAGCCCTCTGTAACCTAACATCTAGATGCCCATGCAATGGAAAGAAACAAAGGCACAGAGCTGATCACTTGACAAGTACTTTAGTTACTATGTGTCACGATTTGCTCCCTGTGCTCTCGTACCCACCACCAGGGGGCCGCATAGTGGGACTTTCCAGTCTTCTAATAAGCTTCCAGACCCTCCCCTGCATGTATATCCTGACTTCCAGCCATTTGGACACTTATTGGGAATTGACATCCATTCCCAATCCATGCCGGGTTTTGTGAAAGCCAGCCTGCTTATATTTGAAGCCAGCCTACTCATGCCTGAAACTCCATTACCCAGAATTCCCTGCTCACTGCTTTGTCTCCACCCCTGCAGGCCAAGGATGGGTGGAGGAATTCAGCTCACCTGTGGCTGGCTGCTGCTAGCCTGCTCACACCTGATGCATGTGATTTACTGAGAGCTCTTTTAAGCCCCAGCTCCCTTCAGCCCAGTGTTGGTCATTGTAGCTGTTTACCGGTGAGACCGATCCTTGTTTCCAGTGCTCCCTGAGCTTTTGCTATTGTTTCCAGTGTTTCCTGAGCTTTAGTTATGCCTTGTTCCTGACCTGCTGCTGTTTTCCTTGTTCCTGAATTAGCACTGCCTGCAGTGCTACCCTGACCCCTGAGCCTTAGTATTCCTTGTTCCTGAACTGCAGCAGTTTCCCTTCTCCTGAATTAGCACTGCTTGCAGTGCTACCTTGTTTCCTGAGTTCCTGAGCTAGTTATTCTTTGCTCCTGGTCCTGGGCTTCAGCTATTTCTTGTTCCTGATTTGCATTGCTTGCAGTGCTCTCTTGACTCCTTGTTTCCTGAGCTGTAGCTAATTCCCTGCTCCTGAACCAGCACTGCCTGCAGGGCTACCTAGACTCCTGAGCTTTAGCTCAGTTCTTGTTCCTGCCCCAGCTCTGCCTTTCTATGCTACTTTGTTTTCTTGATTTCTTAACCCGCACTATTCTAGTATACCCTTGTAGCTTCCCCTTCTGTATATCCCTTTCCAGTCCCTGCCTTTCTTCCCAATTCATTGGTTCCAGTTCCTAGTTTGCTGTCTTTCTATTTCTGTTGTCTTGCTTCTGTTACCTTGTATGTTTGTTACCTGCTTTCTGCCAAGTGTGCCCAGTGATTTCCTTCCTTTCCTGTTAAGCACTCCTCCTTGCTAGCTCCTTGTCTATTGTGCTTGTGTTTAGTTCTACCCCCTTGCTGTTACTGCCTTGCGTGTTCCTGTTTGATCGCCAGGATCCGTGGGCACAGCTGACTACCTAGGTGGTGTTTCTTGTTCACTGTGAGTATTGTCTTTGAGTTACATTTATAACATCACCATAGGTATAAGCTCCACAGACCCTGCCTTTGCATGCATATCCTACATGTGGGTATTTGCAGTCAGTATCTGTAACAGTAATTGTGGGTAAGAAACTTACTGAGCTTCAATCTTACCGTGTGGAGCTCCTGAGTGCTTTACCCCACATTCCCTTTATTGTTAATTTTGTATTATATATATGTCTTGCACATTCGTCCTGGGTGTAGTTTTTCTGAAAGCTAAATTGCCTCATGCGTGCCCTTCCTTTCTGAGTCTTACCCATCTTGTTCACTTCTACAGGCTTCCCCTTTGGATCCCTTTTTCTCCTCTGACTCCCTGTATGATCCTGGGCAGCGCTGTACTCCTCTTTATGTGTACGTTTTCTACCCAGTTCCCAGTCCTTGCCCAAGTCCCTGACTGTGTTCCCCACATAGTCCCGGACAGTCCCTGACACTATGATGTGGAGGCAGGTTTTTCAGTTTGTTCAACTCCCAGAGGTAAGAGATGTGCATGCACTGTAAGAATTCTAACAAGAACAAAAGCCAACCCTACTCAATAAGAACCAGGGAATTAAACAGTATCAAAAAGACACAGCTCTAATTAGAAATGCAACTGGATACAAGATGCAAGGACAAGCTCAATTGCAAGGTACAATGGGACTGTTCGAGGATGTAGTAGGGAAACAAAAAGAAGTAGTCATACATTGATTGTGTTCAGAACTATCTGTATCTTTCTTAAAGGCAGGAACCCCAAGAAGATCGAAGCGTATCACAAGTGAGTGTTTGGACTGGAACAGCCTGACACCATGATCGGTGCAGAAATGAGCTGGCGATGAAGAAAGGCGCAAGAGCTGCATGGCAGAAATTGCTCCGGTGGAGTCAGGGAAGGCTGCTGAGATCCAGCCTTGCCCTTGCATACATGTCAGCCAACCCAATCCAATCCGAGGAATTGCTTGTGATGCACTTCCATTTCCTTGGGATTCCTGCCCACGGTGCCCTTCCCCTTTACTTTACACTCTGGTGATGTGCCCTCTTTCTGATTTAATTATGACTCCATCAGGTGTATCCATTATCCTTTGGTCCTGAATAGACCCCATATTTCAAAGAAGGTTGAAACGTCGTCGACACATACAAACAAACCAATTATCCGACCCTTTGATTGATAAAAAGCTCGCCTGCATTTTGATAATTTAATCATATGGTCTCGTCACAGCTTGGAAACGTATATTTCTTTTTTTGTATTGTCTGAACAAATGAAGTGTCCTTTATTGTTTGTTTTTGGTGCAGTTGTTCATGTGGGATACTTCACACATTTGCATTTAAGAAAAATACAGATAATTCTGAACACAATCAATATATGACTACTTTTTTTGTTTCCCTACTATTTCCTCGAACAGTCCCATTGTATCTTGCAATTGAGCTTGTCCTTGCATCTTGTAACCAGTTGCATTTCGAATAAGAACCAAACGTTTTTTGATCTTGCACTGTAAGAATGGCACAAGTATTTGTCTGGATGACTAATTACACAAATAACTATTTAAATGGCTCTTACTAATTTATTTTTTGTTTAATTCTTTTCTAGTGTAAGTCATCCTCGTGTAGGGTTTCAGAGCACTTTACATCAAACACAGACACCATAAATATACAAGTGTGTAAATCAATGTGCAGGAAATATTACATAACACAATGAGGAATATAAGGTGTAGGAATCACATTATCATCCATACTTGTAGACATTATGAGTTAAGAGTGAATGGTTAGGGAAAAAGAACAAAGATTGGATATAAAATGTACTACACTGATTGGGGTTGTCTGTGCTAACATGACTTTATTACTTCCCAAATGAACACTTTTTGCAAACTTAGAACAATAACAGATTGAGAAAAAACAATAAGGATCTAAACCCAAGAAATGCAGTTTGCATGTAGCTTGTTGATGCCGGTAAATTAATGCCTGTGCTACATTAGAAGGATAGCAATTTATGAACTGGAAGTAACAAAATTATCTCCATGTCAAAAGCAGTATCCCACTTACTTATAAATATTAATACACATTCGAGAGCTATATGTTGCACTATATGCTTTGCAGCCGGCACATTAAAACAATATGCTACTTTTTAAACTGTGACTGGACAAAGCATAGAACTCTCTCAGAACTGCATTAACCACCGGAGTTATTTTACTGCTATAATAATCTCAAAATTGCTGGGCACACAAAGATCTCTTCAGCAGGTGTCTTAACACTGTAAGATATTTTAATATGCATCCTTTTTGTGATCAATTAAGTAAGCTAGAACAGATTTACTGCCACGTTTGTCCTTGTTGTCATTTTCTGTGCAGCAGATTTAAAAAAATTAATGCGGAAACTGACTGTCAGAATCTGCTTTTCAAGCTCCTCTACTTGTGACTTCTCACCTTTTTCCCCTGCCACACATGGCCCCCAAATTATGGGTTCCTGGGGTAATTTTTTTACTAGCCCAGCAATCTGTTGGTGAGTCAGCCTAGGAAGAGATGCTGCATTCCCCTATTGTATGCTAATCCCATCTGCCGTCTTGTGAGGAGTTGAAAGCGTTTAACAGCCCAATTTGTAGGAGTTAAAACTCGTGATACTTTCTGGCTGAGGAAAGACAAGCGAATTAATGGTCATGACATCAAAAATAGATAAGTAGATAGGTTATGACCTAGGGGTTAGTGTGGGCCCCATCGTACTGCAGTGTGACGAGTACAGAGCTTTGATCATTTCATCTGAGACATAATTCTGTTTCCATGTCAGCTCTTTCTCTCTCTACATACATCAAAGGCACACATGTGGTTGGCATTGTCTGCAGCTAGTGAGGAGACATATCTGTTGCTGATGAGGACTAGGTTTTGATCAAAACACCAAGTTTGCACAACCAGCCCCATGTGAGGTTATGCTCTGCCTGTCAGCTATCTGAAAATTCCAAAATTCTAGACGATTGTATGAAGGTGAATAAATGTGCATATTTTGACTAATGTGCAGTACCATAGGCCTTGCTTAAATTGACTAATACATGGAAACAGCGCTGCCACTCTGCAGTAAAATCAAAGTTGTCTTTCACTTCAAGGGCCTAATATATCAAACGTTTCTGCCCATTCTGTCTCTATGGGAAATGCGTTGAAACTCACATGCCCATGACCCCTGTACTTTCATACAGACAAACAGGAAAGTCGAATATGGATTTCTCTGTAAGGAAATGTCAGTGAATCTATGGTTCAGTTGTTTAACATTATGCCATATTTGCAGTCCATAAATGTTCTGTGATACTGAGTTGTGAGTTTGGAGGAACTCTGGGATAGCTGGGAGTAGCGCACCTCTGTAAAAGGGGAGAATGCTATCTAGTCACTATCCCTTCCTTTCAAGGGACCATATTGTACAAGGATCGTGAAAGACAGACATTTGTGTGACGCTTTTATTAATCATTTGCATGTTATTTACCTAAATTCAACACACAAATGCTCGCTGCTCATTCCGTGTCAGTAGAACACCTTTGAGTTGCCTTATTGTTTAGTGATTTTATTCGGCACAACAATTATTAATGGTTTACATATGTGCTCGTGCTTTTTTAGATGTTGGCAAGACCTATTGTTTTCAATATATTACATGTACTCAGACCGAGTTTCGGGTCAGCCCTTTGCCCTGATTGGATGGCTCTGCTGTTCATCTCACATCCACGCTCCTGAATCAATGGCTTTCCTATCTACTTCCTCCCTCTTGCAGCGTCCAGGAGAGCAAAGTATTATAGGCAATGCCATGAGAATTCACATTTGAGACCTGCTGGCTTTTTCAATGCTTTTTAAAATCTGGGATCACTCCCATTGCTGCTATCAGTGGCAGAATTGTTTTTAATGTCGCACAAAACTCATTGCAGTTAATAGGCACATTCATTATATGTTATGTTTTTGATATGGTGTTTAAGTGTGCTTAATTTGCAGAAGAGTAAGAGCTGGTGCTCAAAGCTGTGCGCAAAAGCTCACGGCTTGTGCTGGTGCACCGAATACCAAGGCTGTGTAGTCTGGAATGCACCTCAGTGGCGTAAAAAAATTTGAGAGGAAGGTAACTGGAGTCCCCCCACCCTTCCAGACTCAATCAGGAGCTCTCAGGCCAGGATTCTGTGCTGAGGGGCGCACCACGCATCACAGGGGCTGCAGGGGCCTATGTTAAACCATTGATCCACCTCATGCCTCTTTAATGGCTACCAGAGACACTCCCTGCCCCTTTATCGTATTCTTGCAGGTTCCTGCTTTATATGTTTGTGACGCTTTTTCAGTCTTTCTCTTTCTTCTTCTTTCCCCTTTGTGTGTTTCCCTTTGTTGCGCTCGGGACAAGTCAGATTACAACATATGAGTGTCAGTGGGCCCCACCAGCAACCACTGGCTCAAATTAAACACTATGCATAGAACAGGTAAAGCTGAGCGCAACTTTTTTGGCTCCAGTGTCATCCTATGATGGCACGGGTGCAATTGCTTAAGGGCCGGACTGGACGTAGCGGGCACCGGGCGTTTCCCCAGAGGGCCGCCAGGGTTGGGGCCGGTTTTGGGCCCCTGGGGGGCCGTTTTTGTTACAGGGCCGTTTTTGCAGCATAGCTGCAATATCAACCCCTGTAACAAAATTGGCCGAAACCGGCCCAGGCAAAGTGCTCGGCTGCACCCCCAACCCCCGGGGGGGGGGCAGCCAAGCACTTTGCCAGGGCCGGTTTTGGTTCCCAGTCCGGCCCTGGGCATAGTACTCTCACTTACTGTGATCTGCGGTTAAGGCATGGATATCCTGAAACCTTGTACTCCGACCTTGGACGAAGTACAGGTTTTTTAGGTCTCGCCTGAGCCAGCGCTTAGCGCTGCCCTCGGCAAGAGTTTTAGTAAGCGGGTTTTGGAAGTGCAAACAGCAGTGGCTTTTGCTGGCGACCAGCTTGCGTTCACGATAGCGTGCACGCGCGCAACTGCCAGCTTTCCGCTCCCGATCAGGCGCCAACTGTCTTTCCCCTCACTTGATTGCTTTCACGCTCCTCCGCCCCTCCCCCGCCGCGTCGCGCTGCTTTCACTTTCGCGAGCGGCCAATGCTTGTTTTTTCATGCATCGTGCTCGTTTAAAACAACTTCTCGGTCTGGAACGAGGGTCCTCATGCCCCTCCCACTTCGCCTGCCCCCACTCCCGCGTCACCCCCAAGTCAAACTCCTCATTGCCAATACGCTGGGAGACCGGCAATCCGCCCAAGATCACAGGATGTTGAGCATGCCGAAATTCAACCCCATACCTCGTTCCGAAGGCATTCAGCCCAAGATCACATGATGTCAAGCAACGCCGATAACCCACCCCTTCCCCGCTCCAAAACGGCAGCCCCGAGTCAAGGCCCCCTCGCCTCCCCCTCATCCCCACCCACCACTGCAACTGTACCCCACTCCCTCCCCCTCGCACATACCCCCCACCTCTACATCATGGCGCCAAAATGCCAAATGCACAAGTCCTCACTGAGCCGCTCCTCCCCCCCCTTGCCAATACCATTCGCGCCCTTGCCCCCGACCCCGCCTTCCCACCCCCCTCCACATCTAAACCGTCTACCTAAACTCTGTGCGTCCCCCCAGGCCCAAGGGCTCGTTCGTGGCAGTCTGAGGACATTGGCATAAACACTCTCCCGGCGTCCCGACGTCCACGGCACGACCACGCCAGTTGCCGCCTCGCTCCTGCCGATCTCCACAGCCCCTCAGCGCACCTATACTTGTGTGTCCAGCCCTGCACCACGCAACCCCACACCCCACCAGACCCGCTACAAAGTTGCACGTGTTTTGGCAACATACTTAGCCCATTAATTTAAACCAGTACCGTTGGCGTCATTGTTGTACTATTTAAAGCTCACTCTCGAGCCCCGGACCACAACCCATGCCCGAGCAGCTGTCCCAAGCATAAGGGCCACCCCACAACCGGCATTCCTGGCGGGCCGGGATCGATACCTCCCGCCGCTTCCCCTTAAAGCCACTCACTGCGTGTAATTGAAGCAGCCCCTCCCACCCATTTACAACCAATAGGTGTAAGGTGACCAGCAAATTCCCCAAATACCATGCAATACAGAGTTAACAAGCATTGGCATAGCCAATAGGTCTCGCTTTTGGGACCTTATAAGTATTTAGTTATGCAGCACAATCCTTATAAGGTCCCAAACGCGAGACCTATTGGCTATGCCAATGCTTGTTTCTGTTAAGTTCAGCAGGCCGGCACGTGGCCTTCTCGAACTGATGGGGTCCTTCAGTTTTTTTAGGCAGAGAGAGCGTTGTTTTTTTGAGTTAGCTTTCGATCGTGTTCTTTCTTTTTACATCATTGTCCTCATTCTCTTTTCATCCTCTTTACTAATCATGTAGAGACAGTACATTGCTGTGCTAGGGATAATTTAGAGCATGCCGTAGCCTACTTCAGTAGAAGTGTGGATGCTCATGACCTAATTTGACTGATAATATTAGCCAGTCCTTAAATTGTTAAAAAAATATAAGTGCCAGGGCCCAAGATATTTCTCAATAGGCTTGTGTGACCTACTATCGCTGACGGTGCTGCAAAATGTCAGAATTAATGTTACCTTTTTGCTATCACACACTTACAAATTTAACACTTTGGACAATTGCAGACTGCGCAGAGCTATAATACTGGCCCGGGCGAGCTGGTATTTTGTCCTTTTGCTGTAGCTGAATAGTTAAACACTCTGATGGCGTGCACAGACAGACAGGACAGCCATGTGATAGACTGTTATAAATATGTGTCGATTTTAAGGAATAAGTGTGTCGCTGAGCACCGGCGAAACACGGGCGCAAATTAACACCAATATTGGCACATTTACCAATTGGCAGACTCCAGATCTGAACTCGTTTTACTTCTGAATCTGATTCTGAGCACCCAGGGAGAAGAGCTGTGCCCTGGAACACTTCACTCCTCATTGGGAGGGATACATCAAATATCTTACAAAGAAAAGTCTGCCCACTTATCTTGAGCTAGGGCTACTTTTTGTATTCATTTTCATGTTCTATCATTCAACATCTTTTTAATAGCAAAAAATATTTAAATATCTTACATTTTATTGGAATTGCAGTGAGGAGGTAATCCGTGTAGAGGAGGACCAGCCATTCATTGCAAGGCCTTGACTCTTGCTGTTTGCCACGCTATCGGTATACTTTGTGGCTTTTTTAGTGTACAAGAGCATATCATGATGCCTTCCAACTTTAACATGATAGCGCAGCCCCAGCACTAATGCATTTGAAGGTGCTTAGCCCCACAATGATGACACAAGTTGAGGTTGTGGGCATATGTGCTTCCTGCGGCACTTTGTGATAGGTTGCTTTTTGCATTGCGCTCTTTTAGGACTGGCACTGGGACGTCCCGTTGCTGGGGTAGCTACGCGCTGCACACATTTTTAACATAACATAACATGATTCTGGAAAATCACCTTTGATAGCAGTGGCAGCTGGTAGGGGACGGTGGTGAGGGGGTAGACAAAAAATTAAAAAGACTTACCTGTGAATGCTCCAACCCCTCCGCCTCTCCTCCATCCTCTTCTCTCGGAACGGAAGCACCCAGGCTCCCAGTCTCTCCCAGCCAATCACGATGCTGCCTTACAGCAGCGTTGTGATTGGTCTGAGCGCCGTGGTTCATGCTCGGAGAGGGACTGGGAGGCTGTGCATGTTCACCACCCAGGCTCTACAATACAGCCGGTGGAGAACATGCGCACTTATGGCACTCCTCCCTCTGCCTGCATCATGCGAGCCCAGCCCACCCACCCTAACATGGAGCTTAAAGGCAGACTAAAAATAAAATGATAATAAAGTTTTGTTATTTTCATTTTATTTTTACTTTGCTCTGCACTTAGAGTAGTGGGGCGACGCTCCTCCGCCTTAGCGTAGGAGCCCCCCTGTTTGATAGATAGGTTGATGAGTATGGAAGTGGAGTTGTTTACGTATATATTAATTTCCATGGAGAAAGCTTATTTTAATATTGTACTACTGATTATTTTATACTCATCATTTTTCTGAGGTCTGGAAAACATGTTACCCAACACACAACGTGATTCTGAAATCAAATGTGACCACATAATCTAAAGCATGCATAGTGTGCATTAGGGTCCGATAACGCATCTCAGCATTCTGGCCACATATACATAGATCACTCGACCATAAGCGTTGCCATTTATTGTGTCATCAACGCTGCTTGACAACATTAATAAATGTATATTTAGAGCTACTAATAATATGCTGATTATCTGACATTCTTTCTACTTTTTTATGTGTTCTATCAATGTGTTTTCTTCTCCTGACAGACATTGTCTGCCCTCTCACTTCCATTTATTTCAGTTTGTCACAACCCATTTAGATCTTGCCTTTGCAAATGACCCCCTAATTGTTCTATCTTCCAATGTTCCTTCACTACGTCAGAGGCTGAACACATATGGATAAACAGCAACAGAAGCTATATTTTGCCCTTTTGTATTTCGTCTTTACCAAAACCGTCAAATTCAAAGTGTACCTGAGAGCAAACACACAAATGCACATTGGTAAAGATGTCAGTGCACACACACAATAGCACACTCTGGCTGTCCTATATGTGCAAATGATACACACATAAATATAACCCTCACTTTCCATAGAGGTCCACCTACATTAAGGCACCATGTCACCAATTTCAGCTGTCCTTGCCTCTATTGACTCAAAATGAACTTTACACATTAGTGAAGTTGTTGGAAAATTGCCCTCTTTGAAAGGTCACCCCAAACATTTTGCCTTTCTTTTCCTCTTTTATTGATCTTTTTGTTTGCTGTACGACTCTGAGCACTTTTCCACTGCTGACCAGTGTTATAGTGCATGTGCTCTCTCCTCTAAACATGGTATAACTGGTTTACACCTGATTGGCATATTTAATTTATTTGTAAGTCCCTTGTAAAGTGGTATACCACATACCTAGGGCCTGTAAATTAAATACTACTAGTGGGCCTCCAGCACTGATTGTGCCACCCACACAAGTAGCCTTTCAAACCTGCCTCAAGCCAGCCACTGCAGGACCTGTGTGTGAAGTTTACTCCTACTTCTACTTGGCATTTAAAACTACTTGCCAAGACTTAAACTCCACTTTTATTACACATGTCACCCCTTAAGTAAGCCCTAGGTAGCTCACAGGGCAGGGTGCTGTGTAAGTAAAAGGTAGGACATGAACTGGTAAGGTTTTCATGTCCTGGTAGTGACAAACAGCTAAATTCACTTTTCACTACTGTTAGGCCTACTCCTCTCATAGGCTAGCATTGGGCATTCCTTAATACACTTTAAGATGTAATTCCCGATTTGAAAGGAGTAGCTGCATCATGTTTTATATCTTTGGAATGGTAATGATAAATCCTCTTTGCTGGTAAAGTTGGAATTAACATTACTATGTTAGAAATACCACTTTTAGAAAGTGGACATTTCTCTGCTGTTAACTTAGCTCTGTGTGCCCGCAGCCTGTCTCCAATGCACGTCTGGGGTGGGTGACAGCTACATTTTGTGAATTCCCTCTAGTCAGCCACAAACATAGGAAGAGTTGGTGTGAAAGAGAACTCATCTGCATTCTGATATTTCTTTGTGGGCAGGATGAGAGAGGGGGAACTGACACTTACACCTGAATAGGCAGTGTCCTGTTTCCCACACAAAGGGCTGATTACCCCCACCCCCACAGATAGCCTGGCAGGAAGGGCTGGGATGAAAGGGGCCTGCTTTAGAGTCACCCCCACTTCAAAGGCACATTTGAGTATAAATACTGGGGCTCGGACCCTACCAAGACAGTACATTACTGGACCTGTGAAGAACTCTGCTAGGAGTAAGGACTGCTGGCTACAAGGATTGCCACTCTGCTTGACTGACTGTTCTTAAGGAACTGTTTCACTGCTGTGCTGAGCTGCCCTGCTGCCTACTGAAATTTGTTCTGCTGAGGACTGGACCCATCTCACTTGAACCCAGAGTGACTCCAAGGGCTTGTTGGCTAGCCTCTTGTTTCTGAAATCTTAGGGCCATCAAATACCTACAACCCTGCTGGTGCTGCTGGACTCTGCCATTTGTGAGTCCTCCCTTGCCTGAGGAGCCCCCTCCAGTCTTGGGCCTCAGAAGTGGTTTGTTGTAGCTTTTTCTACATCGACGTTGTTGCAGCAGTGACTTTGCCCTGATCAGAACCGACAGACGCAGCAGCGACTTTGCCCTGATCGGAAAAGACTGTTCGCTCTTTGACGCCGACCCAATGGCTGCTCGATGACAGCGATCCTACAGCCGGCACTCTCTGATGACGGCAGTCTGAGCGGCTTGACGATGGCGCAGTGCCTGCATTGTAAAGGGATTTGTCAATGAAGAATCCATCAACAGCGCAGATTGGCGCGGACGCTTACCTCCATCCATGAGATTGTTGACGACGCGGCGACTACACGCCTTGAGTCTTCGACGTCGAGGCTCTGCCCCATTAAAGGGGTACTTTGTTAGCGGGACATGTCTGAGTCCTGTAGCCGGCAGGCATTCCATCATGGTTGGCCTGAACTTTGGATTTATTCCAGTCTAGTGTGACCTCAATTAACCTTTTTGCACTATTGACTTCTAAGCAATATTTTTGGTTTATCTTTACAAATGTATAACTCCAGTTCTACTTATTTGATTTTTGTAATTTTGATCTTGATATATTTATAAAAATATTCTCTATGTCTCTTAACCTCTGTGGAGTCTTTTTGTGGTGTTTTCATTGTGTTACTGTGTGTGTGTGCTGCACAAATACTTTACGCAATGCCTCTTAAGTAAAGCCTGCCTGCACTGTACCAAGCTACCAGAGGGTGAACACAGGTTAATTTAAGGTGTGTATCTAGCTTACCTTGACTAGGATTTTGGTCCCTACTTGGACAGGGTGCATACCTCAGCCAACTAGAGACCCCAATTTCAAACAGTTGTTATTTAGAAGTTGCTTTGTATTTGACATCTGAAATGTTTTCAATAATGAACCAAACATTACTTTCACACTAAATAATGCCTGGAAATTCCTCCCGGCAATTGCATGAGAAACCAATGCAGCATAATGCCCTGTATAGTTGGGTGAACTTTCATACATAGTTTTCAAAATATGGATGTTTGCTAGCAAAGCTCTCATGCTTTGCACTTTATATAGGTTCAGCTTTGTATGTTTAACAGTTCATGTCAAAATTGTAAATACAATATGTATTGCCCAACGTTTATCATATGTTGTGAAAAATACCAGTAAGGTAGACAGCTAAGTGTGTAATACTGTGTTTTTCTTGTTATTATGATCATGTTGGGAGATGATCAAACCATTCACAAAGGTATGGGTGGCAGGGTTACTGTGGTAAGGACATGGCCTTGAAACGTGGCTTTTTTGAAGGGTTTCATAAACGTCTACTAAGGCCTTCTTATTTTGTGATGTAGTAAGAGAAATATGTGAACTGTCAAAATGCCCTATCGCCCTCCCTTAGGTAACAATTCTGTATTCTCCGCAACTCCCTCCACCCACCCATTTTATTCTTGCTAAATCTGATGCCAATTTGTTCGTATGACAATGCCATTTTTTAATCCCTTCACATTTTTCTTCTAGAAAGTCATACATGGGCACAAAATGCTATTGACATCATTAAAAAAGTGGTCATGACTCACCAGTAACATAATTCTTTAGGTCCATTTCTGTGCTGAGGGGGTTATTGTTCTTGAACATGTATAAGTTGAATGGAGCTGGATCCTTGCCAATATTTTTCCACCTTCCATATTCCGGTGATGCCCAACGCCCCGCCAAGATGTCATAATCTCTTTGAGTAAAATGCACCAGTTTTGTCAATGGGTCATACAGTCCCCCATGAAAGCCTATCACCAACTGGAAGTTAGGATTGGAATCTAAATATATCTCTCCATATGTTGTGTACTGAAGCTGTTTGATCATGAGCCCATTGACACTGAACACTGCCAAAGGTGTGCCTGTGTTGTCGGATGCAATATAATACTCTTCACCACTACTGCTTTCCATGGCAAAAAGGTGGCTCTGTAGATCATAATACAGCGAGGTTATTTCGGAGTTAGAATGGTTGTAGACATGGGTCACTCTGGTTGGATTGTGAAGGTCTGCATAAAAGAATTGAAGGTGATGACCCAAGTTTGTTTTATAGGATGCCCTTCGGCCCAATCCATCATAGCGGTACTGAATGTTCCACCCACTGACTTTGTTGTAAGCTCTAGTTAGAAGCCCTTTTGAATTGTATTCAAATATGTCTGAGCCCCTCTGAGCCAGGAAGCCATCATCATCAATTTTGTACTGCACATCACCAAGGCGTGTAATTCTGTCTCGCAAGTCATAACGTAACGGCATTAATCGAGCACTATTACCGGGATTTAGCAAGTGAAGGTTTCCATTCAAATCATAATTGTAGCGCCAAGTGGGTCGATCATTTACAGCCACATTTTGCAACTGTCCATCTCCATCATACTCATAGGTATATTTGGTTGTGTTGGCATAAGGGCCTAGTTTTAGCTCTCTCTTAGTAACGCGTCCCATACTGTCATACTGGACAGTCATCCAGTACATTAGCGATCGGAATATTTCATACTGAACTTCTTTGATACGTCCATGAGTGTCAAAATGTTTAGTGAGTGTCATCACAGCTGTGGTGATGATTTGGTTCACATCATAATGGATGACACCAAATTTGCCAAAGTGCTCAATTTTGCCTGAGATATCATCGTAACGGTAAAGCTCAACTGGTAGGGGAGTTTCACTTATGATTGGCTTGATGCTTGCTACTCGAAAACTGTTATCATGATATGTGTAGTCAAATCTTGCATTAACCATGCCTTCTTCGGAGAATCGGTAAATCTGTTTGTCAACCAGTGGTCCTATTTTTCGATAGCGGATGGTGCAAGAGAATGCACCGCTCTGCAAGCTTACCATTTTTAAGACTCCAGTGGTTTCATCATATCCAAAAGTAACTGTTGTGCTGTCATACACAATTTCAGACAATTTGGACAACTTTCCATACTTGTAGAATACTTGTCGACCAGTTCCAAGGAAAGATGTTTTCAAAACCCTCCCATCCTCAGTGAAGTCAAAGATGACAGAAGCATTGCTCTCTGGAGGGTTGTAGATGTTGCGAATGTAGCCAATGGATGTGTGAGTGGACATACTATGGCGGGCAACACTGGGCATGGTGACTGCTTGAAGGCGGTCGGAGGCATCATACTCAAATATGTACTGCCTTTGGCTCTGGAGCAGAAGCACCATGGACTGTGAAAAGGAGGAAAACAAAGTTTATGTTCAAACATGTATCTAAGATCTTCTCATTCACAAACTTTTAGAAATTCGAAATTATTGTTCATGAATGTGTGTATGTCAATTAATAGTTGACTGTTCCTAGCTCTTAGTTTTTATCATGTAAAATAGAAAAAATAACAACACAACGCTTTAGTTTTGTTCATATTGAAACTGTTCTGAATCAATAGAAACAGTTGAAAAAGAATTAAATACATGGTTTGGTTAAAGCTCTAACTCCAGCAGGGAAAAACATTTTAACATTGCCCAGGTCAATTCAGTAATGTATTCTTATTTGGGCAACACCAGAGTAACAATTTTCATTCAGTAATTATAAACTGATCAAGTAGGTGTCTTCTTCATCAATATAAAAAAAAGAAAGAGATAGATGGCAATATTTGAAGAATATCTGAAGTTAGGATATACATATTTGTTTGGGGCAGAGTATAAACGGGAAGCCACGCTGAATGTATACATCATTGTTGTTCTAGAAATGCGCAAATTAACGTAACGTAGATTTTGTCACCAATTTTTTGCATTTCATTACTTTTCGTTGTCAATATCACTGCTTCTGAAATGTGAAACACTGAGCCTTGTCCCTGAAGTCCTTAGTGTTACAAATACTATGGCATAGTAAACTCCTTTACCCTGTGCCCCTGAACCTTGCATATTAACCTGTAGGAGGGGGCAGTGTCGTAAAGTTTCTAGGCTTCTCTTCTCAGCTTGCACTGTCACTAAGGATGTCTGTTGTTATGGTGATGATGGAGAACATGACACCAACTATGCGGACCCTAAACCAATGCAACACAGGCCGTTCTATCACTAAACAGTATTTCCATCATAAGTATTGTAGCCAGCCGAGGGCAAAAGACTCTGTGAACCCGTGCTGCGTGTTGTGGGACAGTCACCTCTTCTCCTTCTGCACTTAAAATATGTAGCTTTTCTGTAAGGGCGAGGTGCTGCAGATAGCAGAGGTCAGCCACATCACAGGGAGCTCACAATTTGTTCATTAGGGGATGAACAAAAGACAGCACTACAAGCTCACACGCAGATAATGCCTGGTGATCTACCCCAATGCACCTCCATAAATCTGACCGCTCTGGATAGTTTGTGGTTAGGTTTCTGCACAAATGAAGAAGTCCCCTGTCCTGTAGTTGAGTCAGATGATAAGGGTGACCCAGGAGAGACCCAAGCCCTTGACCATGACTTATTATTGGCCCTCATTCTCATTTCCTTGCATTCAGCAATTATTGGGAGGTCTCATTAGCCTAAGATTATGAAGTACCATTAAAGAACATCCATATATATGTCTGAATTATTGTGAAGTGGAAAGAGAGGTCTCCATAGACCCACATCTGAAACATAGTGTCCTTCTATACCTCATATCGAATCACATACCTTGATGCAGATTATTCCTCAGTATAGTAAGCACAGTAAAGCACAGGCCCTCCTTACTACAGTGGATGTGGCTACTTACAGTACATCACAGTACTGCAGAATGTTACAGCAAAGAGATAATGTTTATTCAATGCATGCAGAAACACTAACAGTGATAGAGAGCCTGAAAGGAGAAGGGTGGAAGACTCATTCCTTCATCTTTGCAAAGGATGAGATGAGCATTTTTACATTAGATGTATTGATCCCCTTGCAGAACATTTTATACCTTGACTCGTGCCTATATTCGGCGTCGCTGTTATGTAAAATTTCAGCTCACCTCAGATTAACTGAAATACAGGAATTATCCCTGTCTAGTGTTTCAAGAGTTCCAATGACGTGCCATAGTCCTCCTGTTAAAGTAACAATAGAAGGTAAAAACACATCTACAATATTTGGGCTCCAACGCCAGCGGGAGTTTCATTGCTATCCTGCTAGCCTTGTAATCCAGTTGAATTCTCAACAACCACAGCACCATGTCTTGTCCAAATTCATGTGCTCTAGATGTGCTCTCGATCTACTGTGCAGCCCCATGTGACTATTTCCTTGATGTAATCAGAATGAGTGGCCTAACAAGGCTTTCCTGGACCCTAATTCAAGCGGGACATTGGGGCATTATCTCCTTGTTGGGTAGGAAAAGACAGACATAATTAAGGGAATTCAAAGACCCTCTCAAATCTCTGGGCCTCGTTCTCACTGCGTCTGCTGCACCAATAAATGATAGCTACTCCCCTGATTGGTTGAAGAAAGTGCAGTTTGAGCGCTTGTCTACTCACGGAGTTCATGTCAGAGTTCAAGGAGCTAAGAATAATGTGCACCACAGGAAAATTAACCCAAAGCCCATGGCACTTGTGATATCCCCTAAAGGATTTAAAATATAATCAGGTTATGTAGAAAGCACGTTTGAAGCAGTCCTTACTCCACTTTCATTTTCTCATTTCTTAATGAAAGATAACTTATGAAAAATGTGGATGGCTACCTGTCATTTATTGTCGCTGCTGCATAACCTTCGATATGCAAATATATTCGATATACGTTTAGCATGCAAATGTATGCTAATTTCACAAATATCAATGGTGATGGATCAGTTTAGTAGTATACTTGTAAAAGTAACGACAGTACAAGCCTTTAATAGTAATGTTTCTTTGTACCAATATGTACATGCATAGTCAAAGAGTGGCAACAAATCCCTTTTTGCTCAATGATGAGCTGTGTGTTGAGACAGAAATATTATAGACTCACTTTTTCAAGGTATGTGTAACTCCAGACTTTCCCATCAGCAAATGTACGAGAAATAATCCGTCCTTGCTTGTCTATCTCAGTCCGTTCACTCATAGCGCCACGTTGAAGTCCGGCCAATCGCCCATTGAAGAAGTAGGAGACATTGACAGGAGCGAGCCCGTTGCTAGGAAGCCAAAGAAGTGGACGTCCCAACTGGTCATATACTATCCTCAAAGTGAACTTCCGGTGGTCATCATAGATTTTCTCTGTGTGCGAGTTTCTATCAAAGTCTATGGAGAGCAAGTTTCTTCCATGCACCTGTGGACATTTTGGAAAATAGTGAAATGTTATCAATCAATATGAACTTAAAAAAACACACATACTGCAATTTATTTTACCAAAAAAGCTCTATTTACAAACAGAAATTTGTTCTGAAAGCTCTAACTGAACATGGATTACATTATATCGAATTCTGTGTGCTTTTTAGGTCTTGCATAGCGTTGCAGCGCAATGCGCTGCGCGGTTTGCGAGGCATGCAGTATACACTATAGCGGGGGAAAGCTCCGCCCACTTTCCGGCCATATTTTTGATTGGCTTCAATCATAAATTCTGCATTGTGATTGGTGTTTAGCTTGTTAGTCCCGCCTCCTGACGGCTATGTCGTCATTTTTTTCCTTCCAAGGCCATTGGCCCCTTTACTTCAAAAACAGTTTTTTTTCCCCTGCCTCTCCCCATTCCCTTCCGTAGTCCGTGACTTCTTGGACCACCACCACCACCACCCCCCCACCCCATCCCGTTTGGGCCTTCTTTCACGTCTGCAATTCCGTTTAAAATGCAATAGGTCTCGCGTAAATACGAGTCCTATTGCATTTTCAATGCTTGTTTGTTATTTGATTCGTGGGTGAATTCGCACTCTTTGTCTCGCATGCACGCGATGCCTTACATCGTACGCATGTGCAACAAAACAGTAGCGTTTTCCCAATTCACGACGGGAGGCAGAGACAGCACAAGCAGCAAACGACTATAGCACTGAGTCGTTGAGTCATGACGCTGCCACCCGGTCTCATGATTAATCGTTGATTTCGACACACCGATCAGTGAACGTTTCATTTTTCTTTACAACTCATCGTTGCTTGTTTTTTAAACGCTACCTATTAAAAAGCTGCAGTTGCCAAGCTACGGGTGCTGGCTGCTGCGCTGTGGTGCATGTGCGAGCGTGGATGTGGTGAGACACAATGCTGGAGCTCCGGTCTGGCGTCATCACATCGTCAGGCGAACGGGTGGGATTTTAACCCCCTCTTCTGTCACATGCAGTCGGGAGAGCCAGAGCAGGCGGTCTCAGTTTAGGGGAAGCGGCGGGGGTCTGGCACGGACATGGAGACTCTGAAGTGGTTCACCAGAAATGACTCATACGCCAAGGTAGGGGTGCAGGCCGGGAAGGTATGCAGCGTTGCGCGACCCATGCACTCACTGCACGCGTAAGCTCGCCCCTGTCAGACGCCTGCCCTCCCTCGGAAGACTGCCACACGAACCTGGATTGCTATATTTAATAACCAGGAAGAGCTCGGAATGCCGCTGAGCCTTCTGCCAACAAGGAATACTGTCTGCCTCCCTGATTAATCCGTCTCTATAGGGACTGGCCTTCCCTGGCTGTGGGCTGCCTCCCGGTGCACTCTCTTCATTTTTGTGGTCAGTCAAGTGTGGCTTATATTAAAATATTGAACCGGTAGCCGTGTGAGAATTACGCCAAAATGTGCTTGTTGCAGCCTAATGCATGTTATGTGCAGGGGGAGCTACGCCAAAGCAGTGCTCGGCTGAAGTCCCTATAGTTCCTCTTTCCCGTCTGTATATGTTTACAATGTATGTTTGTGTGTAATTTGCTGCCATCTTGTCGGGCCTGAAGATGTGATGAATGCAACTTCCTGGCTCACACTTAGTTCAAATTAGACCTGAAATGTCTGGAGGAAATCAGCGTGATCTTGTTTGGGTGGAGGCGAGTGGCGCAACAGACTGCTCCTAATGAGATTTAACTTATTTTAATGGGAGACTCTGCCCAAAAAATCTGGCTTGAGTGAGCATTTCAAATACTTATTGGAGCATAAATGTATATTTTTTACATTAGGGTCCTCTCTGTACCTTTCAGTATTGGTTACTGTTGTCACCCCTTTCACACTGCATAAAAAGGTTTATAAAGTGGCAGTGTGCAACAGCTTTGATATGGGTGCTGCATGATAATTTTAAAGAAGGGATTGCAGATTATTCAATTTTACTTAGTTTAATGCTAATTTACACAAATTCATTAATGGAAATGCCTGGAGGCTATAACATTTATTTCCACTGGTTGGGGAAGAGCACCATTCCTGGAGGTACTACAATACCTGGTTGATGCATAGAATGGAAACGTTTGATGTGATCCTTATCAGCTGTTTTCCTGATTTTAATTTGTAATATGTGTACCGCAGCTCTGTGTGCAAGGATGTGGTCTTTTTAAACCATACTGCTTACGTTTTGTGCGATAATGTGCTGCATCGCTAAATACTTATAAGGTCCCAAAGGAGAGACAGATTGCATTGCAAATGCTTGTTTAATAGTGCTTGTCCTGAGTACCCGCCTGGAGGCTTTAGATGTGTACAATATTGGGTGACACCTCAGCCAGTTGTGAATATTCTGTATGATTTGGATCCAAGTTCACAATCAATAGTGAAAGAGAAATGGATATCTTGTGCCTTACACTGGGTTTAGTGATGTTATATCTTAGCACATGTCGGAGAAAAACTACTTTAAGAATCACAAGAACTGAGACATCCATGGTCACCCCGGATTCTGGTCTGAGACTAAAAGACCAAGGCATTAGATGAGCCTGGGAGGGGGCAGTGAGTACCCAAGTATTTCCATAGTCATGGAAAGTCATAAGTCAATTTTGAAATCTAAACACACACAACACACACTCGTAGGTATCGATGGCACATAAAGCCCATCTAGGTGGCCCGTTTTGCTGATGTGGCATCTGAATGGCCTTCAATTTGTACTGGCACTATAGTCACCAGATATAAACAATGACTCCATAAACTCTGTCATCACTTAGGTTTAACAAAAAACATGTTTATCTCTGTGTTACTCTGATATCCCCCTCAAACCTTCATTGTTCTTGACTAATAAATCGATTGCTGTATATGAGAGTGACAAAGATAAACATCCTATTTTCTCAGGTGTCACTTTCTGAGTAGAAGTTGCAATTATGATCTTCCTTTTAGCAACCTGATGTAAACAATTACTGTATTTACTCACCCTTGGTGTGGTTTGGTTTAATCACTTAGTGCACTTATTTTTGTCTCTTTTGCCTTAACCCCTCTTCCCTTGCCATTCAGTATACTGCCCCTGGGCAACTGTTCTTCATTTTCTTCCTTTGCTTTGCCTGTCTGTTCAGTTTTTTATTTCTTGTGATGCAGTTCTAAACACACCAAAAGAATACCTCTTCATGATACCAATGACTCTACACAATGAAGGTAAATAGATATAAATGTGAACAAATCATTCCTTACCACAAGTGGTTCCATTACAGGTCAGGGAGAGAGGTATCCTGGGAAGTGGGGGTAGGGAAGAAGGATGCCATGCCCCCAACCTCAATACAAGTTTTAGGAAGGATTACACCTAGTAAAACCTATTTAGTTTCCTCCTACTAACACTGACATATTCACCTCCAATTACTGCCTGCCTTGTAATAGGCATCTAGATACGTGCTTACATATATTACTTAAAATGGTAATGTTAATGTGCAAGTGAGTTAGCTTTCTTTATAATATAATGAAAACCTCAAGACACTTGTATGAATTTAATTTGCAAATTTAGTGATGATGAAACTAAACTGTTTAATAGAAACTTGCTGGTTAATGGCATTTACCACTTCATAGAAACCAACTCATAAAATGTCTTTTATTTCAAAATTGGATTGGGCATGCTTATTTTTTAAGGTGTAAATATTGTAGCTCTTACTTTCAGAAACATTTTTGTTGGAGGTATTTATTTCAGTGCTTTACTTCAGGGGACATTACTTCTTTTACTTTGTCAATTACTTTGGATGTTTTTTATTCACTGAACCCTCACCTCCTCTGAACATCATCCATTCCTGACCCCCCTAACAACTCATAAAAATTATCAATTTTTGCCCCTAAAAGCCCATCTCCATGCCTAAATCCCACCCATCCCTGAACCCTTAACACCCATCACAATACATTTCAAACCCTAAAACTCTTTCTGCCCTTAAACTGCCAATCCCCAACCCCAAAAATTCCTCACCACCCCTAATCTCTGCTCATAACTGGACCCTATAAAGCCCTCACCACTCCTAAACTCTATCAATCACGGAACATTAAAATCCTCTTACCAGCCCTAAACTCCGACTGTCAGTAAACACCAAAAATCTCACAACACCCCTACACTCTACCCTTCCCTGACCCCTAAAAAACCCTCATCGCACCTAATCTCCAGTCAATCATGAACCCTAAAATCCTTCTTCACCTCTAAACTCCATGCATTACTGAGCGCTACAAAACTCTCACCACACCTAAATTCCACCCATTTCAGAATTTGAAAAACCACTTTCTACACTAAAATTTCACCCATTACTCAACCCTCATCATTTTCTCCAGAACCCAAAAACCCTTCACTACCCCTAAATTCAATTTAAATGTCATTTTGGATTTTTCCTTAAAATTCTTTATTTTGAAATGTTTTTTTTTTCATTTTCAATTTTTTTTTGCATTTCCCACAACCGCCAGAACCAACCTACATGAAGGGATGAAGGACGTAGCCGAGTGGATGAGGAACAGCCGCCTGAAACTGAACTCAGATAAGACGGAAGTCCTCATCCTAGGATCATCACCCTCCGCCTGGGACGACTCCTGGTGGCCCCCTGCCCTGGGCAACGCACCCAAACCAACGGACCACGCACGCAACCTGGGCTTCATCCTGGACTCCTCCCTCTCAATGACCCGACAAGTCAACGCCGTCTCCTCGTCTTGCTTCAACATCCTACGCATGCTGCGCAAGATCTTCCGGTGGATCCCCACCGAAACCAGGAAGACGGTCACCCAGGCCCTCGTCACCAGCCGACTGGACTACGGCAACTCCCTCTACGCCGGAACCACAGCCAAACTTCAAAAAGACTCCAACGCATCCAGAACGCCTCAGCTCGACTCATCCTGGACATCCCCCGACACAGCCACATCGCCGGACACCTGAGAGACCTGCACTGGCTCCCCGTCAGCAAGAGAATCACGTTCCGACTCCTCACCCACGCACACAAAGCTCTCCACAACCAAGGCCCCAGATACCTCAACGACCGTCTGACCTTCTACACTCCCACCCGCCAGCTACGATCGACCAACCACGCCCTCGCCGCCGTCCCCCGCATCCGAAGAGCCACAACGGGAGGAAGATCCTTCTCCTACCTGGCTGCCAAGACGTGGAACTCCCTACCCATCCACCTCCGCCTTACCCAAGACCACCTCTCCTTCAGGAAGCAACTCAAGACCTGGCTGTTCGAACAGTATCGGCCCCCCCCCCCTAGCGCCTTGAGACCCTCCGGGTGAGTAGCGCGCCATACAAATGCTTGATTGATACCTCGCGCTGTTCTATTGGGCGTCAAAGCTACAAAAAGTCTTCACTAACCAAATGTCAACATGCCTTAATCTCTCTGCATATTTTTTTTGTATTGGCTTCAAAAACACTTCTGACTTTTTGTTGTTGTACATATTTAATAAACTCTTCTATTCCCAGCATTGCATTTAGTGTGAAAGTGCAGAACGGTCCAAGGAATGGTTGGGGTGCCGATTTAAGTTTTATCACTGCTTTTACTTCCTGTTTTGGCACTGCACTGATGCGATGCAGTGCGATCGATTTATGTTGGAACAATGTACATTCCTTAGTGAGATTCATGATTTTACTTTTTTTTATTGACAAAGGTTGACCTTTCTGACAAATTCATAGATGATTAGAACAGTAACAAGGAACTATTTGTAGTTCTGTAATCTTTTATTATTTCTGTCATTGAAGGTGGTTACAC
Source organism: Calotriton arnoldi (assembly GCA_963921515.1). Classification (NCBI taxonomy): domain Eukaryota; kingdom Metazoa; phylum Chordata; class Amphibia; order Caudata; family Salamandridae; genus Calotriton; species Calotriton arnoldi. The sequence goes on from CAWUFW010010504.1 coordinate 396,751, forward strand.
GACATTTAGGCTCAAGAAACAACATATTCGTTAGTAAAAAAAAACTGTTTTATTAATGCCAGTGGCGGCCTGTACTGCAGCCTGGGTGGAGAGCATGCATGCTATGTGCGCATGAATGTTTGGACAGCCTGAGACACCTGGCCAACAATTCATGCGCACGTAGGGAATCCGAAACCACTCCCCCGCTCCCCTACTCCTTCAGCAGAGCAGCCCCGCACCGCTTCCCAAAGCTGCCGCTCACGCAACAAGAAAAAATACAATGATACTAACATTGAGTTAGTATCATTTCATTTTTTCTTACACTACTGAATAGCAGTGGGGCGATGCTTTTCCGCCTTAGCAGAGGAGCCGCCACTGAATAATGCACCACCATTTGCCTGTTGTTGGATCCATTTGATGCCACTTTTTAGGAAACCACACTCAAAAAATTGAAAATTACTGTCATTGCATAATATTTTTCTTCATGAAACAACACAGGACTGTGAAAGCAGTTACTGAGAACCACCAAAGCACGCACGTAAACACAGAACCTGTCACAAGTCGCACAATTGCACATACCACTGTTCTAAAAACAGTAATGTGCTATGAGTGTATACCACTACAAACCAATCGTCTGAGCATAAAATTACAAAAAATTATTAAACGGTAAAACAAATTTTATGTCACTATTTTAATAGAAGTACTCCACAAAACCTTAAGTTCCATTCGCAAAATCACATCCTGTTCCCCATTGCAGAACGCCGAATCCTATACTGGCACCTTAAGTCTAAAAATATTTCTGTAGAGGATATTTTTTTATGTCAAAACCATGAATGGATGTCCTTAGTTTGAGTGATACTTTTTCAGCTGAGAAATGACAACAGTCTCTATGATTCAAAGAAAAATAGTCAAGCACAAGAAGGAAAATCAAACACACACACACACACACACACACTAAAGTGCTTAGCCCCTGTTTCGGTATATATGTGAAGGATCCTAGCTTTGGCCTCACTAGTGATACTACCGACATGGGTGTAAAGCTGTGGGAATGGCTTAGCATAAAGCAGCATTTCTTCATCAGATTCTGTAAATTAATTGACAGAATCTGTGAAATAGCCTCTAGAGAACTTTAGTTTTCAGTTATATTGGCTTGGTCTGGGTCTAATAGGGCAACCTGGATGTGAAAGCTTTTGAAGCCTGTGCCCAACTGACCTCAGCCTTACATTGATCTCATTGTCAATGACGGCTGCAGTGATGAAGGGGCTACTACCACCACCAAATGGACCCGAAACGTTGTAGACTGTCAAAATATGACACAAATGCAACAGTCTCTGTGCATTAAAAGACATGGAAGGCAAGTGGCAAACAGAAATGATGACAAATATTATACCTGAATTCACCTACTTTTCTTTATGGGTGATCATTTGGCTCCTTAACATTTTGTGGCCCCTTTTCAAATGCCACTTAGTCTTCGAAACAACATGAGGCCATTTGAAGAGGACTCTTTAATGTGGGATTCAATGCAACACGGAGGGTTTGGCTGTAGGTTCACAAGTTAGGTAAGTTTTCTTTTTTCTCATACTTTTCATCCAGTCTTGATTTAACTGTATTTTCTGAGGAAATAATCTTGGGCTGTATTATAGAAAATGCCCCGGCGGCACACTGGGCGTGTGCTCACACTTTGAGTGCCCCGGGGAACTTTGGTATTACAGAAGGGGTAGCAGACGCTTGTGCGGCCTCTTCTGTAATGCAGATAGCAATGGTGCACATGTAGCGTCCCTGCTATCTCTAATGGGGCATTCCCTCATTTGCATGGGACCATGCCCAAATGCAAGTGAGGGAATCTCTTTACCTCTGCGCCCGCACCATATTATGGACGTGGGAGCAAAGGCAAAAGAAGCTGTCAGGAGGCGCACTGAAGGTGAACTACACTAAAATGTGGCGTCCTGTCAGTGCGCCCTCTGATTGCAGCCATTTGATTGGGAAAAAGGGTACTATTGACCTCCCAGACATCCACTTGCCAGGATTTGCAGTCGCTCACTCCATCGGCCTGCAAAGGAATCACTAATACCTTTTTGAAGTGCAGGTGGGTTGCCGGCTGCACAGTGAAACACGGAGTGGCTTTGAAGCTGACGCTCCGTATTTCACTTGAATGTGCTGCCCCAGGGCAGCATGAGTTTGCGGATGCCCTATGGGCAGTGTATTCACTATAATAGGGCACACTTTCACTGTTTGCGCACAGCGCACCCATTTAAAGGGGCGCTGTGGCGCAAACAGAAAAAGTGAGCCCTATATGTCCTAGGGTCCCTTTTGCCTCACAGATGACTTTCCTCAGAAAAATCAAGGGCGAAAATCCATATAACGGCTCTGTGTAGATTTTATATAAAGAATTTCTTGTGAAAGTGTGTTGCATCTCTCTGATATAACTGGATTGCGGGGATATGTTCCTCTTGCCACTCATTCAAGAGGCCCGAATGGTGCATTGCACATATCCTTTTTTGTGATCTTTACTCAAGTCATTCTCTGTTTGCAGAAAGTGGGGTTGGGGGCTGGAGGGGAGATGCTTACCCACTTCAGGGACTCTAAGAACCTGATGCTCCCGGGTAAATCTTAATATGGCCCTATCATCACTTCAAGATGCTGCACTTCTAAGTGTTTCAGGAACTCTGAACACACAATTAAGATCACTTGGATGTTACCAACGTGCCACGAATGACCTGCCTTCCTCTCCCCTTACCTGGAACTGACCATGTTTAAAACCATGTTTAAAACCTTTCACGTTTACACAGAAGGCTGGTTCCGATTGATCTGGAGTATTCTCTATTTTATCTTGTCTCTGATTGATAGTCATTTTTGTTGTGTTCACTATTCTTCAGTTTTTGTAATTTCCCAGGTGAACTGCTACTTATTGGTCCATTATATGAACCTTTAATTTCCCATTCCTCTGTTGAGTCTGATGATTGATTAAGGCAATGGCGAAGCAAGTTCTCTCAGTGCCGTTTAAAATGGCGCCAGACGTGTCTGAGGCTGGATCCCAAGCAGGACGGATCCGCATGTTGCCTCTCTTTCGACACAGTGGGGCAGGCCATAGCGGTGTCTTCGGTGGATGCAGGAGTCTTACTTTCTCACCGGGACTCTTTATGAAGGGCATATGGGGGGGGGGGGAGACTGGCACAGAATTGCCCATTTCTTGTCCATATTAATCTTTAAATGATTTTAGCCAACTATAGGCTCATCAATAACAAATTCCCATTCAATTATTTTCTTAAGTTAGACAGTTTTGCATTAACATCTGATTTTAAGACGCACACCGACCTGCCAACTCTCTATTAGCATTGCAATTATTAGCAGCGCTGACACTGCTTCAGGTTTTGATATTAAAATTGCAATGGAAACATTCCAAGACACTTGCAATACAAAAGCAAACTAAACAAAAGCACTCAAAGGGAGCTGTATCATTTTTTCTGGGCCAAACCTATAATCTAATAAAGCTTTTAAAGTAATTTAATTTTAAATGTGCCATTAATATAGTTGCAGGTTTGAGGATAAATAGACTGTGACACCTATGAGCACTTAAATTTAATTTGTTTCCTAGTTTTACTATGCTACACCTTGGCTTAATGCTCATTTTTATCTCCTCACATTTATTCTCATCAATATATTAACGGCCTACAATGTCAAACTACCTTTAAGCTAACTGTAGTCAATGTAAATGCTGCCTTGAACTTTCATTTGTGCATTTATGCAGCTGAATCCCAGGTTCACTCACATTTTAAGAATCATATTTGAGGCACAATGCACACTCTGCCCACACAATATATTGGAACACAGATAAATGGTTTTGAATAAAATGATAAGCTTTTCCTTTTGTTATGTATGTGACCTGATTCTTAATAAAGCTGGCATCGTCTGAAGGCAAAGGTGAGTACCTAAGTGTGTTTGATGTGGGCATCTACTGTTCAGATGAAAGACCAGAAGGAACGTCTGACATTGTACTTGTGGGGAATACAGTGTGGATACATTAATCAATGTGGAGTTCAACTAGACACAATGGGTCAAATTAGTCTCAGATTTTCAGAGAAAGTATGACACCTGCTTTTAACATTGATCATGAGGAAGTTGTTGGACGCCTATGATGGTATTTCCTTTTAGCAGGTTTTGAGAAGGGGGCTGTCCTCAGATATAGCAGAGTCATCCATAGATAGGTAGATTAAAACAGCTGACTTCTACTTAATGACTCCGAGTCATTCCACGCACCAGTAGAAGAGTGGAGATCAGGTCTGATTCCTAATTGGATGAGGTATGGCATTCTTAGTTTGCCTTTCCAGTTTTCAGCATTGGTTGTCTGTTTTTCAGGAAGGCGGCACACCAATCAATGACTTTGCCTCAAAGGTGGAAGAGATGCTAGTTGCTTGTAAGCTGATAGCTAATGACAGTTGAGGGAAAGTTAGTAACACAGCTACAAGGTGAAAAATTGGATTTCAGTCATTTGCATTCCGAACACTGCCTATGATCCACGCCCCCAATCTGCTGGGAAATCCTGGCAAATAAAAAATTAATTTTTCCTGCATTTCTTCCCAGAGTGTCACCAGAAAAGAACTGTTTCCAGTTTGCATTTTTGCATGATAGTTTGAAAATTCCAAATTCTGAACCACCCGGACATTTTTCACCCATAAACACAGATTCTAAGGTAATTCCATCTAAAATGCCAGTATAGTGAAAATAGCTATTTCTCCCCAGGCCTGATAGAGAACCAATGAAACTGCAACGCAGACTGCTATAAGGCTAGCAATCAGTTTATTGACTGCATATCGAAGGCAATGCATTATGTTAATGCGGCTGAACCGATAATGAGGTCCTTGGGGGCAAACAGAAAAGGCAGCGATTACATCAAAAATGGAATGCACAACTGAAATGGGTGAAGGCCATCAATAAGCATGACCCACATTATTGTATCTGTCATTTTAAATTCATCGTAAATTATGGCTGAAAGCATTTAAACCCTTGCTTAGAGAAGGCTTCGGCATTTCTAGGAAATACCACAATTCCATTTATTGAATTACAGCAACTGATAATCAAGATACGCCTGCAATTTGTTAATGACATACAAAACTGTGTTTCTGGATATTTATCTGAATTTGAAGCTGTGAAATTAGCATCTGGATTTCCTCTGTGAAGAGGCGGTATCAACAAATTTTTTAATGGCCATAATTTATTTATTTATAGGTTTTATATAACGCTAGCTAGACTCGAAGGTATCAGAGCGCTTTACATATAACTTTACATATAATGCGCTTTACATATATTGCAAGACCCTTAGATTCAGGAAAATGCATATATAGAGATAAAGAGAATCATTGAATCGCTAGGCAGTTACCGGGGTTACAATATGCGAACAATTAGAACAGCAAGAGTTAATGGAGTAAATGACATAGTAGACAGCTGAAACATTCAATCAACTGACCGTCGCAAGAGGTCTAGTTAGAGAGAGTGTGAGCTATAGGAACACAGTTCAGTTAGTGTGCATGTTAAAGAATTTGTTGAGGAGAAGGTGTTTCAGGTCCCGTTTGAAATAGGAGAAGGAGGGGTTGCAGCAGAGATCTCTAGGGAGTGAGTTCCATATCCTGGGTGTGTTTCCAGAAAATTTGCGTGTCTGAGTGAATTTTCTTTTCAGTTTGGGACGTATGAGAAGAAGTGAGTTTGAGCTTCTCAGAGTTTTGACTCTTCCTGCTTCCGAAAGTTTGTTGTCCAGATAGTTGCGGTTATTTGTGTTAAGGGCTTTGTGAGTGGTGCAAGCAATCTTGAAAATACATCTTCCTTCGATGGGAAGCCAAATGAGGATCTTGTGGGCCAGTGTGAGGTGTTCAAACCATTTAAAACCTGTTTGGAGCCGGGCCGCCATATTGAGAACTGTTCTTAGGGGGGCAAGGTGAATTTTCGGTGTTCCTGTGAAGATGGCATTCCCATAATCCAGTTTAGAGTGGACTAAAGATTGTACTAACGTCTTAAAATCATCAGGGGGAATGAATAGTTTGATTTTCTTGAGGTGTTTAACTGTGTAAAGCTCTCCTTTGGCAGAGTTTTTGATGTGTTCCTTCAGTGACATGTTTTTGTCCAGGATGATGCCTAAGGACTTCACAGAGTTGGACAGAGTGCGAGAACAGTTAAGGGCATACAAGTTCTTGATTTATTATTAGAGGGTTATTTTTAGGGGAGAAAAGTAGTAGCTAAGTTTTGTTGGGGTTCAACCTTAAATGGTTGGTATTAAGCCAGGTTTGTATCTTGACTAGTGTGGCATTCAGATGTAGGATGTCACTGGGTGATATGATTTTGTAGTAGAGTTGAGTGTCATCAGCATATAGGTGATATTTGACCCCTGCTTGCTTAAGGATCATTGCGAGGGGTTCCATGAAGAGACTGAAAAGGGATGGAGAGAGAATTGAGCCTTGGGATACACCAAGACTAACTAGTGCAGGTTTCGAGAGACAGGTGTTGATTTTAATTTGTTGCGAGCGATGTTGCAGGTAAGATGTGAACCACCTTAGGACTCTGCCATTGATACCAGTGCAGATCTTGAGTGTCTCGTAATGCTGGGTGATTTACGGTATCAAAAGCAGCAGATAAGTCAAGTAGGATAAGTAGGCATGCATCACCTTTGTCTAATGATCTGTGGTTGTCATCTGTGGTTGTCATGGCGGTTTCTGTGCTACGGCCTTTCCTGAATCCTGATTGGAAGGTGTCATGGAGATTGAATTTGAATATATGTTGGTTAAGTTGTTGTAGGATGCACTTCTCAATTGTTTTGGCTAGGAATGGGAAGTTGGAGATAGGTCTGAGGTTGTTGAGATCATTGGGGTCAGCCCCTAGTTTTTTGAGTATGGGTATGATTTGTCGTAGTTGGACGGAGTCAGGTACACCGCCTGAGGGGAGAGATGTATTGATGATTTTTGTCCAGAACGGGGCAATGATGTGGTTGAGATTTTGCACTATCGTGGATGGGAGGGGATTCATAGTGTGGGAAGTCGGCTTCAAGTTTGCAATTATATTGAAGACTTAATTTTCTATCATGGGTTTGAAGTCAGACCAATTAGCATAATTTTTCAGTTGAGTGAGATTATGGTTGACATTGTTTTATTAGGGGGCCATTCTGTCATTATTTAGCTCTGGTGGTGGGGCTACTGTGGAGTGAAGTGAGTCAGTGGGGAAGGTAGGTAGGGATGTCAGATTTGTGACTGGGTTGACGGATTGCTCAAATTTTGCGACTTTATCAGTGAAGAAGCTGTCAATTTCTTTACAGTGTTCTTTGGTGGCTGGTATTTATGTGGGGAGGTGAAGGTAGTTTGTCGCTTAATGATGTTTAAGAGTTCCCTGGGTCTATTCTTAGCACAGTCAAGTTGCTTGCCAAAGAAGGTGGTATTTTCTCTAAATATGTGTTTCTTATAGGAAAGCTGTGAGATTCTTAGGAGTGATAGGTGCACTGTCGAGGGGTTATGTCTCCATATCCTTTCTGACTGTCTGAGTTCTCTCCTCTCGTCGTTAAGATCTGAGCTGGACCAGGATTTTGATTGGATTGTTCTCAATTATTTTAGTTTGAGCGGTGCCACATGGTCAAGAACATCAGTCATTACTGTTTATAGTGGGCAGTGAGGTCCTCAACGGTGTGAGTGAGAGTTTGATGCTGTAGCTGGGCACCGATCATGGATTCCAATTCAGTTATTGGGACTTATTTGATGTTTCTAGCCTAGTGCTTAGGTTTATATGTTGAGGCTGGGTGGGATCTGAGATGGGTTTCGATATTAAAGAGTTTGAGATGGTGGTCTGACCGGTTAATGGGTGAGATGGATCTCAGTGAGATAAGCTCATTTTTGGTGATAATCACATCTAGAGTGGAGTCTTTAATATGGGTTGGTTCATTGCACTTTTTAGGTCGTTTATTTCAAGAAGGTTTATAAGGTTACGGACTGTGGTGTCTTCAGAGTTTTTCCAGTGAATATTGAAGTCACCCAAGAACACGTCCTTCGCATCAGTTAAGGTGAACCGCGTTACTAGGTCAGATAACTCTTCTGCGCAGAGGGTGTGATCACCAAGAGGGTGGTAGATGGTGTGTAGTTTGATAGGGGAGAAACTTTTGGCTGTAAGTTTTACTACGAGGTATTCAAAAGTCGAGTATTTTGAGGTCTTTAAGATGGAAAGGTGAATGATTGCTAGTCTGCCACCTGTTCTTTGTGGTCTGTCATGTCTAATGATGGTGTATCCAGGTGGAGTGAGGAGGTCTAGTGTGAGGGTCGAGGGATCATTAAGCCAGGTTTCGTTGGGGAATCCAATATCTATTTCTTCACCGAGTATAGGTTTGGCAATATCTGCGGCGTGTTGACCTCCTGATCTACAGTTGAGGAGCATGCATGTTAGAGGGCTAGGACTATTGTTAGTGGAATGTGGTGTCTGAAGGCTGGTGTACTGAGCAGAAGGTCTCGGCGAGTAGATAATTCTAGGGATTCTATTTGTGCCCACAATTACTGGGATTGTGGAGGAAGGCTTGTGGACCATATTCTGGTTCCTTGTGAAGTAAAATTTGCTGATTTGTAGCAACAGAGTGCCTCTCAGACCATGGATCAGTGATTATTTTATTCGTGGAGAGCTCCAAAAGTTATCTCCACTGGTGTACACTTTATGTACTTCAATTACTTATAACATTTTTATGTAATAAATTACAAGCGTTTTCCCTATCTTTCATGAGATATGTGCAACTCACGTATTTAGAACATAATTATTACTCGTAAAGCAGGTAAGTTGACTGTGTCAAACATTTATCTTAGAATGAAGCAATAAAATAGGATAATAACATACATAACTACGTTTTAGACCAAATCAATACATTAATTGAGACAAAACATAAATCAACATATCACAACAAAGTTCATTGGTGCAATCTACACAATAGACTTACTAGACATAGACTAACTAGACAATGCACAAATTACAACAGGAACACATCCTATACATTGGGTAAGCCCTATTGAACTACTGTGTCATTTATTCTACAAAGTAACTTCTGTGTGCCCGAATATGTTTCAAAGTCGGGACGTTTCTGCTTTTTGTCCTCGATCCTGCACTAATATGGGGTCCTAGATGAGGTCAGAGTGGAGATTTCAATGTTCTAGACTAAGCCATCTTAGTTGTGCTTAGATATTTGGTGTTTTTTCGCAATGTTTCAATATGATGTCTCATGGCCTCAGAAGATGTGTGCCGACGCGCTTCGACCTTCGTGATTGGACCTGGGGAACAATTTTGATAGGTCTTCCTCAGGGCTGGGGGAACTTGTGTAGGACACTGTTGGGTTCCTAATCGTGTTGGCGTAACCACCACTTGGGTGGATCTGTGTCCATATTGGAGATTAGAGATCAGATGTCTTCACTTGTGTTAGGTCCTTTTGTCTTTGGCCTTTTGATCTTTGTATTATCTTATGAGGGAAAAGTCCACAGCTTCCCTTTTTCTTCTCCCGAAGGGTCAGGACCGGCATCTCCTGTACTCGATGTGGCGTCAGCTTCCAGAGTGGATATGGGGCTGAGAGCTCGGTGGGGTCTGTGGGACTGATGACTCAAGGGAGTAGAGGGCCAGAGGGTGCATTGTCTGACAGTTGGAGAACCTGTTGGGGGAGACAACTTATAACTACCAGGAGTGTGAGAGCGGGATAACTTGGCCTGGCTTGAGAAGTCCTGTTTTAGATGCAAGATGTCATTAGCTAGGGAATCAAGTTTTTGTTCTATTCGATTCAGAAGCTGAGTAAGTGTGTCAGTGAGGCTTCCAGGTCTGAGAGTGGGAGAATAAGCGTCAGGTCTCACGTGTAAGGAAGGTGAGTGAGCTATGAAGTGTCGTTGGGACTGGTTGTGTGAGCCGAGTAGGGTCTGCATTGGTAGGGAGGGTTGAGTCCACAGGGGGTTCAGTAGCTGACGGTCCGGAGTTGGGGCCCGCGTCATCTAGCTCAGGGTGTGCATCATTGAGTTTTGTTACTGTGTGCTTGCTAGTTAGCACTCTGCGCATATTATAAGCTTACACATTCTGGCCTACTTCTTGGCCATGACCTACACCACTAAGCCTCAAAGAACAATTCTGAAGTTGCAATTATAAGAACCTACTAATTCATTAGGATCAACATTAAAGCACAATGGCAAAGATTAACCGAGGCCTTCATTACATATAAATCAGTAATCCCAGTAGGCTGCCAACAGAAGTTACTGGTCCCAGCATGATTACAAAATCCAAGGGAACACAGCAGGGTTTAGTGTTTTCACCCAGAAGCAGGTGAGGTGTCTGGCTAAACAAATGAGCAAAACATGTGGAAGTCAGTGCCCAATCATCAAAGCCAGCTATGGGGGGTAAGCCTCATCGTACAGCAAGACTCACTGAGAGCCAGACGAAATTTGATAACATCACCGCCAACTTGAATGACCTTCTTTGGCATCCCTTACTGGCCTGCACCATTTCCAAAACCTGGTTGACAAGCTCACAATCCCTGGTGGCAGTCCACACACCCGCAGCCTGCACACCGTCAGATAGGAGAAGTGCAAAAAAAGAAAATAAAGGCAACAGACCTTCCCCATCTACGCACCCAGGATTAGCTCTAACAACCCAGCTGCCTCTCTAATCACTGTGTACTTGCACTTGTGTACATGAGACCATGTACAGTACTCTGCTGCTTTTTGGCTGGGTGTGGTATACAACTACACACATTCAGACCTACAGTTCTGCGCGCACTTGGGTTATTGATGATGCAGTGTCAGCAGGGTGGCACGGGTGGGATTTAATTGGCCTTTTTCTGACCCACTCCTAACAGGGCCCCTATTGATGTGTTTTGTCAAATGTACATTTTAGTTTGTTAAAATAGGTCTTTAAAATATTTAGAGTATGATACACCCACAACCTTACTTTATCAAAAGAGAGCAAGTCTGAGGAGTTCCCTGAACATAAAGAGGGATAATGCCAAGAGTCTTTACAGGGAAATTGGAACTAAGAAATGACACGAAATTTAACTACACCATCTTTTGCCAAATTCAGAGAACTTTGCACTTCTTATGATGTGCAAAACTTGCTGAATTTGCCCATCTTTCCAGGGGTAACTGAAACTCCCCCTAACCCTAGTAAGCTGCGTTATGTTTTTCAAACTTGTGAAAGTTATCTAGTCCTGGTAGAAGGAGGTTTAGACAATTAAACTAAAAACTAATTTAAGCAATTTATGTATTCTTTAGATCAGGGGTCTCCAACCTTTTGTGTAAGAAGAGCTACTTATGTTCAATTAAAATCATCTCGGGCTGCCTATATTATTAGTGTTGTAATAATGAACACATTAGACAAGATTACATTAGTGACCACCATATGCACGATTAGCAGCAGCAATCACCTCAGTGTATTAGGTAGGGTTGCCAGAAACTATGTAAAAGAGGCTTTGTTTGTTTAGAATGCCTCTACATAGGTAGTACATGCCAGCCAGAGCACAGTGCCCTTGGTACAAAAGTAATAATGTTAGAAATACTTCTCCCACATGATTAATTAATAAAAAATCAGCTTCAAAAGTATTTTGGCAATTTTGCCATTTTACCCAAACATCAGTTAATGAGTACTGAAAAACACACATTTTCAATTTTGTTATACATGTATTCATTCAACCAAGTAAAACATTCCAATTTAGAAGGCAGGGATGCATACAGAAGTGCAACTTACAGGTAGTTGGAGAGCTACTAGTAGTTCACAAGTTTCTCATTGGAGAAGCCCGCTTTAAATATTGCATTTTAAATCTCTCAACTTTAACTTTTTACTGTACTCTGCAAAGATTTTTCCTCTTTGTACTGCAACTTCAAGCCCTAATTTATAACTGACAAGTTGACCCCTGATCCCGCCTGTACCAGAATGTAAATGCCCTTTTCTGGCTGCTCTCCAGTGCAGGTTTTGTATAGTGATGCCCCTCAAAACAGGGTAAACCCCAGCTTGTGGCACAAATAGAAGGTTGTAAGATTTCTGCATTTGCCTATGATCAAGAAAGATAAAAGGCTTGGTCTCACTTATATGGTCCCTTTAACCTTCCACAAAAATAATCTCTGGAGTCCCACACATTCTCCTCCCATCTACCAAAAGTAAGTGCTTCAGGAATTCAATCAGCAGCCCCTTGCTAAGAAAATCTTCATTTAATTGGTAAAGGGAGCCCAGTCACCATCCTCTTCACCTCAGTATCTGGATCTCCACCCTCCAGACACAGGACTGCATGAGGTACATTTCTGCAGTCTATGGATGCTGTCCTCGCCCTCCACCCTATGCCATGCCACAACCAGGTGCATCCAAAATGAACCACCCTTAGACTTTCTAACTAATACTGTGAGCCAAACCCAAATATGAACATCACAAGACATCCATTCCAGATTTTTTTATATTGTTTATTGTTGTCTTAAGGAAGTATAAATGAAATGTCGAATTTACGGAAGATTATATCATCTGTGATTTTATGGTATTTTATAATTGTGATGAACATTTTAATATTTTATATAATAAAAACATATTCATTCATTCACTCCAGAATTTGCAGAATCTGCTTCTCAATGTTTGCATTATTTAACCATATATTTTCTCACATCACTATGATCTTGAGGTTACTACTTACATCGAGCACACCCTGAAGTCATTGATATTTCCCAGTATATGCCTGCAGCAATTACTTTATGCTTCCAACCCCCGAGCTCATCAGCTGACCTTGCTGGAGTGGTGGTCTTCTGGTAGCCTAGCAGTGGACCGACTGTTCGCCTGATTCTAGTGCCTATCAAGAGTACATAATATGTCAACATCTTTGCATGCAAATTATTCTGTTTCTTTCTACAGTTTCTTTCTACACTCTTACATCAGACTTACCTATAGTTGTGTACACTTGGTCAGCTTAGCCCCCACACGGAATTGCTTGTCTATGGCTTTAAGATACTACTGGTTCAACTGACTACCTGTGTGCACAGTGTGGCTTCAATATTAATCTCACATATTCATGTAAAATCCACACTCAGCCACCTAGGGTGGAGTCTAATGCAAAATTAGGTTTCTCTGCTTCCTTAATTAATGCTAGGTCCCTGCCAAGAAATGGTGACAACATCTATGAGTTCCTATGTGAGGGAACTCCTGATGTATTGTTCATGCATAAAACTCGGCTATCTGAATCATCATGTCCTACAATCTTCTTGGCAATGCATAAAGGTTACAAAATATGTAAAAGATAAGGGGAGGTTGCCATGCTTTTTATAGAGAAGTTTGAATGTATACCACTCCCAATAGATGGTCTGGAAGGGGCGCAAGCACTCAGTTTTTGCCTTCTCCTCTCGCCCCAGCAATCCGTGGCCAGGGCCTTAGTTTATCGACCCCTAGGCCCAGCAGTCAATTTGTGTTTAATCCTATGCATCAAGTGAGTCATGTGTTGGATCAGGTTTTCTCAAATACTGCATTGGAAGTAGATACCCCCATTCCACTTGTCTGGTCGGACCATCATTTGATTACATTTAGATGGGCATCTGTTGGGAGGAGTCATCCTCTGGGTGGGCATGAGTCTCGGGTGTCAAGAGCTTTCCACAAGATTCACTCGGAAGCCTTTAATAAGGTACTTGAGGAGAAAAGCCTTCTCTCCCAGGGGATGTAGTCACTGATGTTGGTCTTCTGGATAGCTGGATTAGCTCCACTACCGGCGAGCTAGCTCCTGAATGGCAGTGGCTCTTGCATAGATATAAGCCTTCCTGTCCTTGGTACACAAACTCCTTCAAAGAGGTCAATTGTGAGTGTAAGCATCTTGAAAGACATTGGAGACAGTTATATAATCCAACTGCTAAAGGCAGGTATAAGAGTGGCCTTAGAAAAATACCATAAAGAGAATAAAACAGCAAAAAAAAAAGTCTAGCTCGAGGGTAGAATTGCTAATGCCTGTAATAAGTCAAGGGGAATCTTCAAAATAGTGAATTCTTTCATGTCGCCAGAGGCCAGTGTAAGATGCCTAGCGCCCACTGTGGAATGGTGTGAACAACTGGCTTCACTATTTTCAGACCAAGATCAAGAATATTCAAGCCAGCCTCCTTCTTTCCAAGCAGCAGGAGGAGACTAGGGGGGACTAGTCACACCCAAGTCCACAGCTTGCTTCTTCTAGGACCCTCAAAAGGTTTAATTCGATTCCCATGGAAGACTTTCGCAGCAATCTGCAACCTTAAGTATGGCTCCCCATCTGAACTGTGTCCCCCAGGCCTATGGGCCTTAGGAGCAGATGTCATCAATCCTCTGGTGAACAAACTTCGGAATGCCTCTTTGCCATCAGCCATAGTGCCGGGTGCTGGGAAGCAGGCAAAGATTTTGCCTCTTCTGAAGAAACCCCAGGCGGACCCTGGTGACCCTTCCAATTACAGACCGATCTCTCTGCTTCCTTCCCTCTCTAAAGTTTGGGAGAAGCATTTTAACTACCAGATTTCCCAGTATTTGAAAAATAACAACTTATTGCATTCAAGCCAATCTGGATTTTGCCCCAGTTTCAGTACGGAGATGATGCTAGTGGATGTGGTAGATTACATCAGGGGTGCCTTGGATGTCGAGGCAGGATGGTGCTGATTATGCTTGATCTGTCAGTGGCCTTTGACATGGTACCCCACTCCACCCTGCTATCCCGTCTTCAAGTCATTGGAATTATGGGGCTTGCATGGGACTGGTTAGCTTTATTCTTAGAGGGAAGCGGTCAGGAGGTATGGCGCCCCCTTGTTTGTCTGGGTCTAGTGAGCTGCAAGTGGGAGTGCCTCAGGGCTAGGGTCTGAGCCGAACTCTCTTTAATATTTATCTCACCCTCCCTTGCTTTTTTGGCAGTAGCTCTGGCAGCAAAAAGTATTTCTTATGCTGATGACACATAGCTACTATTTTCGTGAGGCAGGGGTGAGATGTTTATGGGTGAAAAAAATCAGAATCTGCTTAACAGCGATCTTTCAGTGGCTGACACACCATCAGCTTAAATGTAATACTGAAAAAACACAAATACTCTACTTTGGTGTAAGGGAACATGAGCCCTGGCAGTCCTTTTGGCTGGTGGATACTCCTCCTCCACTATGCCATGCGAGTGTGGTGAAGAATTTAGGCATTAAGTTTGATGACGAGCTATCCTTTTTGTCTCAGGCCAATGCTGTGGTTGGGACTTGTTTTGGTCTGCTGCATGTCTTATGAAAGTTCTTGTACTTTCTCTCTCTTTAAGCAAGGAAATAGGTAGTTCAGGCCTTAATGACATCAAGGCTTGACTACGGTAATTCACTGTATTTGGGCCTGCCTGGCTTCCTGGTCAGGCTATTGCAGGTGTTCCAAAACGCAGCAGCCCATACTCTTCTCGGTCTGCCTTTGAGAACACACGTTTCCCCTTATTTAAGGGAACTGCTCTGGCTTCCCATAAGGAAGAAGATCTGTTTTAATACCCTGTTGTTAGTACATAGAGTTCTCCATCAGTCTGGTGCTGCCTATCTTGGAGCAAGGATAGGCTTTCATGGTCCACTCAGACGCCTGTACTCTGCCAATCTTATTCTGGCCAAAATTCCAAGGATCAGGCGGTCTAGGGCAGGAGGCAGGTCCTTTTCGTTCTCAGGATCTTCAACATGGAATAAGCATCTCAGCCACCTCCCAGTTCCGGAAGTAACTGAAAACTTGGCTTTTTAATCAAAACTAATAGTGAGATCCCTCAGTTGTTGTTCATCTTGGATGCATTGTACCAGGATACCCTCCTGGAGTAACAGAGCTCTTTATAAATGGCTGTTGCATTACATTACCATATTGCATGCTGTCTCAAAAAGCATCTTCTATATGTCTAAATCCGGTATGAAAAACTGACCTTTACTTAAAACATCTGATTGCCGCCCCTCCGCCTTTTTCTTTTATATGGCCCTTGCCTTCCCTTCCATCTTCTCCATTACAACTCTCTCTAAGAATAACCTTCTCAATGTTACATATATATTTACCATAATCTGAATGGTGTGTTTCAGAAAACTGCCCACAACTCGTATCAAAGATGACAAACTCTCCTTAGTTAAAAGTCACATCCCTGCAACCTAACAAAACCAAATCTCCTCAAGTTTATCTACTAAACCCAACAAGCTCACGTACACCCCACTAATGATCACATCAATCTCCTATTAATTCAATCTAGCACAAAGAAACTGGAATGAATACAAGGAATGGTTTGCTTGAGTGCACATGACTAATACCAATAATAACAATAAACAATAACACTGTATTAACCTCTACCCTTGTGTTGCTGGGCAGCATGTCTGATTTAAAGTGCTTGAACACCTTGTCAGGGGCAGTAAGCGCTATAGCAATGCAATGCAATGCAGTACAGTACAATACAGTACAATTATCGGCAGGAAAAATAGTAGAGCTGCTACTTGTTGTGTGCTGCTACTGATACCGCTGACCTTTATATAGCAGTAATAGCAGTGTGGCTGGAAACAGCGTGTGGACCGTGTACAGCAATTATTTCGGACACTTTTTTGGGGATATCACTCCACATTCTTTTGTGTGGACTGCCAACTTCTATTTAGGGGTAAGTGAATCCTTTTATCTCGTTGTTGGGCTCTATGTATTACAAATGATATCAAATGCTTAGTTTGATGCTGTAAATTATGATTCTGATGCATATGCTAAGAAGCACAAATAGTGTTTTAATGCACTCTTCCCACATTTTCCCTGAAATAAGTAGTTTATGAGTCAGACTCGATAAAGGCTGTTTAAAGGAATACGTCAACACGCTTTGGAAAGGAGAGGTGGCTCTTGATAATGACTGCTGCTTTGTTTTGGTGGCTTCATTTCAATGTGTAACCTAAGCGTCACTAGAGCGCATAATTGCAATGTCATACTAATTATAATGTACCCAAAACAAAATCCTCACCTCCCTCTTCCAAAGGAGCATGACACATTCGGAGCTACAGAATTTTTTTATCTGACGTACATTAAATTGATTCTAATTTCTTTTTGCAACAGCTTACTCACTGCTTTTTCATCTGTTTAATTTCACAAAACAGATGTCGCTTTTATTCTTCTTACCTGCAACCATACTGTCTCTTTCATATGAAAAAGCAAGGCACCAAAGATTTAAGCAGTCTGTGGGAAAGTTGATGGTGTGCCCATGTAGCATAAGGAATAAAATGCCCTCTACCATACATTAAGAGGATTTTGCAGGTCATCTCAGAGTTCCATGACCTTGTAATGTATGGCATGGGATACTTTATCCCATGTATAATGGCAACCTAGTGTTCTGGGGGCACAAACCTCACCACCTTCGATAACTTATGTTACCGAAACGCTTTGATAGTATGACACTACCAGAAGAAATGGGCACTTACTATGTCTTTTCCATCTCTCTCTCCAGCAATAGGAGGTCCACCCCACTATCCTTGGATAGATATTTTGTTGTATAAAAATGGCAGCAAAAGACTGAAGCTGAGGCACTGCAAATAATAGATTTTATTCCTATCCTATTCCATAGCACTCATTCTGTTGAAGATCTTCAGTGGCTGAGTGGACCAAGTGGGAATCAATGCAATGATTATTACAATACAAGCAGACCAGTGCATTAGATGTTGTAGTAGGCTGAGATTTTATCTATAATTCTTAGTTGTGCAGCCAATGAAGCACTGCTACAAATGCAATACACATACTAGCTATAACCCTCTATTAAATCCTCTGGTCAGGAAGTGGTCACCATCTGAAACTCATCTAGCAAGCACATGACATAGATCTTCCTTTCTTAATTTTCAAGAAAATAAAATGCATGTATTGGAAGAATGTATTTATTTTTGTGTTTTTGAATTGTTGTGTGTTGCCTTATGCTCACTTTAGAATGCTTGGGTACTCAGTGAACAAGAAGCATTCAAATACCAGGGCAATTAGAATCCCATTCACAGGGACAGCGACAAATGGAGACACAGATCAAGGGCCTGATTCACTAAGAGCCTCCGCAATTGTGGCGGATGCTCCGCAGTGTGGCAGTGTCTATGCAGACATGGTGGAATCTACGCACTGCAGGTCTCATTGTGAAGATTCCACCACGAGTGTGGAGACTCCAACATGACTGCGGAACCTCAGCCACAACTGCAGAGCCTCCACCACAACTGCGGAGCATCTGCCATGTCTGTGAAGGCTCTTTGTGAATCGGGCCTCGAGTGTCAATTGTTCATTTAATCGGATTTCTTAGGAGCTTAGTTTTGAGAACTTTCCTTTTTGAAAGGTGATCTGGTCCTACCCTCAGACAAGGATCCATCCATTCCAGATTTTGGGACTCTAAGTTTCCAAAAGTAAGCCAGTCTGTATTTGGAATTTGAAGGAACATTGGAGGTTTAGGTCTGAGCCAGATGATTGGAGATTTCTAGCAGTGATATAATGCAGTAAGAAAGGAACCATGTTGCTAAAGAGATTTTTGAGTCACAGCTCGTATAGACCAGGATGAAAAAGAAACAGGGCTGTCTTATGTTATCTGTACTTTTTCCAGAGAAACAAAAAAAAAATGCTATTAATATCTTTTGTTTAATCCACATTGCTGTTTTTATCAAAGACTAAAGAAACTGTATTAGCGCAATCAATTGTTACATATCATTGTTGTGAGAAAGTAGTTTATTAGTTGGGTTAGATTGGCATACACCATAAGTAATAAAGTCACTAACGTGTTAGGTCCAGTTAAAGGTTTCAATAATTAAAACTTGAGCTCAACCCCTGGTAGCTATGGCACCGAGCAGACAGGCTTAACTTAACAAAATGTGTAAAACATTTAGAAGTCCCAAAGCAGTTAAAAATTCAAAAACACAACACAATAAAAAAATCCACTCAATTTATAAAAAAGAGACAATTTTAATTAGCAAATTGACACTAAAATGACAAAAACCCGATAAGGGGAATAGAGCCAAAAAGTGCAAAGTGCACCTGGCAGCCAATTGTTGTTGTAGCTGGGTCCTACTCCCGATTTGAAGCGGACCCCAAAGGAGCACGGGTCGATACACCAAGTACATTGGCCCTGCTCGGGCCTGGAGGTAGAGAAATTCGAATAAGTTTTAATCTTGTGTTAATAATTAAAATGTTACTCATTATATTGCATTCCTTTGGGAATTTTGTTGACTGGTTTTCTGGCTTTAATGTTGCTTGGTCACTGCTTAAATTCTTTAGTAGCATTTTTCTTAAGAAAACCCTGCTACTTTGTACCAAGACTAGAGAGCTAAATCCCAGGTTTTCTTATTGAAATTGTACTTAAACTAACCATGCACAGATTGACTACCTCTGTGCGACTACATAAACATTGCATCACACCTGTTAATGCTCCGTTTTAAAGGGTTACCACTGCAATAACAATGTTGATTTTAGTAGTTTAAAAAATTATATGAATTATTATAAATGATTAATGAGCTGTTGATTCAAACAAATTAATGAATTTCCAATTGTACATAGTTCATGATGTTTTCTAATCTAAATGTTTTTCTTACATTTTATGGGCATAGCAACTTTTTAGATTTTGGTGATAAAACATAAAATAAAAATTCTACATACAACAGAGAATGTTTAGTGACACTGAAGTAAAAGAATAAACTCGGGGGATCCAGTTGCTAGTGCACACGTATAGGCATCAACAGGCCCTCGTGAATAATAGAGGGCACCCATTTCTTGTGAAGGACACGTCCCTGCGCAGTTCTCTTGATCAATTCTTTCAATTACGCATCAGAGAGAAACTTCAGAAAAATCTAGATCCAAAACGCATTCCATTTCTCCCTCATTTACAAATTACACGCTCAGTCCGCTTCAGCCATTATAATCTCAAAGCGATTCTCATTTGATGAGAGCTAAATGGGTAGGTGATTATTGTTATGGGAACGAGCTGCAGACAATTAAATGTAGAGGTGTTGACAGATAAAACAGTATCTCAATTTGCATAAACATGGCGCCAAGAAATCTAACCCTGGCACAGAAGCAGGCGGAGAGACGTACGCATTTAACTCCGGTTAATTACCACAAGTACATCTATTAACTTTTTAATAATCAGAGCCAGGATTAGAAGCATTTTACCCGCGGCCAGTTTTTTTGTTGTTTTCTTTTTCCTCTCCGAACTCGCATTTCGCAAATCTCAGGAAAAAAGAGAATCAACAAGAAGAAAACGCTGAGCTCACTTGTCGGAGTGGAAAGGATTCATTATTACAAATAATCAACTTCTCAGCCCAAAAATCAATTACTTCTCACTGAAACCTCGTTAAGAATTTAGCTGCTAATTGTATTTTTTTCTGTGGGCGCGTGCCGTTTAAGAGGCAGGCAATCGATAGAAAACGTGGAAGATCAAGGTTAATGCCGTTGTAAGCAGCCCATCTTTTTTTTTTTTTTTTACAGCTTTAGAATCATCTGCTCTGGAGAATGGACATTTCAAGACCATCATGTCTATCCCTGTTTAGTAAGTAAGCAACTAATTGGAATTAAGTCCCCTCTTTAAATTGAAAGAGCTGTCCCACAGATGCATAGGATTCACGTCTAAGCTTTTTTTCTGCGAATTCTGCACAAATATTCTGCCATTTCCATGCGTCCTAGTAAGGATCTTGCATTTTCTATTCCTGTTTTACATCAAGTTCTACGGTGCAAATTCTGCATGTGCCTAACGTGTGAATGTATTCCTCCCACTACAGAAGGGGGTAGTAAGCCGTGGGAAAGGCAGGACTAACGTGTTAGATTGCACGTGAACAGGGTTTAAATTAGGTATGATAGGCTATGAGCATGACCCCCATTACAGCCTTACTGTCGAAAATACTTAAGTAGGTGCGTTTCAAAATTAAACATCTAAACTGGTTCAAGGCCGATAACTTCGCAAGACAGAAGTAGGACTGGACAATTTGTTTTGTAGAGGAGGAGGGGGGAGGGTGGGGAGGGTGGTCTGCAGTAAACAGATGCAAATCCTCCATGTTGGTCAGAGCTGTATCCTGATACAACGGGATAAAAGACAAATGAGCACACCTGCAGATCAGACTGGGGGTCAATTTAGTGCAAAGGTGGAGGTACAGTTGCCCAATTCACTTTCTTTCGCCCATCCCCACCCACAAGACCAGTGCCTGTACCTGCCTTTGCCATATAGCTAACAAAGCTAGCTCTTGCAATAGTTCTAAGGCACCTGCCAGGAGAAAAACTCTGTTTTCAAAATTAAATGTTCCTGAATTGGAGATATTCAACCACAAGCGATGCCTGATGGCAAATGACCCCTTCTTGGATGGCCAGTACTCCAAGATCTTTAGTCCAGTGCTTCGAGGAGCTGACAGGAAAGCTTTCAAATAGCAGCCTATCTAGGGTGACCAGATCGTGCGACCCAAAAACCGGGACATTTCGCAAAAATAGAGGAAGGACTACAAATTTACATCAATAAAGTAGCAAAGAATGACAGCCCTCATCCTCATAGAAACACAGAAGAGGCACTAAGAAAATAAATAAAATGTTATTTTCAAAACCAGCATCATACCTGTTAATTAAATTGCTTACTCATAACAGCTGCTTACTAGCCCTGCTTTGGATCACCTAAAAAAGTGCCTCTCACTGTTTTCAGTTTACCCTCTCAAAAAACCGGGACATGAGCCAATTTTACAGAAATCTGCCAGGACAGCTGTTGAAAAACTGGGACAGTCCGGGCAAATCTGGAATGCCTGGTCACCCTCTGCCTATCACTAGGTCTGTTGGACATCTTCACAAACCAACCTCATGACACACACTTTTCACTTTGACTGGCACTTAGAAATGTGCATCCACATAAGACTCAGTACTCTAACAGTGCCCCAAGTAGTGCCACCGTACCATCTCTGGAGACGAACATTTCTTCTGATAATGACCCATGGCATTTGACTCTTGCGTCGCAAAGCAACTTCCCATACTCCAAGAAGATTACATTTTTGTTTGTAGATTCAATACCGCTGTCGTGAAAACCGAGTACCTGACTGGTGTTGTACTCTTACTACTAAAACCGCCAGTCAGGGGCTTTTTTACTATGAACAAAATTAACTTGCTAAACTTGGAGGTAAAATAATTAAGTTCAAAGCAAATCATCCATATCTGGTGGTTTCACACAGGCTGTTTTCTGCAGGAGGTTTTGTTGCCCTGTAATGGGCTTTAGGAGTTTATGTCCCACTTCCCTTCAATGCGTCCATTTCTATTGATAATGGCACTACTCCTAGTCCTACTCCCTAGCCTTCCTTCAGTACCATTGGGGCCCCGCCTCCCACCCAGACCCACCCCCAGTATAAAAACTCTGCCCGCCCCCACCTCCACCTGTACGTAAACAAGCCGAGCTAGCACTCAGATGTACCGCACCAGGAGGGAGGGAGGGTTCTCGAAGGAAGGCGAGGGAGTAGGACTAGGAGTAATGCCATTATTGATAGAAATGGACGCATTACCTCCCGTCCCTCCCTCGCCTTCCTTCAGTACCATTGAGGACATAGCAAGCAGAAGAAAACAGAGACGGACAACTGAGTGATAAAGAACACCAAAATTAAATACAGTGCCCCAAACACAGCAGAACAACATCCCTGGTCCCTCATAGAGGACAAGACCCTGTGGCCCAGAACAGTATCCAAACGCTCCAGACTCGCAATCCGATAGTGACGGACAAACGTAGAGGGAGAAGACCAAGTCGCAGCCCTACAGATCTCCACCACAGAAGCACCCTGCAACTCAGCCACCATAGCCGCCATACTGCGAGAGGAACGCCCCTGAACCCCCACAGGAGGATCCACCCCTTTAAGACGGTAAGCCATCAAGACCGTGGACTGAATCCAATGACTCAAAGTAGCCGTGGAAGGCGTAACACCCTTCTTAGCCGGACCATAGATAACAAACAAAGAGTCCCCCACCCGGAAGGACTTCACAACCTGCAGGTACCACAGTAAAGCCCGCCGGACATCCAAACAGTGCAAACGAGATTCCTCAGCCGAGGAAGGAGCAGGACAGAACTCAGGCAAAATCACCTCCTGACTGAGATGAAAGGCCGAATTGACCGCAGGGACAAAGGACGGGACTGGAACCAAAACCACCCGATCCGAAAAGACCTTGCAGAAGGGAAACTTACAAGACAAGGCCCCCAACTCCCCCAAGCGCCGCGCAGAGGTGATGGCGACCAAAAAACAAGTCTTAAAAGTTAAGAGACGGAACTTGAGACCCTTAAGGGGCTCAAAGGGAGGACCGGACAGGGCATCCAACACCAGCTGCAAATTCCACGAAGGAAAGGACCTAACAGGGCGGGGAAACAAATTCAACAGACCCTGAAAAAAAATGAGGCATCAGACCCCCGTCATCCCGCAAATCACGCCAGGAGCCTCAAAAGCCTGAATAGCCGCCCACTGCACCCACAGAGAAGCCACCGACAGCCCTAGATGAGCCCCATCCTGAAGGAACTGCATCACCAAAAAGAGATCAGCAACCTTGGGATCAACACCCTTACCAGCACATCAGGCCGAAAAGACCCGCCAACGTCTAGCACAGGACAGCAGAGTGGAGGACCTACGGGAAGCCAGCAAAGTAACCGCCAACTGGGCCGGAACCCCCAACCCAGCTGAGCCCTGCCGCTCAACCGCCAGGCCGTCAGGTATAACCTCCACAGAGAGTCCAGGGGAAGGGCCGGAAACTCCAAAGGGGACGGAACCAGCGGAAGGACCCACTCCCGGTCGCAACACAACCCGGCCAGGAGAGGAAACCAAGTCGCCAGAGGCCAACGGGGAGCCACCAACAACACCTGAGCACAGGCCCCCCGGACCCGCACCAGAAAGGACCGGAGTAGTGGAAAGGGAGGGAAGGCATACAGAAGACCCCGAGGCCAAGGACAGGCCAAGCCGCCGACCCCCAGAGCCCCGGGACACCGGCCCAGAGAACAGAACCGGGCCACCGTGGCAGTCCCCTGGTCTGCAAACAGGTCCACCACAGGGAGGCCCCAACGACCCACCAACTGGCCGGACACACGGAAGGAATGTCCCTGCACAACCGAACCGCCAGCACATCGTCCACCCTCCGAAGGAAGAGAGCCTACAGACCCAGTCTCCAGACCGAGCCCACAGAAACAGGACGCCAGCAACCAAGTACAAGGACTAGGACCCCGCCCCTCCCTGACGGAGGACAGAGGACCACGCCACCAGAACGTCCGTCTGAACCAACACCCAATGGCCCGCAGAGAGCCCTGAAAACGCACCAGGGCAAGCCCAATCGCCCCAACACCCGCCAGCAGGAGGGCCTCCGGGAGCCCAGCAGGGATCAGCACCCCTGAACCCGAACCGACCCCAGCCAAGCCTCCACCCGGACAGGCTGGCGACCGAAGTCACCACAAGCGGAGCCGGAGGAGCTAGCGAACACCCTGCCAGAAGGCGACGTCGGGTGAGCCACCAGGAGAGCCCCCCCCAGAACAGACCGACATGGGCAGCGGGGACAACAGACCCCGAGACCCTGGAGACCAACCCAACAGGATCCAGTTGGCCAGGCGGAGAAGAAGAAAATGAGCCCAGGGAACCAGAAACACCACAGAAGCCAGGTGACCCAGCACCTGCAGCCACAGGACCGCCGGAGGAGCCCCCGGGACAACAAGGCCTGAACCTGCGAAGAAAGAGAGACCAGGCACACGCCGGACTAGGCAACATGGCCGAGCAAAGTCTGAAATCGAGCCCCGATGAACATCACGTTCCGAGAGGGGACCAGAGAAGACACTCCCCAGCACACCAAAAACCCAAGCCCCAGAAGAACCACCAAGGTCCTCCCGAACAGACCGAGCAAAAGAGACTCCCCAGCAGCAAGCAGCAAGAAGGCGACCAGAGAAGGACGCAGGAAATCTCCGCCGCAGGAAGGAGAGCCATGAGAGGCGCCAGGACCTCCGGGAAGACCCAGGGCGAGGACCGGAGGCCCAAGGGAAGGACGCAAAATTGAAAATGGGCGTCACCCACAGCGAACCGCAGGAAACGCAGAGAAGAAGCGGCAACAGGATGTGGAGAGAGGCGACCCCGAGACCCACGGCTCGCCAAAAGTCACCAGGCAGAACCAGCGGAATGATGGCCCGAAGGGCCAACAAACGGAAGGGAATGGGCCGAACCCAGGAGTAGACTCACATGAGATCCAGGACGGGCCGAATGCAGCCGGCCACCCACCGCACCAGAAACAGAATGGAGTGGCCCCAGTCCCGAACACCTCTACAGGAACCCGGCAGAAGCCCACAAGGCAAGCAAACAGGACACCCCATCCAGCAGAGCCACTCAGCGGGGACCGGAGACAGGCACCGGAGGCAGCCGAACCCCTGATTCCGGAGGAACCAGCACAAAGACGACCCCGTACCCATGACCCACAGCACACAGGACCCAGCCAACCGAAACGTCCAGCTGCCACTGAGGAAGAAAATGCCAAAGACGACCACCAACCGGCAGGGAACCGACCAGACAGCAGTTGCAGGGACTCAGCTAGGCAGGGCCCACAGGCGCGGAGGCAGCGAGCAAGTGCGCAAAACCGGGCAAAAACCGCTCCCACCAGAAAGACGGAGGAGACACCCACATCGGGGATGACTGAGAGGCCCCAGTGCAATGCACCCCAGAAAAAGCAGAACGCCCCACACAAGGCAAGGCACGCACAGGCCCCAAGGCGGCCAGAAGGACAGAGGACACCGAGCCACCCCGAACAGCTGCCGCCAAGTCCACGAAACCCCGCACCAAGGAGGGCGCAGAAGAAGCAGAGAACAGGCCAGCCCCAGCGCCAAGGCAGAAGCCACAAACGCCGACCCAAGGACAGAGACCACCCACCAATCCGAAGCATCAGACGGGGGGGGGAACCCAAGCAGAACAGCTGACCCGCCAAGCAGCATGGCCAGGACAGAGTCCAAGAGTACAATGGGAGGAAAGGGGGCGACCCCCTCCAACAAACAAAGCCGCCGGAGGAAGCGAGGGACCCGCAGCACGACCAACGCATGCCACCCCCACAGCGCCAAGCCCCACACTGGGACCGAAGGGCAAGCCCAACCGGGAGGGCCGGGAACACCAAGGAAAAGAATCCCACAGCCCCCGCCCAGCACGAAAGGAGGAAAACCCTGCCGACCAGCACAGGAGCCAGAGCGACCCACATCACCACTCCGGAGCTACAGGCATCGCCAGAAGCGGGAGAAGGACCCCCAACATCCCAGGTCCCAGACGGGAACCAGCTGCCCGCCGGACCCACTGGACGAGGATGGGACGGACCAGAAGGCACCGGCAGAGCCCGCAGAGCACTAGACAGAGCAGCCTCAACCAAGCCCAGCACCATCTGCAGACATGAGAGGCATGACACCCCCCACGGTGCCCAAGCGACCAGGGCGCCCCTGGGGGACCGGAGACCCAGCAGCAGAGGAAGAGGACACCAGAATGCCCCCAACAACCTCATGCGACCCAGTGTTAGACAACCACACAGGCCAAGAGAGCCGCCAAATTTTTCAGAAAAGGTAAAACAAACAAAAAAACGGGCACAAACCCGTCCTACCAGGTCTTCGGGAAGAGTGCAGTCCGGGAGGAGGCAGCCACGTCAGCCCAACCCAGAAACGCAGCCCCAGCCACAGGAGGACCGCCCATTACCGTTGCGGCTCCCTGAGCCACCGCTCCGCGCCCACACCACGAGGGAGACGAGGAGAGGAGGCACCGCCGTGAGTACGCTGCCGAGGGCACCGCCGACGCAGAGAACCATCACGAAGACTCCCCGGCACTGCCACAGGGAGGAACTGAAGGTAAGTCTCACTAGGGAGACAGAAAAAAACAGGTGGAGGTGGGGGCGGGCAGAGTTTTTATGCTGGGGTGGGTCTGGGTGGGAGGCGGGGCCTCAATGGTACTGAGGGAAGGCGAGGGAGGGACGGGAGGAAATGTGGGGTTAAAGGGAATCTAATCTCGCTGCTGTTATAATTACACCCTGTCACTGAAATAACGTTATTTAAAGGTGCCAGAGAACAATGTGCCCTAGCATAAATGTTGATGCAGAAATAATTAACCAACTCTGGCACTAAACTGTATATTGCGTGATTTTGGCCAAAACCACCTAATCTCCCAGTGCCTAGAAATTGTACATATGCAGAAAATATGATGTAAATATATGTAATTTACTTGTGAAATGCAAATGTGTAAATCTAAAATGGATAAAAAGGGCACAGTTGCTACCGAGCTAGCCTTATGCTATACAAATAGCCACACATACATACATACCTTGCATACATCTATTATGTGTAGTACAGAAAGTACCTTTGATGATTGATAAGTAGACTCATTCTGGTATTTGAATTCTTTTTGACTACCATAGGGAGTAGATGCAAAATAGAAATCAATAATTCATTAGAGACAGGCATTTTTCTGGACATGATGATGAACCCTCATTTAGGTGGAAAATGTATCCAGTGTACATAATTACATTTAGTTCTCTATGGAGCTGCTCTTTTACATCTGCTGACATGGGATCTCAAATACATTTCAGATACTTGCATACTGTGAGAAAGTGCATCTTTTTGTGTGGTCATCCCCATTTTTTACTGACTGGTTTTGTTGTTTTTTAAACTCTGCACAATGCGGTATTTGTTCTCTGACTCATAAAACATGAAAAATTGTCTAACACCTATTTGGCCTACTTAACTTTCCAGTAGAATAGTTAATGGTGTAGGAAAATACCCCAAGGGCATGAAAAATTAAAATATCACCTGTGGATTGCAGCGCATTGGCCATTAAGTAGGCTGACAATGAAAACATGGCTTCAGGCCTACCTGTCCAACCTGACTCCCTGGTACCTGCGCCTTTTAAACCTGCAGGTGAATCCTTTCAAAATATTTCTTTTTGACAGACAAAAAACTTACATTTAAATATTAAATAAGCCACCCCTAAGTAGGACTTGTAGTTCATAAGGTAGAGCATCTATATTTAAAAATGGTACATGCAAGAATTTAATGTTGGTGTGTACCTACAGTGCAGGGCTGAATTTGAGCTGGTGTTCGCCGGGGTTCAGCACCAGTACTTGATTCTCAATACCGGCACTTATGACAGTCCACCACATGGTGAAGCTATTTGCCTATTTTTGAGGGTGCTTAATAATTGAATATAGATAAAACATTAATAATACCAGTCGTCACTCCCATTCTTAAAACTTTGTGTGGCCTGGAATAGTCTGAATTCTCACACTTTTAGGAGTGTGATGGTTAGCAGTGGTGATGTTAATGGCATTGGCAGCAATATTAGGGGCAATGGGTGGTGCACGCTGATGTGACCTCCTGGGAATTAACCTGGCACTTACCTTTTTACAAATTAAGCACTGCTACATAGACTAAGCTCCAAAAGCTATTTTCACTGTTAGGGGCTGTGGGGGTCCTATGAGAAAAAATAAAGTTCGGAATAAAATCATAACTCTTCTGCCTCTGGTTTGTAACCAGCTACCAGCATAATTCAAACAATATTTGTAATGTTTATTAAAAATCTAATTCAGTGGTAAAGTTGAATTTGTAATAAATATTTAGGAAAAGTGACTTTTAAAAAGTTAGACTTTGTCTGCCTGAACCGCCAGGAGGCTAATTAGCATTAGCCTTTATTTATTTAAGCAATTTGTAGAGTGCACAAATACCCTTGGGTGTCTCGGCGCTGCGGACTGTGTAGAGGATGGGTCCAGAGGTGAGATGCCTAGTGATTGAAAAGCCACGTCTTTATGAGCTTCATAAAGGCAAACAAAGTTGGGCAGGATTTGACATGCAGAGGAAGGGTGTTCCAGAGTTTGGCAGTGGTGACAGTGAATCTTCTGTCACCCCAGGAGACTCTTTTCGTTCGAGGAATCATGAGTAAGTTGGCCGTTGATGAGTGCAAGATTCTATTGGGAATATACCCACACAAGGCCTTCAGGAAGTCAGGTCCAGTTTTATGAATGGCCTTGAAGGCAATGCAAAGAGCTTTAAATTTGATTCGGCTTGTTATTGGTAGCCAATGCAGTTTTCGAATTGTTGATGCAATTGATCGATATTTGGGAGTGCTAGTTATGATTCTAGCAGCCGAGTTCTGTACCATCTGCAGTCGGTTGGTGGTCGTTTTCGGGGCGTTCAGAAAAAGGCCATTACAGTAATCGATTTTGGACATTACTAGAGTACTGATAAGGGTTCTTCCAGCGTTGGGTGGAAGAAAGGGTAAGAGTTTTTTTATCATCCTTAGTGTGTAAAAGGATGACGAGACGATTGCATTGGCATGAGATGTGAAAGTTAGTTTGTCGTCAAACATGATACCTAGATTTCTAACTTTCGGTACCGGCGGAGGTGGTAGACCCAACTCGGTGGCCACCAAATGGAAGACCAAACCGGATAGAGTTTGCCAAAAATTAAGACCTCCGTTTTGTCGGAGTTCAACTTTAGGCAGTTGTTGGCCATCCAGGTACTGATGGCAAGCATTCCACTTTGGAATCTAGCCGCCACCGCTCCTCCATCATTGTGGATTGCTAGCACCAATTGTGTGTCGTCGGCGAATGAAGAAAGACCCATCCCATGGGTTTTGATAACCCTGGCCAGGTCCGACACGTAGATGTTAAAAAGTGTCGGACTCAAGGAGGAACCCTGTGGCACACCACATGGGAGGGTAAAAGGAGAGGACTTATAGTCGCCGAGACTCACTAGTTGTGTGCGATTAGAAAGGAAGGAGGCTAGAAGATCTTTGGCTTTAAGTTTGATACCAATGTTTGAGACACGACCGATCAGGGTGGCATGATTGACCGTGTCAAAGGCTTTGACAGGTCTAGCAGCACAAGCACAGCTGTACCACCTTGGTCTAAGATTGTTCTAATTTCATCTGCTGCTTTAATGAGGGCAGTTTCTGTGCCGTGACCCTTCCTGAAGCCAAATTGTGTTTCATCCAGGAGGTTATTGCTTTCAATGTAGTGGGTCAATTGTGAATTCATTAATTTCTCAAATATTTTGGCTGGGAAAGGGAGGTTTGCAATAGGTCTGTAATTTTTTGTTTCAGAAGGATCTAGGTGTTGCTTCTTCAGTAGCGGCTTGATGATAGCTCTTTTCCATGCCGCGGGGTATATACCTGTGTTAAACATGGCATTACAAATGTCTGTTAGGTTTGGGGCTAAGGTGTCAGGAATCTGTTTCAAAATGGCAGGAGGGCAAGGGTCAGTAGGGGAACCTGACTTGATGGTTAAAATAAGGTCTTTTACCTGGGTTGGTGAAACTTGAGTGAAGATGGAGAAAGAGGGGGAGTTTTCCTCATTATCAGAAATAGCAGTTGAATGGTCAGGTTTAGGTTGGGCCGCGAAGTTAACGTATATGTTACCAACTTTCTCTAGGAAAGAATTTGCGAGGGCATTGCAAAGGTCTTGGGTGAGGACTATTGGAAGATTTATTGCCGAGCCTGACAATTTAGAGACTACTAGAAAAAGCTGCTTGGTGGAATTTTGCGCCGATTCTATCTGATTGAGATAGTATTTGCTTTTCTCCAGTATAATAAGGTTTTTATATTTGGAGATTGCTTCCTTATAACGAAGTTTGTCGGTGACGTTGTAGTCTCTGCGCCAATGTCTCTCGAGGTTTCTGCAGCGCTGTTTTTCAAGCCGGAGAGCCTCCGAGAACCAGGGGGCAGAAGGAGTGGATCTGTTTTTGGAAATGTTTTTCAATGGTACTAGGAGGTTGAAGGCATTATTAAGCCACTCAGAGTAATTAGATGAGGCAAGGGAAGGATCTGGTGTGGGCTCGTAGTTGGTGGATGACAGATGTGTTTTGAGGAGTTGCTGATCTAAGCAACTCCAGGCTTTGAATTGAGTAGGTGGGGTGGAGATGGTGTATGGAAGGCGAGTTATTTTTGCCTGAATATTAAACAGGACTGCCCAGTGGTCAGTCCATGTTAGGGGCAAAGTTTTTGTTAGTGATATTTGGCTGTTGCTAGTGAAGAGCCCGTCGAGCGTATGACCGGCTGAATGAGTGGGGCCGGTCACCAGCTGACGTAGGTCTGCTGCCTCCAATTCTGTAATGAGGGTTAAGGTGTCATTATCGTCAAGGGATTCTAGGTGAAAATTGAAATCACCCAAAAAGGTGAAGTCTGATTCTCCTGCTAGAGGTTCCAGTAAGCTACCTAAAGCAGAGAGGAACTCCGCTCGAGGGCCTGGAGGACGATAAAGAAGGGTACCTTTGAAAGTTTGTGAGTCATTGAGCGTTATAGAGAAAGTTACGGCTTCACAGGTCATGGTAGGAATTATTTCTGTCCTGACTAGATATTTGTCTCGATATATAATTGCTAATCCTCCTCCTTTTTTAATGGTTCTGTCCTGTCTGAATATGCAATACCCTTCCGGGGTTGCGGTGCAGAAATCGGGACCAGAAGATGGGTCTCCCCAGGTTTCTGTAATGAATAATATGTCCAAATTTTGATCTGTTATGAAGTCCGATAGTTCATATTTATGTTTTGGCAGTGAGCGGGAATTTATGAGTGCTAAATACACAAGGGCGTGATTTGTGCGCAGAGATTGGGCCACAGGAGCTGATGCTTTGATATTAGTATTCAGCTTAAATGAGCAGTTAGAACACTTGAACGAAAAATTGTTGGATAGTGAACATGTGTGAGGGCAAGGGCACGTATGTGTATTAGTGGCAAAGCGGATATTTGTCAGCTGAGTGCTGGAGTAGGTTATGGCTATGTTTCGTGATGTTTGCGTTAATGAATCAGGGATCGTGGCCCTATGCCCGGTCCAGGCGCGGACGGGCGCAGACGGGCTTGCCTTAGGCGCTGCGCGTGGAGGCAAGCATCCAAATTTGTGCAGGCAGTCAGGAAACTAGACTGCTAACCTCCGTAATGCCCACTAACACAGCACTTCCGGTCTGCGGCGTAATTCCCTCCACACAATCGGAAAAATCCGTGGTGGACCGGGAAGACGCTTGGCGACCAACTGTGATTAACAGCGTGCACAGGTGAGAGTGAGTGTTTTAAAAGATATAACATCAGTGAGTTTTAAAATTATTGGTCTTGAGTTTCACAATTGCTTAGACAGGTTTAAAGACAATTTTAAGAACAGTGCCACAGATTGCTGGAAGCCCTTTACCAGGTGCTTCTTCGTTACATCAAGCACAGTGAGCCCGTACCTCTAGCGCGTCCGCTGCGCGTGGAGGCAAGCATCCAAATTTATGCAGGCAGTCAGGAAACTAGACTGCTAACCTCCGTAATGCCCACTAACACAGCACTTCCGGTCTGCGCCGTAATTCCCTCCACACAATCGGAAAAATCCGTGGTGGACCGGGGAAGACGCTTGGCGACCAACTGTGATTAGCAGCGTGCACAGGTGAGAGTGAGTGTTTTAAAAGATATAACATCAGTGAGTTTTAAAATTATTGGTCTCGAGTTTCACAATTGTCTAGACAGGTTTAAAAACAATTTTAAGAGCAGTGCCACAGATTGCTGGAAGCCCTTTACCAGGTGCTTCATTCGTTACATCAAGCACAGTGAGCCCGTACCTCTAGCGCGTCCGCTGTGCGTGGAGGCATGCATCCAAATTTATGCAGGCAGTCAGGAAACTAGACTGCTAACCTCCGTAATGCCCACTAACACAGCACTTCCGGTCTGCGCCGTAATTCCCTCCACACAATCGGAAAAATCCGTGGTGGACCGGGGAAGACGCTTGGCGACCAACTGTGATTAGCAGCGTGCACAGGTGAGAGTGAGTGTTTTAAAAGATATAACATCAGTGAGTTTTAAAATTATTGGTCTCAAGTTTCACAATTGTCTAGACAGGTTTAAAAACAATTTTAAGAGCAGTGCCACAGATTGCTGGAAGCCCTTTACCAGGTGCTTCCTTCGTTACATCAAGCACAGTGAGCCCGTACCTCTAGCACGTCCGCTGCGCGTGGAGGCAAGCATCCAAATTTATGCAGGCAGTCAGGAAACTAGACTGCTAACCTCCGTAATGCCCACTAACGCAGCACTTCCGGTCTGCGCCGTAATTCCCTCCACACAATCGGAAAAATCCGTGGTGGACCGGGGAAGACGCTTGGCAACCAACTGTGATTAGCAGCGTGCACAGGTGAGAGTGAGTGTTTTAAAAGATATAACATCAGTGAGTTTTAAAATTATTGGTCTCGAGTTTCACAATTGTCTAGACAGGTTTAAAAACAATTTTAAGAGCAGTGGAACAGATTGCTGGAAGCCCTTTACCAGGTGCTTCCTTCGTTACATCAAGCACAGTGAGCCCGTACCTCTAGCGCTTTCAGCAGCTGGCCTGTCAGTACGTCAACTTAAAGAGGTGTGAAAACTGCTCCTAGATCACAAACAATAGCTTAGGGCTTTTGGCAGGTATAAGGTATGTGACATATATCATGTTGGGAAGGACAGCTGGGGAGGGTTAAGGAACTTCATTAACTTGACAGGGACCAGGGTGAGGCCTGCCCATTCATAGTTAAGTGTAAAGGGAAATTTGGAGAAGAGAAGCCTTTTGTCCCCTGGGCTCTGTGTAGCCAGTTATGCTCCAGCCCAGAGTGAGGCAGACTGGTCACAGAACCAGTTTGGTGTCACTGAGGAGGAGGGGGTCTGTTTTTTCCCTTAAACCTGCCCAGGGCTGGCACCCCATCCACCCTCCAGGGCACAAAGGTGATGCCATCTTGGATTTCACTTAGAACAATGCACTGTGAGATAGTTTTCAGTAAGGCAAACAGCATGTGCTGCAAAAGTGAAAATGTTTACCCTTGTGAGTGTTTTCTCATTGGTTTGGGAGTGCCTGGGAGTCTCCACCACCCACTGACTCATGAATACTACAAAAGTAGTACCTCACACATAGCTCATCAGAACACTTACTGGACCTGTGGAAGAACAGACGAGGACTGGACCTGCTGTCTGAGACATGTGTTGAGACCTGAAGGGCTGAACCTGCTCCCACTTACATGGAAGTCTA
This sequence comes from Calotriton arnoldi, assembly GCA_963921515.1. NCBI lineage: Eukaryota > Metazoa > Chordata > Amphibia > Caudata > Salamandridae > Calotriton > Calotriton arnoldi. The sequence goes on from CAWUFW010010504.1 coordinate 430,633, forward strand.
AGAAGTGGATTCCAAAGGTCAGTTGGCTGACATTCCCTGTCGCTACAGTGGCTCAACAAAACTGCTAGAATCCTTTTTCCTGAAGAACCCAGCTGACCACTAGCAACTGGAGCAGAACAGGACCATGCTGGCGGCCTCTGCTGGAGTGCTATCCCTAGGGTCCTGGTACCAGCTGCTCCAGAAACTCTGAAAAATTGGGACTTAGAAAAGTTTTTGACTTCAAAGACCTCTCAACCGTGAGCAGGACCTTGTGGGAACAGTGGCCGATTTCGAGTGCACTTCGTCAGATACAGCTCCAGGCTTGCCCTGCTGGATGATTTTGAGCTCCATAAAAAAGAATGAGTTTGAAGGTAGAAATCTTGAATAGGCAAACACATCAAAAGAAATCTGACTGACGAGTGGACTTTGGCAGCCGCAAAATGTAAATTTCCCCCTCTCTGAGCTTTTCCAGACAAACCCAACAGCTTCAGTGGGACCACTTTCAGCAGCTACCTGGCTGCCAGAAGACTTCAGCAGTTACAGAATGCAGCCTTCCCCTACTGGAGGATTTCAACTTCCATTTCAGAGACCAAGTCAGAAGGACAAGTTTTTGACAGGGACAAATCTGCTTCGTCTATCCAACTTGAGCTTCATTGTGATTGGTCTAGAATAGTATCTTGGTCAAGGTAAACTGTGAATGTTGACTCTTGGTTGTCGCTTTACTTTTTCTTGGTTCTATTTGCTTTAAATCCTTAAAAATCACATCTCCTGTTCCCCAAATAGGATTTTTTTCACTTTGATATCATTTTGATCATTAAAGTTTGCTCTAATTTCAGAAATTAGTTGTGGGATTTTTATTGTGTTGTGTTTTGACTTTTTAACTGTTTTTTGTTACTGCTAAATATTTCACACATTTTTTAAAGGTAGGCCTATCTGCTCTGTGACATAGATATCAGGGGAATGAGCCGAGGTTTATAATATTAAAACTATGCTTTACTTTGACATGTCTGTGGTCCTATTCTTTGTGATGGAATGATACCCACTCTAACTAGTAACCCACTTTCTTTCAGGTACTAATAATCTTGTTTTAAGTTATAATTTTAAAGTTTGATAAATGTAAAATCTTTATGGTTTGAAGACACACTTTGACAGAACAGTTGTATCAACCATCAGATGGTCTCCTCAAGAAGCTGGCAATGGTTTTCAATTAGTGGTGGGTGAAAAGTTTCACCAAAATGCAAAATCCAGCTGTGAAAATATTTTGTAGACTTTGGAGTTCTTTAACTCTTCCCACACTCGCACAGACCAATTGAACACCACAAAACCCAATGAAACAGCACAATTTTATTGTTTTTCATAGATGCCGCAAGGTGTGAAGAAAAGGGTTTTTTGTCACAATTCAAGTGTTGCAGAACATAAAAAGGAAAGGAAAAGAGTGATTGAGTGTATGACGGGTTGGATTGGAATTCCTTCATCGCTGGTTTCTGTTCTGTTATTAAATATACTGTGTAATCTTAAGCAGCTCATAATACCTTGCTGATCCAGTTGCTCATGTATTGAGCAAGGACACTGCTTAGCGCAAGAATGGAGACAGTGGAAACATTGCGGTGCAAGTAGAAACAAATCCTTCTGTGCTTTAGCACACCAAAGAGGGAGTGGAAACCCATAGTTCTGAAATGAGTGGGGAATAGATGTATTCTGCTATCTACATATGAATATATCTTGGTATTTGTGCATCTATCTTAATAATGATCTATTTGCCCATCCATCTATCTATCTATCATATATCTATTATGCTCTATGATATAATACATTACAATTAAGTTCTGATGTCACAATACCTGTTGCCAGTAGACGGTGTAAGAGGCAGGCCACTCATCAGATTTATATCTGTTATTGAAATAAAGAAAGCTAGAACTATCCTTTCAGTTTTCAGTTCTTCTGAACTGTTTTCCTGAAATGACCAGCTGTTCGAAGAACATAGCAATTTTTGCAAGCATATTCATTTTTTCAGGGTATAGCTTTTTTTTTTACAGGAAAGGAGGAATCTAAATTATAGCTATTTTTGAAAGGACTCACATTGAACTGCATATTGTATGTTTTTGCAACAAATTATCAGCTGTATATTGATAAATGTAATTTTGTTCTGTGGATTCCAAATATATTCTGCATATTTGTAACCATGCTGCTTTATAAGAAGAATAAAGAGATCAAGTTTATAAGCATGTTGGAAAAAGTTATTGGTGTGACTATGTATTCTAAGGTATAAAATACTTCTGTCATATGTTAACAGATTATTACAAGTTGTCTCCAGTACTATGACCGTATAAGGGACATGAAACCTCTATATGGATCCTCTATATAGTGACGGTACCGCCGGAAGATTCACAATATTTTTATAACGTACAGCAGAGGGTACTTTTAATATAATATAATATAATATAATATAATATGATGTGATGTGATGTGACGTGACATAGCATAATAAAATAATCTCTTTGACAACCTTACTCTGCCATCTGTGCTAGTAATATGCAATGTAGGTAAAAAACAATTTACTTTAAAATTCATGCTGCTGATACTGCTCATCTACTTTGATATGTGTATATTGTTAATACACTGACTTTTTATTTATTTTCAAACTATGCAAAATATTTATGTTGAGGTATAGCTCTTCCACATTTCAGAAGCTTCTGAGAAAGATACTTGGAGGAAGTGGGGATTGAAATTACAGTCCTTGACTGTGAAACAGCAGGATGACAAACCTGTACAATTAAGAAGAATCTACTCTACAGCATAAATTGAGGATTAGGGGATTGAAGCCTTTTCGATATTTCCTGAGGTTCACCATGAGGTGAAGGGGCAAAGAGAAGCATTTTCAAAGGGAAGATCCATGTGAGTGCATATTTCTTCCCCATAAGGTTTCCATTTTGCATGGTGGGTCAAGAATTAACTTTGGTAGTCCGACCAGAGGTATCTGACGGACTAGTAATTTTTTCTAGTTAGGCATGGTGACCGCTGACTGGTCAGTCTCTTGAACACCAGCTCAAAGTAGAAAAGCACCTCAAAGTTCAGCACAACAGGAGGAAAGGCCACATATACCAGTGTTCATAGTCATAAAGCAATATATTTTGCATTTAGAAAAGTGAGTTTATTCGGCGTTTTAATCTTTATGTAAGTATAAATCTTACCCTCAATTTTCTTCCAAACACGATTATTTTTCCTTTGGTCTGCTCCTTTCTCATCCGCCACTCGATGGAGTTCAAGCCATTGTCCGTAGGTAGTGAAATGTTGCGGCGCCCAATTGTAGGGGTTGCAGTACCAGCCAGAATGTGCGGCTCACTATGGAAGCTGATACCCATTCCATTGGCATACATCACCCGCAGAGTGCCGTTGGTGCAGAGCTGGTAGCTATTCCGCACTTGATCTAGTACAACAGAGAGCAACTTGTTAGATTAGTATGTTCCAAAATGATGGTTAAAGCCTTCCTCTCTGAGACACGAGTGGTCATAAAGTGAACAGCTGCAACTCGGCCACTACTTTCATTTGAACCTTAACTAATGCTTGTCCCTTTTCTCATTTCTTCCACTTGGGCCGAACAGGACAGGATAGAAGTCATGGTAAAGAAATGATGTATATAGAAAGGTGGAGTGTAATGAATAAAGTGCGTTGCTTGAAGATTTCCCAACAAACACAGACATTTAAACTTCATAATCAAGTGCATGTCGGCGCCAATTTAGGTTTTCCAATCCACATTTAGAAAGAGTGTTTTAGTAGTGGTACAAACAGTCTTGGATGGTTTGAGAAACAAATGCACATAGGGAGGTTTTATGAATACATTTGTAATTCAGCATGTCAGGTATCAATCTGGAAACGTTTATGATGATAGAGTCAAAAACAACGAAGTGCATATTTAATAAATCTGTACGGTATCATTCGGTCACTTTAATCTTATTTTATTGAGCACCAAAAGTAATTCTTGCTGAAAAAGGAGATGTTTTTCCTTTCCCTGAAAGATGCTATGCATTCCAATTCATTGCATAGATAGGTCCTCAGTCTGAGTGGGGAGGAGAATTCCAATCCCTACACAAACAGGAGTTTGAGCAGAGGCTGGAATTCCAGGTTTTGCAGTAAACGCTGTATCCCCGCAACCTTTAAGTAACAAATTTACATCAGCCAAACCTTCCACAATTTATCAGGGAAAATGTGGAGAAAACGCTGATACATTAAGAAATTGATAAACTAAGCTTGTCCTTCTGCATGAAATTCCACGTTTTCCCATGCGAATTGCAGAATCCCCGACATTTTCTACACCCCGTTAATATCTGTATTTACAAGGTGCAGTGAATACCCCGACTTTCGACACACTCGGAACCAGGGTCATAGTCGTTTCAAGTCTTGTGCTATTACCTACATAGAGTAAAGCATCCTGCCTTTTATTAAATCCGAACTTAAGGCCCCATTTTCGTCTAGTAATCAAAGAGGAAGCCTTACTCACAAAGAAATCAGAGTTAAACACAACTTTCACTGCAGCAGCACGCATGCAAAGATGTGTTTCAGTGAACTCTGAATGCCAGTACACTTGAGGCCTATAATAAAACTGTGTGCGCTCCTGTTTAGTGAATGACGAATTAAATGACAAAAAACTAATCCTGGCTGACTGTGGAGTACAGGAACACATGATACAGTATTTCAACTGTTTTTTAGACAAAGTCAAGGTGGGTCTCTTTTACATGAATACAAGTCACCCTTAAAGCATATTCCCTGTTTTATTTCTTCTATTAGCCTAATCATTATCTCCATTCTAAGAAAGTCAATCAAAGGAAAGGCTAATTAATTCATTTCTGAAAACTGACATTTTATTATTCTGAAGAATTTATAAAATACCATTGATGTTAAAACAGGTGGCCACAAATAATTTGACAATCACAGCCCTTCAGAAACTAGTTGCCACTTTGTGAATAGAATTGAAGCTTTTACAATAGAATGCAAAGTTGGAACTGACAAAATGAAATAAAAAAGCATTAATTGTCCATGACGTAAAGCCCTACAGAACAGAGTTTTAAGGCCATTGTCAAACACGGAACTTATTAACTGTGGGCTTACAGGAAAAGCTGTCCCTACCAACCTTCTCTGGCGCCTTTCCTTGCCTCGCTCTCATGTCTCTGTCTATGCATCTCTCCAGGCAACTCTTTCCCTCAGTCTCCATGATTAAACATTGTCAAGAATTCAAGCGCTTATGGGGACTTTGCTGACATTGTCATATACATGAATCATTCTGTAATTTGCAAACATTAACTGTTTCTGGAGTTCTTGCATATGCGAATCATGAAAGATTACTTTGTTAGGAAACAGAACAAGTTTTTGATTTTTAAAACAAAAAGCTCATACATTGTGGCAACATTGTTATTTTAACATACAATCTGACGGAGCACATACCTTGAACCACAGTATAAGAAGCCTCTACCGAGGAGAGATTGGTGATCACAGTGACATCATCATCCCTGTTGGAGTTCTCAATATCAATGGTAATGGATTTTTCCATTTCTCGGTGTAGACTTGTTACCACTCCGGTTGGGCGGGTCACATTGGTCAGGCGCCCTTCATTGTCATAGCTAAACGATCAAGACAAAAAGAGCGACATGGTCCTCAGAGCTGCACCTTGTTAGGTTTGATGTTAGTTTTACTAAACTTATACATATAATATTATTGCTTAGAAGGGGTTTCAGGCAGCCCTCTTCATCCTTTGGTCTGTTATTGTGCCATTCACATTTCTTTCACCCATTATGCCACGGAGCATGAGGCAACGGGCCAGCCCATTTCAGTCATTGGTTATCTGCACTGTGAGTAAGGGCAAGCACTCAGCCCTTTGACGAACAGCACATCCACCCACAGAGTAGCTTGGTTGAGTGCCATGTACTACAATATGGCATGTATGCCTTGTGAGATAAAAAACATTTTTTGCTTTTAGACAATGTTTTTTTAAGATTGGTTGAGGGCCAATAGCTTCTCAACAATAAGGTTTTACAAAAAACCATGACAAAACAAACATGACTAAAGCAAATGACTTGTGGCCAACACTAGGCCTATAGGCTTTGCCAGTGCCTGTTGAAAACAAGTGACTGCCGTTGGAAGGGAACCACAGGAGAGGAACTTGTAAAATGGAACGCGTAAAATGAACACATTATTTTATAAATGTTCCTTACTTTTATGTTAGATCATTTCACGCTGTGATTAAATTTCTCTAGTAAATATGCATGCACAAGTATAATAATTTGTGTATATGGGCAGTGACACACACACACACTTGTACATAGACAGAGCCACAAACTAACAGATCTGAAAACATTTTCATATACATATGCATTAAATGTGAGCAAAACTGATTTTTTGCAACATTTTGTGAAATGTACTTGGCAGTATTGTTTGTGAAAATGAAATACAACAGCACACCTTGAACTTAAAATCATACCAGATACCAGTAGGACACTGTTTCAATGATTCAAGGAAAAATGTACCCTGACCACAATTCTACTGCACTTCACGTAATACAAAATTTGAACATTTTATAAGATTTTACCCATGTAAGAACATTGTTCAGACTTAATTTGTATTCTCTTATGGGATCTTCAGTTCCTCAAAAATCAGATTTCTGAGGGTAAATTATCTTGAAAAAACTGGGAGATTGTGTTGCCACTGTAAATCATTTAACCCTGCTGCATCCCTCATACAACCCAAATTCCATGCATATGAAAATGCATTACATACAAAGTGCCATCGAAAATAACCTAAGTACTAATGATGAAATGTACCTGGATGTCATATATATTAGATGAAGATAATTAGGCTAGAATAGTTGTGAAAAAGCGGCTAAGTGGGTGAACAGGAACCAGTCACACTTGATGGGAAAATTTACATTTTGGGAAGACACGTCAAGCAGAGCCTAAGATTCTTTATCTGCAAGAATGTTATGCCAAAGATTTCAAGCACTGTGCGAAAACCAGGGACAGCAATGTGCAATGCAAACACAGGAAGGTTCTCATATTAGCAGTTGGTCAGACAGGCCAGGAATTAGTACAGTAATTGAAAAGGGTTTCTCATAATGAAATGATCTACATTCAATGTCTCCTCTGCAACATTGCGTTTCGTCACTCTTGAAAAGATGGGAGCTGAGAATGTCTATTTTGAAAATCAACAAGTACCCCTAGCTTTGCATCCCTAGACCTGCTGGCTATTCTCAAAATGAGGCCTGAATTGCATGATAGTAGACTCCGGCTTACCAAATGGTGTGTACCGGACATCTCTTCAACCCCTGCTTTGCCTGGAACCTGCACCATTGCTTTCAATACCTAAACAAACTCAGTCTTTTTATCTCTGAAATTCAAGGGCTTCGCTTCACGGTCTGACTGGCCAATCAGGCAGTGCCTGTTGGGCTGGTCTGACAAGCAAGTGTGTTGGTTGTGTTGTTTTGGCTGGTTGTGGGCCTGTTTGATGGCCCGGTTGTCGTGTCGTCACCAAGGAAGCACGCGGAGACACGTAAGTCGGTAATGATATTTTATTGCTCTTCTTCGTTGCTGTGCCCACACACACGTCTGTCCCCGTGCCCTCGTTCCCTAGAATGTCCTCCCCACTCCATGACCGGAAGTGGTGTCCGGTTTCTGTCCCCTCCTTACATTCGGGTGCAGGGTCCTAGTGCCCTCTGCCCCAGGTCACTACATCTCCCCCTTTGTGGAAAGAAAAACGACGGAACATATATATATATATATATAGAGAGAGAGAGAGAGAGAAAAAACGATGGTGTTCCTGATCCCCATCATTACATTAACTCAATCAGTCTCTTTGGTCTTTTGCTCACTCTTCTTGGACATGATCCTTCCATTTCCTTGTGTGGTACCTCTTCTCGTCTCTCACTGCTGTGTGCCTTTCTTCCCTTGCTGTCCATAACTTCCTCTTTTCCATGTGTTTCGTTGTTCTTTGATGCTGTAGCTCCTCCGTCCTCATCCTGTGTCTTTAGTCCCTTGAAGTGAGAACTATTTCTGGTGATCCGGTAGGGGCCCGATGCAGCTGTTATCATTGGCCCCTTGACATTTATTATTGTCAGCGGTTCATCTGAGAATGGACTGCCTGATTTTCTTGATTGCCGTTGGCGCACCAACACTGAGTTCCCTTGCTTCAGGTGCGATGAAGTGGCATGCCTCCTGGCTTCCGCATATACTTTCATCTTGTTTTTCACTTCCTGATCTCTTGCTGCAATGCTGTTGTGATCCGGTGGCGCTTTTGCTTCTAGTTGGGGCAATCTTGTCCTGCTTGTCCTTCTTAGCACCAGTTCTGCTGGACATCATCCCGTGGAGCTGTGAGGGGTGTTTCGGTAGTCTCTTAGTATTTGACAGAGTGCCTGTCCTATGGAGATCTGCGCTAGTTTTGCTCTTTGGACTGCTTTCTTGATGTTCCCCATGAACCTTTCCACCATGCCGTTTGCTTGTGGCCACAGGAGCGTTATTTTCTGGTGGTGAATGCCTAGGTAGTCCATGAACTTGCGAAACTCCTCTCCTGAGAAAGGAGGACCATTGTCTGTCTTTACTGTTTGTGGGGAGCCCCAGGCTGCAAATATGTCATCAAGTATCGGCAACGTTGCGGTCGCTGATGTTGACGAGACATGTCGTACTATGGGAAATCTGCAGTACTCATCAATGACCGCTAGCAAGTAGTTGCCCGTGTCCATGGGCCCATAGAAGTCAGCTGCCAATGTTGTCCACACTGCCCCTGGAAGCTTCAACATCTGTAGCTGTTCTTGCTTTGCTGGTCATCCTGTTATTTGGCATAGGTGACAATTTAAGATAGTGTTCTCCACCAGGCGATCCAGGCCAGGGAACCATACTTTTTCCCATAGAATTTTTTTTGTTGCTACCATGCCTCTGTGGGACTCATGTGCCAGGTTTACAGTCTGCCGCCGTAATGCATTTGGCATTACTATCCTTGTTCCTCGTAGTATGACTCCTTTTTCTGTTTCCGACAGTTCCTCGTGTATGTTTTTGAATGCCAGCATTTCTTCCCTGTTGACTCCTTCTCCCATGGTGCTGTTAGTGTTTATGTGTCTCCATCTTTGCTGTCGTGTTGTCATTTTGACTGCTTGCATTGTGGCATCCCTCGCTGTCTCTTGTTCCAGCTCTGCAATTGTTATTGGTGCAGGAGTGTTCTGCCTTAACACAAAATTGAGGTATTCTTCTGCCATTGATGTGTTCTCTGGTGCCTGCGGTAGGGGATGTCGTGACATGTAGTCAGCTCGGTTGTGTTCCTTTCCCGGCTTGTGCACGATCTTGAAATCATAATCCATCAGTCTTATTCCCCATCTTTCAATGTGTGGTGGTATCTTTGCGTTCGGGTTTCCATATATTGTCACTAGGGCCTGAAGGTCTGTTACAATGTTGAATGGTTTTCCGTAAATGAACATGTGGTAGTGTTCACACGCCCATACCACTGCTAGACTTTCCTTCTCTGGCTGGGAGTATGCCCTTTCAATGTCAGACAAACTCTTGCTCGTATATGCGCCAATTTGCCTGGGCTAGTCTCTTCCAGGTATGTGTTGTGCTAGGATTGCTCCTAAACCTACCGGGCTGGCGTCCACAGTCAGCTCAGTGCATAGTGATGGGCCGAAATAAGCGAGATGATCTACAGCCATTACTGCATGTCTGATGGCCTCAAATGCCCTACTACATTCCTGTGTCCAGAGAAATTTCTGACCCTGCTTTGTTAGGTCCCGAAGTGGTGTGCTCACTGTGGCAAAGTCTTTTATGTAGCGAGCACAGTAGCTTGCTAAGCCAAGGAATGACCTCACTTCTGCTACTTCTGTTGGGGGTCTTGCTTTTTCCAGTGTCTCCACTTTGTTGGGGTCCGGCCTCATAGTTCTCTTCTCCCCAGTTCGCACTTGTCTTCATTTAGAGTTAGGACCTCACGTAGGACCTTGTCGTGCTCCTCATCTGAACGGCCGAACACCAGGATGTCATCACTGTAATTCAAACTTTCCTTCACCGGCCTTATTACTTGCCTTATGATCTCTTGAAATATCTCTGCTGCTGACGATATTCCAAAGCTGAGTCTCTTGTAGCGAAAAAGACCCATGTGAGTGGAGAAGGTAGTGATGTACTGTGATTGTGGATCAAGCTCCAGTTGATGGTATTCTTTGCACAGATCTAGCTTTGAAAATCTGCATGCGCCAGTGAGACAGCTGATCATGTCATTGAGGTGAGGCCCAGGGTGTCTTTCCCTCTCGATTGCCATGTTTGGTACTCTCATGTCAACGCATATGTGAATCTTTGAGGTGTTCTTCTTTGGTACTGCTACTATTGGAGATACCCAGGGGGTCGGTCCTTCAGCTGGCTCTATGATATCCTGTGCCAGCAGGCTTTGTATTTCTACTTCCACCTGTGGTTGCAGATGTATGGGCACTCTTCGGTGATGCTGAGCCACAGGTTTGATCGCTTCATTGATATGCAGTGTTATTTGCTTTTCCTTTAGTTTGCCCAGTCCTTGTAGTATGGCCGGATGTTCCCTCAGAATGTTCTGTCTTTCTGACATGTTGTAGGTCATTGCTAGGAGACCCATCACCTGTGCGGTGATGTTGCTTAGCAGACAGGGTGCTGGAATGTCTCCTCGTAGTACATGTATTTCCTCTTTGATCGACCTTTCTTTGTAAGTTAGTGTCTCTGTGAACTTCCCCATGTTCACCACTGGTTTTCTTGAGCTCCAGGTGAATACATCAACAGTGGACGGTGATAGTGGCAGGTTCACCCTCATCTTCTCATATTCTGACATGCACACGATGTTGCATGTAGCTCCACTGTCTAATACGAAGCTTGTGCTGTGGTTTCCTACCTCAATGTTCACTGTCGCTGTTTTCTTTATCTGGTGTTTTTCTACGAGATGAATGTGTTCTGGCGTGCGGTCTTCCGTTGGGGCATCTGACATCAGATACAGTTGTTCCGCAGCCTCTGGCATGTTTGCTCCATCCGATTCAGCTGAGGGACTGCGACTCTGTGTTTCTATGTGCCTTGCGTATCTGCTTGTCACTGTCCGTGGTCTTGCTGGTCTCCCCCGCTCACTTTTGAATTGTCCACTCATGCAGGCGCTTGCGAAATTGTTTTCTCTGTTGCATTTCCTGCATTTGTGGCCCATTGCCGGGCATGCGCCGGCATGCGGAAACTCAAATCCGCATCGATAGCACGTTCTTTCTTACTTTTTTCTCGTTGGCGGTGTATTGGCTCTTTTCTTGACGTTTCCAGTTACATGGTTCGCTTGTTCCACTCTTCTTGCCTTTCCCAGTTCCATCTGTCTTGCATGTGTTGTTGCTCTGGCTTCCGCTCGGGCCATGGTCAGTATTTTCTCTAGCGAGGACGGTTCCTTCAGAATTCGTGCGCTGAACTCCACTGACTGACAGCCTTCAATGATGCGCAGTCGTATCGCTTGTTCGTTGTCAAACTTGTCGAATTCGCAATATGTTACTAGTTTCCGCAGTCTGGTAGAGAAATCGTCGAGGGACTCCTCTGCTAGTTGACACGTGGTATTGAACGTGTACCTCTCAAAATCTACATTTCTTTGCGGGTCAAATTTGTCTGTGAGACACTTTATCAGTCCCTTGTATGTTGCGGTTTGATCTCGGGGAAATGTTATTAACAGGTCCTCAACCTCATCACCTACGAAGTTTAGGAACAAGTCTATGTTCTGGTCATCTGTGTGTGGCACGCATGTATCGTTCGAATTGTCTTCTCCACCTTTCCCACTGAATGCCTGTCTGTGGTTCTGACAAACTGAACAGTAGTGGTCTGCGGAAGATTGCATTTGCGCTATTCTTGTCGCTTGCGTTTTCTGTCATTTTGTTGTGGTGCCTTTCTTTTCTTCTGTGTTCAGCTTCTTCCTTTGCTCTCTTTTCTTTCTTTATATCACCTTTATTTTTGTTGTAATTTCCTTTGTTTTCACCCTTTTTCCTTTTCTTATACTTTTTTATTTTTAGTCTTTTCCTGACCTTAAAATGGCCACCTGGCCCTCTTCAGCCTCCTATTGGCTCTCCCGCCTGACCTTAAGATGGCCGCCGGGATTTCTGTGGGGTGAGATTTGCTATTTCTTCAATGGCCTGACCTTAAAATGGCCGCCGGGCCTTCTTCAGCCTCCTATTGGCTCTCCTGCCTGACTTTAAGATGGCCACCGAGCTCTCGCGAGATTTCAGCTTGAAATCTACACGCGGGAGGCTCGGGCTGTCTTTCCTGTTGGCAGTCGGCTGTGATCACGGGCGGGTGCACACCTTCTTCTCTCCTCACCTTCTGTACTTGATGCGGCCGGGGTGGGATCCTGATGTCGCTGCAGTCCCCTGTACGCGGACCAGGGTAGGCTCTTGGCTCTGCTCTCCTTGCAATCGGGGTGGGATCCCGATGTCGCGTTTTCCTTTAGGCGGCCGATGGACCAGGGTAGGCTCCTGGTTTTGTTTTCTCGCGACCGGGGTGGACTCCCGACGTCACTTTTCTGCTTCTTGCAGTCGGCAGACCAGGGTGGGCTCCTGGCTCCATTTGGATGTTGTAGGGGCACGCGCTTCTGGTGGCAACTTCGTATCCCACCTCTTCGTCGCCAGTTGTCGTGTCGTCACCAAGGAAGCACGCGGAGACAGGTAAGTAGGTAATGATATTTTATTGCTCTTCTTCGTTGCTGTGCCCACACACACGTCTGTCCCTGTGCCCTCATTCCCTAGAATGCCCTCCCCACTCCCTGACCATAAGTGGTGTCCGGTTTCTGTCCCCTCCTTACATTCGGGTGCAGGGTCCTAGTGCCATCTGCCCCAGGTCACTTCACCGGTGGACCAGTTTTGTTGATGCACCTAATATTACCACAAACACTGCCTGTAGCAAGCTCAAATTCTTGCAGCCTCCTTGCCTCACAAAACACTTATACAGCATGTCTTTACAAATTCAAAACGGCCCCAATTTACAAATATGGGCCACTTTTTTAGATATCTGATTCGCAAATGGGGGCTACTTATATTTTGGTGCCTGGGCCTATTTTCTGTTCCAGTCGGACCATGCTTTGCTTCATTGACGTCTGAATTAAATGGAGCTTCATTTCGCAATACTTCATCTCCCTCTATGCTCTTGTTTGTTTAAAAAAAAATGTAGGGGTTTTATATAGCACCAACTCGCCCGAAGGTATCAGAGCGCTTTACATGAGCACTAGTTGCGTTACAGACGCACACATTCATTTTATTAGGCAAGGGGAGATTAAGTCATTTGACCAGAATCACAGGATGTTGAGCGTCCCTGCCGAGACTCACAGCAGTGGTGTGGGCTGTATACAAATTGCAAGTGGTATAGTGGTTCTTTGCACAAAGATTGCAAGTCCGAATGCATTTATTGAAAATTAAATATGCATGCTTTCATTTCGGAAAAATATATTACAACTCTAAGATTAAATCGGTAAACAGTACAGTGGATAAATACTGTCATTACCTGTAACAGGTGCAGCACCTCACTTGCCTTCTGTGCACCGCACAGTGCATTGAAGAAATATGGCGGCCTTTTTAGTGGTGCTCTGGTGGCTGTGCAATCGGCTGACTGATGATGTTGGCACCGCGCCAACAGGAAGAGAAAGACTGAGCCTACACCAATGCTGAACGTCCTGAGGCCGCACGTTAACCGAGTGTCCCCAGCCCCTTTCTGCACAGTGTCCTCATGAGTGGCACAGCCCACAGGTTCAGGGAGGATGCCGCTGCCTGTAAGATGTGGCTGCAGTGCCACCTAGTGGTCGCTCGTGGCACCACACCTCGACCCTGGCTCAGGGAGGTAACATGTGCATGAATGAAGAGCCTGCAGTGCCCCGCGACCCCACCTCAGGCAGCCAAGACAGTTGCTGCCAAAGTATGCTGAGACAGCCCAGAGGGAAGGTTACACTGTTCGCCGCCCACCAGACCCATGTACCTGCTGCCCATGAGAAACACTTTCACCCAGCAAGAGGGCGGAGAGGTGCAGGCAATATAAGAAGTAACAGCAGGGCAGAAGGTGAGCCCAGCGGCAGCAAAGAGCCCCAGGAAGCCCAAAGCTGCCCTTGCCAGAAAAGCTGCCAAGAGTCCAGTGAAAGCCAAGGCTGTGACGCCACAAGCAGCCAAGAAAAGTCCAGCCAAGGTTGAGAAACCAAAGGCAGCCAAGCCAAAAGCAGCAAAGCCAAAAAGCTGCAATGCCCTGCAGCTTCAGTCAGGCTGCCGAGACCCATGTTGACTCTGGCGCCACTTGGCAGTTGCCCACGACACTGCACCCCGGCTCCTGAGGGAGCAAGGATGTTTGAAACACCACAGTTGAAGTTGACTGTCAACCCATGCAGGGCCCCACTCCATCAGCCACCAGCAGATAAAGGAGAACCCCTGATCACTGGAAAGCCCTCTAAGTCAGCCTGCAAGCCCTAAAAAGGCATAATGAGCACTGTGCACTGTGCGTGCACCCTAGCAGCTATCTGCCACACTGCACTCGAGAAGATAGCGCCACACGCCCCTGGTGGTGAATGACCACCACTGCAAGAAAGAAGAGCAGACACACAAGGTGCCAGCAAAGGGCACCAGCTCGCCAGGGTGCACCCTGTCAAAGACAAGGCACAGAGACAATGTAAGACTGCACCAGAGAGCCCCACCTAAGAGTCTAACCGCAAGAGTAGGAGCTCTTGAAACAGAAAGTCCTCAAAGAGTCCAGCAATGAATGTCCACCATTGAGAATGTCACATGGAGTGATCAACCCTGCCAAGCACTCACAAACCTAGGTAGGACCAAGTGCTAAGACGGCACAGCCTTGAAGCGCAAGCACTGCTCCCCCGAGTGAAGGTGGAAGGAAGGTGATCCTACATCAAGGGAGTGGAGCACAAAGAAGATCCATGAGAAAGGTACAGGCGGAGGGTGGATGGTTGCCACATCCACCACAGGAGAAGATGTGCCGTCCTATGAACAGGTCAGGACCAGCGAGAGGCCCACAGTGGAAGAAGATAAACAGTCCTATGAACAAGACGAGACCAGCGAGGCGTCTATGTGAAGTTAACATGCAACACGTGCAGGACACCACATCACAGTGAGAGAACAGGAAAAGGGTAAGAGAAGAGTGCGTATGACTAGACCTTGTCAGAAGAAGAGGCGATTGTGGCATGGCGCCACATCAATGAAGGAGAATTGAAGAGGAGAGGAAGGTGTGTGGCAGACATGTCACATTGAATATCTCAACAACCACAGGTGCACAGGAGAAATTAAGAAATGTGACAATACCAAGGACTCCTGCCACTACCAGAGAGTACACCTACAGACACAAACTAGCCACTGAGGTGGAGCGACATCCCTGGTGACAGCTCTGCTGGAGAACTAAAAGTAAGTCTCCAGCAAGCGCGAACTGCATCTCTGCCCCATGCTTCCCAGTGTGACCATCCGTTTCCAGGCACCGGCTGCTCGAGGCAAGTGGCCTCCCTGCTAGCAATCCCACATGCCAAAGAAGAAGAAGAACCGCACCAGCGATGTAGCAAGTTATGTGGCTATGAAGTCCCTCCAGTCATCCTCACTCCAAGCAAGTCATCGCCACCTGTCGTACAGGTTGTCAACTGGTAACAACATCATCATTGCCACGTGCATCACCCTAAACACCTAAGGAGCATCTCACCACCAGAGTGGAGCCTTACCTCTGCGAACCAGCTGACGAGAGTACACCTGACCATTGCGTCATCTGCACTTGTGGTTGTACGAGCAACTTGGCCGTGGCCCTGCCGGCGGTCCTGCAGTGGCCCCTGCACACCCCACATGCTTATGTGGTCCCGTGGCAACCCAGTGAAAAGGACCTCAAGGAAGTCTCTGCACTAAGGAATCCCGGCACGAGAGATGAGTCCGAAGCTGCTCCACCAACAGGTACCAGGAGGCACCAGGGCTCAGAGGAAGACATCTCAACACCATCAATGTTATCCCATCCTTTGCAGGTTTGCCTTTCAAGGAGCCAGGGCACTTCAAAAGAAACCTCTGGAGCAGACTCCACCACCTCCTGATGCACCCCCCAGTTGAACTGTTAACGTCAACTCCAACACCATGAGAGCAGGCGGGACCGAACAACATCACATAGGTGGACTGTAACCTCACGGACATGCTGGCGAAGGATACGGACTCCATCTCCACTGTGTTCGTGCCCAGAGTCATCTGGTTAAATTACGGATGCATTCTCTCATGCCTAGGTGCTCCCAGCTGCACCTGTCCACTTGTCCTACAGACCGTAGGAAGAGAGTGAGAGACTCAGTGGTGTTTTGTTGTTTATTCATTTAACAGGTTGGACTCTGTTGATTTTTTAAATAAATTTTAGGAGGGATGTAGAGTCCTGCTGGACACGTCACTGTATTCAGCCAATCCCCGAGGCCTGGTCTCCACTAACCCCACACACATCCAGCACAGGCATCACAAGTGATGTTGTGCCTGCCAATAAAAGGGGCCAGCCACACGTCCCCAGAGCCAGTTGCATGTACTAATTATAGGTGTCTGTGTCGTCCTTGTCACTGCATGCGGGCCTAGGGCCCAGAAGCCTATGACCAAGAGAAGGATCATTCTGATAGCAGTGTTTTGACCAGACTAGAATATTTGGCACTCATGTATATGATTGCATTTTTAAAAGGGGTAACTGAACTTAAATGCAAACCTTAAATATGTTTAGACATATTTAAACATTGTAAATTTAATAGAAATAATGTGAAAAATTCTGGGGGGGCCCCCGATGATTTTATTTTACGGGGGGTTCGCATAAAAAAGTGTGTAGTACACTGCCGTACAGTGAGGAGGATGGCACCAGAGGGTGCAGGGTGGAGGATGTTGTGAGGCACAGAAATGACAGTTGCATATATATAGTGCTTAAAGTCCTAAAATCGGTACCGCAGCACTCATATGATACAGCTATCAGTACCACTGTGAATTCAAAAATGTAATAACGGTAGAGTCTGATCACTTTTTATATGCAGGAGAGCCACGGTAGTATGTCAAATAATTGTGATATTAATCTGACTTTAAATCACATCGGTGACAAGCGCTGGCATCATGACCTGTGTCGATCAGTTTGTACTTACCTTGATGTCACAGTTATTGTATCGTCTGGTTTAATTATCTGCATAGCTGGCGCCCACCAGTATTATAACTAATTAGTCAATTACGAAGTGTCACCAGAATGGAGGTGCTTCTTCCAAGGATTATAATCGTCCTACCTTGCAATTTCAGAGCGATGAACTATATATATCGTCCAGATCGAAGCAATTCTACAAAACAACCAGCAGGTGGCCTCAGTCTCCGCTGTACCTCAATAGAGGGAAAGGGCCTTTCCAATCAGAAACGCAGTCTGGACATTTGAACTGAGAATACAGCTGCCTATTTTTAAATTGATTTTAAGTTACGGTCAGTCCCACCACACTGCTCTGTCAATGTTAAATAAAGGAGGGGGGATCCCACATTAATAGGCAGAAACAAGCAATTGTTGGCAGCGTTGCTGAGACTTCGCCAGCGCTGGCCTTTGCTCTGAGAGCGCGCTGAGCGAAACCAAATTTGGCACCCCTCCCATTCGCTTTGTTTAAATGTGTGTTAAAAAAAATGGGACGGATGGGGGAATGCGAGGGAGTGAAAGAAAGAAGAGCCATGAAAAGGAAAGCAGCCAAAATACAGACAGCTCCAACAGTCTCAAGAAACAGTGATGTATATTTATGAGAGCTTTGCATCATGCTTGCACCACGCAACATGGTACATGCGTGATGCAAACCTCGAAGTCAGATTTAAAAGCCACGCAAAGCCACTTTGCGTGGCTTTGAATGCCTTTAAAAATCTGTAGTAAGGTAAAGAAGCGCAAATCGCTGCCTTGCCTTACTCTACGCAAGGGAGGCGTTCCATGGGAGTTGGGGTGGGCGTTCCCCAGCCGCAGACCGTGCAGGTAATAGCGGTAGGGCCGCATAGGGGGGATTTAAAGGGATGATGCCGAGGGAAAATTGATTATTTAATTTTCCCTCTGCATCGACACTCGAAATCCCCCCCCCCACCCGTCCCCACCGCCCGGCCCCACCGCCCCAACACTGTTACCTGCACGGACTGCGGCTGGTGTTCCCACGCAAATCCCATGGTTTTTGACGCATTCCCAGATTTACAAGACCTTGTAAACCTGGGTTTACGTCAAAAAGATATGCCTCCCCAGGAGAAGTATAACGAGGAGAAATATCTTTATTTTGACTCATTTTTTCCTCACACAGAGGAAAAAGCCTCTAAGGATTGTTTTTATGCAGAAAGGTGTCCTTTCCAGCACAAAAACAATCCTGCCTACAACACAGGCACCCTTGCACCATACCTGCGATAGCGTTAAGCTGCCAAAATGGAGCCAGCTTAGGGGGAAAGGAACGGAATGTGCCTATTGGATAATTACTGCACATTCCCGCCCTTTCCCTCTGACGCAGGGCTGCGCAGCAAGGGGACACATATTTCATAAATATGGCCCCGTGTTTTTAGGCAATGCAAATTGTTCTTCTCCACTTTAAAGGACTGCACCCTGGCGTGGGCCCAGATCGCACATGTAATAGGCCGGTTCTGGGTTTCGCAACACACTTTTTTCTTCATTTTTGAATGCCCCTCCCCCCCTTCCAATCAATGCCATTATCGTAGCACAAAATTGTCTCCTTGTTTGACTACACCGAGATTCCATGCTGTTTCTGCTTTCCATATTCTTGGCCCCAATTCGCAAAGATCTTTCTTTGAGTAACACCTGCCTTAGGTCTGACTACACTTACCTTCCTCGGACTGATTTCCAAACCCTTTTCTACAGCTATTTGTGCCCTACTCCAGGATGAGGTGTGACTTACTCTTATGTTTCCAGGAGAAAGACATAGCTCATTTATTGCTCCTGCCAGATGTAACCCGTGGCCAGTATTGCACTAAGTGAAACTGTCATGCTGACATCCTGAAACACCTCAAAGCAGACATGAATGTCTGCTTTACACCCTGGAGCTACCCGTTTCCTGTTTGACCCCCTTCAGTGATTGCAGGCTGACCAAACCCCACCCTCCACTTTTCAATTATGCAGATCACAATGCATTGTTCAGTTTTAGTTTGGTCATTATGTTAGAAAGGATTCTTAAATTATTCATAGAGTTCATTAAATATCTGTATAACACTTTGTAGAAGCCTACTGAAAAAAACCTCTAAGATGCCTGCATATAATTTGAGAATTATAAATTGCTTTTAACATAGCGCTTGTTACCACAGTTTTGCTGTTGTTAAGTGCTGCAATAATAGCCCAATTTAACAAAGCACTATTAATCAGGTTCAAAGGATGAAAGTCTAAGATGACACTCCTGGTATCTGGACTCACATCTTGCTACCTGACAATAGCAACAACCCCTCAGCTCACAGAGCTCCACTGCCAGCGCTCTGATGCAAGTAATGGAAAGAATGACCATCCTTAGGGGTTTGGGTAATTAGACATTATCTTAAAGGCGATGCATGCAAATTTGCAAGGGATCCCGAAATATAAAAGCAGCAAGAAAATGCGAGGGAGCAGGCAGAAAAGCCTAAAAACATGAATGATTCTACTGATGAGGAAAGAAGGCATACAATAAATTAAATCGGGTCAAATAGTTAAGTTGACATTTGAGGGCTCCACTTACCGTGCCTATACATGTCACTGGAGAGTGACAGAGGCCTAAGAACAACCGGGCTGGTGTCAGTTTATCTCAATTAAATGGAGTGAAGGAATTACAAGTAAAAATGATGATAAATGCACTGCAACCACGTGTTTAATATTCCAGGAATCAAATTAGAAACACATAGCAAAGTCAAAACACATATAAATGTATATCTTACTCATAAAATGTTGTCCACCCTGTTTCATCACTTTTCGTAGTTAAAAGGCCACTAGTCCCATCATAAGCCATCAAAGCCAGATCCAAATTCTGGGTGGAGACCGCTTTCAGACCACCATTGCTGCCCACTGTCAGAGTCACAATCTGGTTATCGGGCATGAGTAAGTGACGTGGGGTGCCGTTGGCGTCCCTGCGTATTTTTAAGGAGTTGCCACTGTTGTCCACCATCTCGATGATATCATTGTCGGCGCTGTAGGTGAAATTATACAAGTATTCCCCGGTTACAAGGCTTAGGGTATACTGGTGAACTCCATTCAGATTGAAGACATACAACTCTTGCTCCCCAGGAGATGCGACCTCATATTGGTTAAAAGCATTGAGGAGGGGCCTGTTTTCCATGATGGCGCGGATACGAATATTGCCCAGGTCGGCAATGTAGACTGTGCCATCTGGAGCTACAGCTAGAGATGATGGAGCATTCAAGAAGGCATCGGTCGCATATCCATCATCCCCGGCATAGCAGTTACAGTTGACATCATCCTTGCAGTTGCAGTCTGAGGCAGCCCCGGCGAGAAGAGAGATCTCCCCATTGGTTGTGACTTGGCGCAGCCTGTTGATTTTCTTCTCATTTGTTTCCGCAATGTAAAGGATGCCCGTGTGTGAGATGGCGATTGCGCTCGCGGACTCAAGAGCAGAGTGAATGGCTAGCTTACTAAGGGAATAGTCTATGCCCGGGACCTGGCAGTGCATGGGGCGCCCAGCGATGATGCTCACTTGATGGTTTTCTGTTATGCGTAGTATGACATTGTTCTCTAAAACGTAAAGTGAGTTGTCCATGGGGTTTACCGCCAGATCGGTCGGCCATTCCATTCGAACCTGCAAAACATATGACATACTGTTACATATATCTGTCTTGTGCATACGTCATTAATTTTACCTAAAAAGCAACCCCAACCTTAGATTAACTTGTAACATAGCTGTAAATTATAGTTTAGTATCACAGTACTCTCTCGTACCAACACAAACCGATTTTAATTGCGCAAAGGTATATTAAGTCAGCGTTGGATGGTGAATCTTTTGGTTGTAACCGATGGAAACATTATTGTACATTTATAAAAATGAGAGCAGGAGACCCATCATTAGTAACACACCTCTTTATACGGGAGGGATGCAAAATATTAAATGCTACAGCAACATCTTAGAATTTTAAGAAATGTCTGAAATTTCTAGTATGGTAAACAAATTTATCTAGGTTGAGTACATTAAGTAGAAATTATAAGAAAGTGTAAACATCTCTCCTGATACAATTTGAGACTAAATTGCATTTAATCTGACAGGCAGTCATCCCACAGTAGAGGTGGGTGAGCGACAGAAAGCTCGAGTTAGATGCCTTGCTCTGGCTCAGCTTGTGGTCCTCTCTGACCCTGTAGCTGAAAACATGCTAAGCTTCCACATGGCTTGTGCCTGCCACCTCGTGAGCCAAGAATTAAAGACAAAGTAGTGAAACAGAAGCTGAAAGCACAGTGCGAACCCAGAAAACCTAGGTTCAATTCCGGCTTCTCGACTTGACCAAACTGTGTGACTCTAGGGCCTAGGCAAATATTTTATTATACTGAGACTTTTTCTTTTTGATCCCATATGAGAGCGCCTTCAGATAGATACACAAGTAACCTTTTGTGTATGATTTAATAGACTATAATCAGAGCTACTGAAATTATGTAGCGGGGAGGACCAAATTATGTAGTAGGTATTACTAAATTATGCAGCAAGAAAAGGCAAATTATGTGGCATAATGCTACACATATCGTAATATGATTACTTCGTTATGTTATCATTTTTACACATGCTAACATTGTCTGGGCAAAGGTTACACATTATTCGTACCAATTTTACACCTCACTTCAGAACTAAGCATCAGAAAGGTGACCAGTCAACCTTTTTGAAGGGCCTTCCACTGTGGGGCAACATGTGTCACCGCTTTTCTAGTAACATTTGATCCGTTTGAGCTAGAAATAATTAATTTTGTTAAAATCTGAAGATTATGCAGCAGGTAGTTGATTAGGTGGTAGATGTGGCATGTCCATACTTATGCATAAAATGCAGACTATAATGTTGCTCCATATATAATGCAAAGCTAGGCCACTTATAGGGTACAAATGCCAACTGAGAAGCCTCTTACTTCACTATAGTTATTGTTGTCAGGGTGGAGGTGGCATCAATGTTTTTAGATTCATATTTTAAAACTATCACGTTTAATAACTACCTCTCAATGCATTGGTATAATGCAATGCACTAAGATGAAACACTTCCGAATGTTAAAGAAATACACTTTTGTAAACATTTTGAAGGGACCTCATCACATCTTTGCACAAAGGTTGTTGCATGATTTGCATGCCAAATATTTTTATGGCTCAGCTTGTGCACAGGCTCTTAGACCCAAGCCAAACCAGTGGCTCAGCTCCATCATGGGTCTCCGTGTTCATTTGTTGGCTCGCCCACCTTTACCCCACAGTGCAAGCAGATTTTCTGTGCCCCAGAAGTTGATTTAGCAGAGTTTAGCATGGTTAGTGTGAAGCAAAGACTGGCCATCTGCCCTCCACATGAATTATAAGTGAATGCATTATACTACACTGCTCATATTTACTACAGTTCAATTATACATTAGGCAGCACAGCAGCATACCAGGCTCTTCCCTCTCTTGACAGGTAAGTATTATGGCATCCCTCAGAATAGATTAGACCCAAGATTCTAATCCTAAAAATACCTATATTGGACCAACATTCTTAGAACTCACATCATTGCTGTTCGGCTCTCATCCTATAGGCAAAGTCTTTCTTTGTTGTTGTAAGTGTGAGATGCAGTAATGAGGATTCAAGTGTATTCAGCCCTACGTAATTCCCACTAATTTATTCATCAATGCAAAGCCAGACTGTGATTAAATACAGCAGGGGAAGCGGAGGAGAACCATAATACCTGGGTAATATCCATGCTTGAGTCGCAGCTTAGCGGCCGACCTGCCGCTAAGTCGTTCGATCCCAGCAACGTGGAGATGATTCCATTTTGATCAACCTTCCGTATCATGGTGGCATCCACAAAATAAATAAGTCCGTTTTTGTCTACTGCAATACCTGTGTGAGGCAAATAAGAATTAAGATCAATTTATTTTTATGCAGCTGTCGCAAAATAAGTGTGCAGTGAGTGATGGGTCAATGAATGTTGCATTTCTTATTGCATTTTTTACATGATAGGCGGCCACAAGTGCATTTTGCCATTTCACCTGGCAATTCATAGTTATCTCAAATGAATTATAATAAGAACGACAAAACAAACAATTTTGTGCATTGCTTGTTTTCATATCACATTTCATACCAATAGTTTCTATTGGTGAATACATAATAGGTGCTACTATCCGAATTAGTGGTGCTCAATTTACCAACCTCAGAAAAATGAAAGAATGAATTGAGCTGTAGGGATTCAAACTCATGACTTGAAGATCACAGCCAATGACAGTGCTTAACTCACTGAGCTATCTTTCCAGCACTCTTCTGCATGGGCATCATCCCAAAGGATCATGAGAAGCCATCTCCCTGTGTGGCAGCCCACGATATGGGTCCTGGTCGCTCTCACAATCTTGCCTACAGCCTTATGTTGCTGGGTCTCTCTCTTTGGCTAGGTGATGCAGTGGGTTATTTGTGCAGTGGATGTGAAGCCCATAGACTGTTTTAATGTGCTCATGGGCTCAGACTGGGGTGGGGATATCACACAACCGATCCTCCATTCCAGAGTTCAGTCTCTCCTTTGTGCACAAGCATGCAGTTCAGTGGTAACAGTACATGCGTGCCGGGTGTATTCGTCTATGGTTCAGAGCGTATCGACAAGCAGCCCAGTGTTTTTTCCTGACTGAGAAGCTGAGCTGGCGCATCATGATTGTTAGTGGACTCAGATTCAAGTCATTAAAGTTCAGGATTCCCTTCATGATTAGCAAGATGTGTTCATGCCACAGCACCTCGATGGACCAGCAGCTCTCCCCCTTCCCCAGCGCCTTGAGACCCTTACGGGTGAGTAGTCTCGCTTTACAAGCCATTGATTGAAATGATGGCACAAACAAAAAGTCCTGAGGTATTCATTGTCTACCACAAAGCAGCTATCGGGGTGACCCATTTTGTCTTTCAAGCCTTTCTCAAGCCACCGTGGAGGCACAGCTTTTGTGTAAAGTGACATTTCTCACAGCAGAAAGAACTGGGGCTGAATGTCTCTAAGCTGGAGCACTCACTACTTAGGCACAATAAAGTGTGAGATCTCCCTGAAGCAGCAATCAAGGACAGACGAAGAACAGGCCAAGCCTAGAAGCGTGTCCCTAAAACTGCTAATCCACCCCTCATGCCTGATCTCCACCAAATGGCAGTGTTCAGGACTAATCTGCTTCTTCTTGCTAAATGAAAGGCTCCATGGAATTTCTAAAGGTAACCGGTCTCTCCGCCTCACCTCACCTCAGTGACTGTGTCTCCTCCCTCCTTCTACAGGAATGCATCCCCTGAAACTTAAACTTAAAACTTCAGATTGTCACCTTACCTTTTTTCTTTGTATGACTCTCTCATCGCTTTCCATCCTCTGCATGCTTCCTCTATGAGTACAGCCTACTCTAAGTCATGTGCATGTTTGACTTAATGTCTAATGTTGTATCTCAGCAAATTACCAACATTTCATCTTCAAGATCACAACCTGTCCTTCTTTGAAAGCCTTGCCTTGCCCTGCAATCTAGCGATTCCTCATCTTTTCAAGGCAATCTACTAATCCCAACAACCCATCTGCATGACCTCACATACCCCCAATAATAAATACATCTAACTCTGCTTATTTAATGCACCACAAAGACACTGGAGTAAATGCATGGACTGGTCTCCTTGGGAGCACAAGACTAATCCCAATAAACAATAATCACCACTGAATTAACCACTAACCTTGAGAGCAAAGTGCTGCCTGGCATAAAGCGTTTCAACACCTCATCAAGGTGCTATGCAAATGCAATTACAATTATGTTGTTTAATTATTCATTTTATTACAGTACATGACCGACCACATTTTATCACACAACATCTTTAGTATTATGAGTTAAACTGAGAATGCCAGTGATCTGCACTTATTGTTTTCACAAATTAAGCACTGGTACAAGGCCTGCTTCTACTGGATTTTAGTGTTAGTTGCGGGTGGACAACGGTGATTTCCAAGTACACTTCCCTACACATCCCAGACTTCGGAGCCTGAGCTTTAAGCACCTGAATACTTTGACCATCTTAGATTTGTTCTCACACATTGCATTTTGGGTTTGTTTAGAGTAAAGCAAACAGGAATTACTTAAAAAGTAGCCGAGCTAGGGCATGTTAGCATTTACTCCATTTGTCAGAAGGGCTAGGAGTGTCTTAGGGGCTTCCCCACCTGCAGGCTCATGAAAATTACAAATCTGGACCCTCACCCAGCCTTCCTCAGAACACTTTGTGGCCTTCTGTAAGAAGAGAAAAAAGACTGTGCGTGCTACTGAAGGCCTACGAGATACTTGAAGGGCTGGACCTACTCCCAGCTTTACCAAGAACATAGACGTTGACTCCAAGGGTCAGTTGGATGACCTCCTGTGTTCTATAGGGACCCAACAAGCTGCAAGAGGCCTTTTTCCCTAAAGTAGCTAGCTGACCAGTAACAACCGGTCCTGCAGTAGACCCTGTTTATGGCCTCTGGTCGACCATCTGCATGTCTCTAAGGGCCTCTCCTGAAGTCCTGGGAGCCTTAGAAGTGTACACCTGTGGTTGTTTGGGCACCAAATAAAGTGCAGAAATAAAAGATACAGTATTGAGAATGTCTGAGTCAGTAGTATTGCAATGTAGGATTTCTGACAAAAATCATAGGCTATGCTTTGTTCAAATGTGAGTGCATCAGCTATGTTGGTTAGTGTCATATGTCCCACTCCCACACCGATAGACCACGCATCCTCTTGGACAGCAAACTCACCAAGAAACGACAAATTAACACAGTCTCTTCCGCCTACTTCCACACTCTTCGCATGCTCCAAAGAATCTTTAAATGACTCCCCATCAGCACGAGAAAAACCGTCTCTCAAGCGCTTATCAAGGACTATGGCAACGCACTGTACGTAAGAACCACCACCAGATGATACAGAACTCAGCAGCCAGGCTCGTCCTCAATCTGCTCAAACAGACACACATCACCCCACACCTTGGGAACCTGCACTGGCTCCCCGTCCATAAAAGATGCCAATTCAAGATACTTATGCACACCAACAAAGCCCTACATAACCAAGGACTAGCATATATGAACCAATGTCTGAACTTCCACCAACCATCCCTCGCCCTCGCCCAGCTGACGCGCATACACAGAAGCCACAGTGGAGTCCGTTCCTTCTCCCTCCTTGCCACCAAGTCCTGGAAGGGCCTCCACCTCCAAACATAACACTCGCTGGCGGACTTTAGCAACAGACTCGAGACCCAGCATTTCAACTGAGCCTAGCATTCTAGCACCTGGACATCCTCATGGGTGATTAGCAACGCTCTACAAATGCTGATTGATTGACTGATATGTGTGCAGCTAAGATGCATTGCATGTAACAGTAAGGAACTGTCTTTTATCAAGTGAAGGGGCTATGTAGAAAGGGAGTGTCAAATTATATGGAGCTTTTTTGGCTGGATGCAAACATATGAGACATATTTGAAAAACAGTCTTGGTGGAAAGTATCATTGTAAAAAACTTTATAGAACACATAGGCCCTCATTAAGAATTGAGGTATTTCACCAAAGCGATAACTACTGGTGACATTTTGCATCTTGAAATTCCAAGTCTCTCTGTCTCTCTGGGCTCGAGAATAAAAGGTTTGCAAATTTGGGACCTGTTAATTCTGGCCCTGGATAACCCAGGCCTGTCTGTACTGCTGCAGAAGCTGTGGGAAGCATCACAGACTGGCCCTAACCAACCCATGCAGCACTGTAGAGTTGGTTGGGGCCAGGCTGCAGAAAGTGCTCCACCTCGCGGGCACAGCCTGCTGCACACCCTTGTCCCCACACCCCCTGCGCTGATCCTTCCACTGACACTTTCCATCTTCCATGTTAGCAGATTTCCCCAGAACAGGGGAAAACAAATTCTAAAAAGTCCTAGCATTACTCTCATCCAAGCAGGTATTCCCCTTTCTGGGGGTAAACTTGTAAACCCAAGAATTTGGAGCAGGAATACCATCCGGAATTGTAGATTCTGGACACCAAAGGTCGCAACACGCATAATGAGGGCCCTAGTTGCTTTGAAACAACCAGGCTGATAGCACAAAAAGGGGAATACATATAAGGGATTGTTCAATCATTTGGCATGATGAAGCATGATAGTCGATAAGTAAGGTTAGGACAGGGGTACAAAGCTGCTGTGAGAAATAGCTACCACATAATGTGATTATTAGGCGGTGTGTTGTAAGTGAAGGGAAGTGAAACCAGAATGAATTTATAGCATTCGTAGTTGTAGGAAGGTAGACATTGCACCTTAATTGACTGACTAAATCATAACAGAGCTAAGATGTTCTAGTCGGGGCATACAAGTCGGTTAGTTAGGACAAGGCGAAAGCCAGTGAAGTTAGAACAGTCGTTGTACGGTGTTATGTAGGATCTCATATATGGATATAATTGCATATGAGGAATATTGAGCAGCCATCAGTAGATACAGAGATATCACTAATCTGAGTATCTACGAAAGTGGCAGCCTCCTTTACCAGTCTGACCTCGGTCCATCTAATGACCTTTAGAAAGGTGTTAAAACCACATTTCTTTAACGGTGGCTATGTAAGATCGACACCAGCACATCGATTCTTTGGTAGTGTGCACACTAAAAGTGCCATCAATTAATCTATCAGTGAATCAATCACAAAGATGTTGTCCTCCTTCAAGCAGACCTAACTATAAACAGACACCTGCGATGCCAAGGTTCTTAGCCTAAATCTTATAGACTTGCAGCTTGGAAATTAACTTATTTAGAGTGCAACCAACTACATACATTGAGGAGATGTGTGTGTAGGAAAGTTGAATCAATGTGGGAGGGTGGGATAACACAAGACGCATGTGAGAAAGCCTCGGTCCCCTCAATCACAAAATCTCCCTCTCAAGTAAGTGTTGCTAAAAGTTTAACTATGAATTGTTATCAGTTGCCTAGTATCTAGGGCTAAAACCACAGTCCTAAACAAATGAGAGAGACTACTAATTTCCAGGGAAGAAATGTACCTGGAAATTGCTTGACCTTTCTACAAGAATCCCCTCCTAAGTGTTGCTTAATGACTGAGAGTGGGAGGTTTAGGTGGAATGTTGCCAGTTTGGTTGACCTCGGTGCTGTACAAACATACCTGTTAAGGGCATCTTCCCACATCCTTCTATAAGATCACTAAAATATGGATATCCTCACAGTTCTAGCTCCCTGCTGATTGTCTTTAATGTTTACTTACCTCCACTTGTTTGCATACTGGATGCCTACATCATAAGCATTCAAGCGTAAACTAGCAATAAATATATCGACCTCAAGGTTCAAGCGGGGCCTGAGGAATGTCTCAAGTTGCTTGATGCCTTTTATAAACCCAGGAAAAGAAACACTGGGCTAAGCATATCTTCAATGAGAACAAAAGCAGATCCAGCAACTTTCCCAGGTGGTCCCTAAAGCCGTACAATTCAGCTCCCCTAAATTCAGTGCCTCTCCCCTCTCAGAACAACAATGGTGCAGAAAACTGGCTGGACCATCATCAACGTCAGCCCTAAAAGCACCTGCCATCACTTATGGTTTTTGCAAGACCTCTCACAAATGAGCCTCCTTACAAGATTACCCGGGCATTAAATGTAGTAATGTCCTTTCTGAACGACTGCAACACAACCAACACAGTGCAAGTTTCTTTTGGAGTGGCATGGCTCACCCACTCCTTGTACAAAGATGGCCAGGCATATTCACCACTACCTTGAGGACCCTGTATGGTAAAGAACATCACTCAAATCACTCCGCATTGTGTCCAAAGCAAAGCTCAACCTCAGTCTTAGCTCTATCAGCAAGTATTCAAGTCTAGTCAGGCAGCTATATGTTTAAAGTTGCCTGTCCATCGACAGTTCATTATCCTCCTATAAATGTACAAGCAGATTCGAGGAAACTCATTCTCCTTTTAAGCTCTCTTTCTGTCCACCACAAGCTTGAAGATACTGTCATATGACTTTTACGTGGTCTAGAACACGCCTGTTGCCATTGTACATTGGTCTCATCCTCACCTAGGTACAAGATCTTTGAGGGGACCCACAGTGGCCTTTGAAGAGTGATCTGTTTACTTCACCACCTCTAACCCTTCGCTTGTCCATGTTGTAAAGCGCCCTGAACCATCTATGAAGCAACATGTATGTGACAGACAAGCACATAATAAGCAAACAAAACATAGGTATGCCAGATATGGGGGGGTCTGGAAATGGGCTACACATAATTGAGAAGGCAGGATATTCTGCTTACCCTCAGAGTGTGACGAGGACCTATGCATGTACTTCCCATGGGAAGGAATCACTATCGGCTGGGCGCGAACATGTCCCGGCACACTGAGTGATGTGAGCACCATATGTTGTCTCTTCAGTGCTTCTTGGTCTATGTTATGCACACAACAAGTATAATTTGTGCTTCACTGTACACTCATCTGTGTTGACAACCTGTGTTTGTTAATTGCTTTTGCATATTTATGAATCTACAAGAGTAGGAGCCCAGATTCATTGTTGTCAGTGTTTATCCTCTAAATTATCAATCACTCCCTCACACATTTACGTGCTCGGCTCTATTAAAATGTGTTTTTAGTTGCTTTTGCAACGTTGAAAAAAGAGTAAGACTTTTGTGGGTGTGGCCTGGGTTTATGTATAACACAATGACCCTTAAGATGAACTTTCCCTCAAGGATCTGTTAAGAGGAAAAAGATAAACTATACTCTCATTCATTAAAAGGACTGGCATCCGAACAGGTGTTCACCCAGTATTTCAGGTGTATTTTTTTTTAATGGTTTGGAGTACCAAGTTGTGCACTAGAAAAGACACTGTGAGTGTGGCCCTGATTGTGAGTGCCCTGGAGACATCAGGGATGAAAATGTATGAGGTGCAATAAGAAGAACCTATTACAAGTTGTCTCTTATTAATGGGGAATGATACAAAACTCAGTAAATAAATAAACATGCAGATGTTTGAGCTTTCTGGCCCAAAATCTGCATGCCCCAGTATTTACTTGCCCTTTTTCACCTAATACATTTGTCAGATGTGACCTGCGGAAATTTAAAGGGGAAATTCCGGAGATGTTGCCCTTATCGCACCCTATATTGTCAGATGGGGTAAACTCTACACCTCTTGTAATCAAGTTCCTTGCATATAAAGGAATTCGCTCAGGAATTGGAAAATAATGAAGGGATGGTGATCGAAGCCTAAGGGATGAATGACAGAAGATTTATGCATTGCGATCTGGGCTACCAGTCAGCTTGTGCATTTCTTGCATGAGGTTTTGTGTACTTCTGCTTATGCAAAAACGTGAGAGAGAGCATTTACCGTATAACCTAGTGGAACACGACTGTCTATTTCATATTCAATGGTATCACTGTCTTTGCATTAAAAGCTGCAGTCTCACCTCTGGGATTTGTCAGGATTGCATCTACTGCCCTTCCGCCATTGCCACACCTGGCTTCATCATACGGCATACATTGCTCGCCATTTCCTGCAATCACTTCAGAGTTGCTGGCGAGATCTTTGGCGCCCATCTGAGACTTGATGCGGTAAATACGCCTGCTGTTGGTATCGGAAAGAAACAGTGATCCGGACACTGGATCCACGGCCAGATAGTACTTGTGGGCTATGTTGTTGCTTTAGGGAGAAAAAAACATAGATTAAATGTAGGTGTCTTGATTTAAGGATGCATATGTTCAAATGATTCAAAAGATTTTCCTGTGAGAAGGTGCGACTTAAACTTAATCGTGAATTTTCACGAGTACGGAGCACTTACTCGTGGAAAAAAGTTTTGTGACTCCGCCTTAAATACATTACTAGCTTAAATGGCACATGTATCTATTTTTGAGGAAAGTATATTCAAACTGCACGTTTCGACAAATGTAGCTTTATGTGTAAGGTGATAACTGCAAGCATACAAGTCGATTATTTGCCACAGGATATGTGCTGGAAGTGCGGCATGTTTCACTGCACGTGACGCGGTAAAACCCCCAAAATAGGGCTCCTTGCTAAATATCAATCAATGTAAAGAATGTGTCTTTTGAAATTTCTATCCTCTTTGTTTAAAATAACAAATAACAATATTTCTAGAACCGCCAATGAAGTGATCACTGATCGAACCTATTTGCCCAATATGTGCTGTGATAATTGCGAGGCATTGACTTCCCCTCTTTACTAGCCACGTGGCTAATTGTGGTGTGTGGGCAATGGACTGTCTGCATTTTGATTAAGACCGGTTCATTTAACGTTCTAGAAAAAAAAATCAATGCCGTTCTCAGAGATAATTCGAGAGATTTCGATACAGTTATTTAGCTATTTCTGATTGGTTTGGAAGCGATTTTAGGACAGTCTTTTGGGAAGGCTTCATGGTACCACTGAGGGCTTTCAATTGTTTTAATAGCTGCTTCATGGCACTTGCTAAAGAAATTTTATGATGCTTTCCTAGAACATTTAATTGTATTTTACGGGATAATATCATGGGCATATCACGGATAAGGTGGGGTTTTTTATGAGGAAATTTGGGTATTATTGGGACGCCATTTCGTAAGGTGTAATTAGTTAACCTGTGTGCTATTATGCCAAACAATGCTAAATTATTTGGCATGCTGAGCAAAGAATAATTTTAGGTTAATTTATTTAATATCAAAGCTGTATTTGTCAAGTTTCTCACATAGCAAATGACCCTTTACTCCTAAATTGTAAATCATTGGGAGCGCATTTGCGCCAGATTACCTGCGTTTTTCCTACTTACCAAATTGGGAAGAGTGGCTGGCTTGTCTTTACCTGTAGCTCATTTTAAAGTAATAAACCCTCCAGTTTTAGACACCTGTTTCAACTTCCTGGTCAGAGAGGTAGCACAGTTTATGTTTTTTTGCTGAACTTGTGACAATGACAGCTAAATGCCAACACAGTACCCAGTGACTACTCTAAATCACATATTTTGACATAATTGCACGTGAAAGCATATATTTTGAAATTAACAGTAGTGTGAAAATAAAAAGCAAGAAAGGGAAATAGGTGTGAAAAATATAGCGGGAAGGAAAAATAAAAAACAAAAAAAACATGAAAATAGAAGACGATAATAGTAGCAAATAGAAAGGACATGGAATACAGGGAAAGAATAGAACAAGGAGCCGAGCTGAGTGGAGGCGTAGCAGAGGATTACAGGGGCCCCTCACGCTTGAAGAAAACATGAGAATTAATAAAGAAATGAGGGAAATAGCCAACTAACAGAAGAAAAGCAAAGGGACAGAAGGACAAGAGGAGAAAAAAGGGGGTTTAGGGTGACCAGTCAAAGGAAAATATACAATTCTAATGAATTAAACGAAAGACTTTAAGCTAATGTCCATTTCAATACAAATAGCTATTTGACCTCTTTGTATTTAAACTAGTTATTTGTGCATCTCAAAGAAAACTGTCAATGCAGACTTATGTGAATATTGAGAGGTCGTTCCATGTAGCTAGTCACAAGATATTTATTGTTAAGAGTGCTCCTAAGGCAGGCTTCCTCAATGAGCAGCTCGTGAGCTACTGGTCGCTCTTCAGCTACTTGTGAATAGCTCTTTTTTGCCCAGCCCTTCCTACTAAATTAGAAGCTTTGGCTTGGTTGAATTGTTATATGTACACCAACATTAAAAAGTGAGCATTGGAGATGAAAATGTGTGTAGTTTCAGAACTCATAAGCTGATGTTTGGAGAAAAATGGCTGATGGTCCAAAATATATTTAACATAGGTAGTTGAGTACTAATTCATGTGGTATTTGGGTACACTTAGCACTAATATTGCTACCTGGGTGCAGGGGCATTGCAGCTATGGCTGTTATGTGTTATCCATGTAGAGCACGGGTACTCATAGTACGGCCCGCGGGCCGCCGGCGGCCCGGCAAGCCTTCCTTGGCGGCCCGCGGACCTTGCAGATACCTACCTGTGTTTTTTCTTCTTTTTTTTTTTCAAGTGCCAGCAAACACCGCGGGTTGCAGCAGCGCTTTATGGGTGCCGGGCGATTCTTTAAAAAACCATTCACTTGTTAATGAGGCTTTGTTGTATTTCACCTCTTTTTAGCGCCCCTGCATCTCCATGCAGGGGCGCTAAGAAGAGGTGAAATACAACAAAGCCCCATTAACAAGTGAATGGTCTTTTAAAGACCTGAGGCTGTGAAGTACTCGGGTGCGGCTGTGTGTGCGCCCGGGAAGCTGTCTCAGCCCGGGCTGACACACACGCGGGGTGACGTGACAGAGCGAGGGAGACAGACAGACAGAGGAAGGGAGACAGAGAGAGGGAGACAGACAGAGGGAGGGAGACAGAGAGAGGAGACAGAGGGAGACAGAGAGAGAGGGAGACAGAGGGAGACAGAGGGAGGGAGACAGACAGAGGGAGACAGAGGGAAGGAGATAGAGAGAGGGAGACAGAGAGAGGGAGACAGAGAGAGGGAGACAGAGAGGGGGAGACAGAGGGAGGGAGACAGAGCGGGAGACAGAGGGAGAGAGAGAGAGAGGGAGACAGAGGGAGAGAGACAGAGAGGGAGACAGAGAGGGAAACAGAGGGAGACAGAGGGAGACAGACAGAGGGAGGGAGACAGAGGGAGGGAGACAGAGGGAGACAGACAGAGAGAGAGGGAGACAGAGGGAGACAGAGACAGAGGGAGACAGAGGGAGGGAGTCAGGGGGAGGGAGAGGGAGACAGACAGAGGGAGACAGACAGAGGGAGACAGATGGAGGGAGATAGAGGGAGGGAGACAGAGGGAGACAGACAGAGGGAGATAGACAGAGGGAGATAGAGGGAGGGAGACAGACAGAGAGAGAGGGAGGGAGGGAGACAGACAGAGAGAGAGGGAGGGAGACAGAGGGAGGGAGACAGAGGGAGGGAGACAGAGAGAGGGAGACAGAGGGAGGGAGACAGAGAGAGGGAGACAGAGAGGGAGACAGAGAGAGGGAGACAGAGAGAGGGAGACAGAGAGGGAGACAGAGAGAGGGAGACAGAGGGGGAGACAGAGAGGGGGAGACAGAGGGAGGGAGACAGAGAGGGAGACAGAGGGAGAGAGAGAGAGAGAGAGAGGGAGACAGATACAGAGGGAAACAGGGAGACAGAGGGAGACAGAGGGAGGGAGACAGAGAGGGAAACAGAGGGAGACAGAGGGAGGGAGACAGACAGAGGGAGGGAGACAGAGGGAGGGAGACAGACAGAGGGAGACAGACAGAGGGAGAGAGGGAGACAGAGGGAGACAGAGAGAGAGGGAGACAGAGGGAGGGAGTCAGGGGGAGGGAGAGGGCGACAGACAGAGGGAGACAGACATAGGGAGACAGACATAGGGAGACAGACAGAGGGAGACAGACAGAGGGAGACAGACAGAGGGAGACAGACAGAGGGAGACAGACGGAGGGAGATAGAGGGAGGGAGACAGAGGGAGACAGACAGAGGGAGACAGACAGAGGGAGACAGACAGAGGGAGATAGACAGAGGGAGATAGACAGAGGGAGACAGACAGAGAGAGAGGGAGGGAGACAGAGCTAGAGGGAGGGAGACAGAGAGAGAGGGAGGGAGACAGAGGGAGGGAGACAGACGGAGGGAGAGAGAGAGGGAGACAGAGAGAGAGGGAAACAGAGAGAGAGGGAGACAGAGGGAGGGAGACAGAGAGAGGGAGACAGAGGGAGGGAGACAGACAGAGGGATACAGAGGGAGGGAGAGAGAGAGAGGGAGGGGGAGAGAGAGAGGGAGGGGGAGAGAGAGAGGGAGGGAGACAGAGAGAGGGAGGGAGACAGAGAGAGGGAGGGAGACAGAGAGAGGGAGACAGAAAGAGAGAGAGGGAGACAAACAGAGTGAGTGAGACAGAGAGAGGGAGGGAGAGAGAGGGAGGGAGGGAGAGAGAGAGAGGGAGAGAGAGAGAGGGAGAGAGAGAGAGATAGAGAGATAGAGGGAGGGAGAGAGAGAGAGAGAGGGAGGGAGACGGAGAGAGAGGGAGGGAGACGGAGAGAGAGGGAGGGAGACGGAGAGAGAGAGAGGGAGGGAGAGATAGAGAGAGGGAAGGAGACAGAGCGAGAGAGAGAGAGATAGATAGATAGAGAGAGAGAGATGTGTGTATGCCGGGTCTGGTGGCTCAGTGGACGAAGGCGTCCGCTGCAGGGGCCTGTGTTCAACCTCATGGTCATAGTTATTTTTTTTTGCTCTAGCCCCGCCCCCTCCCCCACTGACCCCGACCCCACCGGTGCGGCCCTCGGCCACAAACCACACTGTAAATTTGGCCCCCGAGAGAAAGTTTGTGAGTACCCATGATGTAGAGGCATTCCACTTTGACAAAGCCTTTTTTTTTCATTATTGCTGGCAGCCATCCCTGATGCGGTGAGGTGATCACTGCTAGTAATACTGCATATAGTGGCCTCTAATGTAACCCTGTCAGTTGTGGTCTGTTAGACCTAGCATCTTTTGGCGTGGTTTCCCTTGTCTTTTTGCTTCTGACTTCCTGCTTCTGACTGTGTGCTGAGCTTTGCTTTTGCTGGTTTTAGGACTCTGGGCACTTTACTACTGCTAATCAGTGCTAAAGTGCATGTGCTCTGTGTCTAAAATGTAATGGCATTTGGTTTCTTCATGATTGGCATATTTGATTTACTGATATCTCCCTAGTACAGTGCACTACATGTGCCCAGGGGATGTAAATCAAATGCTACTAGTAGGCCTGCAAAAACAACAATTGATGGACAGAATGCAGAACAATGTCGTACATTCACCCCAGTACAGAGATCTGGGCCTAAATCCATCGTTTTTTTGCTCACCATGCCATTCCAGTTTGGACCCAGCCATATGCAAATCAGTCTTGACCCTGCGCCCAATGGGAACAGTCCAGCCCAAACTGCCAGGCCAGGTCCTCCCTGGACTGGAAACAAGCATCCTAGGACCGGTTTCGGGCTTTCAGCCCTCATCAGCCAGGATAGCTTGACTCCAGTGGCATGGAGAGCACGGGACCGACGTCTGGGCATACCCGTCCCACTCGGGGTGACAAATGCAAAAACAACAATTGATGGACAGAATGCAGAACAATGTCGTACATTCACCCCAGTACAGAGATCTGGGCCTAAATCCATCGTTTTTTTGCTCACCATGCCATTCCAGTTTGGACCCAGCCATATGCAAATCAGTCTTGACCCTGCGCCCAATGGGAACAGTCCAGCCCGAACTGCCAGGCAAGGTCCTCCCTGGACTGGAAACAAGCATCCTAGGACCGATTTTGGGCTTTCAGCCCTCATCAGCCAGGATAGCTTGACTCCAGTGGCATGGAGAGCACGGGACCCACGTCTGGGCATACCCGTCCCACTCGGGGTGACAAATGCAAAAACAACAATTGATGGACAGAATGCCGAACAATGTCGTACATTCACCCCAGTACAGAGATCTGGGCCTAAATCCATCGTTTTTGCTCACCATGCCATTCCAGTTTGGACCCAGCCATATGCAAATCAGTCTTGACCCTGCGCCCAATGGGAACAGTCCAGCCCGAACTGCCAGGCTATGTCCTCCCTGGACTGGAAACAAGCATCCTAGGACCGGTTTCGGGCTTTCAGCCCTCATCAGCCAGGATAGCTTGACTCCAGTGGCATGGAGAGCACGGGACCCACGTCTGGGCATACCCGTCCCACTCGGGTGACAAATGCAAAAACAACAATTGATGGACAGAATGCAGAACAATGTCGTACATTCACCCCAGTACAGAGATCTGGGCCTAAATCCATCGTTTTTTTGCTCACCATGCCATTCCAGTTTGGACCCAGCCATATGAGGCACAGGCTCAAGACTGATTTGCATATGGCCAGGTCTAAACTGGGGTGGCATGGTGAGCAAAAGAATGATGGATTTAACCCAGATCTCTTGACTGGGGGTGAATGTTTTGATTTGTTCTGCATTCTGTCCATCAATTGTGTGTTTTTGCTTCCTCGCCCTAAGTGCGCCGGGTATGCCCAGACGTGGGTCCCGGGCTCACTGTGCCACTGGAATCAAGCTATCCTGGCTGAAGAGGGTGAAACCCGAAACCGGTCCTAGGATGCTTGTTTCCGGTCCAGGGAGGACCTGGCTTGGCAGTTCGGGCTGGACTGTTCCCATGAGGCACAGGGTCAAGACTGATTTGCATATGGCCAGGTCTAAACTGGGGTGGCATGGTGAGCAAAAGAATGATGGATTTAACCCAGATCTCTTGACTGGGGGTGAATGTTTTGATTTGTTCTGCATTCCGTCCATCAATTGTGTGTTTTTTACTAGTAGGCCTGCAGCACTAATTGTGCCACCCACATGAGTAACCCTTTAAACCTGTCTCAGGCCTGCCACTGCAGAGCCAGTGAGTGCAGTTTTAAACTGCCATGTCATCCTGGGAATTTCACCTACTTGTCAGGCCCAAACCTTCCCTTTTATGACGTATAAGGCATACCTGAGGTAGGCTCTAGGTAGCCTCACGGGCAGGGTGCAATGCAGCTAAAAGGTAGGACATGTACCTTTGGGTTTTACATGCCCTGGTAGTGAAAAACTGCTAAATTTGTTTTTCACTACAGCAAGGCCTAACTCTCCTGTTGGTTAGCATTGGAGCTGTCTTGTAACACTTTACAAGTGTATCTTCCAATTAGGAGCAGATAGAAAATTGGAGTTTCGTGTCTCTGGACTCCAAATTAAAAATAAATCTTTTAGTGAAGTTGTTTTTTAAATTGCGCGTCCGAAAATGCCACTTTTAGAAAGTTGGCATTTTCTTACTTTAACCATTCTGTGCCTCTGCCTGTCCCTAGAATACACATCTGGGTCAGAGAGACAGCTGGTCTTTGTGCCTCCTCTCTAGACAGTCACACACAGGGAGCAGAGGTGTGCCCTGCATATCCTGAAGGTCCATCATCAGGCTGATGGGTCTTCCTGAGCTAGAGTGGTGGGAGGAGTTGACACTTGCACCTGAGTAGGGCTGTGCCTGTCCCCACACAAAGAACTGCATACCCCCCCTGTAGTGTGTCTAAAGCCAGGGCTAGGAAGGGCAGGGTCCTGTGTACTACAAAGACCTTTCTTTGAAGTCTCCCTACTTCAAAGGCAAAAATGAGTACTGTACCTCTCACACCATATACTCAGAACACTTCTGGACTGAGGACATTGTGACAGGAAGAAGAGCTGCTGTGCTGCAAGCAGGGACTGCCGCTTTGCTGATGGCTTTGCCTGCTGCTTCTTGCCTGGGAGTGAGAGGACTGGACTTTACTCTCTACATCCTGCATCTAAAGGTTCTCCAAGCGCTTGACTGTGCTTGCCTCCTGTTGCTGACATCTCAGGGACAACAAAGACTTCACCTGCATCTTGCTACCAGCACCTCGGCTCCTCTGCTGTGAGTTCTGTTCTGCCAAGTGGGGCCAAATCCAGTCCTGGGCTCTTGGAAGTGAGTTTTGGTCTGCAACCAAGAAACCAATGCCTCAATTGCAAAGTGTAATTGCAGAACTGGTGCCTCGCTGTGATATCAATGCATCGCCGCTGCCTGCACCGAAGCCGTGGTCCCCACTCGCCGAATGCATGGTGCATCATCCGAGACTTACAACACAGCCTGACTTTGACGCTGCACCTCTGGAGAACCGCCACTGTGTGAGTTTTGAACACCACCTCACCCAAGCCTGTGATGCAGCATTCTGAATCTGATGCAGTGCCGGCCCTGCGTGGCTTCCAACTGACGCAGCCCCTTCAGCCCAGCGGTTCGTCGTTGATACCATAGAATTGACACATCATGCTCTTGACATCGACGCTGCGCCGTCTTGAAGAATTGAGGCCTTGCACCAGCAATCGACTCATCACCTCCTCCGCACACAGCATCGTCCCTGGGTGTTAAAGCTCCAAAGATCGTGCACCGCCTTCAGGAACTGATGCATCACCTGCACCTGCAACACCTCACCTCCCCCACACCTCGCATCATCTCCAATTTCCAGTGCATCCATGGTACTGTCAGCAGGTCTGCATGACTCCAGTATACGGCCTGCACTCCATCGCAATTGGATTGAACTTTTGGATTTGTCCCGGTCAAGCGTGACTAGATAGCCACAGTTGAAGCTATTGATTTCTAAGCACTACATTTTGATTTAATCTTTCAAAATTCATATCCTGACTTCTGTCTGTTGGATGTTTGTTTGGGTCTTGTTTTACTCAGATAAATATTGACTATATTTCCAAACTGGTGTGGTGCAATTTTGTGATGTTTTCACTGTGTTACTGTGTTTGGGTGCACAAATACTTTACACATTGCCACTTTAGTTTAGTCTGACTGCTAAATGCCAAGCTACCAGAGGGTGAGCACAGGTAAACTTCTAGTGTGTACTACACATACCCTGACTAGAATGGTGGTCCCTACTTGGACAGGGTGCATACATCTGCCAACTAGAGACCCCATTTCTAACATGGTCACTATTACAACACTAATAATATTAGTAGCTCAGGATGATTTTTATTGAGCATAATAGCTCTTATTTAAGAAAAGGTTGGAGACCTCTGCCCTTAGGAACCTTTCTGTGAGAGAAGTTAGCTCTCTAAGCCATGCTAGTAGGTTGTTTGAACATGGTGAGACAGAAAACCTGTTATAGACAAGGCCACTGAAAATAAGCAATTCTGCAGCTGTAACATTTTCCAATAATTGTGGAATGGCTGCACTATCCATATAGTTCACTATCTGCTGCATAATTTTCAGATTTAATCAAAACATGTTCTAGCTCTCATGGATGAAAAAGCACCAAACCAACAGGGCACCTGCGATACAACAAAGTGGCAAATATTTTGCAGACATCTGCTGATCACCTTTTAGTTGCTGCCTGCTCTGTATAGGTACCAAAGAAACGACTAAAGTTTACCCAAATGATAATGATAATGAAGGGAGTTTGTGGCATGAAAAATCCGTTCTTAATTACATGCAATTCAAGCATGTTTGTTTATCATGACAATTGTTTGTTACATTATTTGTAAAAAAAAATCATGCTACACCAAAGACACTGCCTACAAACAAAAGTAACTTTAAGAAGACATTCAAAGAATACACACGTTTTAAACACTTCATTTCGCTTTGCAATGTCCAATATCTTAAACCTCATAGTATGTCCTAGTGTGACATTTGTGTATTATACATTCGTATTGTTCAATACAATGCTGGAGGACATTTTCTAGATGGAAAGATGAACTTTCATAGGGCCATGGTGTAGTCAAAGAATAAAGCTTTTATTATAAGAAGTGTAAAAATGTAGGGATGCTTTATTCTGAAGGCAGCATTGTATGTTGTACAAACTGTTTTACTCTGGAAGTTAGAGAAGACAGTGTAAATGAAACTGTGTTTTTGTGCTTCTATGCAAGCCAGAATCATTCTTTGATAGATATCATACTGAACGAGTCCTTCTGAATGTGTATAGTTTTCAGTTTTAGGAACCCTTAGTTATTTCTATAGTTTTAAGATTCTTACTGTCTCAATGCGTGCTAAAATGCCCAAATTTCAAGAATGTAATGGTACAGAATGTGTTGCATAATTTGCGTTTTTTGCTGCATAATTTAGTCAACCCGGCTGCATATTTGGGTTTTCTATTATGGCATAATTCCAATAGCCCCGGTTGAAGGATAGAAAAGATAAGGGAAGTCAAAGGTGCAAGCATGTCTGCTGACTTATTTATTGCTTAGCTCACCTTCAGCTCAAAATTTCCATATTCCTGACGGACTCTGTAAATGTTGGATCTATTACTTAACACCATCTGTGAAGCCAAAAATGGTGTAAAATTCAATTTTAGCCTCTCATCAGGTTGCCACCACAATGCTGGTTTGAACATCTGTGCTTACATCGCTTCACCGAAAAGCAGACTGTAATTAATTCTCCTGCAATGATTTTTTCAGCCTAGATGGTCACTAAAATTCATTAATTCCACACAATATTTTTCGGCAAATAATATGCATTTTAGAATAGAAACTGATACGCAATTTATTCACTCAGGTAAGCACAGTGTGATCGCACTTTGCCAGTTAGAAGACGCCCCTCCTTTATCACAGTGGAAGCCACATGTGGCACCCTAGTACTTGGATGA
The DNA here is from genome assembly GCA_963921515.1 of Calotriton arnoldi. Taxonomy (NCBI): domain Eukaryota; kingdom Metazoa; phylum Chordata; class Amphibia; order Caudata; family Salamandridae; genus Calotriton; species Calotriton arnoldi. The sequence goes on from CAWUFW010010504.1 coordinate 471,769, forward strand.
AGAGATTCATAGTAATAGTGCTGAATTCAAGAAAGGTTACAAAATGGAAGCATGCTACGAGAATACCATAGTAAAACATAGTCTGCTATAAATATTGCTTACAAAAATCTTGCCCTATTGGAGTTAATAACAGAATATCTAAGCTCAATGGTATAATATTTATGTAAACAATATTTAGGACACAATATTTATGTCAGACAATATTTCTGTGGTGATACTCTCACATAAAAGCAATTACAATTGTTAACTAAAGTATGCTTCTAATTGCTGTTTGTTAGAGAAGGTCAGAGCCACTGGAGTTATGTGACAGGAGAGGAGCAAATTATGTGGCATGACCGACTAAATTATGTGGCAGGAAAAGACAAATTGTGCGGCATAATGTAGCACATTTTGTGATATTATTACCTAGTGGTTAATTTGTGAAAAAATAAGTGCCGGGGCTCTTGTCAGGAGGCAGCTTCCATGAGACCAGTGCTCCTATTAGTACCGCCTTTAACAGAACTAACCAAAACCCTATAAGTGGGGAGGGAAGGGAATGGGGCACAAGGGCCAGAGCTGCCGACTTTGGAGCTGGGGAACCAGGTTCGAGTCTTGGCATAGGCTCAACATCCTGTGATTCTGGGCAATTCATGTATTCTCCCCGGGCCTTTAAAAAAATGAATGTATCCTTAACAGGTACTCATGAAAAACTCTGCGTTGAATTTGCATTATAAGTGCTGGTGTTGACGATTAAGTGCCGGCGCTGAGCACCCGAAACCACCAGTTCAAAGTAAGTACTGATATTACCTAATTATTTTGCCACTCTTACATCTTTTAGCATCGTCTGGGCAAAGGTTTCATGTCTTTAGGGCTAGTGTCACACCAAATACAGCAATAAGCAACAGAAAGCTAACCGGTCAAACTTTGTGAAGGGCCTGCCACTGCACAGCAACATGTTAAGCTGTGTTTTTAGTAGCATTTGAGCCATTAGAGCTAGAAACTGTTTTTTTGTTAAAATTTGCAGATTATGCAGCAGATGATGGATTGTGTGGGGAAATACATAATTGTGATTAAAATAGCGCTGCAGCAAAATAGCATAATTTCCAGTGTCTCTGGAGAAGGTACAATAGCTCCTGCCACCATTTAACCAATCCCTAGTTGAGCCAGCATTCAAGTTCTCTACTAAAGATTTGTTTAAGTGTGGTGAGATACTGAGTGATGGAATGCCTCCAAAATAAGCTGTTAGCAGCACTTTGAAGACACAGCATGAGATATAATGGGCTGCCCTGGCAAGGCTTGAAGCAGTTAACATGAAGATGTGTCTATGTACAAAAATGCTTGTCATGAGACTGAGACATGGTCTGCCGTGCCTCTGGGTCAAGCCCTGGGGAGGCGTTGTGCCTCATACAGTGTGTTCTGTGCGAGAAGAGTGTAGGAAGTTTCCTGTTGTTAAATGGAGTTGACCTCCCCGAAGACAAGCTCTCTAAATCGGAGAATCCCCGAAATTTGTGGCAAAGCATTCCAGTCCCTTGGGCAGAGGTCAAATAAGTAACTATCTCTGCTGGGGTTTGCTCAGGAAAGGCGCCAAATCTATCAATACTAGTTCAAAACTGGAACATAGAACATGCATGACATTAACCTGGTTAAAAGTGCAAAGAAAATTTGGAGAAGCAAAGGCATCTCATAGAATAGAATAGGCAATGCTTAAAAGTGTAGGACTAACACATCATTGAGACTTTTCGGTCTACAGCGAGAAATGGCGAGATTCAGTGGCACTTAGAATTCCATGTTGTAGCAATCACAAAGTTAATTCAATGAAGGAATTTCGAATTACCCAGTGCTTAGTTTGAGCCGGTGGTTTTCGGTGCTTGACAACGGCACTTAATTGTTAACACTGGTACTTATTATATTCTGCCACATGGTGGTGCTGTTCGTCTAATTTAGGGATGAAGATAACATCAGTTGTTTATTAATGAAAACGACTAATTCTTGCCCCCCAAGCCATTCTTATAGCTTTGGGGCCTGGAATAATCTGAATTATCACACGTGTAGGAGTGTAATGGTTTGTAGTAGTGTTGGTAGTGTCAATGACAATGCTGACAGGGGCAACGGGTGGTGCAAGGCCCTTACACTTATTTTTTTACAAATTAACTACTGAAAAGACCTAAAAATAAGCATGCAATATTGATAAAGCAAATAGTAGCAAAGAGACTTGAAAGAAATAAAATAAAACTTTCAAAGTCAAATAAGTCATGAGGAACAGATTCCAATTAGTTCTGGTGATTATGTGCTTTAATTAATGGTGCGTGGCTGCCCCGTGTATGAGCCTTTTTCAAGTGTGTATTTTTTGGTAACTTTAATCGGTGTTCATGAAACAACATCAACAAGGTGCGGGGTCACTCTAATTATTTTTTATATGGTTAACAACTGATTATTTAGTGAAGTGTGAATCCTTGGCCTCTTATCATTGATGTGTTATGATTAATGCATCAGTAGCCATGGCTCGTTATTTATTCTGCGCCTACATGGGATAAATGTAAACAAAAATTATAGCAGAATGCCCTTCATAGTTCCAATTGTTCCTATGATGCTGTGAGCAAGATACACAATTCAAATTGAATACATTTGATTAAACTAATCAGATAGCTGCAGAAGAAAACCGGCCATGTTTATGTGAAAGAACACAAAAATGTCATAAACCCCAAAAAGGTTTTATCCAGAGACCTTCAAATGAACCTCATGGATGCTGCCCCTGCGCTCCATGATCTCCAACAATGCCTTGTAGTAGGGATGTCTTAGCTTGACCTTTCCCATCAATAATGGAATCAAAGGTCAAGAGGTTGGAGAGTGCAAGGTATTGCCCCATTCACATGTCATTTTCCTTCCCATCATTAGTAATGGCAAATTAGAGGCACATTCACTGCAAGTACTGGTGAAAAATACTGCCTCCTGCTTTAGCAACATTGTCAGAGTTGGTGTGTTTGATGGATGGAGGCCCCTTCTAGCATTTAACCTAACTGGCTACATGCATCCAGAGAGGTGAAAGGTCAGGAAGTTTCTGAGACACTGCTTACTGCTTCACTACTGATTTCTGAACTGAAAGAAAGTGCAAGTTCCTATACTTCATTGAGTTTGTGAGTGGTGGCAGGGCGTTGGGTGCCCAATATTGGCACCTGTCCCCGATGCCTCACTGAAGTAGTCAGAGGTGGCAGGAGTATGCCTGGCATAGCTGGTTAGTAGAGATTGCTCCTCAGTAACCATCAGTAGCTGCCACGTGATATGCATAGGCTTTTTTTTTTTAAATATAATGATCTATTATCAATCAATCAATTTTCATTAGAAGGGATAATGTTAGGAAACAGAAGTAAAAGCTGTCTTCCAAAACTGAAGGTCAGATAAATAACCACAGTTATTGTGAAGTCACATTTTCTAATGCTAACCAATATTGGAATGTTAGAGGCAATCACAATAAATCTCAATGGATCAGTTACATGTTCAAGTGATCAATAGCCTTGTTACAAAGTACAGATATTATAAATATGAACATAGGCGCACAACTTGCTGGCGACCCTCGAAATCCTAATTTAGTTTAAAGAATGTAGCATAATAAATATTACATTATTCAAATCAAAAGGCTTTCTGGTCATTAATGGTTTATATATGGGATAAAGTGCCCTGTGCTGTACCTTATAAGGATAACACAAGACAGTGAGGAGTTCTGTGACAATATAGAGGAATGAGTTTCTTTATAAGGTCACAGAACTCCGAAATGACTTGCAATATCCTTATAATGGGCCACGTCATCACACCCTTCCCACAACCCACTTAAATCCTTGGTGTGATTCTCTTTCATATAGAAGAGATAGGATGCTTGCAAACATGAAAAATAAAAGTAGAATGTCTAGTCTAAAATTAAATAATCCATACAAAAATAAATTAGAATCAGTTTAATACAGGTCAGATTAAAAAACCACTAAAAGCTCAGAATGTGTAGAAACGTGCTGATAGATTCCATCTTTCCTATAAATACATTTCATAAAAATTACCTTTCTGCTTAGCCCTGTGCATCTAGATAAACAGAGTAGAAGGAAAAGCCAGATTTGGTATTTTTGATTAAACTTTAGTTTTAATGTGTGCAGTGACCTGCCTTCCACCCTGGCGGCTGACTCGGGCAGCAGGCATTGTGAAGTCAGAACTCAACTGCAATTAGTTATTACAGTTGAGGCGAACTCACTTCTTTATTACAGGCGTCGGCACAAGTCACCTGTAATAAGGAAATTAGAGACTGACATTTTCCCATGGATTTCAGGCTCGCATGTATGTTAGTGACATACTGGATCATGAATGAGGAACCCCCATGTATATTATTCATTTTATGCTGAATTTTTGGCAGGGCTCCCCCACATTCAAGAGATTCACCTAACAGTTTCCAATTTTGCCTATTTGTAGTCCACAGGCTTTCGTTTTAACTTAATCCATGGTACAAAATTAACCTTCAAATTCCACTCTGAAGAATGATTTCCTCCTTGCATGATTCAATTACCATCTGCTCTCAGTTTCCCTAATTAAGATGTCATCAGCATTTCACAAAATTGTGGACCATCGGTTTTTTGCATTCTACTAGAACTATGCACATCATTACACCACTCCCTGTCTGATTGTAACTTTGTTTTTCAGTTCTAGGATTTATTTGTCTTTATTTCTTACACTGGGCAGCCTAGTGATGGCTTCTTCTCTACGAGAGTCACAGAGTGCAGTAGTCAACCCAAGAGCAGGGAAGTGCAAGAATTGATTGTTAAACAAATACGTACAATTGTTCCCTCAAGAGCTTCTCAGTGCTGGAGAAAAGTGCCTCTTGCCGTGTTTCAGGAAGAAAGTGAATTGAAGCCGATTCACAACATACCCTCCTTTGAGCTGTGGGGAGACACCTTGGACTACTGTTGTTGGTCAGGAACCAAATAAGTCACCAGAGGTGGAAAGCATTAATGCACTGTTGTGATGTCAAATTGGGCTCATTCACTATTCCTGCAGTAGAGATCGACTAGGCAAAGGTCTGAAAGTGTTGAGTAAAGGCTGAAAGTAGCTATTCACAGTGTATTTTCGATCTGTAATTTGTTTCCAGAATCAATGTATAAAAATCGTGTGTGTGTGGGGTGGGGGTGGGGGTGGGGTAAGTTCGCCCAGGAACATCACTTTGAGATTTTGAGCCCATCTACATGAAGTTCAATAAGTCTTTGTGGTATAAAAGTGACATTTTTACAGATATTCATAAATTCAATTAAATCATCCACATGAACCCCGTTCACATCCCAATTATTCACATACAACAATGCTATAACAAGCTATAAAGACAAATATGAAATTGCAGAACTCTGCTGCCTTACCTGTGTTTAAACTCTTTGTTTCTTTTTGGAAAGAGAAGAACATGGAAGAAGGACAGACTGTTAGATGAAGCGGACAAGATAAATGATGCAGAACATAACACTCCATCTTGTCCACAGACACAGGTGAGGCAAATCAATCTTTTGTATAAAAGGCAGACTCTGGTACTCTGCAGCCTTATTGAAGCTGGCAAGAGTGGGCAAATTGATTTTGCACTATTTTTGCTTCTTAATAAAAATAAAATGAGAACCATATTTCACTGTTTTCTGCGCGTAAAAGGTGGAGGTAACATTGAATATTTGCATCTCTTTAACACAACGTGGCAACAACAGAACAAAAAAAATATAGCTTAGTTTTAACTGCTATAATATTTTACATAACGTTATTAGATATTCGATCAATTTAGTAACAACAATTAAACACAATTTTTATAGCTCTCTAGATTTATGTCACACTGCATTTTAATTAGTCTGCTTCCAGTCTCAATCTTTCTACAAAGACAAACAGGGAAACATGAAAAGCTTTTGCACAACTTTTACAATGATGCATTGTTACATGGGGAATTGAAACTTTTTGAGAGCAAGGACATTACACTAGATTTAGGCCTCTTAGTAATCTAAATGCTACAGGTTAAGGCCGAGTGACAACAATGGCTGTCCTTCAGCCACTTCTCTATTCCTACATATGCTGCATTTCCACAAAATCATGATGAAGACTATACTCTTAAGCAAAACAACGGTCTTGCTTCCAATCAAAATCATTAGCTAAGGTTTTGAAATATCATTGGACGCATCAGCTTCCAGCACTGATTACATTAAAGTATCCTTATACTGCCCAAAAGCCTGAATATACAAATCAGTAGCCTTAAATTAATCCCATACCTGAGTTCTAGAATACTAGTGACATTTCTTGAAGGGTAGATACGCCGTATGAAGTTCACATCACCAACATAGATGCTTCCATCAGTGCCTGCTGCTAAGGCAACAGGAGCCAGCAGTTTATTTCCTTCAGCGAGACCATTGCAGCTTGGGCAGGAGATGCTTCTTCTGCGCCCGTTCCCCATGATGCTGACTATCACTGCAGGCTGCTGGGTTAGAAACTGGTTTTCACCACTGCCTTTATGAAGTATCCCTGGCAGAAAACAATCAATATTTTCATGAGTGCTTCTGTTTGAACTGCTTGCCTTTTGTTGATAGAGAGGCACCTGACCTTCCCCCAAAGGATGTTGGATGTGGCAAGAGACAAATCTGTCATTCCTCTATAAAGCAGAAAGAGCACACCCTGAACAGAGATGATGGTTGAATAAATTAAAGCATACACTAAATGTGAAATCTAGTAAATGAAAATGCAACTGATCTTAGAAAATGAAGTTATCAATGAGGCGTCTAGAACAATCATAATTTTGTGTCACGTTTATAAGGGTGGTTGATGTTGGTGATCCTTGGTGCAAAAAATACTTTGGAAACCTATGGTTGACTTCATAATTATATGCAATTCTCTTTTCAGTTTTAGAATTTTTGCAACATTTTTTTCAGAGAGGTATCAGGGTCACCAAGTCATTGTTTCTCCGATGCCCACCTGTAACCTGAATAGACACTTTGCAACAGACCATTTACTTTGCAAAAGAGTGGCTGTATGTATAAGAGCCTTTCATCATGAAGAGAGCAGAATTAGGAAAGCCATAAGGTTGAGAAGTAGCAATTCACAATTAATTAACTTTCAACCCTTTTACCGTGTTTGATTATTCTCAAAATCTTGTGTTGCTTTCATGCGTCAACAGAAAAGATTAAAAACAATTCTGAAACACTTTACAATAAACAACAGGTAGAATTTGCACTGGTGGGGATAGTTTATTTGCCTGAGACGGTTTAGTTAATTTAACCTCCTCCCTTCCATTCTCCATTTGGCTAGTCACTTTGTGGGGAAGAAAACACAGGTAGAACTTGTGCTCGAAGGGATAGTTTGTTTGCTTGAGTTTGCTAAGTTAACTTAACCTCCCCACTTCGAATTCTCTATGTGGCTAGTCAATTTGTGCGGAACAAAATATACATTTGCGAAGTTTACTTTAATAATATCACACTTTAGTCTTGCAAAATGTGAGATTTTTATCTTGTTCATCTGCTGTCTAGAAAATATAATTAATTTGATCATCACTGACAGTAAAATGATCTACTCTATTCATGGAAAGACAAAGAAAGACCTCAAATGCCTCTCCAAAGTCCAAAAGGCCTTTCTACAAGTGCATGACATAGATTCTAAATTTGATCCTGCTAATAAATAGGGAGTTCATGAACCACAGTATCAGGAGTGCTGTTGCAAAAATCTAACAGGAGCGGTAGGATCAAATCAGATGGTCTCAAAGAGGTGGACAAACTGTGGAAACACACAAATGTTAAGATGGTGGAAATATGGCAACTGGTGGGACTTGTATGCCTGAAGTGAGGAGGGGCAATTGAAAAATTAATGATGTCCAGGTAAGGTCTACCACCATAGCGCATGATCTACACATGAAAATATCAGGCAGCCATACTACCTAGAAACCCAAGCTACACAATTGATTCTTTCTTGACTTTGTTGGCTCTACATTCATTATATGTTCAGGTCACTTTTCCTTTGGTCCTTAATCTGATTTGTTTGTTAAATATATTTTTATTCACATGGAGTGATGGCATCATTCTATATACAGAATCAGCATCTTACCCTGATGTAAAAACTCAGTAGTGATAGGGTTAAAGTTTGATGATTCAGGGTCTCCTAAACATGTATCTCTCTATAAAATTATTTGCACTGCATGATAAAATACGTATTTTACATTAAAGGGGATAAAAAGGAAATATTTCAGGAGTGCTACCTGCCTATTTCTCCCAAAGAGCATGCTTGAACAATATTATTTATTTGAGGCTTTACTAACTGTGACATGAAACAGACATTTAAGGACACCAAAATGTGCTGCAGATATTGTCTTGGCTCACGAAAGATCGTCTAAGGAAAATATGGCACTCAACACTCATAGGAGCCTGCAGTGGGCTTGACTTTCAGGAACATGGGGCAGGAGGTCTCTTCTAAATAAAGGCTGAATTAAGGGCACAGCCTCCCAACAAGCTGATGGGGGACTAGATCTTTGCAATGTATTGTTTGGTTGAATAGATATTCAGTCTTATCACATACCTCTCCTGGTCTGCACATTTCACTTCCTGCCTAAATATTATCTCATTTCACAATTCCTGTACAAACACACCCAACACCAAGCCAGTGCCATGCCAGCATAACAAGCCCTGGCATGACCAGGGCGCATTTCAAATTTCTACTTTTTGTCACAAAGGGCTGTCGGAGTGGGTTTCTGTAATTATGAGACATTTATAAAGACCCATTGCTCTCATATAACCATGTACCTAATTTTAAAATTCAGGCAACCAATCAGATCGCTTACATAGGAAAGAGGTTAGTTGATCTACATATAAGCGTGAGAGAACTGGCTGTGAACCACCACAACTTCTATTTATCCATGCAAAATGTGCATCAACAGCGATCTGCCTCTGTATCAACAAGTGTGCCATTTTGACAAAATAAATTAAAGAAGGACAAAATAAATTAAGGAAGGATAAAATAGAAGAAAAGAAAGAAAACGAAAATGAAGGGAGGGAGGGACACTCAGCATACAGTGTGAGAGCTTTCTGGGATGGTCACATTGCTTAGTGAGCAGAATGAAGTAAGCAAGTGATTCCACTGCGGTGATATCTAAAAATATACACGCTTATTTTGCCTTACAAACGTTCTCTGGCATCAACGTTTAGGCTTTAAGAGATAAATAAAAGACTAATTCAGATGGCCCTCTCCAGTTCTAATTATTTCTTTAGGGACTACCTCTTAAGGTTTAATTGCTCAATAATGTTGAATTATTAGAGTGTAAGGTCTTCTTTAAAAGTCTGAAAATATTGAGAAATCCACAGACATCATGGCCAACCCTGTTATTACAAATATCCACTTGGTGATTGAAGATCTATGTTATGAGCCATTGCTTTTGGCATATAGGTGTTTGCAATATATGTAACATTTTCTCCACTAATTCAAAATGAGTATATGAATTTGAAAAGAAGTATTATGAATGACTCAGGTTATCAACAAAAAGGAAATGTCTCTATTGGAAAATGGTGTAAGCTTCTCAAATAGACTTAACAGAAAGGCACTGAAACAAACATGGTACAGCAAACCTCTGAAAAATGTATTGAAACTTACCACTCCCGACATTCAGTATATGGTGTTTGTCCACGGACCAGCCTCCGAGATTGGAGGGATCAAGCTCAAATCCCTGCAGCAACGTTGTCCTCTTCTCCCACAGGATCAGACTGGGGCAGGTCTCATACTCGAATCCTACAGAAACTGAAAAACACACACCACTCTTATGAAGAGATTTAATGTTACTAAGATGTGTGAGAAAGGTTTCTATTGAATTCTAGCTAAGAAATACTGCCTTACATGCCAGTTGTCATGGTATGACTTGCCACTTTGGCAAGTGCCACACAACACCTGCCTAGTCACCTTCAAAAAGGACCTCAAGCTCCTCCTAGTTGACAGATACCTTGGTTAATCACCCTCGATCTTACTTAAGTACTCTCTCCACCAGGATACGAACTACCTTCGTTATGTGACACCACCATCTAAATCAATGCTATAACTGTGTACAACCTTTGACCAACTGCTGCAATTGTTCTGGTCGCATCTACTGATGCAAGTGTCTGAATTTAATTACTGTAACTGTAACTCGTTGTACCCCTGTATCATGCTACTGTTTTAAAGTGCTCTTATGCCTTCGGGCTATGTCTGTGCTATATAAATTGCAAAAATTAAATAGAATAAAACAAATTAAAAATCAAAACAGGCTTCTTATCTGGGCACATTCCAAAAAATAGCACTTGACATTTGTTTATATTCAAGTAAATTCATTTGAAGGTTATGGTACACCAAGGGTGTGCAACGAAGGTCTAGGTGGGGCATATTCATGCCAGATTTGCAATATAGTCACATAGGATTCATTTGCATAAAATGAACCTAAATAGAAAATATTTCCATAGCCAGTGGTAATCCTGAAAAAACAGCACAGATCCTTTATTGAACACCCTAGTGGTGGACCATACAGCTCAATACAGTCATAACCAATGTTCAGTCATTTAAATACAAATTATTAGTTTCATTCTGCCACAATAATTTTAGAAGATGGTGATAACATAATTTCATTGTTTGTAAAATGTAATTAGCTAGATACACTCACGACTTTTAAGCATTTCTAACACACACTTGCGATGAACATAAATTGGAACAAATTAGATGTTTGACGTTAGGCTGTATTCACATACCAACAGCATCTGCAAGCCCATACACCTTTTGGCCATAGGCATCACTTTTGTCCCAGATGAATGTATAAGCCAAATTGGGGGATGCCTGGAATGACTTTTGGAAAAGATGTCCTTCCACTGCCACCATTAGATGAACTTTGATGAGGTTAAGAGGGACGAAGGTCTGAGTCATGGTGATCTTCAGCAAAGACTTGTATCCAGTAGTGCGGGAACTCAGATAGCAGAGTTTAAGATTGGAATTGATCATCTCAATTTCTTCATGGAGGACCTGGACAAAGAGGAGAGTGAACCTGTTATCATAGACAACAAGGATGCCTTATTAAATCTTGTAGGAAACAATGTTTATAAAAAAGCTGTAATTTTGCAGAAAAAAAGTTATGCTGAAATTTCCCTTTGTATGACACAACACTGGATATTGGCTAAAGAGGGAATATCTCACTACCTTCCTGGGTCATCGCTGTTTTTTTAGATGAAAAGAGAATGAGGTTTAAGCCTCTGAGAAAACTCTGCAAAGTTGATTTTTCTTCATATTCTAAATTTGTCCCTTATATGTGAATGAATGACTAGCAAACAGATTCTTTAAAGACCGTCCCTTTCAGAAGAAGCGCAGTAGAACATAGACACTTGCTGTTAAGGGGACACAGCTTTGGAACCACCTCGTAGACACCTGCACAGACAGGACAACACTGAAACCTGGCTGTTTCCTTCCCGCCTGATGCCGGGTGGACTGTCCTTTATGCAACAAAAAAATAAAACCCACAGAAACTGGTAAGAAATAGTAGCTAGTGGATGAAGTACATGCTTACAATATTGAGATAGAACCAGCTGTTTTTTATGATACTCAATGAATGGAGCTCAGAATGACGAAGGGTTGATGTTCTCAGATTTGGGGATGAATGTTTGTAATTTTTGTGTTTAATGTGGTGTATGTCAATTTATTGTACTTGTGATATTATGCTGTTTAACCACTTATCTGAAAAACTCTAAGCATTATATTTAGTCAGCTCTTCCAAGATGCACCTATAAGCTACAGGCCGCCCATTGACAACAGCATCAAGACCTTAATTCACAAAGTCATTTCGGCAGTTCAGAGCATGAAATGCACACTATATTATTACTATGAGTTGTGTTACCATTATTATTTTTTATTTGTTATCCTCTTATTTCTCTTCTTCTAATATTAATACTACTATTTCCCATTTATTTATTCAAGCACTTTATTTCAGTCAAAGACCTTAAGAGCAACATAAAAATACAAACTACAATCTTTCACATAAAAACAACACATCTTAATAATTAAAATTCAGATCCATCAGCCAATCATAAATACATTTGTAACCTTTTCTTGGATAAACTCACATGTAAGCAAAAATAATAAAGTGCTTTGGAAAATGCAATTTTACAAAAACATTTATGAGTTTGCTGTTAAGAGTTGGTTATTGTTCATGTGTGCTATAATGCTTCTGTTTTAAGGGTTTACAGTAGCACACCAATGAAGTAGGTTGAATATAGGAATATTTGCAGTTGTCTAGCAAAAAAGGTTCAAACCCCCCTATCCCAGCGGAACAAGTGCAACATCATTGATACAAATATAATAAAGTGCATTAATAAATATATTTGTGCACGTACATTGATGAAGTTTCCCTGGCAATAGTTCACTTGTTATTCCAATATGATAAGGTGCTTTGTTTTGAAAAATTCAAAATGGTACAACAATGTGTTAATTTTACAATAAAAACTATTTAGTCCAAAACTAGGGGCAAGTAATTTAATCCCATCTCGGCCATTGCAACTGGGTAGAACATCGTAACTCTCAGAACATATATAATAGAACATTTCCCACTTCTGTTGTTGCTCGTTCCAAGCAATTCATCCTAAGGTTTATCCAAAGTGAAGCCTAACTAACAAGAACCAGATGGTACGGTGACTTGGGTTGTGATAGTCTCAAAAGGAGCTGAGAGACATAAAATCTTGGACCGAATGGGCCAAATACATTCAAGGTATTTCGCGATTGAAAACACAATGTATGGTGTGGTGTCCGACTTACAGATTCTCAGTGCAACCCAATATTGGCGGGTTCCCAATGTACGGCAAAGGGGTACAATTTAACGCTTGAACTGCCTGATGTACTTTGGGCAGAAGAATAGCAGATGTTCATCAGTTTCTTCCATTTCGCTACACGCTGGGAAAAGTTTGTTACCTTTATTTGGGCCTTTTACTTGGCGGTGGTAATTGCAAGTGGAAGGGCTCCCAACCTAAATCTTATATGAAGGGATTTTGTAAAAGGACGGTCAATCTCATCCATGAATGGCTCAAACCAGGGTGTAGGTTTCATCTCTAAGAATCTGCTTATCAGAGTACTCGAATTTGATTAAATAGTTTTCCTCTCTTTCTTCTCGCAAAAGAGGATCTTCACCTTTTTAGTACAAGAAGAAGTGTGTGGGGAGGACTCGGGCTCGGCAAAAACAGTTACTACTATTATCATTATTGTTATCATTGTCATTAGTGTTTGCTATATTATTAGTGTGAGTAGTGTTAACATTATTATTATAATTTCCTATTTGTTATCCTCTTATTTTTCTTCTCTATTATTAATAATAACATTATCATTATTGTTATCATCGTTATTAGTGTTAACGCTAGGCTCGCTCATCACCTGACCAACATGCTAATGATATAAGCATCCTAAACCAGCACAACAATAATTGTTATATTTATAGGAATTGATATATTTTATTTCCCCTTGAATGGAACTTCCTTTTTTCCCTGCTGAGTGCTTTCAATTTTGTCTTGTGACACCGCTTCAGCAGAGGGAGGGCAAAGCAAGCCAGTGGGCAAATAACAGGCCATTTGGTAGATAATACATTTGCAAAGAAGGAAAGAAACTCCAGGAATCGAAGCAAACTGGGTCAAGTACTACGTTCTCCCTCAATAGCCGGATAAAACTTGGATGGAAAGAAAAACAAGTAATGAAACATATAACCATTTCAGCGTCTATGTGATGAATAATTCGACGTTGGATCAACATTTTCAACGCCCCTGTACATCAAAGAACCAGTTGTGATTTGTTGGTCTAGATGTGAAGATTAAATGACTTTACCACACTAAAGAAAAGTTGCCTTTGTACAAATTCTGAAAAATGCCCAATTTGAATTAAGGCTTCTAAAAAGGACAATTGTTTTATATTGAGTGCATGAAGCAATATATTTATTTATATATGTATATATATGCAATATGTCTCCGGTCTCTCTCTGCAATCATCCACGCTGAGACAGGAGCACGGACACCAGTTTATAGTGCGAGAAAATTCCTTTATTTTTCTAACAGCAGCTATCGGCCATAACGCGTTTCAGCCCCGAAGGGCCTTGATCACATATTTATTTATATACACACACACATATATATTCATATATCTATATAGATGACCAAGACTGGGGAGTCGAAATGTGTTATCTGATGTCTACCGTCAATAAATAATCTCTATCTTCATAACAATTGCGGACTGGCTGGTTCTTTTACCGGGATATATACATATATATATCTATAAGAAGAAAGGAGTTGCCCCTAGTTGAAGCGCACTCGCAGGGGATAAAATAAAGATCAGGGAAGGTCTTGTAGTGAACACACCTCAGCTTTCCTGACGCGTTTCGGGCTGGCGCCCTTTATCAAAGGTAAGCTGCGACTTGATAGCAACCAAACAAAACTTCCAGTACTTTCCCTCTTTTTTATTTGTTAATTTTTCACAGGTGAGGTGACTAGGGTACTCCCTACCGTTTCTGGTAATTTAACTCACAGAATCTCAATACCAGACGGTAGTGCACCTTTCACATTTAGTTTTCTCGGTCCTGATGAAGTGCCAATTGACCCGTTAGGGGCAAACTGGGCACGAAACATGTTTACCAACTACACCTTGACAGCCCTTTAGGAACATTATTCCCACATAGGGGCACTCGCACCTTTTTTAACCAGGCTAGAGCTACCTAAAACATTAAAACTTGACCTAAGTAGGACTGCTCCAGACCTATTTTACTTATCTCACCCCCCCGTGCACTACCCAGCCCCCACACCCGCACGCACCTAACGGCTTCTTCAAAAGATCCCCGACAAAGAGCCCCGTTTTCGGGGGCCCGTCAGGCATTGCAGCGCCGGCCTGACGAGGGGCAAACGCCCGATGATGAAGCATGACATCCCTCGGGGTGTGTGAGGGCATCACGAAGAAAGACCTGTCTTTCCCCCACGTCCAGCCAGGAACTGCACACTCCCTTTAGACTTAACTTTAATTATACACATTTATAAGTGAAAAACTCTTAGTTCCATACTCTTTGTTTTTAAATTTCAAGGCTGCATTATTAGTTGCTATTCAGCATGAAAATAAGAAATTGTACGCAAAAGCACTGCGGTTGTTTAAGTTTCATACTGGAACCGTCAGACTTTGGCCTCAAAACGATGTCAATGAAGTTAGCACTAGTAAATTTTGTGCACCATATGCAGGGACAATGGAATTATGCGATTTTGTGGCAGTGGCATTTTCTGCATAGTTATGAATTTGCGCATTTCCCACATAATCCATCATCTGCGGCATAATCTGCAGATTTTAACAAAAAATCCATTTTGTTTCAAGTTCAAACCGATCAAAAGTTACTAAAAACGCTGCAGCACATGCTCCTGTGCGATTGAAGGTCCTTCACAAAGCTTGTCTGGTCCCTTTCAGTTGTTTGTGCTGTATTTGGGCACACTATGTTATCTGTTGGATGCAGAGTGGTAATAAATGTAGGTTTGATCTATGTAAGTGACTGAGCACTGGGTTTAAAGGTTGGTCATGCCTTGCTACCTGTTCTGTGATGATGTGTAGTCTTTTTGCATGCATGGCAATATTAGTTTTTGGTTGTTTTAACAGCAGATACCATTTACATCTTATTTCAGTGACCATTGTACAGGGGTACGTAGTGAATTGTAGTGAGGATTCTGCTAAATCCGAGAAAAAAACTATTTTCATGGTGATGCTGAAACAAGTTCAAGAAATACTTAAACTGAGAAGGCATTTGGTAAGCAAACTTTTTTTTAATAATATTTTTACTCTGGTGGACACCAAACAACTCTACATTTTTCATTTTGTTGCCTTCCATTTGCTTCTTACATTGTTTGTTCCCAAATAATTTCATCACTGAAGTAATTGTGTAACTTCATTTCACACATACTCAAAATATTTAAAAGCTGGTCCTGGAAACAATGGTAGTGATCTACCTACCTACCTCCCATTAGGAGTGATAATGAGGTTCAACTAGAGCTCAATAATATGGCATTCAGGGTTATCACTGGTGCAAGAATTCATGACCATTCTTAGTAGTGCTGGAAGGCCTTTTCTGGCTGGGGGATTCTGCTTCAATCAAGTTTATGGTATTATATGTCACCTCCTAAGCTGTCTGGATCAGAGCTACTATTTTTCACCAGAACTACTTTCAGAAATGACAACTTTTCCAACATATCTTTCTGGTAGTCCCCGTCATTAAAAAGGAGAGTGCACAAGCATTGAGTCGATCATGGCAAAGCATGCGTGAAATACTTTTTCACATTCGGGGTGGAGAGGGTGGCACAATTAACGTACATACTTTTGGGATTGAAAATCCACTTCTTCCACAGGGCTTGTGGTTAATCATGAAGTGAGATGAACCCTTTAGGTGGACAATGAAATTCTGCTGCTCCCACATTTCCCTGGTTATGCGGGTGCTTAACGGGGTTTACATCAACCTGCAGTGCGCACTCTGAAGCACCCACTTAGCTGCACTTTAAAATACACTCTGTTGCAGACATGGTTACCTTTTTGGGGTCACCATGGGCCACAACTACATCCCCTGTGTTTTTCTGAGTTGACCTTTGCTTCTAATGGCTTCACAATAATCCACCCCTTAAATCCTGAGCTCCCAAGGACCTAAGATAGTTTGCGTATGCATTACTCTTACCTCATAGGACAGACAACGGACTGTTAACCAGGCTTTCTCTGGAACATTAAAAGACAAAGGAGATGTCATTTATAGGCCAGCAGACTTTGCAATTGTAACCCTTTTGATTCCCATTGAATGGTGGTTGCTTGTCTTTTATCTGCAACCGTGAGATGTAAACAATATTCATATAAGTGTAACACTTATGCAAGTACATTGTATCTGTAGAACTTGGCCTTTTTGGTTAAAGTTCCCTAACCTTTTTGCTTTCCCCCTAGACCGTTTTCCTGACCTAGAGATGCCAATTTAGATGCTTTGGGTACTTTGCCACTGCTGATCAGTGTCAAAGTACAGGAGTTCCCTATGTAAAATGTAATGGTGATTGGTTGGCCATGATTGGTATGTTTGCCTTACTAGTAAAAGTCCCTAGTGATGTGCACTGTGTGTGCAAGGGCTAGTAATGCAAGGGCGCGCAGAGAAGGGAACTCAGGCCTTCAGCGTAGGGCCTGCACACAGAATGCTAAGTTAGCATGTTGTCCTGACAAGTGCAACCACTTGTCAGGCCTGACCTTCCCTTTTACATACACATGGGCACCCCTGTGGTAGGTCCCAGGTAACCCCTGAGCAGGGTGCAGTGCAGGTAAAAGGCAGAACATAAACTGAGGTGTGTGTTATGTTCTGACAGTGAAAAACTCTCCATTTCGTTTTTCACTGCTGAAAGGCCATTCTGCCCATAGGACAGAATGGGGGAGGCTGGGTGTTGTGTTTGTTAGCCTAGTTTCCTGTCAGTTTATAATGGAGAGGTGAAGTTTGGTATGTATGAACTCACAGTGTCATAATGCATCTTTCTGTGAAGGTGGTTTTGTCACTGTGTGTTTATAAGCCACTCTTTTAGAAAGTGGCTGAGTTTTGTGCTCTGAGCATTTCTGTGTGTCTCTGAAATGTGGATTGTCTGTCTGGAACTGAAAAGTGAGAGGAGCTGGGCGAGGTCTTGACCCAGGGAGGGGTTGAGATGGCACCAGGCTGCCCTGCATCTGGAGTGTAGGGGGAGGGGAAGCCCGGGAGGTGAAAAGGCCTGGGCTGGTGCTATAAACCAATTGACCCATCTCCTGCTGAGTGATTAAGGATCCAGACCCCCAGTATCAAAGGGAGAGAGGTGACACTGGGAGGGAGACACCCAGAATTGATTTAGGGAGGGGTCAGGGACCCCTGAGCACATACAAACTTCAAAGACATTAAGGGGTATAACTATGAGAGCTGAAGCCCCTGAACGTTGGAATGAAACAGATATGGATTGAGACTGAAAAGGCTTGGACCCATTCTGTGGTCAAGAGGAACCTCTGCTAAAGAAGGAACAACTGAAGAGACTGCTGTGGATAGATCAATCCTTGCTTCGTGATCTGGGGCTGGTCTGCAGTTTGCTGTTATAACTAAGGAAGAGGCTGTTGGGACTGTGCTTGGAGGCGCTGGGTCCCCCTGCTTGAAGAAGACTGTGCTTTGTGCTGTGTCTTGTAACCCCCAGGGCCCGAGGTAAGCTGGCTCCCTGTTTGGAAATACAGGATCATAAAAGTTTCCGGAGAAGTCCCAAGCAACGCGGCGTGCGCGTGCTTTTTGGCCGCTTGAAACCCTCAGAAGTTGTGCCTTGTGATCGTGGGCACGCAGGAGTAAGCTAAGTCTCAGACGCGCAGAGGGCGTGTCGTGGCTGGTCGAGGTGTGCACGGGGAGACGAGGCAAAGCTCGGACGCGCAAGGGTGCGTGTCATGGTGCAGCCCGGATGTTGGTGAAGAGCGCCTGGGCCTCGTGTGCACCAAAGGAAGAAGCGAGACTCAGACGCGCAGTGTGCGTGTCGTGGTGCAGCCAAGGCGTTGGTGAGGAGTGCCTGGACATCGTGTGCACCAACGGAAGAAGTGAGTCTCGGACGCGCAAGGGTGTGTGTCGTGGTGCAGCCCGGGTGTTGGTGAAGAGCGCCTGGGCCTCGTAGGCACCAAAAGAAGAAGTGAGTCTCCGACGTGCAAGAGTGCGTGTCCTGGTGCAGCCAGGTTGTTAGGGAAGAGCGCCTGGACATCGTGTGCACCGGGAGAAGAGGTGAGACTTGGACGCGCAAGAGTGCGTGTCGTGGTGCAGCCAGGGCGTTGGTGAAGAGCGCCTGGACATCGTGTGCACCGGGAGAAGAGGCGAGGCTCGAACGCGCAGGGTGTGTGTTGAGGTGCAAGCGGAGCACTGGTGAAGAGCGCCGGATCGTCGTGAGCACCGGAGAAGAGGCGAGTCTCGGACGCGCGGTGTGCGTGTCGAAGTGCAACATGAGGTGCTGGTGAGGAGTGCCTGGTGAGGGTGTGCACCGAATTGAAGTGAAGTCTCCACAGTGCTGAGGACGGGTCTCGGTGTGGACTGAGACCGCCAGAGTGAGGGCCAAGTCATTGGGGCCCTCGGAGTCAATCAGCAGAGGCCCGGACCGGCAGCCACAGAAGAGCTGAGCCGCCGGCCCAAGTCCGCCGCAACCCGTGATGGAGTTCTGGATCAAGGCCCAAGTCGCTGATGTCGGGGAAGAGAGTGGGATCGCGCCCCCCCAGGTAACGTGGATCAACACCTGGGGTGGGGTGCGTGCCCGGAGGGACACTCTCTCGGCCACCCGCTTCCGTCAGCTGCGCGAGCTGTTGCTTCGGCTCGGATCCCGGCCCGTGCTGACCCAAGACGGGGCAGTACTGGGGCCGGAGTGGGAAGCAGTACTTTTTGTGTCATCATTTGATCCATAACGGGGGCACTGTTAACGGAGCACGTAAAACTGTCATATTACACTTTGCATTATTGCTGCTAACGAACTATCGAACTGTCGTATGACGCCTGACCTCATTTGTGCCTGACGAACTTTATGCTTGGTGCGCTACGCACTGCGTTATTTCTCCCTTGCATATTACCTGATTGTAACGTGGCGCCTTGCATGATTTCTTCAGTGCACAGTATCTGAGTATAACGTGGCACAGTGTATTATTTCTTCATTGCACTGCACAGGATTGTAGCGTGACGCATTGCTTTGTTTCTTCCTGGTACAGGGCATGCTGGTGGTGATACGCATTGCATTATTCCTTTAATTGCAAAGTACATGATTGTGGCGCTACGTATGGCATTGTTTCTCTGTTGCACAGTACAAGAGAATATTGTTACGCATTGCAGTATTGTTTCCTTTTTCAACGTGTGTTATTCTAGCAATACGACTTGCCTAACCTTTTGGGAAACGGTTAGAAAAGAGCTTACCTGTTGGTTAGAAGCAGTGGTTGGGATTAGAACCTACCAACCCACCGGAAAGAATACTACCCATTCTTATATATGTTGATTTTGTATCGTGTGGTCGTATTGTATAATTTCTTATATAAAGATTATACTCATTTTATCAATACTCGTGTGGAGTCTATTTGTGATGACATCATGGGGTTACTGTGAGCGTGGTTGCACATACTGAACACTCGTGCCTTGGAGATAAGCCTGGCTGCTCGTGCCAAGCTACTAAGGGGGTGAGCAGGGCTATCTCAGACGGTGTCCTTACTTAGCCTAACGTTGAAGCGAGGGGTCGGGGATGCACGCCTCCAGCATTTTGTGGTGGCGGTAAGCGATAAGGACCTCCACTTCCAACAGTATCCACTTCCTGTCATATGATTGGGTAAAAAGGCTACATGCTGACACTTTTTGTGATCTCATTGAATTTTGACGTCACTTCCTTTGATGTACGTCATATTGAGTTGATGTTTATGATGCAATTAAAATGTATTCCGCTGGTGCATATATATGTACAATTATACATAACAGTACATTTTACCACAGAGCAATATTTTGTAAATTAACGTCTTTCTTTAATTGTTCATTGCTATTTATGCGTAACCAATACGGTACCTGAGTTTCTGGTACAATGGGATTCCGTCCTGGAGCTGTGCTAAAGAATGTTGATAATGGCGATGAAATAATCACAGGATCAGGGCGGATAAATCCACTGAGGTCACAGCTGGGGATCGAGTTCTCCTCTGTCTTCATTGCTAACGTATCCATGGCATAAAAACTATTCCAGGGTAGCCACACTGTTCGCTCCTGGCTCATGAATGGTGCACGCTCGAAGTGAAAAGTCAGGGAAGATCCTCCATTGGCAATCAAGTCAAACCTAAGGAGATAACACTTTTTTGTGATATGCCACTAGGTTGGCGAGTCTCACCACAACATATTTTCCCATAAACCTAAATAAACATTGATAAATCTTAAAACTGTACTGTAAAGCAATCAACATGTTCAGCTGCAGCAAAACAGTTGTGAATCACAGTCTGAATACTCTAGAAGCCATAGGCCCAAAACCAGAAAAATGTTCAACAACCTCAAACAACTGACTGTTTCTTAACACATACTTTATACTAAGTCTGGGCAGTGAACTCCGCTCCGCTGGGGGAGTTTGCGGAGTTTTCCGCACTCCGCATTATGCGGAGCTCGCGGAGTTCCGAATCACTAGGTTTTTTCCTCGCTCGCGTTCGTCAACGTCAGGTTTTCGAGTGCAAGCGAGGAAAATCCACGTCCCGGCGAGATTTTTCCTCGTTCGCAATCGTCAACATCAAGTTGGCGAGCGCGGAAAATCAACCTCCCGGCGAGATTTCTCAACGCGGGCGGTCAGATTTCTCATTGCGACTGGTCGCGTATGTTCGCGACCGCTCACGCCGAGAAACTGTCCGTTCGCGTTGAGAAAGCTGCTGCTCGAGTAAAAATCTACACGAGCAGCAGAAAGGAAGCAGCGCCCGCTTGGCTGTGCATGGTGCCGTTCATGATGATTGCACAGTGCGGACAAGCACCTGGCACTGAAAATCACCACGAACTGCATTTATCTAACGCACTCCGCTGCTCGCGGAGCTCCGTGTCGCGTGGTGGATTTTTTTTTCGCCCAGGCTTACTTTATACTCAGTAATAAGTACTGATAAACAGGTATATCAATCTACGACCGATGTGTACTTTAGCTGCACCCAGCTCTAGCTTCTACAGTGTGATCAGCCGTCTCTGGGACAACAATCACAGCAATGGTGATTTCCAGCTGACTTCCAATGGAGATTAAAATTATTCCAGGAGTGACTGCATTGCTGCCTGGAATAGTAGCCTATTCCTGAACCAGTAAATAAATGCCAACAGCTAGGTCTCACAAACATAATGAGTACTATTGGCTTGAGTGAATATTATTAAAATGCCTGACTCTGATGTGATTTCAGCTTCTAGTGTGTGCCAAGCAACTGGTCAATATCAAAATCAATTTAAAGTAAATATTTACTCAAAGACCTATGAACTATTCTTTGAAATGTGTTAGCTGTCAAAAAGTAAGGCAAACACCAACGTTAATAAAAATATTGAGCCTTTTCACCATCTGGAATCACCTTGTTGTTTGTTACAATAGATGCGTTAAGTGCAATAAGTATGCCCAGATGCGATTTCTGTGCTCAATGTGCCATAAGACTGATGGTATACCTCACTGATGAGGCCTAGGATTAGGCAGAAAACAGGCTAGGGCTGCTTGTGTTCCTGCCTGGAGGGTCACTGGCCAGGCAGTTCAGGCTGGGCTGTTCCTATTGGAGCAGGACCGTATCCGATTTGCATGTGCCAGGTATCTGCCTACACCAAGAAAGTGGCCAAAAAACAATGGAGAGGAATGCATCTCAAACGGAATGCCAGTAGATAAGATTAATTCAAGCATTCCCTCCATCACCTTATTGGTTGCTCTAATACCAGTAAAAACAAAGATGACAATAGACACTGAGTTTGCTGACCACCACCACACAAAACATGTGACATCCCCAAGTGGGAACGGTACCTTTCCGTTCCCCCACAACATCTCCTCGCAACCACAGAACTAATCCTACAGCTTTCCTGGAGGAAAGTAAACCAAAGAATGGTTCAATAAGCATGATATTTCGAAAGGAATCAATCAATCCATTTGAATGCATTTTCATGACAATACTTATGGCCATGTTCTTACGGTTCTAACGTTTTCCAACCATGAATAGAAAAGTTGCTAGATGTGTGTGTGTCACTGAAACTACTGTACCTCCTCTTGAAACAGAACAGATATTTTCTGCGTCAATGACCCACTATCAGCGCATCACGACACAAGGTTGGTGCAATGTTTTTTGTTGACTGAGGTAAAACAGAATTTTCCATCCACTTCTAAGACGGGGGGCACTATTTCTATTGGTGGGATCAATGAGGTGCTCTTCTGCTGGTGTCGCCCTAGGCAGCAGAAAAGAATCGCAGTAGATTGGCTGTGGGTGCTGGTTCAAGAAAAATAAGCAATACGCTGTCACCCAGGACTGAGTGATCATACGGATTAGCTCTTGAAATGAAATTTGTACTTGTAAAGCGCACTTATACCCCCAAAGAGGTGTCCTGGCGCTGTACGCATACCGCTGTGGAACCCTTCCTGGCTTTTCCCTGTGAAATGTCCACTCCTGGGCACCCCCAGGGTGAAGCCAGGCATCCCAGCGCTGTTGGGGCCGTTGTGGAGATTAAGCAAGCTATTGCCCAGAGTTGCAGAGTGGGACCCATGATTAGAATAGGCACCGAGGCGAGAATTATCAGGTCCGAGGAAATTGAGCCCAAGACCCGCCGAGGCGGGAATTGAACCCTGGTCCCGGGCCAGATCTCTGCATCAGGGTCTGCCGCTCTAACCATTGAGCCACACGCTCTTCTTTGATTCCAAATTATGGGGTAGATTTACAAGCCCCTTGCGAAACATTTGCGCCGCCGCTGAGTCACTTATGTGACGCAGCGGTGGCGTAAAGCAAGCGCCACGCTGCGACGGATTTACAACGTGACGCATCTAGGGAGATGCGTCACGCTGTAAACCCCTACGCCACATTATACCTGTGTCAGGTATAATGTGGGCGTACCGTCGCAGTGTGGGCGTTCCGTCGCAAGACAGCCTCGGAAAAGTGCCTGAGTGAAATCTACAAGATTTCACCCAGTCACTTTTCCGACGCCGCTGCGTTAAAACCTTGCGCCTGCTAGAAGCAGGCGTAAGGCGTGACACAGAATGTTAAAGATAGGCCGGTTTGGAACGGTGCTGGAGTTGCGTCGCGCCCGCGACACGACTCAGCACTGCGCCAACCTTACGCCGGCAGATACGACACGCATCTGCCTATCCTTGCGCCATGGCGCGCCGCATTTACAATGCGGCGCATCCGTGGTGGCGCAAGGGTAGTTTTGCGTGATGCAAGTTTACTGGCGCATCCCTGCTGATTTGCAGAGATGCGCCAGTCCTTGTAAATCTGCCCCTATATCTCTAATTATTAAGTTTTTACGTGGATAAAAAAATAATAATACCTTCGTCTCTTCAACATTAAAAAGGAAGGCAGCAAAAATGAAAATCTTCTCAGAGCCGCAGTTGGAGCCCTAGTTTACAGTACCGCTGTTACTACCGTTAATTTACATTTTCACAGCTACATAATATTTTCATTGAAAGACAAGGCCTGCTGTTCGCACGCACTTTTAGCAGTCAGACTTTTATTTTTAGTTTTGCTTGGTGATAGAAGTGCCACGTTATGTCGGAAGGCTCATTTGGATCTCACCTGAAGACTGCTGGGCGCGCGGGGAATTCACGCGCCACCACTAGACGGCAACGAGTGTGGTGGCACACACGAGGAATCTAGCGAGCAGGTTCACGGAAAGAAGGGGCCACTTACGTGCCGTCCTGGCGAGTGATGGTGTAGCCATACTTCGGGTACTTGACGAACGACACGTTGACCCCAACCAGGGGTGTCCCATCAGTTGTGACAACCTGGCCTCTGATGAGCGACACCAAACTAGACACGGAAGAAAACACATTAACAATGTTATTAGCTGCAAAGCAATGACAAGAGCAAGAGTTATGTGCCAGTCATCACGGAGCACCAGAGATCGAAGTGGGCAGGGGCACCGGGGAAAGACGTTGTCAAGCTTTATTCATTTGATCAAACAATTCCCATACTTTTTAGTTAAAAAACACAACTGTTCCTGAGCGGTCTAGTTGCCTCAGGTTGAAGGGGGAGTCCACATGGAGTGAGAGAAAGGAGAGGCATCTAAAAGTCGAAAAAAACAAGCCTTCTCTCCGAGGGACCGTCGCCTGCTACCTGGAAGAAATGTGACTACGTGGAATTGGTTAGCTGGCAAATCCAAGGAGTGCTGGGGAGCCATTGTTGGCTTTTATTGATACAATCTGTAATTTGTTCTCTTAATCAATGGAAGCCAATAAAAAGAGCGTTCTCCAGGTACAATCAGCATATTACTATAATCATAACTTTGAAAGACACTGTAAACATTTAAACAAAATCTTTTGTACATTTACTGACAGCCTATTTACTCTGTGTGCAACCCACATAGGTTATGTAATACATTTTCTAAGCTAGCGACTTACTTATTCATAGTGTTTTTGTCACATACTTGGACTTCTTAGCACTGTAAATACACATCACTATTTCCCCAATGTACCGGCCAGTATTCAAATTAATGACTGTCCAATAACACCCACAGACATCAGAAGTGATTCTATAAACCATCCGAGTTGTCTAACCAGAAAAATGCATTTCCCACAAATACATTCATGCTGTGTTTATTTTTCACTTAAGGTGTGTGCATTCTGTTTTATAAGCATTTACCTGTAGGTAAAAGGGCAACAAAAAAGTTACAAAATATTTAGTTTTTTTGTAGCCATGTCTCTCACCCTACCCCCAGACTCACTGACCACACCCCCATTCTATCCAGGATCACAGTTCCCATACTTTTCCTTATGCACTTTGACCGCTAGGGAGCATTATCAGACTGTGGTGTATGCCTATTCTGAGCACACTGTAAAGTGAATGATTTAATCTGTTTAGGTTCCAGCATCAGACTGGGCTACATACGTGGGTTGCACGTTGTAGGGACTGCATGGTAAGGCAGACAGGAAGACACTCGCGTGCCTTGGCAGTAACCAGATTATTTATGCATAGTTCACTATTTTAAAACGTTTCCAGTTGTGACATAAGTAGTAATTAGGCACATTAGGGGTAAGCTGAGCATCACATGGGCCCTGTACAACCAGAACTGTACTTCATATGTTTTCAAGATGGCGTGTAAATATCTAGGTATTCTCCTCCTCTTCAGTCATGAAGCGCCTAGAGGCTGTTCTCCTTTCGATATCGTGCTTGCCTGGTCAATTATCTGGGTGACCTAAGGTGCTCTAAACTTCTAACACTTGTGTCAGATCTGTGGGTCACAAGTTCATATGTTGGCTGGACTGTTCCTGGCCCTCATCTTTAGAAGGTCAGTACAATCAGTATTATTAAGATGGGTGTTAGTAAGTTTGATTATTAAGTGCTAAAGCATAGAAAAAACTATGGTAACAAGCGCTACATAATAAACAATTTATTATGCAGTGCTTTTAAATGCAGACACTCATTCCATTGTTACGGTCAGTGCTAGGCTGAGATTGAGATCATTCACCAAAAGATCAATTTTCAGAGTTCTTGGAGGGCCTTTGGGTGGCAGGATTTAGGAGGTGGCAGCGGACTTGTGACAATGCTGTAAATACACATCAATTCACACAAAGTGGCCTACGAAAGTGGGCGAGTGAGTTATTGTTTAGATACATTTGGAGTTTTGATGTGGTGCCGAAGTATGTGCACTGGAGACATAAGGTGTCAACAGCATACCAAGATTTGTGCAGAATCACTTTCTTTCCCTCTAGACTCTGATCTCTTCCACTAGGTACGCCTAGAAAAACGCCTTGAGACATGCAGAGAGGGAGATGGGAGATGGGAGAATGATGTTAAGAGGAGAGAAACTCCATGCAAGAGACACCAAAGAGAAAGAGTACAGAGCAATGTATAGTGAAAAGAGTGTCAGTAGTGCAAAATGGGAGAAACAAAAGCTTGAGATATGCTGGGGAGGGATGACGTGTAAGGCAAGCAGCAGGTGAGAGGGAAAAGCATTCTGAATTTAAAGAAAGAGATTGAGTAATACAATTTTGTAAACTTTGAATTTATATGTTTACTGTCTTTTTTTTATAGTGTGAACTTGGCCCAAGGGCATGAACACCAGATTACACTATACAAGGTTAGATTCACTTTTTGTGTATGTGTTTTAGGCAGGAGATTAAATGATTTGCCCAGATGCTTAGGATGTTGAGCACGATAATCGGTTATATTTCGGAGTGCACATAAAAAATAAATAATATGCATTGAGTCTTCCGGAAGGCAGACATTTTAGTTAATAGGTAGCTGTTCTTTGTATGGGTGTCCCTATAGCTTGGTTCTGTGAGTCAAAGGACCGGCATATAAGCACCCTTTTCTGTTGAGCCAAAGATGAGATCTAATGAGGATTATAACAGATATTTCCAGTTATCCCTAGTCAGATATAATATGTCCAGCCGGACCTGGCTTTTCAGCAGTATTCCTCTGCCCGTAGTTCTACAGTTCCACCTGTAAGTTGTGTGAAGTAAAACTAAACGGACCAGAATGTGAAGTGACAGCAACTTGATATCATGCAGCTTTCATGGGGAAACCTGACCTCTCCATCATCTCCACGAAGCATGTCCCAAGTCTTGTTGAGTTTCTCATGAAAAGGCACCTCTGCCGTGATCATTCCCACCACAAACACTAGAACTTGTTGGAATGAAGTTTCAGTCCAAAATCAAGGCACAAGCAGGAAGTCTGTACCAGAGATTGAAAGCACACTATGCTCAGTCCACTTAAATGAATATCTTCTATTGGTGCGAATGACTGACCCAAAGGGTGTGGTCTTCCTTCCCAGTTAGATAAATACCGGAGGTCTGCACTCAACAGAATTAATGAGTGTATGTTTGTATGGACAAGGCAGTGGCGTAGCTGGGCACTCTGCCGCCCGTGGCGGTCCCTGCCTTTTGCAGCCGCCGAGCGCCTAAGAGCGGGGGGGGCTGGCGATAAATTCACCTGCCGCCCCCAAATCTCGTGCCGCCCGGGGCGTACCGCCCCCTCCGCCCCCCCCTTGCTACGCCAGTGGGACAAGGGTAGTTTTTAAGTGACACCCTCGCTAGAGAGCAGCAGAGTAACATGGCCAGGAATTGAAGGCCTGAGCCCTCTTTGTTTACAATGAGGTAGTATGCACATAGGTGAGAAATACAATCAACTCACGAAAATGTGTTTACTATATTTCATTATTCAAAGGAATGCTTCCATATTTTTTCTTATGGACTTAGAATTGCATGTCTTGTATAATTCATTTAAAAAGGTCTTGTTATGTGTTGCCAACTCTTGTAAATTTTTGCCAATGCAATCCGGAGATCTTTCTGTTCATTGCGATCTATTTAATGTTATTATGACACGCATTTTGCTTTGGGGCACAAGTGCTGAATTAGCTTTTTCAAGGTTCTCTTATTATTGCTCTTGCAGTGAACTTTTTAGCCATGCGCCTATAGCAACAGGACACTATTATTCAATATGGCTCATCATTTGCGTTCAGTAGTCTCTTCGGTCTTGATGCGCTCGTTTTTGTTATGTAACATGTAACATGTATCATGTCCCTATAATTAGGGACATGATACCTTGAAGTAAAAAAAACTTTATTGGGGTCTTCTCTAAAAAGGACAAAGGCCCTTACTCACCAAAAGGAGAGGTGTGGCGCAGCAACCAGAGAAACTGGCCCGGAGCGCAGGGCTCGCAGTTCGATCGCCGCCGGCAGCTCAGCTTAGCATCATGTGACTCGGGGCAATAGCTCACTTAATCAGCCCGAAGGCCCCCAGCACCTGGGTACCCTTCCAAATATAGAATTTTAGATTTAAAGTGACATGCACAATCATCGGCCCCTCCTCACTGTGGCTACTAGCCAGCTGCACACGGTGGCCCACCTCAGCGCTCTTCACCAAGAGAAAGAAGATGAACCTTCCTAGTAGTGAGGTGTGCAGGGACCTAGGAAAAATGGTTAAAATGTGAAGGGGAAAGAATTGTTTCATAGTTTTTTTTTATTTCAGTACCTCTGTATCGCATAATTAAAATCAGTGTACTCAGAGAAGCGTAGAACGGATATCCTTTTTCTTTTGCGCCAGATACTTCTGTGGTGCCTGGTAACTGAGGGAGGGTGTACCCCGAACACTATGCAACCTTCTGTTCTAAATCCCCTCAGTCCTATTTTAAGTGCTTGTAGTATTTGTTATAACAATACTTACCACAGGGGTTTCCATGAAACATTAATACTATATTTATACACTCTTTTATACTTATAGGTCGGATCATTTTTGTAAAGAAAATGTCTAGATAATTTTGTGGCAAGATAGAATATGTGAAGCTCAAAGGTTGCCTTGTTCAGTGGTGCAGAGACGGATAGATGGAGGGCTGCTCGGCCCTAATCTGGATGGCCATCAGTGGATTTGTACTTAATAGGGTCGTGGAACCTTGGCACAAGTGCTTACATCCCTGATGGCTACAATTACAGGGCTATCTCGAAGCATTTCAACCAAAGGATCAAGGCATCCACACTCTAGCACCGATAATGAAAATCCTGTCAACATCCTGGAAATCAATCTGCTGCCCAGGGATCTACGCGCGCTCTGTCAGTCTGACACCTGTCCATCCAAACCTGCAGGAACAGCATCCACAGGGAACCTCTAAGGCTGATGTATTATTTAATATGCATTATCTAGTGTTAAGAGCTCTCTTCTACCCTTATCCTAAAAGACAATAAGAGAAACACTTAAGGCTGCATTATCTTTACAGGATTGTGCAAGGATGTTTGTTGATGGAAAGTGCTTGGTGTCAATGAACTATGCCACCACAGCTGGAGCGCTACAAAAACAACTTGACTGTGAAACAGCTTTTCTATACCTCAGTAACTTATGCAATTCATTTTTCTTTTTGCAGGCGCTTTGTGTTTTCCGGCAAGGTGCAGGTGTTTATGGGCTGCGCTTCGCTCAAGCACCTCTGCCTTGAGTATACATGGTTAAATGTAGAAACCCTCTGAGCGCAAAAAGCTTTCATTTTCTCACTGCAATTACATAATTCACCAGGAAAAGTCCTAATTCCTATTTCTAAACAGAGATTAACAATGTGGGAATTATCAGTTAAAAGTGGTTGTATAAAGCACAGTGTAAAATTGAGGATTACGTTTCCTGCCCTACCAGGTGACAATATTGTGCTACTGACTACATTATGATCTGCACACTTTATTTGTGACAGTCCGTTAATATACTATTTGCCCAAACCTGGAGATTCCCATTGAAAAGGTTAAACATATTTGTCGCAATACTAGGTCTACGGGTGTCTTAAATTTATGCGACAAACATTCCACATTTTCCCAATTTCAGGGACTATGACAATGATATTTATCATCAGCTCTAAGTAGTTGGTAAACGTCAGTGGAAGGCGGGGTGTGGGCTTAATCGGGGGGCGTTGAGTGGGGGGCAGGGAATATCTGGGGTGAGGGGAAGCTGTAGCCTCACCCAGCATTGTCTACTCCCCCCATTGTGCTAGAGAGGTTCAGCAACAGGCTGGGCCTGTGCCCACAGATGCAGCCCCCCTCCAGCCATGGTTTTATGTGTGGTGTTTCCAGACCAGTACACCTGACTAATCGTAGATGCCCAGAGCGGTGTCCCTGTAGACAGGGCTTTAAGTGGGATGAAAAACTGGGGGGTCTCCCATAGGGGCGTAGCCAATGTAATTAAGGGCATGGCTTAAAACACTTACGCTAAAAATCTGTGCTGAGCATAGTGTGCCGCCCGACTGGAATTTTGCTGCTTCTGTCCATTCATCCAGATATATAACACAACAAGTAGCATCACACGTACAAATTAGCAACACCTATGACTTCGTTGTATATAATATTAAAAATGGTTCAGTTCTTGTGGGCAAGGTTGTGGCGTAGGGCTAGAGGTGCCGACTTTCGAGACTGAGAAAGCAGGTTCGAGCCTGAAATCCGCTCAACATAATGTGATTCTAAAAATGAACACCTCCATGTGTAATGTAACTAGTGCTCATGTTTGCATTATATAACACTGAAAAAGGAGTCACTTTGAAATTACATCAAAAGCAGTGATGCATGGTACTATTGCAGAGTTAAGGTTTTTTTCGCCCACCCCGAGGGTAAAAATGGAGAGCCCGATAGGGACCCGTTTCGGCACCTGCTTTTAGGAACTGCTAGTGTTGAGCACCGGCAAGACCTGGCCCACTTAAAGCCCTGCCTGTAGACTCTATGTATACGTTAATCGTGAAGCTGCATAGTACCCCGCGAAGCAATTGCAGGACAGGTGATGCAGATCGTCAGTGGAGAACGAAGACTAAAACGACAGAGCACCTGGCTCTAAACAGGGATGGAGACCATTACAGGCTGTATCAGGCAAAAACCAGGGAGAAACTGGTGGCTACATCTGTGTCATGTACATGTTTCACAACCAAAATGTAACTATGAAAACAGACACCTATGCTAATAATCACTGGTAGATCTTGGCAGCTCATGGTTCTTTTTTTTCATTCTTCAGTTAGAAAATGATGCAAAATTGTTCAAAACCTATTTAGTCACATCAAGAACCACAGATCCCAAACTCTGAAAGGCTAGACTCACCCTGCTATTCACAGGAAAATAGTTGTAGGAAACAGAAGACATTTTTGATTATGTTAAACTCTTTATTAAAAGGCCAACTTCCACTCCACTTCTGTTTAGAGTGGGACTGTTCCTGCCCCTCGTCTTTATTTTATGAATTATGGTTACACATAATTAATGACGCTACTTTTATGCATTGATTCATTTATGCATTGCTCTCGAATGATGTGTAAAGCTTGAATTTGGGGTTTATGATCAAATCAATCACGGACTCGTCCAGTGGTTGGGGTTAGACCCACAACACTTTTTTTCCTTCTGCAAGTGTAATTCAGAGGCAGAAAACTGGCACCCGCAGGCACAAACCCAGATCCGGATTCACAGAACCACACTCTGTCGTATTTTAAGGGCCCACTTACGACTGTGCAAATTGCATCAAATGAACAGAAAGTTCCTTAGTCGTAAGTGACAACTGCAGCTGAGGATGTAGGTGTTTCCTAAGCAGATTAAGGAGAATGGGCCTTGAAAATGGTCCATGCTCCCACACTGTTAAATTTGTGGTTATTTACAAATATTTTAAATCCATTTACTATACAGATCTGCACCACTAAAAGAAAGCAGGTCTAAGTGATGAACGAAAAGGCACAAAACAGTCTGATTACTTTAGTTTAGAGTCTGTGGTAGAAGTGTAATCTTAACATAAAACCCAATTTTTAAGGAAAATGGCCGTAAACTGTTGAGATTTCACATTTACCTTACACTGTGCCTGGTGTATGTACGTTTAGGGAATATGGGGGTATGCTAAAAAAGTAATGGACGTCGTATCACTGCCTGGAGCGCCCCTGGGAGTCTGTGATTTAGGCCAAAACACCTACAACAGAGCTGCCCCTAGGCAACATTCTACTGGGCTTTATGATTTCTTAGTGAATCAGACCCCAACAGTGAAACCAGAAGTCTTGCGTTCTACTCCTGACTTCCCCGCTTCAATTCGTTTGTGTGATCTTGGGCAGATTACTTGTCTCCCGGAGCACCAGCTCCCTGATAATAGGATAAAATATTAATAATGTGGCCTGCACAAAATCCTAACTCTTGTGTTTGACTTTTAACTTGCCTTGTGATTAACACAAAGTACCAACTTGAACGGAGGACCTTTTCTGCTGTTGTGGGCTGTATGCTACCAAAACATGTACTTGACATTTATTTCGACAGCTTTGCTAACTGTTGCTATGGGCAACATTTCTAGTTCTGGCAGTAAATGCACTGCAGATGGAAGTCACGTGAGGGTATCTGACCAGTCAAAAATTGTGAACTTCGCCAAATGAGTTCTTTTGCATACTATGTTGTTCTCTAGTGCCCATTTATCTTTGATTATTGCACAAATTGCTGTGCAGAATAATGAGCATATTTGTTTTCTTCTTTGAGGCACCCGTCTGGAGATACTATACAAATATACTGCATTAAGTCCTGGTTAGGCCCCATAAATTTAATAAAACAGGTTTCTGAAGTCATTTAAAAGAATCAAAGTGTCTTGTTAACATTTCTGTACATATTTTGTACACATTGCAGCTCCAAACAGTCAATGAACAGTAGTTTTCCTGGAAACATTTTGCACTTGGTGAGAGCCCGCCATTTCTGAGCATCGCGGCCTTTCACTCACAGAAATATAAGTGACAGTGATCTGTCTGCATCGACACCTATCCACCACAGAAACTCTCCCAGACACGCCAAATGAAAGTCACTTTTCATGTCAACAAATGAATAAAACCTCCCAGACGAGCTTTGCATCTGTGATCGCCACTGCGGTAGCTCTCTCAAGTCGCCCTGCATAATTTGACACATAAAGTTGCCGCAGTACCTGCTGTTAAACGGGTTGTCTCCTGGGATGATGTGCGTGCTGTCCTTTCCTACCAAGGGCTTGATTCGGTCGTAGAAGGACTTGACGGCCGGAGAGCCCGACTGGCTCTGCTGGATGACGTCGAGGGGGTCTCGGGACCCGCGGCAGAGTAAACTCGACTGGCATGTTGACTGAAGACAGCAGTCTGGGTCCAGGCAGTCCACGAGGCCGTCTGTGGGGGAAAAGTTGGAAATCAGCAATCATGGCCACTTCTCTCTATATTACAACTGCGTCACTTCTAAAATAAATAAAATAACCCCTGCCTCCTCCGGCTGTGCTTCTAAAAGACTGCCTCTACCCAGAATGCCCCACAGAATCTTTTGACAGAGGTCAAGTACGTCAGTCATGTATGAAGATGCATATATCACATAGGCTGCAGTCAGTCATTGTACACCATGGGGGCAGAGGGGCAGGCAAGGGACAATGCGCCATGACGTGTGCACGTTACTCCTTTAATTCTACCTCATTTCGGTTGTGAATATGCTATGTTATATAATGTTGCTGAGCTTGTAGATCCCACATCAGGAAGTACATTATTAGCAGGAGTATTTCACATTCTGAACAGAGGTACATATCTATTGTTTAGGACAACAAGAACGCCTTCCTGAAACAAAAGTTTGAAGGGTGTGCCATGAGACACTCATAAGCAGGCGTACTAATTGAATTAGCCAATGTGTAATTGCGACTGACCCCTTATACACTAGTTTCCCAGGTTTGATTGGCTAATCCCAATGTCAATATTTCTTTCTTTCTCAAAGTTTACAACTGGGCCCATTTATTCCCTAAGATTCATTAACTGAAAGATCCGAGGAAGGCCACATGTGGTCACTGTTTGAAGTCGACTGGGAGCATACATAATCATTATTTTGAACTTTAAAAATATTTCACTCCAATTACTCACAGAAAACCTGTCTGACTCAGTAGCCAATGAAGTATATTGCCAATTATCGTCCATGCATGAGATCCCAATGTCAGCCTGAAGATTACGCTCTCTGTCTGAAGGGTGCAGCTTACAAAACTAACTAATCCGCCCAACTCAACGAGAAAAATGGCATTGATTGGACATAACACATTGAAAAGGTAGTTTATTTCACCGCTGATAAAACCTACACAACCCACCTTGTTTATAGGTGCACATTATCTTGTGAGGGAAATTGGAATATACCCAAAAAGTGAATATTTAGGCCCAGTTATGATTAAAGTTTCAGGGAGTTGAGCAAACAGGAAAGAGACACTGGCAGCAGTTTGTTACACCTACTGGGGGTTTCTGTGCATGATGTGTCAATGATGGTCCCCAGCATATGGAAAATGTATATTATTTCCAATGAGATAGATGCAGTTTCCTCTTTAGTACATTGACAATGCACAGTGAAAGTCATCACCATCTCCCATGACTTGTGTCTGGCCCGCCTGTCCTCTGGCTCCTGAAGACTGAAAATTATCTTTTACTTCAGTCGTCTTTACCCATCTAAAGTCTGCTTTCTCAGTACCGCTGTGAGGACGAAAGGTCCTGCCCATCTGTCTAGCCTTAACATCCTCCTAGTTTTTATCCTCGTGGTACTGAATGTACTCCCCTTTCCTTTCCCTCTGTTTAGCACAGCTTCAGGTGTTGCCAATGGCAAGAAACCCCAAAAATACCAAACTTCATGCTCCTAAGAGAAAACTTTGATGTACTCTAAGAATGGTGGGCCCAAATGTCTTCCACCCCCAAAATCTCCAGAAAGTATCCCACTTAACCACTCTGCCAAGTTCTTGGTCGGTGTCATAATTTATAGATTTTTTTTCTGGGGTCTTGACAACTCTTAAAGATGATGCCTATTGTCCTCCTGTATACATAAAGTCCACTTCCCTGTGCCAAATGGAGACCATTCATGTTCATCTTTCTTTTTTATATGAAATTGGACATTCATGAACATTTAGGACCAAATTTACAGTTTGGTAGATGGGTAAGTCCGTTGATATACTGTATGAGGTATTAAAAGTGCATCATATCCAATGGCATTTGTAATACGGCGGTTGTGACAGCCATCACATTTGTGAAGGAGTAACCTGTCCGCCAAACTCTAAATCAGGCCCTTAGTCAACCAATCCATTCAATGATGTAGAATATCAGAGCGTGTTCTAAATGGGATCTGTTCCTGATACCTTTGAATGTACCTATGATTAGTTGTTCACTTAAAGGATCAAGAACGTATTTTATGTTTGCAAAGGGCATGTAAAATAGAGGATGTGTGCTGTTCAATGAGGTCAACAGGAACAGCCCATCTGTCACTTCTTTTTCACATCTGCTTTCTCGGACTACTTAATTTCATGAGGTGGCCCAAAATTCAGTAGTGGTAAACTCTGCCACAACCTGGTTGGTAGGAATTCCATGCGGTGTAGAGGAGCTGCCCATGATTGATGGTGGGCTGCTGCCTGTTAGGGACTAGATATATTAGGTGAAACGTCCATCCAATACACAGGACGCCACCATCAATAAAGACCTTTAAACAGTGTATTGTGTGAATACTCAAATACCCTGCTTCATAACAATATTTTCATAGATCTATCTATTTATTGTGTACTTGGATTAAGTGTATGTTATGTTACTATACCCTGGCTGAACTTCGCAGCATTTCTGTGGATCTAGGTCATCACTTTTTGTGTCCAACTACCAGGAGATGTAAAGCCTCGTTTGTGGTGAAAATCGGTAATCTAAATGTTAGTATTGTATGGTTATCCCTGCGACTGCAAGGATTAGTGGGGAAAGGCTGACCGCACCCTTCAAGCAAATCAGATGCAATCTTCATTATTTTTTTTTATTCATCCAAACAGCACTGTAAAAGCTCCTGCTGCATTACCTGAGATAGAAACACACAAACAAACACACACACACACACATCTCTCTCTCTCTCTCTCTCTCTCTCTCTATTTCTGTCTCTCTCTCTTATTTAGATTAACATTGACTTTTTAGTTGCTCTCTAAGTGTGATGCATTTCGAAAACTCGTTGGGAGCTCCATGTTTTCAACCTACTGTAGGTTTTAAAAAAAACTGCCTGTTAGACCTGGCACCTTTGGCGTGGGTCTCCCTTCCATTTTTTGCTGTTGCCTCCTGTGTTTTGCTATGTTTTTGCTGGTCTAGATGCTTTGGGCACTTTGCCACTGCTATTCAGTGCCAAAGTGCAAGTGCTCCCTATTGTAAATTGTTGTTATGGATTAGTGATTCCATGATTGGATTATTTGATTTACTTGTCAGACCCTAGTACAGTGCACCGTGTGTGCCCAGGGCCTGTAAATCAAATGCTGCTGGTGGGCTTGCAGCACAGGTTGTGCCACCCACAGAATCAGCTTGTAAACTATGGCTCAGGCCTGCCATTGCAGAACCTGTGTGCAGTCTCGGACTGCCATGTCGACCTGGCAAGTGCACCCACTTGCCAGTCCCCAAACCTTCCCTATTCTACATGTTAGTCACCCCTAAGGTAGGCCCTAGGCCAAGGTGCATTGTATGTGAAAGGTAGGACATGCCCTGATGTGTGTGGCATGTCCTGATAGTGAATTACAGCCAATTTCGTTTTTCACTATTGCAAGGCTACCTGCTCCCATAGGCCAGAATGGGCAGTTTGATTATAACATCTTATAATCCTAACTGACCCAGGGAACATGGTAGAAAAACGAATTTAGTATGCCTGAACTCAGAATGATAAAATACATCTTTTAGTGAAGTTGGTTTTAACATTCTGTGTTTGAAAATACCACTTTTAGAAAGTAGGTATTTTCTTGCCTAATCATCCAGCTGCCTCTGCTAGGTTGTGTATTGCATGTCTGGGTTGTGAGTGACAGGAGGGCTTGGGCTCCAGCAGTCTGATGGGTCAGGGCTGGGCTGAATAGGACCTTGGCTGAATAGAGAGTAGGGGGCGGGGATTTCCTTTCACTCCCCTGAGCCCTCATAGAATAGAGAGTAAGGGGAGGAGATTTCCTTTCAGGAACCTGGGCCAGGTCTGCTTTCAACAATCCTGTCTCCACGTCCTGCCAGGAAGCTGCACAGAACTGGTTTTGGTCAGGCACAGACACTCTCTGCCTTCAGAGACAAAGGATTTTTGAGTATAAATATTGGGGCCCAGACCCCAAGACTTTAGATCACTTCTGGGAATCAAGACGAACCTTTGCTGAGGAGAAGAACCAGGAAACTGAAGGAGGAGACTGCCCCTGTGCTGTGTTCTGTTGGGGGTGGCCTGCAGTGGTTACTTTATTGCCAAAGAAAGGAGAAAGGAACTGTGTGTGTACTTTCATCATCTTGAAGAAGATCTCCAAGGGCTTGAAGATTGAGCTTGCCTCCTGCCTGAAGTCTCAGGGATACAAGACTTCATCAACCAGCTCCCCTGAATTCCCTTGCTGGGAATTCTACCTGCAAAGAGGTGCCTGCTGTTGTGTTGGGCCCTTTTGAAGACTGCGTGTCGCTGGGAGCTGGAAGCGCGACTCAATGAAGGAGAAGCGTGTCGCCGCCGCAGCAGTTGCCGTCGCATCGCCGAGGAAGCGTGCCGCAGCTGCTCGCATCGTCGAAGCGCGGCGCATCACCGGAGAAGCGTGCCACCGCCGTAGAGGTCGCCGTCGCATCACTGGAGAAGTGTGTCGCAGGGCCTGTCGCAGCTCAGAAGTTCACGCATCGCATCTACGTTGTCGCACCGTAACCAAGACGCCATTTTGTCGCATCGCACCCGATCGTCATCGCCTCGAGGTGCCATCTTGTCGCATCGCACCGGATCGCAGTAAGAAACCGACGCATCAACTCCCCACACAGTAAGGAAGCGAGCATCAACTCCCCTGCGCAGCAGTAAGGAACCAACGCATCCACTCCCCTGAGTGCAAGGAACGGCGCATCACCTTCCCTAAGACCCTTTTGTTTGTTTTGCGTTACGCATCCAAGGTACTTTGAGAGTAAAGTGTTGCATTTACCATCTACATTGAACTAAGCTATTTCTACCAGTTTGAAGACTCATTTTTGATTACAGTATTGTGGATTGTTGTCGTTTGATCTTGTGTTAAGTCTAGTAAAGATTACTTATTTTTCTAAACTGGTGTAGTGTCCATTTGTAGTGTTCTCACTGTATTACTGTATGTGTTCACACATGCTTTACACACTGCCTCTGAGATAAGCCTGCCTGCTCATGCCAAGCTACCAAGGGGGTGAGCAGGGGTTATTTTAGGAGTGTAGCCCCTTACCTTGACTAGACGCAAGGGTCACTATTTGGACAAAGGTGCAAACCATTGCCAACTAGAGATCCCCAAGTCTAACATTGGTGGTCAGCGGTGAGGATTTGGACTTGCATTTGTGATTCATATACAGTGATTGGTGTACACTACTAGTGAGTGCAGATCAAACGCAACCACATACTTATTGGTAGAATTCTTTCCTTGGGATTTCTATTTTTGCTAAGAACTGCCAGTTGTTGATACCATGAATAGAGCAGCATCCATTGCACCTGAAGAGTTCGAATTTGAAGAAGAAATGTTGGATGCATACACTGTGCCCCAGCTCAAATCCGCTTGCAAGAAATTTAAAGTCTTCCTGAAAGGCCTCACCAGAAAAGAGGAATACCAAAAGGCGCTGAGGGCCTGGTTGGAAGCAAGGAGTGCCAGTGAGCACCCTGAGGATCAGGTGGAGGATTTAGAGGAGCGGCAAGGGGGGCCCTTGGGTCCAGTGGGAGGGAAAGTACCTTCCAGGGCAGGCAGCAGTGTTTCTTCCAAAGGCCTGTCCCCACGAGAGCTGGAGGACAGGGAGAGAAGCAGGATGCATGAGATGGAGCTAGCCAAGCTCAAAATGGGTGGGCAGTTGGAATTAGAAAATAAGAAATTAGCCCTAGAGGAAAAGAGGATGCAATTGGAGCATGAGAGAAGTTTGAGGGAGTTGGAATTGAAAGCCAGGAGCTTAGAAATTACTCCCTCTGGTGGCAGCACCCCATCAGTGCCTGCAGAAACACGAGTGTATATACCCAAGGATGTGGTTAAATAATTTTACAAAAATGATGATATTGGCCAGTGGTTCAAGGCCTATGAGGTAGCTATGACCTCCCACCGGGTCCCTGAGAAAGATTGGGGAGCGGGGTTGTGGGGGCGGTTCCTCAGTGAGGGGCGGGATACATTGTTAGACTTGCCCTCTGAAGTCCACAATTCATATGCTCACATGAAAGAAGCCTTGATGAGCAGGTATGGGTTGACTCCTGAAATGTATAGACAGAGGTTTAGGAATTGCAAGAAACTGGAGTCAAGCACTTGGGTAGAATATGTGACTTTTTTTTGCAGAGCATTGGATGGTTGGGTGAAGGGTAGCAAAGTGAATGATTTTGAAGCGCTCTTTGATTTGATTGCATGGGAGCACTTGTCCAGTAATTGTTTTCCAGAGCTACGCCAGCACCTTATTGATAGTAGGCTGAGTAACCCTAGGAAGCTTGCTGAGGAGGCGGACCGCTGGGTGAGCACCCGGGTCCACAAGGGTCATGTGGGAGACTTTGCCAAAGGTGGGCAGGGTCCCCAGCAGAGGAGTGGGGGGACAAGGGTAAACAGAGGAAGTTCCAGAAAGGGCCCCAAAGTAATCCCCAAGGGAACCAAGGAAAGGGTTCCCAGCCTCCCCCTGAAAAGAAGTCAGGGGCCCCGACAGATAAGCTTGTTCACAGGGGGCCCAAGACCTGTTTCAAGTGTGGTCAAGTGGGCCACTGCTCCTATGATTCAAGATGTCCCATGTATGGGAAAACAGCACCCACTGGTGCACCACCCCGACAGATCGCTAGTGTAGCCCTGGGGGAGGAGTTGGGTGCCCAAGGTGGGTGGGGTCTCTCAGAGATGTCCCTAGTCTCTTTAGGAGACTGTGAGATGGTCCCCAGGACCCAGCTGCCTGATAACACTAAGAAGTACAGGCAGTGGGTGACCATCAATGGCCAAAGGGTGGAGGCTCTGAGAGACACCGGAGCCAGTGTGACAGCTGTCAGCTGGTGTCTGAAGAGCAGGTGATCCCCAATGCATTTTACCCAGTTGTTGCCGCTGACAACACAGAGAGCCACTGCAAGGTGGCTCAGGTTCCCTTTGAGTGGGGGGGGGGGGTCTCAGGTACTCTTCAAGTAGCTGTGAGGCCAGCCATGCCTGTTGACTGTCTGTTGGGCAATGATTTGGAGAGCTCCCCTTGGCATAGGTGGAGCGTAATGCACATTTGGAGATGTTGGGCTTGCCAGATTGGGCATGTGTGACCACCCGGTCTATGGCAGCCAGTAAGGGTGTTCAAGAGGACCTGGAGCCTGAAAGAGTGGCCCAGGTGCCTGCCTTAAAGAGAAGAGGCAGGGGGCGCGGGAAACCGGCCCCCATAGTTCCCACGGTCCAGGAGGAGGCAGACCTTGAGGGGAATGCCCTGGAACCTACAGGGGAACAAGTGGCTGAACTGGGGGACCTGCCTGAGCTGACCCATTGGCAGCAGGAAGGAGGCCCCTCCAGGGAAGAGTTCTGTGAGAAGCAGAACAAGTGGGTTTGCGGCAACAGGCCACAAACCAGGCAGCAGGTGACCGGTCTGGATCACATTGGATCTACTGGGAGAATGGTCTCCTGTATAACGAGCCTAAGGTTGCTGAGCCTGGGTCAGCCCATATGCTGGTGGTACCCCAGCGCTTCAGAGCCTTCCTACTGGGTTTGGCTCATGATGTACCTTTAGCAGGACATCTGGGGCAGGACAAGACCTTTGAGAGGCTTGTCACCCACTTTTATTGGCCCCAGATGCGCAAGAGTTCAGATACTCATTGCCGGACTTGTCAGACTTGCCAGGCAAGTGGTAAGAGTGGGAGGAAGCACAAGACTCCTCTCCAGCCTTTCCCTGTGGTCAGCACCCCCTTTGACCGGGTGGGTATTGATATTGTGGGGCCTCTGGATCCCAAGACAGCCATGGGCAACAGGTTCATCCTGGTCTTGGTGAACCATGCCACCCGGTACCCGGAAGCCATCCCTCTCCGGACTGTGACGGCCCCCGTGGTGGGACGTGCGTTGATGGGGATTTTCTCCCGTGTGGGGTTCCCCAGAGAGGTGGTGTCAGACCGTGGTACAAACTTCATTTCCAAGTATATGAAGCCCCTGTGGCAGGGGTGCGGTATGTTATGTTATGTTAATGAAACTTGTAAAGCGCAGCTGCTGCCCAAAGGCGTCCTGGCGCTAAGCACTACCTGGTGGGTGACCTGACGGAGAATTATACAGAGAAAAGCCAGGTTTTCAACTCCTTCCTGAAGGAAAGGAGATCCGTGGCCTTTCTTAGAAGCACAGGAAGATCATTCCAAGCCCTGGCGGCACAGTAAACGAAACTCCTGCCACCCCAACTGGCTTTCTTAACTCAGGGAATAGTCACTAGCTTAGCTTCCGAGGAACGTAGCAATCTTCCAGGAACATACCAGAGTAGTCGGTTTCTCAGGTAGACTGGGCCACTGCCCATCAAGGCTTTGAAAACCATACACAGTGCCTTAAACCGTGTCTGTTGTTTCACTGGAAGCCAGTGGAGATCTCGAAGACCCTTTCCCACTGAGACGAACCTAGGAATGCCCAAGAGCAGTCTTGCTGCCGCATTTTGCACAATCTGGAGTCTGTTAAAAAGTTTCTTTTGTAAACTCAGGTACAGACCGTTACAATAGTCCAGTCGTGACAAGACGAGCGCCGTGACTGCTGTCCTAAAGGTATCTTTAAACAGAAATGTTTTTATTTTTCTCAGCTTTCTGAGAAGAAAGAAACTGGTGGATACCACCCCGCTAACATGATCACCAAAGGTGAGTTTGTCATCCATCACCACACCCAGGTTCTTTACTTTCGCGGAAGGCGCTGGAGGTGTGCCCATTTCCTCTGGCCACCAATCAGGTGACCAGAGGTTAGCCTTATTCCCAAATAGCAAAACCTCCGTTTTGCCGGCATTGAGCTTTAGGCAATTAGATGCCATCCAGCCTGCAACAGATTTCATGCAATCATGACATCTCAGGCTAGTCTCAGCTTCTTTGCCCGGCTGAAGGGACAACACAATTTGAGTGTCGTCTGCAAAAGACGTCACCTGAAACCCAAAGGATCCAATCAGGGCCGCCAACGGGGCCACATATATATTAAAAAGTGTGGGACTAAGGGATGAGCCCTGTGGCACCCCGCACGGAAAGGAAAACGGCTTGGACTTATTCTTACCTATGTCCACCGTTTGGGTTCTAGCTGACAGAAATGATTGTAAAATGTTCCAGGCCCTGCCCTGAACCCCTGCAGTAGATAGCCGGTCCATCAATACTTCATGATGGACCGTATCAAAGGCTGCCGAAAGGTCCAACATGATCAGAATCGCAGCACCTCCTTGGTCCAAGGCCTCTCTTATTTCCTCCGTTGCTTTAATCAAGGCTAGCTCTGTGCTATGTTCAGCACGGAAGCCAAACTGCGTAGGATCCATTGAACAGTTAGTGCGAAAGAACGTGCTAAGCTGGGTGTTCATGGCCTTTTCAATAATTTTGGCTGACAGTGTGAGACGTGAAATAGGTCTGTAGCTGTTCATATCATTAGGGTCCAGTTTAGGCTTTTTTATAAGAGGAAGAATGGAGGCTTGTTTCCACATTAT
Source organism: Calotriton arnoldi (assembly GCA_963921515.1). Taxonomy (NCBI): domain Eukaryota; kingdom Metazoa; phylum Chordata; class Amphibia; order Caudata; family Salamandridae; genus Calotriton; species Calotriton arnoldi. Next base: position 514,429 of record CAWUFW010010504.1, read on the forward strand.
GGGAAAGTGACCTGACTCAAAAATAGAGTTGATCATAGAGGTCAGAACCGGGCCAATGATCTCAGGAAAGAGTTTAATCACCGAAACTGGACAAGGGTCCAAGGGAGATCCAGATCTACTCGCCATCAAGAGCTTAATAACCTCTTGAGTTTCTAGTGGTGTAAACTCAGCTAGAGTAGATATAGCTTTGCTTGCATTGGACTTCGCCTCGTCTAAAGCCTCATTAGCCTCTAATTGCTGGGGACTGAAGGAGGAAAAAAATACAATCGACCTTTTGCCGAAAAAAAGAGGCAAGATTTTCACATAGCTCAGGGCTAGTATCTACATTTGGCCTAGTGGGATTAGTGAGTTTATAACATACAAGTTCACCACTCCTTACCACCCCCAAGGTAATGGGCTGGTTGAGAGATTCAACCGGACCCTAAAAGGCATGATTATGGGTCTGGAAGAACCCATGAGGCGTAAGTGGGACGTCCTCTTGCCATGCCTTCTCTTTGCTTACCGAGAGGTGCCCCAGAAGTCCTTAGGGTTCAGTCCCTTTGAACTGCTGTATGGTCACCCGGTAAGAGGATCTCTGAGTTTGGTAAAGGAAGGCTGGGAGAAAGCTCCCAGGAAACCTCCCCAGGATGTATATAGCTACATGCTGGCCTTCAGAAACCAAACCCGGCGTTTCAGGCAACTCGCTCAGGCAAATCTGGAAGCCAGCCAGGAGGAGATGAAGCGGTGGTACGATCAGAATGCCACTCTGATTGAGCCTGGTCAGAAAGTGTGGGTCATGGCCCCAGTGGAGCCCTGCGTGCTCCAGGTTAAGTGGACCGGACCATTTGAGGTGGTGGAGCGCAAGAGTGATGTCACCTACTTGGTGAACTTGCGGTCTCCTAGGAACCCCTTGCGGGTCCAGCATGTCAACCGCCTGAAGCCCCACTTAGAGAGGTCCGAAGTGGGCATGCTCCTAGCGACAGATGATGGAATGGAGGAGGAGACTGAGCCTCTTCCTGACCTCCTGTCTGCTACAGAGCAAGATAGGTCAGTGGATGGTGTAAACCTCTCTTCCACCCTGACCCCTGAGCAGCAGGATGACTGTCGCCAACTGTTGGGACAGTTTCCTGACCTGTTCTCCCTGACCCCTAGTGTCACTGAGTAGTGCGTCTATGATGTGGACACTGGGGACAGTCCTCCTGTTAAGAACAAGACTTACAGAGTGACTGACAGGGTGAGAGCTTGCATCAAGGAGGAGGTCTCCAAGATGTTCGCATTGGGGGTGATGAGTCTTCTAACAGCCCTTGGGCCAGCCCAGTGGTCTTGGTCCCAAAGGCTGCCGCGCCTGGTGCCACACCCGAACTCCTGTTCTGTGTGGACTACCGAGGACTCAATTCAGTCACCAGGACTGGCGCGCATCCCATCCCGAGAGCTGATGAGCTCATTGATCGGTTAGGGGCTGCCCGGTACCTCAGCACATTTGATTTAACGTCTGGGTACTGGCAGATAGCCTTAACTGATGGGGCAAAAGAGAGGTCAGCATTCTCCACACCAGATGGGCACTACCAATTCCGGGTTATGCCCTTTGGGATGAAGAATGCCCCTGCCACCTTTCAGAGGTTGGTCAACCAGGTGTTGGCTGGACTGGAGGATTTCAGTGCCGCCTACCTGGATGACATTGCAGTGTTCAGCGCCAGTTGGGAAGAACATCTGCGCCACCTCTGGGAAGTGTTGATGGCGCTGCGGAGGGCAGGCCTCACGATCAAGGCGAGTAAGTGGCAGATCAGGCAGGGTTCCGTGGTGTATTTGGGACACCAGGTTGGGAGCGGCCAGGTGGCGCCCCTACAGCCCAAAATTGATACCATCCTGGCTTGGGAACCCCCCCAAGACCCAGACAGAGGTGAGAGCCTTTTTAGGACTCACTGGGTATTACAGGAGGTTTGTCAAGGGGTATGGCAGCATAGTTGCACCCTTGACAGAGCTGACTTCCAGGAAGCAGCCCATGAAAGTGAACTGGACTGACACCTGTCAGAAAGCTTTTGATGCCTTGAAGACTGCCATGTGCACGGCGCCTGTGCTCCTGGCACCCAACTTCTCAAAAGAGGTCATTGTTCAAACAGACACTTCAGAGCATGGTGTAGGGGCTGTTCTTGCACAGATGAATGAGGAGGGCCTAGACCAACCTGTAGCCTTCATCATTAGGAGGTTACTTCCACGGGAACAGAGGTGGAGTGCGATTGAGCGTGAGGCATTTGCTGTGGTCTGGGCACTGAAGAAGTTGAGACCATACTTGTTTGGGACTCACTTCCGGGTTCAGACAGACCACAGGCCCATCAGATTGTTGATGCAGATGAGGGATGAGAATCCAAAGCTGTTGAGGTGGTCCATTTCCCTACAGGGGATGGACTTCACGGTGGAACACCGCCCTGGTACAGAACACGCCAATGCTGATGGTCTGTCCAGATTTTTCCGCCTTAGTGAAGAGAACTCCCAAGAGGTAGGTAGTTCTCCCCACATTTCAGCTGGAGGGGACACGTGTCAGACCTGGCACCATTGGCGTGGGTCTCCCTTCCATTTTTTGCTGTTGCCTCCTGTGTTTTGCTATGTTTTTGCTGGTCTAGATGCTTTGGGCACTTTGCCACTGCTATTCAGTGCCAAAGTGCAAGTGCTCCCTATTGTAAATTGTTGTTATGGATTAGTGCTTCCATGATTGGATTATTTGATTTACTTGTCAGACCCTAGTACAGTGCACTGTGTGTGCCCAGGGCCTGTAAATCAAATGCTGCTGGTGGGCTTGCAGCACAGGTTGTGCCACCCACAGAAGCAGCTTGTAAACTATGGCTCAGGCCTGCCATTGCAGAGCCTGTGTGCAGTCTGGGACTGCCATGTCGACTTGGCAAGTGCACCCACTTGCCAGTCCCCAAACCTTCCCTTTTCTACATGTTAGTCACCCCTAAGGTAGGCCCTAGGGCAGGGTGCATTGTATGTGAAAGGTAGGACATGCCCTGATGTGTGTGGCATGTCCTGATAGTGAATTACAGCCAATTTCGTTTTTCACTATTGCAAGGCTACCTGCTCCCATAGGCTAGAATGGGCAGTTTGATTATAACATCTTATAATCCTAACTGACCCAGGGAACATGGTAGAAAAACAAATTTAGTATGCCTGAACTCAGAATGATAAAATACATCTTTTAGTGAAGTTGGTTTTAACATTCTGTGTTTGAAAATATCACTTTTAGAAAGTAGGTATTTTCTTGCCTAATCATCCAGCTGCCTCTGCTAGGTTGTGTATTGCATGTCTGGGTTGTGAGTGACAGGAGGGCTTGGGCTCCCGCAGTCTGATGGGTCAGGGCTGGGCTGAATAGGACCTTGGCTGAATAGAGAGTAGGGGGCGGGGATTTCCTTTCACTCCCCTAAGCCCTCATAGAATAGAGAGTAGGGGGAGGAGATTTCCTTTCAGCTACCTGGGCCAGGTCTGCTTTCAACAATGCTGTCTCGACCTCCTGCCAGGAAGGTTTTGGTCAGGCACAGACACTCTCTGCCTTCAGAGAGAAAGGATTTTTGAGTATAAATATTGGGGCCCAGACCCCAAGACTTTAGATCACTTCTGGGAATCAAGACGAACCTTTGCTGAGGAGAAGAACCAGGAAACTGAAGGAGGAGACTGCCCCTATGCTGTGTGCTGTTGGGGTTGGCCTGCAGTGGTTACTTTATTGCCAAAGAAAGTAGAAAGGAACTGTGTGTGTACTTTCATCATCTTGAAGAAGATCTCCAAGGGCTTGAAGATTGAGCTTGCCTCCTGCCTGAAGTCTCAGGGATACAAGACTTCACCAACCATATCCCCTGAATTCCGTTGCTGGGAATTCTACCTGCAAAGAGGTGCCGGCTGTTGCGTTGGGCCCTTTTGAAGAGTGCGTGTCGCTGGGAGCTGGAAGCGCGACTCAACGAAGGAGAAGCGTGTCGCCGCCGCAGCAGTTGCCGTCGCATCGCCGAGGAAGCATGCCGCAGCTGCTCGCATCGCATCACCGAAGCGCGTCGCATCACCGGAGAAGCGTGCCGCCGCCGCAGAGGTCGCCGTCGCATCACCGGAGAAGCGTGTCGCAGGGCCTGTCGCGGCTCAGAAGTTCACCAAGTCGCCGCACGTCCATCGGGCGTGCACGCATCGCATCTACGTTGTCGCACCGTAACCAAGACGCCGTTTTGTTGCATCGCACCGGATCGTCATCGCATTGAGGCGTCATCTTGTCGCATCGCACTGGATCGCAGTAAGAAACCGACGCATCAACTCCCCACACAGTAAGGAGGTGAGCATCAACTCCCCTGCACAGCAGTAAGGAACCGACGCATCCACTTCCCTGAGTGTAAGGAACGGCGCACCACCTTCCCTGCGACCCTTTTGTTTGTTTTGCGTTACGCATCCAAGGTACTTTGAGAGTAAAGTGTCGTATTTACCATCTACATTGAACTAAGCTATTTCTACCAGTTTGAAGACTCATTTTTGATTACAGTATTGTGGGTTTTGTCGTTTGCTCTTGTGTTAAGTCTAGTAAAGATTACTTATTTTTCTAAACTGGTGTAGTGTCCATTTGTAGTGTTTTCACTGTATTACTGTATGTGTTCACAAATGCTTTACACACTGCCTCTGAGATAAGCCTGCCTGCTCATGCCAAGCTACCTAGGGGGTGAGCAGGGGTTATTTTAGGAGTGTAGCCCCTTACCCTGACTAGACGCAAGGGTCCCTATTTGGACAAAGGTGCAAACCATTGCCAACTAGAGACCCCCAAATCTAACAATGCCTAAAATGTTAAGTTGCAAAATTTGAAAGAGGTATTCTATTTGTCTCTGAGCACGTCACGAAGAACAATCACCTTTTCTGTATCTTCCTCCATAAACTTTGTTTTGAAAAAATGTCTGGAGGATGGTTATCGGGTGGAATCCTAATATGTGATTGGGATTTAGGCACAGTTGCACATCATCAACTAAGGTATTATGGTAGTCGTTTCTGCATCCCCTCCCTCATCATCTTTCTCTGCATTCCTCCTCTCTACATCTTCTCAACATGACGGGTTTCAAAGCTAGGATTGCGGGGTATGAGTCCTCCCTCATAGTTAAGGTAAGCTGGATCAGCATCAGGACGCATGAGGAATGACATCTGATTAGACTATATCCCCAAGACTGGGGAAGGTCACAAAATAATATCCTGCTGGATGAACCCAATGTGAATGTCACCTGAAAAGAAGAAGATGGATTCGCCAACACTTTACCATTGTGCCCCTTTACTTAAAGGAAGAGTGGTTTGAGTTTATTCAAGCAGGAGTGTTAAGCACCTCAGCTGGTACACCAACTCTCTTAATACCAGGAAGCATAAAAAAGTAGGTGCCAACTTTGCAGGGTGGAGCAAGAACATAGGATGCACCTTCATGCAGGGGCATAGCTTGGTCAGGAAGATTGGGGGTATGAGCTTCAGATTTCCGAGCAAGCACACTGGTTAAAATAAATTATACGAGAATCAATGCAGTAGGGGGGCCTTAAGGAGCAGTAGGTAGGGCGAGGAGTGCAGATTGTGAGGGGAACTTAGAACTCCATATTTTGTAAAATAACCATTTTTAAGACCTTTGAAAAAGAGACAAGAATGTGTGTATGTTTGTCTGCATGTGTATGTAAAAATCCCAAGTGAAATGCAATAAACACCTCACCATACCTGACTTTATGCACTTGTACCCAACTATTTACTACAGAAAACCTTTATTAGAGGGGTGTAACACCCCAAACACTCCCCCTGAAGCTATGGCCCTGCTTTGCTGGGGAAAATGAGAAGGAGATAGGATCTTCCAGAGCAGAGTTACACAAAGTACGGCCCGGGGGCAGCATGCGGCACTCCTGACCTTTCCATGCGGCCCCCTGGGCGGCAGCAGCAGCACTGGAATGCCGTTTACTTGACTCAGCACTACCATGAAAAAAATAGTTAAACATACAGCAAGCACTTATATAAAGGTTAATTGCAGTTAGGAAAAGGAAGTAACTAGGCCCTTAACTTAAGGAACACCTACATTTTTAAAGATAGCCAATAGATATACATGCTTTGCTTCCTCTACACCCACTTTACACTCCCCGCTGGCATCAGTGCGGCCCTCGGTCACACCATAGACCAAACTTTGCGGCCCCCGGGAAAATGTTTGTGAGTACCCATGTTCTAGAGCAACTGTAACCAGGAAACTCACTCAGATTTACTGCTGATCATGTACACTCCTTGGTGAAAAACATCAATAGGCTATTGGAGAATGCTAAGGAGTCAGATGCACCTGCCCATAGGACCCTAAGCAATTTCAGTAACTGTGACCCCATGATTTTCTTAAAGCGGGAGCACAAAAATATTAGTAAACATAAAGAGTTCGATATGACTTATCTAACAGACCTGTTAGCCTCCCGCCTGGTGTCATTATGGGTAAAAATTTGGCCCAGTAAGGGGACATCTTTAAATAAAACGATTATAAGGGACTGTATGGCCCTTGATTATGCCTCCCATGTCCCGTGGTTCAAATCCATTAAGGAGTGCCTCGTGAGTCTGGGGAGAGGAGACCTTTTTGCTAACCCTGAAGCATGCAACAAGAGGGACCTGGTTGATATCAAGGTGGCTTTTCTTAAACAGCAGTCTGTGGCTAGGGAAGAAAAGGAGCTATTAAAGCCTAGTGTACGTTGCTATATCATGTTAAGAAACACGTCTACGGTGGAACCGTACCTATTAGGGTTTGTGAATTCATATGACCGTTTTTTACTGATTAGGTTCCAGTTTGACCTTTTATATCTTCTCCTCGTCCATCCCAGGGGGCAGCGTAAAGGACAGAGCTTGTTGCCCTGTGGCTGCAACGGAAAGTCACCACAGGACCTGCTCCATTTTTTGATGTTCTGCAGTTTTTATGATCTACCCAGAAAGTCTTTTATTATCCCGTTTTTAAAAAAAAGCTAATTTTAGGCAAGTGTGTCCCGCTTATATTTTTTCTACAAATGCTTACGGGCAGTTCTGTTTTTTAAGTACTTGTTTTTTTAAAATCTGCAGTTAGGCTAAGGGACAGCTGTGATTAATTTGTGTGCTTTTAACATTTTATTTATGGCACAATGCACTTTGTTATGCCTTGCACACTCCTTATGTTTATCAATTGTTGCTACTGGATGTGTTTTGTAAACCGGAATGATTTCTCCATACCGGGCCATGCTTGTGCGGCCTCGGTGTTACTTGTATCTTGTTCATTACGTTTAGCCCCAGTCACTTCCTTATTTGATATGGCTTATTGAAGAATGCTTTTTTTATCTTTATTGCATGTGTGCTTTTATGATTTTAATTTATGAAACAAAATAAAGAAAGAAAAGACTAAACAACGCAGAGGAGCTCACTGATTTCTTTTTTTGCACCTAAACAGCCAATCAAAATAAGATCAAGTAAAGAAGTTCAGCTGAAAAAACTAAGAAGGATGCTATGAAATGGGACAAAATAACTTGAAAAATCAAAAACATTTACTGCTGGCTGTTATTTTTTACGGCAAATTAAGGAAGATTATAATTATTTCAAGTTGAACTTTAAGCCTTCGGTAGGTGTGTGAATGATATATATTCCCAATCAGTCCCACAGTCGCTCACACCCAACCACCAAAACCCACTCTCGGATTTATATGCATTTCCCAGTAATTCCTGCTCATTTAGCATTGATTGCCTCATAAAGTAGTGTCGGGGAAATCGGTTTAGTAGGCAACACATATTAAAAGATATTATTTTTCCAATCATCATTCTCTCTCTACATGTCCAGGTTGTTCTCAATACCAGTCTCAGGTGATTAGTGACACACTCCCCAGTGCAAGTTCCGAGTGTCAGTGTCCCCGATGGGAGAAAGTGTGGAGCTCTCGTTTCAGAATTTGCCTTAGAATATTCTGAAAGCCTATTCGCTACTAACACTAAACCACACCATACTCTTCACGTGGACTTAAATGACTTAATAACACCCTACTCAATTGCACTCCTTTCATCAAACTTGAAAGGGTGAAAGGTTGTGTTGATTTTTTTGTTATGACTAAATCTGTATATAGCATCTAACTCACTGAGTCATGTCACTTTTTTGTATAAATTCCCTAAAGTTTTGTGCGAAAGCTGTGTTTTGTGATCCTCGGATTCCTGTAAGGAGAGGCATCATTGGTGCTCTGTTGGACTGAGATTGTTCTGGGTTGGGTAGAATATTGACTATACATTAATCCATACATATTCAGCCTGCCTTCACTCATCTTTTGTTACTTTCCACCGTGCTGTTTTAATTCCCGGCGCAGCACGTGTTGAGAAGAAAGCCACACAAAGCCCGGAGCTTGTTATCTGAAAAAGCCAGCCCCAGCTGTTGCAGCGAAATTGCAGAGGTTTCCTTGGCACCATTCTCCCCGGCTCCCATGGAAACTTCTCACCAAGTGCCCACGTGCTGTGAGAGGTATAGATTTCTTGAAGGTCACGGGCCTGTTGACATCAGGTCTCCATTCGTCTTGGAGCTCCCCTGGTGGCCGCGCCTTGGTATGTCAGCCTTTCCTCCCCTCCATTTACCACCCACTTTCTCCAATCAACACGTGGACATCATTTGGATCCCGCAACAGCTCGCGACAGCTTTCCCATTAAGACCTGCGACGCGTTTTCCTCAGTGCCCTGCTCTTTCAGGGCTGGTGACACTTCCGCAACTGTGAACTTAAAATTGCCCACTGTTCCGCTGCAGAGAGGCTTTCATCCCGCGGGCTGTCAGTCAAAGGCATCCCATCAGCTCATCAGAGCAGAAGGAAACACATATACACATGCATGCACAAGATCTAAATTACACCCTTCCGCGAAATTTACATTCACCTGCTCAAAATATTGCCAGTTTTTGTTGTAGTGCCTGTTATTATGTGAGAGCATATGCTCCGACTGTAATGACCTCATCAGCCTGGCTGATTGCGGGCGGCTGCCGCGGAACACTTTTTGAATGTACTGTGAACTTTAAATTGGCACACCAATCTCCCGGTGGCCTGTCAGTCATGAGAATCGCATCTTTATGCCAGCAAGCCCCCTTGGATGTAGCCTGACATGGCAATCTTCAGTAAATTACCCTGTCACTGCCAATCTTGCGGTTATCTTGCAAACAATCACGCAGGCAATCAAACTGTTCTGAATTGCCAGTTCAGGACCTGGGAGGCTGCCGTGTCTCCATTCAATACCAGCCAGAAAGCCGCATATCGTTCCTTTGACATTGGATGCTTTATTTATTAATTTCGCCTCTTTTCCGTACCCTCAGGTTCCCAACCGAGGGCAAGGGTGTAAAATGCCCGGATGCATAATTTACGCCGTGCGCGTGGACGTGCCTGAGCCTTACGCCCAGGTTGAATTATGTGTGCTGCTTTTCATTTGTTCTTGAGAGGTGCTTCGGATTTATGAATATAGGATGCTGAGATTTATGAGTGAATACAGATGCAGAATATAGATTATATGAATATAGATTGTATATATTTGTTGGGGAAACTGATAGTAAGCAACTCATTGCCAGGTGTTTACAAACGAGTATTCCTTTTGAAGGCCTGTTCTAATGAAGTTACTTTGTAAACGGGGGATTTAAGGGCTTATTAATTATTTATTAATATACAAAGAAGATGTGCATAGCAGGTCTTGCCTCGGACCAATGTAAGAGTTCATTCTCTGATGAACACAACACAGCTACATTTCAAATTGTAATTTCTGCTAAACAACAATTGCTGTGTACTAGAGTCGGAGAGTCGTGATTTTATACTTAATATGTTTCCCAGAGGCTGAAATTAAGGACTGGTATGTTAAACATTTGGATCATGGAACGAGAGGAAACTGGCAGAGCCCCCGCCCACCTATTGTTTTCAGGGGGTCGGGACTGGTGACACTTCTCTGTGGTTTGTAGCAAAAACAGACTTGCGAAAATAAAGGAAAGACTTCATGTGGAGGAGAGAAGAGCAGAGTGGCCTGAAGCCCTACATTAATGATTCGACAATGAAGTGGAGCAGGGAGAGGGCAGTGTCCATGTCACTGGGGAGCAGATCGAGAAATATATCTGCATTTGTTATGGCATTACTATCATTTTGTATGGAGTCCCCCTTCCAAAAATAGAGGTGGGATAGGTAGGTCTGCCCATTCACATTTCGAGATTCGGCATGACTTAACGAGTATGGACTGGCACCAGGTCTCACCGGGAGGTCCGGTAACTGATGTCTCCCAGCACAACTTCTTGTAGTCTGGCTTCTTCAGTGGGATATGCTCTTCAGAACTCTCCCTACCTCTGCAACCAGTTGCAGATTAGGGGCCTCATGTACAAGAAAATGACGCAGCGCGGTGCCGCAAGCCAATTAGCTGTGCCATGCTGCGTCATTTTGAAAGCACAGGGATGCGTAGTGTTAACAACAATACAACGCATCCCTGTGCTGTCCCCTGCGCTGGTGCACAATTGGCTGCCATGCGTCAGCTCAGGCACCCCTGAGTCATTTTGCAAGCGTGCCTGCACTGCGGTGATGATTGTTTTTGTTCAGGAAGGAACACCATCCTGCACAGAAACAGTAATTAATGGCAATCTGCAGTACGCATAGAAAGAGGAAGAAATGAGGAGAAATAAAAGTATTTCTCCTCATTGTGCCATTCCTACACCTCCCCCAGGGAGGCGTAGGATTCTGATGCCTTCCCAGCTTTACAAAATGTTTTAAATCTGGGAATGCCTCAAGTTCCATGGATGTTGCGTGGGAACACCCACAGCAACACCCATGGAATGTCCCTTTCATGCAGAGTAATGCATGAAAGGGGCCCATATTTACAAGGCCATGAAAAGTTATGAAGTATGACTTTACGTGCATTTGTAAATATGAACAAGCCCATTGTGCTGCCGGTGCAGTCAAAAAGAGTGACCCACTGGAGGGCGCAGTGGGCTTGTAAATAAGCCCCTGGTTGTTCTTTATCACCTTTGGCTGCCTTCATGGTTAGCTGGTGATAGTTTTAGATAATGCGTACATTTTTGAGTTAATTAAATGACAAAGCCCTGGGCGCCACTAGTTCTGAAGGATGTATGAATGGCTCATAATCCTCACTGCAATCACCAGGGGCTGCTAGACTTTGGATTGCTGAGTATCAAAGGGTGGGGAATGGCAACCAAAGTTGCACTTGAGGAACTTACATTTAGACCTGGATAGAAACGCCTACTTCAGTCCAAGGATGCAAGAATGCGCAGAGACAACCCAACTTATACACAAGGAGGAACAAAGACACAATACACTCCTGAAATGTGAAATAAGCTATGCTGGCCGGAGCGTTTCCTGCCCAGCTGCTGCACAAGCTTGTGAAGTCATTGAAGTAGTACCCATAGCAACTTGAACACATCAAAAGTGTACCTAATTAACAGGCATTCTGTGTGTATATGGTTTCACAGTCTACAAGGCTATCACTATATTGACTGAAGTCACACTTCCCAATTAGGCTACTAGAGGAGAAAAACCTGAGGCAATAATCCTCATCTTTTGCCCCACTCCATAGGTTATGGTGACAACATAGTCCAGAAAACTGGTCTTGAGAGGAGACTCAGAATAACTCAGAGGCTCTCCTCTACAGCTCAGCTGCTAATCTAGGGATGATACCTCAATGTGGATATAAAGTTATAGCATTTAGGTGGAATAGTTTCATCTCTAGTGATTATTTAATCTCTGCTAATTAATGTATTAAAATGTACAAGGAAAAGAGATCAAACAATCAAATGGACAATACAAATTTATTCAATATACTATAGTGTACAAATCTTATAATAAAAACATGTTAAAATTCCCACGCTGTTTTAAATCTGAGGTTCATTCAGCCCTACTTGGTGGATTCCACCTAAGGTAATTGTGTTTTTTGGTATGACAGACAGTGTCCTTTGACACTATTTGTGTATGAATGGAGATATGGCTGTCAGTTTTGAAATTTTGTGGAAACCCCTAATGTCGCCAGTGTGTTGATGATGTGTGTGGAGATGGAAAATCAAGGGACATGTCTAATTTTAATTTGTTTTATTACAGAATTTGTATTTTACTGGGAGTTATTATGTTTTTCCTGAAGAAGGTGACGGTCATAATATAGTACCCACCGAAACGCGTCGATGCTCTGATAAGGAAGGCCCACTACAAATCTATGTGGACAACCATTATTGATGAAATAATCTCACAATGTACAGAAAAATCGTTTTTGATCCATGCAAGATTTAGTGGTCTTTTCTTTGATTAGGAATTATTTTCCTGCTTATTCTCCCAATTCTGTATTGTTGTTGCCACAAATTATTTGTGTGTGTTTTTTAAACTAGTAGACTATAGAAAACTTTTTTAACATTGTTGTTATTATTAAATGTATTCAGAAAGTGACTGTGAATTTTAACATATGTTTTTAATATAAGATTTGTACACTATAGTATATTGAATAAATTTGTATTGTCCATTTGATTGTTTGATCTCTTTTCATTGTTTTCATATTGGCGACACAGGGTTCCTAGTATAAGTGTGGATTGGTGTTTGTGTATTTACCCAAAGGGGTTTTTTATATGACTATGGTCTATTTTGGCACCCTTCTCCTTTGGTGTTTAGGTCCCTCTCTCTTTTCTTGAGATATATTGGCACAGCCCTGTTAGGTTGGAGAGTCTCCTTTGTGGAGTGTGTATATTTGGAGCTGTACTGCCCATGGACCAATTTAAAACGTTTGGTTTCAGCGATGACCAATTAAACAGGATCATCAACACTAAAAATGGAAACAAAATAATGTTGATCTCTGGTAAAGGGGAAAACTGGGGAAAACTAGTGAATCTGAAGAAAAAACTTATCCGTACTGAAGCTCACACAGACTTCTTGATAGAATATGTAAAATCTGGAACTATTCCAGTAGGATTACAGGTTCGTAATGAACCGGGTCTCTTTATTGAGAATCAAAAATTTTTAGAGACATGGACAATGATCTCCAATAAATGCAGCCGTGATTGGATGCTCTTAATAATAGAGACAGCTCAGGAATTTTATAATAGAAAAAGAAGCAATAGATAAACTTGAATTAGAACTGAGAAATAGTACTGCCCTAGAAGAAGCTAAAAAAAAAGCTGGATGACATAAATAGGGATGTGGAAGGGTACAAAGATTATCTTTTAAATAAAAAGACTAACAAACTGAGAAAAGATATGGAAAGATTCACACAGGAAATGGCTTACCTGTTCCTCAGAGAGAATTATTACCAACAAAGAAATGATTCGATTTGGGATAGGCCAATCAAAAGACAAGTATATAGCAGAGGGGCAGTAAGCAGGTGACTTTCTCAGACACCTCGGGGTCTAGCAGCGAAGATGAACATATGCAAAGGGAAGAGATAACAACCAGAGGCAATGCTAAAGAATATGGGACTTTTTTAGACTCGCGCCCAAGGAGAACCCAGAGATACAATGGGAATCCGGGGAGGGGTCAACCAAGTCGTGATCCTCCACCTCCACAGGAATATATAAGAACGAGAAACCAACGATACTGGCGCCAGATAGAGCACCAGTAATTAATCTCTCGGATAGACCCCTTAGTGACACAGAAATTAGCATTCTTAGTAGGGGTTTTAGTTTTGTTCCATCTACACAAATTGATAAATTCCAGCTAGAAAAGGACTTACGCGCTTTCTTTCGAAAGGTTAGACTTAAGAGATTTTTTGAGAACTGAGAGGCTCGTGACTATGTAAACATATCCGGCTTGAAACCGAAATCAACTTTTACTCCGACACTAGCCATGGTGGGCAAGAATATTGAAGTATTTGAGAAAGCAGTTGAAAGTGGTATTCAGAATGTTCTTAGTGGCGCTTCTGGTTCTATTCCGCACAATATAAGTAGGGAGGAAAGACAGGCCTTAAACTCCCTTAAGGAAGATAGAACTCTGACAATAAAACCAGCGGATAAGGGAGGAGGAGTGGTTGTTTTTAACACTTCAGATTATGAAAATAGAATGCACTGTATGTTAAGTGTAACGGAACATTATGAACGAGTCAGTGCTAGTAGCCTTGTTACTGTATCTAGAGAGTGTCTTAGACTTTTGACTGAAGCTAAAGAAAATCTTTGGATATGTGAAGATGAGTTCAAATTTCTTAATAATTTGGAACCTAGGACACCTGCACTCTATGGCCTACCTAAGGTCCATAAAAGTAATACAAACCCTCCAATGAGACCGATAGTGAGCAGTATAAATTCTCTTATGGAACCAATCAGCAAATATGTGGATTGCTTTCTACGTCCCATTGTATGTAGTTTAGAGTCATATGTGAGAGATTCAGCTCACATTATCTCTCTTATTGAGGGAAAAACTTTTTGTAGAGATACTCAGGGGCCGATTCGGATCTCGGCCGGTAGGGCACCGAATCGGATTCGGCTTAACCGGATCCGATTCGGAGCCCTCTTTCCCGACCGATTCGAACGTGCGTCCGGGCGAGCGAGTACGATGCGAGCGCACGCGAAATCGCCGATCGACTCGTTCGTGGGACCCAACCGCTCCGACCAACTCGCACGGACGCGACTCGCACCGCGCAATGGAGACGTTCCCCGGCCGGGCAAGTACGATGCGCGCCTCGAGCAGTCCGACCGACTCACGCCGTCCGGCTCCAAAGAGCAGTCGGAGCCGGACTTTGGGGGTCCGTGTCAGACCCCCCTGTACGCGTAGCCGTGCGTGTCGCACACAGGGGGGACACATGGGTCCCCCCTACCTGTGCATGTATGGCGCGAGTCGCTTCGACGCGTACCCGCTGTAGGGGGCGCCCTTGTTCGCCTCGCACCCATTGAGTCAATGGGAGCCCGCGTACGCGTTGTACGACCGGCTCCCATTGACTTCAATGGGAGTCCGACCGAATCGAGTCCGATTGCATGCGTACGCATCGTACTCATTCGGTCGGACTGCTAGAGTCCGATTCGGTCGGAAATCTCTCCGGGTCCGGCTCGGTCGGGGAGATTTCCGGCCTGAAACGGAATCGGCCCCTCAGTGTTTAGTTACACTAGACATTGAGTCTCTCTACACTAATATCCCCCAGGAGGATACAGTTGAGGTAATCCGTGGGGTTCTTGAGAATCAGGAGCTAGGTGGTGCTAATAAAGATTTTATTGTTAAGTGTGTCAGAATGATTTTGAAAAATAATTTTTTTCTATTCAAAGATGAACTGTTTAGGCAGAAGAAAGGGACTAGCATGGGGGCCACCTGTGCCCCAAGTTTAGCGTGCCTCTATGTGGGGCATTTCGAGACTAAACATATCTATAACAAATTAGCCCCGTTTTTTGAAAATGTAGCGGGCTGGTACCGCTACATAGATGATATCTTTTTCATTTGGGAAGGAGAAACAGAACAACTGGAGGACTTCTTGAGTTAGCTAAACTTGGGCGACCCTAACTTAAAGTTTACGTCACATCACAGCAGAACAAAAGTAGACTTTTTAGATATATCAATCAAAGATGCGAATGGAGTTTTGGAGGTGGAGTTGTTTACAAAGCCTATGGCGAAAAACACTCTTCTTCATTTTTCAAGCTTTCACCCTAAGTCGCAAAGAGAAAATATCCCCTTCAGCCAATTTCTCCGGTTATGGAGAAATTGCACAGACCTTAATGATTTTTATAAACATGCCGAAATCTTAAAGGGGAAGCTCAAGGACAGGGGGTATCCAAGGAAATTAATCTCTCACTCGTTCAAAAGAGCTAGGTTTTTTGATAGGGATGCTATGATCAATAAGACTGTGCGTGAAAAGACAGCATTGGAAAAAGTAGTGTGTGTCAGTAAATTCTCTAATTTGAGTAATCAGATCAAGAATGTAGTTAACAGAAACTGGCATATACTGAATCATGAGGAGGAACATAAACTAGATAAACCTCTCTATGCTTTTAAGAAAAATAAGAATCCAAGAGATGTGTTAGTACACACATATCGAGAGGAATGTCGAACTGTACAGAAAACTATCACTAATATAGCTGCCATTGGTAATGTTAAGTGTGGCACATGTAATGTGTGCGTCCAGTGTATACTAACAAAAGAAATTAATCACAACGGCTGTTGTATTAAATCTAAAACACTTAATAATTGCAGAAGCAAGAATGTGATCTATTTCCTACGCTGCCCATGTAATAAAGGATACGTGGGAGAAACTGGGCGAGAATTACGAGTAAGATTACAAGAACATAGGTCAGCTATTAAGACTAAGAAACTAAATGCCCCTTTAATTACCCATTTTTTAGAACAGGGCCATGGTGAGAATGATTTCACATGGTTTATTCTGGAAAAGGTGGTAATTGGGAAGAGAGGTGGGAACATCCACCTAAAACGGAAAGCCCGTGAACAGTGGTATATTTCCTACCTCAATACCGTACAAAATGGTCTCAACTCGAGGGAAGAGTGGGACCGATTAATAGGGGCAATTTGATATTCTCTCTAACTCGTATGAGGCTTGGGACCAAGCAATAGGGGCCTTTTGAAAATCATTTAGACTTATGCCTATTAGAGAGGTCATTTGAAAGAATATCTTTTTGTTCATCTAGGGATTAATAATATCCTACACCTTTCTTATACGTTTTAGTAATGTGGTCAGTTAAATGTAGGAATTGAGGCCCAATATAACAATATACTGATGAGATATATCTGTTCTGAGGTATAAGCCATGACCATTAGAGGGGTCCATATGGTAGGTTTCGTTTATTAACGGCCAGTATTTAACCTACTATCTGTCACTTGAGAGTATATTAAGTCCATATAGTATGGACATAAACGTGAATATTTATTCTAATTGGTTGTATATAGACAATCATTAGTAACATCCTGGCAGTTCCATCTATTTCAATATGGCGGCCTTGTTCTTGAATTGATAGTCATAGTTGATATCCACAGTGTGCGGTTACTTCTACGAAGAGTTGGTTACATTTCGAATAATGCCGGGCCTGATACATCCACCACTACAAGATGGCGGTCCGTTCCTGTCTATACGTGTGGCATATAACGTAAATAGTCGATATAGTTATTGCGGGGCTCTCTGTTTGTAGAGTCGGAAGATATAGATACATATATATATATATATGTGTTGGCCTACGAGCGGAACTCTATATATATGGAACACTGAAACTTAGAAGTAGGCTGTGTAGTAACATTTCTCTGCCATACTCCTCCACTATAAGATGGCGGCCGTTCTTTCGAATGGCATGTCACGTGACTCGCACAGCTGAGTTTGATTCTTAGTGCAGGATCAATTACGGGACTAGAAGGAGGGTATAAAAACGGTGGGCTTTTCCAACGTAATCATGGCTACTAACGGAGGTGTATACCCCGTGTTGCTCCCGGTTGAATAGAGGTAAGACTTATAGGAGATATTAAGACTGCGAGACAGGGGGAGGCTATACTCTTGGCTTAGAATCTGTATCAGGTTGTAGGGAAATCAGTTTTCTATGATTGGTTAAAATTACTAGAAAGGGGGTGGTTATACCCTTGTCTTTTAATCTGTATCAGGTTGTAGTAAAATCAGTTTCCGACATGGGTCCCATGACTGGTAAAAATATTAGACAGGGGGAGGTTATACCCTTGACTTAGAAACTTTATCAGGCTAGAGTGAAGTCAGTTTCGGTAAATGGGTCTAATGATCGGTATTATACCTACAGGATTTACCATCTGTGTATATTTATAAAATTCCTCTGTATGGCTTATAAACAACGATTGTGTAGTTATAGGCCTCTGTGTAGGGATAAATTAACATTTAGGGATACCTAGGCATTTGGCGATATCTGACTCAGACATAATATACTATTTTACTTGAAGTTGGCGATGTTTAGAATCTACTACTTCCTTTTAGATATCGAAACGGGAGTGAGACGTTTGCATTACTCACGTGATTATACTGACTGAAAGCGGGCGAAAGATTAAATAAACTATAACACCTCAAGGTAATGAATTTACTCGGGTTAGTGAGTTTTCATAATGTGCAGCACAAGAAAGAGCGTGGCACCAGTTTTGTTCTCCTCTTCACTATAGATATTTAGACGAACTGGGTCTTTGGAAAAGAAATTATCTACAACTACCCCTTACTTCGGATGAAGATTTGGAGGTAATATCAATGATTATAGGATGGTCGTAATACAAACTTAGAGTTCTTTTTAAATGACTTCTAAAGTGAGGATTGTTCTCTCTTCCCTCAATAGGTTTTGGATAATTATAGTCCACCAGATTGTGCCTTTTACCTATAATTTGAAGGCGAGTCATGGTCTGAAACAAATGTCTATAGAAGCAATGAGGTAATCTATCCTCAATACCTAATAACAGTGACATATTAGGATTATCACGGAAGCATAAGTCTAACAAAAACAGTATGGTATATTTTTCATAGATACTCGTAGGAGCAAGAAATAGAGATTTGCCCACGCTGTTTTAAATCTGAGGTTCATTCAGCCCTACTTGGTTGATTCCACCTAAGGTAATTGTGTTTTTTGGTATGAAAGACAGTGTCCTTTGGCACTATTTATGTATGAATGGAGATATGGCTGTCAGTTTTGAAATTTTGTGGAAACCCCTAATGTTGCCAGTGTGTTGACGATGTGTGTGGAGATGGAAAATCAAGGGACATGTCTAATTTTAATTTGTTTTATTACAGAATTTGTGTTTTACTGGGAGTTATTATGTTTTTCCTGAAGAAGGTGACGGTCATAATATAGTACCCACCGAAACGCGTCGATGCTCTGATAAGGAAGGCCCACTACAATTCTATGTGGACAACCATTATTGATGAAATAATCTCACAATATACAGAAAAATCGTTTTTGATCCATGCAAGATTTAGTGGTCTTTTCTTTGATTAGGATTTATTTTCCTGCTTATTCTCCCAATTCTGTATTGTTGTTGCCACACATTATTTGTGTGTGTTTTTTAAACTAGTAGACTATAGAAAACTTTTTTAACATTGTTGTTATTATTAAATGTATTCAGAAAGTGACTGTGAATTTTAACATGTTTTTAATATAAGATTTGTACACTATAGTATATTGAATACATTTGTATTGTCCATTTGATTGTTTGATCTCTTTTCATTGTTTTCATATTGGCGACACAGGGTTCCTAGTATAAGTGTGGATTGGTGTTTGTGTATTTACCCAAAGGGGGTTTTTGTATGACTATGGTCTATTTTGGCACCCTTCTCCTTTGGTGTTTGGGGCCCTCTCTCTTTTCTTGAGTTAAAATGTACAAGTCCAAGGGTGGAAATACCTCAACAGCTGTGTTGTACATTTTACTGCATTCTTTGCACGTTGTTACCACCAGCCTTTTGATAGCGGCAACCATTCACAGTATTTCCCTGACATAATGCAGTAGCATCATTTATATCTAAGTCTGTAGGACTGGTGATATGTGCGGTAATCTCATCACACTATAATTCTAACATTTCTGCAGTTCTCAAAGGCCATCATTACAAATACATCTCTAAATTCTGACTCAGTTGAAAAAGCTCGTTTGCACAGGGATCGGAGTTTTGAGTTGCGTAAAAATTATCACTCCCTGACAGTTTTTCTCTGATAGATTCTGGCAGGTGGTCCTGATGGATTTGCAAAATGCTAATCCTGACGTAACTGCTGTTCAGTTGCCTCTTTAGGATTCAACCCAGGTTTTGCGCAACCACACTAAAAATTATTTTGGCCAACCCAACCTTCTGAAATCAAGGTGACAGACATTTATTCTCCTAACTGGTGTGCTGAACTTCCGTGCATTAGTTTTCACCACTACAGAAAGTGACTTAATGTACATTTCTAGGAAAATGCCTCTTTTGGTATATTTAGCCCCCACTTTTTGCTTGATGCCTGATGTGATTTTGAACTGTAAAGGCACTGGGCCCCTGCTAACCAGGTCCCCAGTGCAAGATCTCTTTCCAAAAACTTTACCACGATTGGCACACCTTCAGCCACTCTTGTAAGCCCTTAGTAAATGATTCCCCTGGTACCTAGGGCATAGGTACTGAAGAGGGTCAACTGGGGCTGCAGCACAAATTGTGCTACCCCAGGGACCCCTCACCAAGACCATGCAAACTGCCAATGCAGGCTGTGTGTCTTGGTGCAGAGAAATTCGAAGAATCAACATGGCACACAGCCCTGTGTGCCATGCCCACCTCCACTGCATGAGCTATAGGTTAGTCGCCCCTACTGCAGGCCTTACAGCCCTAAGGCAGGGTGCACTATATCCCATGTGTGGACTCATCTACAGGAGCAGATATGACCCTACAATATCTGAGCCATTCCTGGATATTGTAAGTGCATAGGGAAGCCATAAAGAGTACATGGGCTCGATACATGTCATTACAAGTTTCCTAGCCCCATGATGGCTTCACTATACCCTAAGATGTTTGGTACCAGACATATTGTCTTAAACAATCCTCACTAAAGGCAGACAGGACACCCTTTAGAGGGTTCCCTGAAAACCTAGCAGGCACTGGTGTGGTCTCTGACTAGTCATAGCCAGTCTGCCACCACCAGACGTGTTTCTGACCTCATGGGGTGAAAGCCTGTGCTCTCAGAGGCCAGATACAAATCCAGCTCTGAGCAGAGGTGCTTCACACCACCTCCAGGCCGGAATGGCCTTCCAGAGCGGGAAGTTTCAAAGGCATTGCTGTCTTTGAAGTTCAGCCCAGGCTTCCCCAGATAGTAGGGGATACCAACCCCCCTGTCCTGCTCCACATTTCACAGGAGGACAGGCAGGAAAATTAGTTAGATGAGAAGGAGGGTCCACACTCAGCCAGCAACACCCCTAGGGTGGGGCAGGCGATGTGAACTCCTCTCCTGAAAATCCGCAATCTTGGGATGGTGGAGAAGCAACCTATCAGGGCTAGGGTAGTTCCTCTTCCCACATTAAGTGGTCACTTAGAGGGTTTAGGCACCCTAAACATAGTTAGCCTATTGGCTACTACTTGTCTCCCCCTGTAACACCCCTAAATTCAGTATTTAGGTAGCATCCCTAGACCTAGAACATAAATTTGATGCACAAGAAGAAGAACAGGACAAAGAAGACCCTCTGCACAAGAACTGAAGCCCTGCTGCAGAAGTGAATTGGACCAAACCCTGCCTGCTGCTAATAGGACTTCATCCATCGTTGTGTGCTGTGTCATCCTGAACCTGTGAAGACTGCAAGAACCTCCAGACTTCAAAAGAGCACCAGGAACCTCCCTTGGAGTGAAGGTCTCACTCAGATTCCGAAAAGTCCTGTTTGTTGACTTGCTGGTCCCTGGTGATCCCGAAGAAGCATATACACCAAAATTGAAACACCAGCTCTGGAGGGTAAGATCTGCTCCTCCACCAAGTTTGGAGGCAGAGGGACCTACCGGAGCCACACTGTACCAATACACAAGGTACCGGACCCCATGTGCAAAACGTGAGAAGAAGAGCCCACACAGGACTCCCACAACACCAGAAGCAAGCACCCATCAAGGGACACTAAGACCCCTGAGACCCACTTCCAGAATGGCCCAGCAGTCCCGGAATCGCCTCTCCAAGTTGCCTGTTCCTGAAGGCGAGGACCTCTCGACGCACTATGCCCAGCTGTCCTATCTACCCTGCACTCAGCCACACCGGCCCCGGTAAAGATGAACCAGCTGTTCTCCTGTGGCCCTGAGACCCTTGCAACCTCTCCGCTCAATGAAGACCTCTCGGACTTACCTTTAAGTCCCCCTGTGTAGTGTGTTTTCAAGCGGCCCCCCTTTGTCGTAGTGCACCAGCTACTATCATCTTCAGCACTTTGCTCCTGGCCAAATCCAGGATGCTCCCGAACCTCTACTGCTGGAACATTGGACTTGGTCCCATTACTGACCTACAGCTAGAAGGTGAACTTTGTGAAAGAATTGCCTGATTTTCTATGCATTTTTACACTTTTTCCCATTGACTTCAATGGTACATAATAGCGTACAAAAGTGATATATTTTCTAAACTTTGAAAAACCATAACTTCGAAAATACTTACTGTAGACTGGAGTTTTTGGTGTTAAAAATTACATAAAAATCAACACTATTTTTGTAAATTGGTCTAGGATTTATTCTTGAGTGTGTCTCATTTATTGCCTCTGTGTGTACAACAAATGCTTAGCACTACCCTCTGATAAGTCTAACTGCTCACCCACACTAGCACAAAAGGAGCATTAGAATTATCTGCTCTTACATCTGTATACCAATTGTGGATCTACTGGACTCTCTGCATGGTGTACTTCGTTTTAATACACTATATAAAGAACCAGCTTCCTACAACATTCACTTGGTTTGTGTTTTATTATTTGACTATTTTTGCTGATGCCTGGTGTGAAATGAAGGTCACAATATTGAATTTCAACAAGACCAACTCACTCTAATATCATTATTATTACTATAACATCTGTTCTGTACGGCACGTAGAAATGGCAAACTGAATTTAAAACACTATATCAAAACATGCGAGTGCAATATGCATTATTATTTTAACAACTATAAATATGTTTTTCAGTTTTATCTACTGCATCATATATCGCTGTTGAAAGCGATCTTGGGAAGGCGGTTGTAAGAAGAGCTTTGTGACTCTGACTGAAGTTTTAACAATGTCTAGTCACTTGGTATTACAAATAACAATGGCAAACAATCATGTTGCTAGCCCATTTCCTAAATCCAAAGCCTTCTGCAATGGTAACCTTTTGTCTAATGGCCATCCTAGAAGCCCATCCATTGAAACAGTATCCATCGGTATTTTGTATGCAAATCAGGCCACAATGTTGGGTGTTAGAAATGGGGTCTCTAGTTGGCAGTGGTTTCCACCCTGTCCAAATAGGGCCCCTTACTTTAGCCAGGGTAAGGGAGTCACACAGCTAAGGTAACCCCTGCTCAACCCCTTGGTAGCGTGGCATGAGCAGTCAGGCTTATCTCAGAGGCAATGTGCAAAGCATTTGTACATACACACACAGTAACACAGTAGAAACACTACAAAAGGAGTTCACATCAGTTTAGAAAAATAGCCAATATTTATCTGAACAAAACAAGACCAAAACAAAAACCAACATAAGTCAAAATATCACTTTTCAAATGATAAGCAAGTTTAGTTCATAGAAATCTATGGATGCATTTCTTTAACACAAAGTACCTTGAATGCAGGAAAATTTAAAGATGAAACAGGCACAGGGAAGGTGAGGTGCCGGAAAAGCAAAGCGATGCATCGGTTCCTTACTCTCAGGTGAGGTGTTGCGTTAGTTCCTTACTGCCAAGGGAGGTGATGCAAGTTCCTTACTGCTAGGCAGGGGAGGTAATGCTTTGCTTCCTTACTGTCAGGGAAGATGATGCATAGGTTCCTTACTGGAAGGGGAGGTGATGTATCAATTTGCTAACGCATGGCCATGGCTCCTTACCACTGGGCATCGTCAATGAAGAGACAGCATCAAAGGATGATGCGTTGAAAATCTAGATGCGCTGCATTGATGCGACAGCGGCAAAACAGGTGCTACGTTGATTCAACAGCTGTGAAGCAGGTGCTACATCGGAGTTGGAGTGGTGCATCACAGACTTCGGTGATGCAGTGCTCGGAACTCACACAGCAGTGGTTCTTCTGACACGCTGCAACAGAAAGCTAGGGCCTGCGTTGTAAGCAATGGCCGTTGCATCAAAGTGGCGACCACGCTTAGGTGCTGGCAGTGGCGATTCGTCAACTTTTGCAGCAATGTATCAATATAAACAGGCCCTGGGGTCACTGCATGGATTTTTTCACTCAGTTCACCAGATTCTACTTCCAAGGGGCCAGGAACTGGATTTGGCACCACTTGGCAAGTCAGGAGTCTCAGCAGAAAAGCCCAGGCACTGGTAGGTGAAGTGTTTGATGGCCCTGAGACTTCTTAACAGGCGGCAAACACACACAAGACCTTGGAGAACATTGGAAGCAGGATAAAGAAAGCAAAGTCTAGTCCTTTCACTCCCAGCAGCAGGACAGCACCACAAAGCAGCAGGCAGAGTGTCAGTTCCTCCTACAGCATCCAGCTCTTCTTCCTGGCAGAATGTCCTCAGTCCAGAAGTGCTCTGATTTTGGGGTGTCAATGGTCCAATACTTATACTCCTTTTTGCCTTTGAAGTAGGCAATCTTTAAAGGAAAGTCTTTGTAGTGAACAAGACCCTGCCTTTCCCTGGCCAGGCTCTAGACACACTACCGGGGGGTGGAGGCAGCTTTGTGCAAGGACAGGCACAACCCTATTCAGGTATCAGTGACTACTCCTCCCACCACTCTAGCTCAGGAAGGCCCATCAGCCTGGTGATGGCCCATCAGGATATGCAAGTCACCCCTCAGCTCCCTTTGTGTGACTGTCTAAGCCCAACTGTCTGCCAAGTCAGATGTGAATTCTACAGACAGGCAGAGGCACAGAATGGTTAAACAAGAAAATGCCCACTTTCTAAAAGTGGCATTTTCAAACATGCAATCTAAAAACCAACTTCACAAAAATATGTATTTTTAAATTGTGAGTTCAGAGACCCCCAAACTCCAAATCTCTACCCAATAGGAAATTACACTTAAAATATATTTCAAGGCAATCCTCATGTAACCCTATGGGAGAGATAGACCTTGCAATAGTGCAAAACTAAATTATCAGTATTTTACTATTAGGACATGTAAGTCACACCAGTACATGGCCTACTTTTTAAATAGACTGCACCCTGCCCATAGGGCCTTAGGCCTACCTAGGGATGCCTTACATGTAGTAAAAGTGAAGGTTTGGGCCTGGCAAGTGAGTTCACTTGCCAGGTCGAAATGGCAGTTTAAAACTGCACTCACAGACAATGTATTGGCAGGCCTGATAACAGTAGCGGCCGGTGTCTGGGCAAAGTGGCAGGGCAGAGGGAGAGGGGGGACTGGGAAGGGACAACCAAAACGAAAATAATAATAAAAGAACTTACCTGTTCGATGCTTTGATGCTCCTTTCTGGCTCCGACAGAGTGCATTGCAGGTAGCAGCTCCCAGAATCCCCCTGGGCCAATCCTGATGCTGCATGTAAGCAGCGCCAGGATTGGCCTGGGCGCCATGGATTTGCGCTCCCAGGTAGACTGGGAGCCTGTGCCTGCTCTCTCCAACCCAGCAATGCAGCTGGGGTTGGAAAGAGCTTCAGTGCGCATGATGGTGTGGCCGGCCTGAGACGACCGGCCAAACCGTTATGGGCACTGAAAACCAGTGTACTTACCGCTCCCCCTCTGCCTGTCATCCCCATGGCTCCGCCCCCTAGACGACGCTACAAAGAAAAATAAAACAATAATAAACTCAGGTTCATTATCATTTTATTTTCCATTTATTGGCTGCTTGCAGGGGGGATGACGCTCCTCCGCCATAGTGGAGGAGCCGCCGCTGCCTGAGACCCACTCATGTGGGTTGCACAATCATTGCTGCAGACCCACTAGCAGCATCGGATTAACAGACCTTGGGCACACAAGATACACTTTACTAGGGACTTACTAGTAAATCATATATGCCAATCACGGATAAACCAATCACCAATACAATTTACACAGGGAGCACTTGCACTTTAGCACTGGTCAGCAGTGGTAAAGTGCCCAGATTCCTAAAACCATCAAAAATAAAGTCAGAAAAATACAGAAGGAAGGCAAAAGGTTTGGCAATAACCCTGCAAAAAGGGCAGGCCAAACATTGGGCATTTAACACCATGCCTTCATTGACTATCCTAACAGAAATATGTCAATGGTTCACACTTCGTGTAAATGTTTTAGGTCTATTTATTGCTTCTTAGTACCTTCCCATGGGAGTAACGCAAGCCCCTGAAGCCCTTGTGGCACAAGGGGGTCCCCACCCTTAGGGGTCACCCATTGAACCTAAGGCCTCTGGATATCTGTGAGATATGAGAGTGTCAGGGGTCACTCCTAATATTCTAAGGGAAGTTTCACCGTTTTGTGTTATGCCACTGTACCGCCCTCTTCAGTTCGACCCTTCCTGGCACTGTATTCCAACAGAAATGAAAGGCAAGAAACTCACTGTTTAATAACCCAGTGAACATTATGTAAATAGATTGTTGTATGGCACTTTACAATGACTTCAAGTGTTCCCCTGTTGAAGAATGATTTTTGTATAGCTTTGATTTCTTGGAAGGGGTGGCTCGTGATATCCAACTAAGATTGCAAAGCTTCAGATCAATTTTATTCATTGATCTATTATATTTCTGTTTCTATTCAATGCCCTGAATGTCAAACACCAGAAAAGGCCAATTAAGACTATAGACCTGGATGTCCCAATGGAATATTGAAAAGAAGTCTGTGATCAACACCGCACAGTACCTAGTAGTCGGTTAATATGAAAACATACAAAATTATATAGAAATATTTTAGGAGTTAAACTTAAAAAAAACGGGCTTGAGTTACAAAATATGTCGCCACATTTGTAGGTGAGCACATTGCTTCCTGCAAATGAGCAGTTGTATTTTCTGGCTGAATAAGTCCCATTTTATAAACTCAACATGTAGGCAGAGGGAGGGCCAGGTGGTGAGCACATGAGCTATGTGTGTAGGGTGACCTGTCTGCTGATGTAAGAACACTCCCAGTCCTTTACTCACGTAAGCCAAGAAGGAATATGACCGTAAAGTGCTGCACAAGTCAATGCACTGAATTTAATTTCTGCTGATAAGCTTGGGGTAGAAACGTAACCTGTACTCCATGTTCCATAATTGCAATTTGCATTTGAGTATATTGGCCTTCCAGTTTTGGGACGAGAGCATGCATTCTTCTGCACCAACTATGAGCCAATTCATGAATGGCATGGCAGTGTGATGTTTGGCAAGTGCACATTCCTCAACATCTCATACTGCAGCGGCGGATCTACAGGAGGCGCACCCCACCTCCCCCCGCCCGCAGAGGCAGACGAAAAATAAAATGATTATAATTTTATTCTTCGTCCGCCCGAGTCTTGTGGGCGGGGCCACAGCACTGCAGCAGGGGGAGTGTTGGGCACTGCTGTCAGTGCACATGACAGTTTGGTTGGCCGTCTTAGGACGGCCAAACCGTCATGGCACCGACTTCTCTCCAACCCAGCTGCCTTGTTGGGTGGAGGGACCAGCAGGCACAGGCTTCCAGTTCCCGATGGAGCACAAAACCAGTGTGCTCCACCCAATCTGGACGCTGCTCTCATGGTGAGAGCAGCGTCGGGATTGGCCGCAGGGGAGTCTGGGAGCCTGTGCCCAGCAGAGCAGGAGAGCGGCGAGGAGAAGAGCTCTTTTTTGTTTGTTTGATACTGCCCCCTCCCACGGTGCCCACCATTTTTATCTGACACCAGCCACTACTGTCATACTGAAGCACGAATGACGAGAGATCTGCCCGCTCCTTGTCCAGTACACAAGCACACATTTTGATCCTGGCCTTAGCAAGAATAGCAGACCTGCAGCAGATATTCCACACTCACAGATCTATTTTATGAATCTCAGACCTGCCAACATTAAGATAATTTTCACTATGTGATCATACAGAGGTGGGGGGACGTGGATATAGCAAGGGGGGGCATGGAAACGGCAAGTGGGTCTTGGGATGCCATGCTTATCCTGGACACCACAGCCGCCACAACAAGAAGGAATTCATATACTGCCTCCACCCATGCCCCAGGGAGGATTCGTTTGGAGCCCCGCTGCGCAGAGCATTCACACCTGGCCTGAAAACCTATTCCATGAAGGGTTCTCCAGCTCACCATGCGATAGTGCCTCTTTACCGGGTTGCCATGTAAGAGGTGTGAAAAGGTGTGTCACACAGCAGCACCTTGTAAATTGGCAGGCCTGAAATCTGTGCACAGGAGAATATGCTTTACCCATCTTCATTAAAACAGAGGTGGGGAAACTGTTTCTAAACTCCCCATCTCTGCATGCATTGTCTCTGCACAGGAATAACTCTGCTGGCTGCACTGTCAAAGAACAAGTCAATGAGGTCAGTTCCTTTATCAGCAAAACCAGTTAAAACAGCATGTCCTTCAGCAGCTTTGCAGGCTCTTGTCAATGCAGTGTCTGCCCTCAGATTCCATTGGCTGTCAGTCCTCTTGACATGCCTGCCACAAAAGCACCCCTCTGGTCACTCAACAAAGAAATCAATGTTGAAGGCATAATATTTTCTTGAGTATTTAACCTGTAGCTTCGATTTTAAATGCGAAGGGGACACAGTTTGGCGAGTCATCTTGTGGCACAGGATCGAAGCGGACTTCGAAATTTCAAACAGAGCATGCGGATTTTTGCAATAAATGAACTATGCAGGTATACAACCCGCAGGCTTCCATGTTGTAATAAAACGAGGTCGTCGTGATGGATAATCAATAATGATGCTGGCCAGAGAGCTCAGAGCACGATTCAGCAGCACGTTGGCCCGATACACAATTAAGAGGAAAACCTTGGCTCATATTCATCAAGAAGCACAATGGTAATTTAAAATGTGCATACAAATTTTCACATTTCCATAAATATAGCGGTAATAAATAGGTGTCAGTGGGATAATAGATATGCCTTGCAAATGTGAATCATTTCCATAACTTCCGCAAGTGAGCTCCTCTATGAAGGTCTTTTCCCCCTTTTGAAGGTTGAGTGTGTTTCTTTGCAGCTTATTAACTTTGTGCCTTTAAGTCTGAGAGTCGAAGGGAGGGAGGCAAATTCTGATATCTGTGAAATACTCCAGCCTTCAGTCAAGAGCGAGGGCTTGGAATGGTAAGTGTGCAGTGAACCAACACCTCTGTCAAAGCAGTCTGAAAGAGTTAAGCACAGAGAGAGAAACCAATGGATTGTTACAGGTCCCCTCGATTGCTTTGGGTGAAGACTGAGAGCAAATCTTCAGAAGTAATGGACAGCCGAAGGAGGGGCACAATTCAACACAGGGGAGAGGTGAAATAAGCAATTTAACTGGGGCTACGTTTAATTAAAACGCGAATATCACAAAGTTGAAGCACAGAAATAAAGAAAAAAAAAACTGCGTGGTCCAAATAAATTGCAGCATGCTTACAAAGCCATAAAGATGCAGT
This sequence comes from Calotriton arnoldi, assembly GCA_963921515.1. Lineage (NCBI taxonomy): Eukaryota > Metazoa > Chordata > Amphibia > Caudata > Salamandridae > Calotriton > Calotriton arnoldi. The sequence continues at coordinate 543,418 of CAWUFW010010504.1, forward strand.
GTTTAAAGTTGGTGGATCGCTCACTCAAACACTTTCCTCTTTAGAAACAGAGATGGGAATTTAGGTGATGCTGCATAGAGCAGCATGAAGTTAACCTGGAACAGGCCAAGATGGATCAGTGAGGCTTGCTTTGGAAATCACTATGGCTTAACTTAAAGATCTAGTCCGTCGCTGGTTATGAGGATTGATCTGGGCTAGGCGGTGTCTATGGTGTTCAGCACTCGCAAGCCCAGAGAACTGGAGGGCCAGATGCTGGTGTCTAGGTTTCCAAGAACCACAATCAGCATGGCTTCCTCATTTCTCTCACAGATGACCGTATCTTCACACTTAGATACTTTAGCCATCTTCACGATTAGCCCATTAATTGATGTGCTATTATCACACTTGATAAAATCAGATTCCGCTGAGTCGGAAATCATTGGGTGCGATAAATACCCCACAATTAGGAGGTTTTGGGGAATAACATGCTTATTTATGGTGATTTCTGCACAAACAATCTGCATGTTCCAGTAAATACCAGATATTTTTTCACCAATAAATATTGGCAGGCTTGTCCTGCTGATATAAAAATCATAAATAAGATATGAGCAGTAATTGCCATTACTGCACATAGTACAATTAACCAGCCCCTCTCCCCAATGAGGACCCAAGTGGAAGCTTTTAATATTGGAGCCTAACATTTATACATTTAGTCCTTCACTTTCTTTTCAGACTGGGCGGAATTTACCATTATCCTTAAGATTTGATTTTCTTTGGCGTTGAAATCCTCAGGCCTTTAAAGAATGGTAGTTGTGGCCATCCATGATAACTGGGCTTTCAGACAACTCAAGCCATTCAGTTCCCACCTATGAATTGCCATGCCAATCTTTGTTTGAGTTAAAGAGAAGAACAAGGAGGGGGTGGCCCCACTTTATTCAGGTACAGAAGAACACTTTCTAAACCAGTAGTGGCTGCTACGTGGCAGTAGTGGTTGGTCGGGGAGGGGGAAGGTTAAAAAAAAAAAAAAAGAAGTAAAGGGAATTTTTTTTTTACTTACCTGCCAGTCACCGCCTCTCCTCCGTCCTCTTCAGTCGATGCAGAAAGCACACAGGCTCCCAGACTCCCCTAAGCCAATCACAAAGCTGCTGTCAGTGTTGTGATTGGTCTGAGCGGCCTGGTTCGGTGCTCAGACAGGTAGTGGGAGCCTGTGCATGTTTTCCACCTGGCTGTGCAATACAGCTGGGAGGAGAGCATGCTAAGTGAGCATGTTTGTTTGGTCGGCCCAAGACGGCCAGCCAAGCCTTCATGCACACTTAGAAAGTGCCCACCACTCCTCCCCCTCTTCTGTGGGCAGCCAAGCCTCGCACCACACCTCAGAGCCAGAACTGAAAAATAAAATGATAATAACAACGTGCTATTATCATTTTATTTCTCCTGTGGGCAACGCTCCTCTGCCTTAGTGGAGGAGCCGCCACTGTTCTAAACCTTCAGAGACGTCAAAGAAAAAACAACTACGCTTCTAGCTCGAAAGCAATCACGTTAATTTGAATCAGGAAATTATATTAATTCATGGTAAACATTGCCCCATCTTGACATGCTGGCAGTTGCGTGGGTATGTAGTTAACCAAGAATATGGACCAATAAGTCGCAGAAGTGGAGTAAACTCAGGCAGGTCTAAAATATACAGCTCAAGAGCAACCAAAGAAATACAATAATCATGGGGAGGAACACTGCTACTGAATTCCCTATATTTAAAAAATAAACAAAAGAGAAATCCCTGTCCAAATGAACATGGAAAAAAAAAACATGGTATGCTAATTTGTCAGTGTAGAACACAGGCACGATTCTGCACATTCCAGTAGCTTCGTAAATTCCGATGGGTTACAACATCTGTTAGAAGCTCAGAAAGCTGAATATTATAAATGGGTGCCCTGCAATAATGATACTCTTGTATCTTCTGAAATATCTCTTATTTTGACCTTGGTTGAGGGAAGCAGACTGCGCAGAATGTCACGCTGAGCTTTCCCTGTGCAAACGAGGATCCCGCTCTCACCAAGATGTTGCTCTAGGCATATGTCTATAATTGGTACATATGAGGCTGTGGACTTTGCACACCACTGGGAGTTTTAAGAATATTTTAATCATTAAAGACCCAGTTGTGTCGGCCTGCTACACTAATTGCATTTTTTGTTTTATTTCTGTTGTTTTCTCGAGATGTGGCAGGTAAGAGGAAGAAGTGAGGATCAGAGAAACTGAAAAAGGAAGCCATGATTGGACTGGCAACGACATAATGGAAATAAATGATAGTCTAAAGTGAACAGTAGCAAGGCATATATGTTTTAAAAAAATACCACGTTTGAAGTCTGAAGCACCGCCCTGGAGGAAGTTAGGACTGTGTAGTTTAATTGTAACATGAGCATAATATTCCTTCAACTCAAGTCAACTGACAGTTTTCTGGGATTTTTTTCAGTTTTGCTTTCAATATTATCAAGAAAAATATGATCTTACAATGTAACCATTGCAATCTTTAATTTAACGTTTTTGGTTTTTTTTCTATATGATTTGCCATGCCCAGTGCCCCTGGCCATAGTGCTAGGTGTGGACTTTGGCTAGACCCTTCACAAAATACCTAAACTCCAGTAATTGGGCTTATGGCAGTGACCAGTGGGTACTTCCTGCAGAGTGAGATCTTTGGCCACCAACTCTTTGCCCAGGACCCCACCACAATGTCATAAAAATGCACTCTTCGGCTGCGCCTAGTGGGCCCAATGTAAGTCATTGGCTTTCCTTCGAGAATTGCCCCACACTCACTACCTATTGGGTACAACGTTTAGCTATCCCCAGTGGGCAATTAAAGTCTTTCTTCGAAACGACATTACCACTTTATGCTTTCTAATACCAACCTTCCACAGCCCCTTCTCAAGCAATGTGGTCACGGTTAGATATACTGCAACACTGAACAAACCAGATTAATGTCTTTTCTGTATTTTCCTTGTCTCTATTGACTTGGCAAAGAGTCCCCATCCTAAGATAACAATTATACATGGTGACGTTTGTTCTTCTAGAAAAAGGAGAATGTTATCCTCTGTAACAGACAAACAAGTTTTTCACCATTTAAATAATGCTGTTTAAATGGCTTATTGGGGAAAGCACAGACTGCAGGACTTGTGTGCAACTGCAAATCACATGTTGAAAACCTACCTTCGCTGACTCTGAGGTTCAGAGGATGAGTATAGTTGACTTCATTAAATAAAAATATATACTATTTGAAAATCAGATGAACATTCAGTTTTGATGTGCACTATATAAATGGTCAATATTAGTATTGTACTATACTATTGGTGAGAAACTGGGCGGTTGGTTGACTGGGGTGTAAGCCCTGTGAAAAAGCATCCACGATCCTGGTCAGGATGAGGCACAAGCCAACCCCAAAATGACCAGTGCTCAACCTTCTGGTAGCTTGGCACACAGCAGTAAGGATTTACTTAGAGGCAATGTGTAAAGTATTTGTGCAACACTTCAAACAGTAGTAAAGTGAAAAAAACAGCACACAAAAAGGATCCCACATCAAGCTAGAAACAGAGTAAAATCTAACAAATAAAACAAGACTAAAACAACAAAAATCCAATCAGTAAAACTGGAGTTATTAATTTTTAAAGCCTAAAGTGTAAAATAGCAGCACAAAGCACCAACCGTGGCTATCTGGTTGTGCTGAACCAGGTCAAAGTCACACTATCAGGCTGACCACGATGGAGCGCAGGTTGGATACAGTCACCAGGTTAGACCCACTGCTGGAGCTTCACCTTTTTGATCCCCATGGCAGTTGCTGCTGTAGTGCGATGAGTCGGGCTGACGGAGCTTCGCGCTGAATTGCAGTGCGAGAAATGGGGTCAATGTGCGAACGGGCCAGTTCGCAAAGAGCCCAGAAGCTTGATTTCAGCTCACTGAGCCACGCCAAGTGTTCAGGACCTGAGGAGCACTAGTTGGAGGTCAGGAACTCACTTCAGCTGGGTCCAGGGGCTGGAGCAGGATGTTGGGGAGCCTTTTGTGTCCCTGAGGCTCAGATCAGGAAGCCAGCAGACTAGCCTTTGGAGTCACTCTGGGAGCCCTGGATTCAAGATGAAGTTGCAGATCCAGTTCTTCCTCTCCAGGCAAGAGGGCAGCATACAGTAGGGCAGCAGTTCCTTAGCAGCTGTCCAGAAGAGTGGCAGTCTTTTCAGCAGCAGAACAGTCATTCTTCCTTGCAGAGTATCCACAGGTCCAGAAGTGTACTGAAGAGTTGGTGTCTAAGGTCCAGTGTTTATACCCAGTTGTGTCTCTTAAGTGGGGAGAAGCTTTTAGAGGCATGTCTTTGAAGTGCACAGGCACCATGCCTTCCTGGCCCTGGCTCCAGAATAACTTCAGGGGGTATGTAGCCCTTTGTGTGGAGACAGGACACCGCCTATTCAAGTTTAAGTGAAGCTTGGCCCAACACCTCACTCCCATCCTGCCAGTGATGGTCCATCCAGCTACACCTAAGCTCCCCATTGAGTGTGGCTGTCTCGCAGGAATACACAAAGCCCAATTGTCACCTTCACGCAGTCATGTGACACAGCGACAGGCTACAGACACCAAAGGGCTATGGTAAGAAAATGCCAATTTTCTGAAAGTGGCATTTTCAAAATTGTAAATTAAAACCCGACTTCACCATAAGTTAGGATTTGAAATTACAATTTCAGAGACATCAAACATGAAGGGTTTACCTATTCCCATTTGGAAATTACGCTGATAAAATGTAATAAGGTAACTCCAATGTTAGCCTACGGGAGAGGTATGCCGTGCAGTGGTGAAAAACGAATGTAAGAGCTTTTGTCTACCAGGACATGTAAAAATTAAAAGTGCATGTCCTGCTTTTAAATACATTGCACCCTGCCCTCTGGGCTGTCCAGGGCCAACTCTAGGGATGACTTATGTGAAATTAAAAATGAAAGTTTGGCCCAGGCAAAAGGCTTATTTTACCTGGTCGAAATGGCAATTTAACAGCACACACAGGCTCTGCGATGGCAGGCCTGAGACATGTTTAAAGTGCTACTTAAGTGGGCGGTATAATCAGTACCACAGGCCCTCTAGTAGCATTTACGTTACAGGCCCTGGGCACCGGTAGTGCCACTTTACTTGGGACATATAAGTAAATTAAAAATGCTAATTGGGTATAAGCCAATCTAATATGTTTTAAGGAAAGAGCACAAGCATTTTAGCACTGGTTAGCAGTGATAAAGTGTGCAGAGACCTAAGACCAGCAAAAATGAAGTCAGCAAATCAGGAGGCCTGAAGGCAAAAAGTTAGTGAAAACCACACCAAGGATGCCAGGTGTAACAATTATGTTATAGTCTACAGCTAATCCTACCCAGACGTAAGATGAGCTGTCTGGTTTAAATGCCTGAGAGTATAATAACATGGGATTGAAGAATGGTATTTGTCATCTGATCTTGCTCACAAAATCCAGGTATGAAGCAGGGATGGGCAAAATTATATGCCTGTCCTCATTCACGTACTTAGGTTTTACGTGTATGGCTGAATTATTAACAGGGGAGAGTGATTACAAAGATTTGTTTTGTAAAAAGATGTGCAAAGTTTAATTAGGGAAGACCAAGCACTGTGCTATGTGTCTAGTTAAAAGAGGCCGTATAAATATACACATGACAAACTCCCGCATAGATAGAAGCAAACACACTTAGACATACATACAGAGACATTTTAATGGCTGCCCAATATTATACATATCGTTGGCATTTGTTGTGTTAAGTAGACTGATAATGATGTGGAATGCTACGAATTAGGGGTAAGTGGTTTTGAAGGTTTCTGCGTTTGATAGGGTCTGTGAGTGGAGGGAGGTTAGTAGTGTTTGGGTCACTGTGGGAAGTGTTTTGCGTGGCTGCATTCGAATTGTGCAGTAGGTATGTGTGGTAGATTGTGGATGGGAGTGGTTAGTGCTCTAAGTTGCTATTGTGACATAAGTGAGTCTAGGTGGTGCATTGAGATGTTTGAAGTAAATATGATTTGTTTGTCTAATTAGGTGGTGGACAATGACTCTGTGAAAGGTTCATTGACGGGCATAAGGCTTTGTGGCTTTACGTAACTGGTGCAAATTAGTGGTAGTGTGGATTTGCGAATTGTAGCATGGGTACCACGTTAGGAGTATGGCTTTGGTAATGTATGTTTAAATGTGTATGTGAGTTTGAGCCTCCTATGTAGGTGGTGGCTAAAGGTAATAATATAATGTGGTGTAGGTGGAAGTAAGGTAAATGATTGTTTTGAGTAACTCTCTAAGCCAACTCGGCGATGCAGAGCGCGCAAGGTAAAATGTTTTATTTATTTAATTACTGACCTTACTCCTGTCCGTCGTATGTCGGACTCCACTACCCCACACCCTGCTCCTCCCCGCCTCACCACCCCACAGCACTCCCTCAGCGAGCCGCCACTGAAAACAGGGCTATGCGTTTAGTAAATTTGACTGTGCAATATTTATTTAATTACAACAATGTCTTCATGTGCATTTGAAGTTTGTTTTGTTGTCCCCAATCCGCCTCTATGTGTGATAATTGAGAGCGCAACAATTATTTTTGATTCTTGAGACAATGCTTGTTTTGTAGGTCAGTTTGATGCTAGTCATTTTTGGCTGTGCTGCTCCTGCATGTCTGTTTCAGTTTGTTTAAAATCAGGCTTGACTGAATGTTTAATTAGTCAGTGAAACTGGATGTAAAGGTGAAGCATGGCCTGAGGTGAACTGCCTGTCACATCAACAGGCTTGTCCAGCCATGTGATCCAACTTCTTCTAAACATAGCTGGGTAAATGAGGGATTTCATGTGCTGATCCAGACAACTGGTGGTGAAATCAATGCATCTTTTTGAAAGTAAAACTGCATCCTGTTAGTGGGGCCTGCATTAACCTTACATTATACGGAACTGTGCTGCACACACGTTTCCAGGCATGTTATTGTGAATGTCTTGTGATATGTCTCACAGAGTCCTGTCCCCCCTATGTGGAAATCAGCGTAGTGTAGAACTCCGCCCATGGGGAATAGCGCCCTCTGTGGAAATGCACATTTTTTTTCATGGAGAAAACATTTTCTCCATTGGGAAAGTTCTTCACTCACACCTGTACCAAATTTGCGGGTGTGGGGCATGGTACATTGAGTAAAAATGTAAGACAATTTCCAGGGTGAGAAGGAATCGGATCTCAGTTTGCAAATTGCCACTATTAAAAATAAAAATATTAAACTGAATAAAGGTTGCTTAGATCCAATTAATTAAAACACAGACTATACTAGTTAGGTTTTGCCATGTGTCGTAGTGCGTGATTATTTTTTTTTTTATATATATATTATTTCTGTAATTTATCATTCTTGGAAAAAGTAAATATTCTTTGATGGTAATCTTTGTTTCTGTAGTTGGACTTAGCTATGGTTCTCACACCATGACATTGCCATTGAAGACAACTAAGGACAGGTCCATGTTAATATGGACATCTTCATGGGAGGTGTATAGCCATAGAGGAAGGACATCACCATGTTTCTAAATGGAACCAAGTGCATGTGCACATGGTTGCTTCCCAACCTGGTTCTCAACTGTCACCCAAAGACATCCTATCGTGCTGATGGCTGCCCTGTCTGCTGCATACCTTGTGAGCCTGAGCGGAAGCAAAACCAAGCAAGGCACTACCACCACTTTTAAGTCAACCACTGCCTTGTGACCTGCTGAAGCAGGTAGCTAGCCTGCCATTCCTGCCCTGGCACAGCATCTCTAGAGCCTTTCAGGCTGAGGGGAAAAGTTACGGAAATACTGAGCACTCCAACATTTCCTCTTATCTTAACTTTCTTACTCTGTCCTGATTTTCCTATTGGTACCACTCATTGCTCACCACACTTCCCCCTTCCCTTCCATACTATCTCTTTAGCAAGAAATAAACACAGTGAATGTTAATATCACTCTACGAGGTATATATGACGTGTAGATAACCCTTGCAGCAACTGCCCTATTCATTAAACTTTTCCCCATTCCTTTCCTCCCACTCTCTCTTTTTGCTAGCTCTGTGGCTTGAGTGGACATCTAATTCTGGGACATGATGCCACTCCCTCTGCCTTCATAATGTTTATGATTGTAGTGTCATTTGATCCTGTTGCATTTTATCCATTTTACTGGAGAGTAGAATGTCAAAAGAAAATGCAATCAAGGTATAAACTATGGCTACTCTAAATTTGCAGTCAATTTGAACTGCAAAATGCACTATTTTTTAGTATTTTTCTTAGGGGCAGAACCTTCTCTGACCCGCCCCGAACCCACCTGAACAAACTGAAGTTTGCATGATTTGCATCCTCTCTTGGTCACGTTCAAGGTCAGTACTTATGCCCCGCCACCTTAAAGGATTACCAGGTGCCACTGGTCTAGTGATTGAGCGGTAACACCTGAGCAACCACCTGCCCAGGTGCTGTCCTTTGTCCTGACTCAGTGGTCTTTCCTTTTCAACACCATCAATTTCCAGTCATGGGTGTAGGACTCCCCTGATCTGAAGAGCGGAATCATAATGTGCGTCTGTTCCCACCCAGATGTGGACGACCATTCCCCCGTTACCATCCCCTATCATACAAGATTTGGACGACCAGTCAACCACTGCCACCCCCCGTTACTCATCTATGATGATCGTGAACTTTAAACATACAGTAGGATCTACATTGTTGGGGTATTCCAGCTGTTGCCCTTGGTTACTTTGCCTGAGCCTGGAACTCCGTGATGCCACAGGGGTGCTTGGCCTCAGGCCATGGAATGTTGTTATTTGAAGGGACTGGCAGTTGCTGGCTGCCTCCTGACTGGGATGTTGGATGGGATTCTTTCCTCCTAGTAAAGCTACTTGCTTTTACCTAACGTGGATCTTCACTTCGGCAAGAACCTGCATTTTCACAATTGTCTACCCAATTTTCCATTCTTTTCACCTCTGCACAATGCTCTGGTGGCCTCGAGAACTACAAATTTAAATAAATAAACACATCTCGTTGCATGGTACTAATTACTGGGATTCGAAAAAAGTTAACTAATGAATGCGCCTCGTATCCTTCGAAAGACCATCAGACAAGTTGTATTTCTGCAGCTCTAAGAAAAATATGTTCCGGCAGATAACTTTCCTGAGGTTGGTGCAGTGAACTTATACACAACGAGCGATGTATTTAATGCCTCGCGACGGCAGGGTCCTCCCGTTCGCTGCGCGGTCACACTTTTTTTTCTCTTAACAAGTCCTGCCTTCCGTTCCGCACTTTCTTAAAATAGATGCTTTTGCCCATTAAATGCTCGTACACAGCTTCAGTCTGGCTGTCACTGTCGAAAAAAAAATGTTTTTAGCGATATGCCTGCAAATTAAAAATGTTTTACACAGCCCTAGGTCAGAACCATTTGCATTCAAAGCAAAAATGTACAAAGCGAGCTGTGGAGAGGATCCGCGGGCGTTTTCTTGCGCTGGCGCTTTGAAATCCTTGAATACACCTGTTTTGGCGGGCTGACAACCATCCATTTACAGGAACGCACCTTCCAAAGGGCACAGTTTCGATGTCCAAATGTGCGCCTTTCAATAGAAGACATTTCTATTACAGGAATATTTTCCTTGTAACTACATTACATGGAGTTTGCACAAGCTCTCTTTCAGTCGGGATGAGCCCCATTATATCAAATAGAATCGTTCTAAGCTGCCGGCAATTTAATGTGCAGTATGATGACAACGTGTTATACAAATGCCCAGAGAAACATGCCATGTCGGTGACTGTATATCTAGTGTGTATATATATTTATATTTTTTTAAACAAACTGTTACATTATGCTATTTTTTCCTCCTAAGATTCAGACCAGAGGAAACATTTACAACATTCTGAGGGTAGGTATGTTCTTATCTTTTCATGAGCCTCGTGAACCAGGCAGTGGTTAATTTGGAAAAACAAAAGTGCCGGGGCTCTCGTAAGGAGGCAGACTGCACCAGCCCATTTGTCATGATAGCGCCGTCTAAAACAGAAACAGATACTAACCATGAAAGTGGGAGAGGATGTGGCGTAATGGCCAGAGCTGCCGACTTCGGAGGTGGGTAACCAGGTTCTAGTCTCGGCGTTGGCTGAACATCCAGTGATTCTGGGCAAATCACTTAATTTCGCCGTGCCTACCATAAATGATTGTGCTCTTAACTGGTGCTCCTGAAAAGCACCGGTGTTGATGATTAGGTGCTGAGCACTGGAAACCACTGGCTCAAATTAACCACTGGCTCAAATTAAGCACTGGAACAGCCCATTAGAAACAAGTTTTGGAGGATTGTAACTACTGGGCAGAGGGCCTGACATGAGGTAAGACATCTGCGTGCTTCTTGGTTTGTGGCCTCAGTGCTCAAGACTGACAGCTTGCTGCTACTGGCTTTTGGTCTTCCAGAAAGCTTGAAGTGAAACAGGCCAAGTCTCAAGCTCCAAAGCGCCCACAATCTTTGGAGGACACGGCGCTCACCGGTGCTAAATAAGTGGAGTCTCACACCAGCAGCTATTAGTCTGAGCAGGAGCACTCACTCGCTCGCTAGTCAATGCCTCTGGGATCAAACAACGCGAAGGTCTGACATTTAATACTCCAACAGCCTTCTGGTACCTGCAAGCGCTTGGATACCCTATCGGGTGATTAGCTGCGCTTTATAAATCCTGAATGATTGATTGATTGAACCAGATCACGTACCTTGACCACTCACGCCTGTGTTCATCCACAAGGCCGAGGGCTTACAGAAAAGAAGTCAGCTTAGTTCTACCTCTTTTTGACTCTTGCACCACACTGACTAGGGAGAAGGGGGAGGAAAGCATGCCTCTCTTTGAAGCTTTCCTAGAAAGAGGTCTGGGAACTTACCAACACTGGTAAAGGACTGATAGCGAGATAGAGACAAACGCAATACGTCAAGCATACCCTCACAGTAGTGAGAACACTACTCGAACGCAAATCCAGAAACTAAGCGCAAAGAATACACAAACAATTGTGAATTACTCAGTGCCATCAAGGAACCACGGGACACTGGCATATCAAACTAGCACATGCTTGCACTTGATTGGTAGACCATACTACAGCTTTAAAGGCTGGCAGCACATGCCACAACATACACAGACACGAGGAGCCAAGGAAGCAGCTAGTTGGCAAAGTTAGAATGTTCTCAGGGTAAGCAAGCAGAATAAGGGTAAAAGCACAGAAACACTGACTGCTAAAAGCCCCAATAGCACACAGCCCAGCAAGGCAACCAATGACCAGGGTCCTAAACGAAAAGTACCAACAGACTGTGCTGTGGAAATGCATTTGTTATGCTTTGCAAAAAGCACAGCACATCATTCAGAGGATTCCCTCACTTGTGAGAGGCAATAATGTAATCTATTGTGAAGTTTGATTGGTACTCGCCCAGAGCAAACAGCAGCGCTATCCTTCATGTGTAAAAGAGAGCATCGCTCTTGCTGGCTTAGAACAGACAAGTTTTAAGGCACGGGCAAAGTGGGCCCTGGCCCAGGGCCCAGCCTTTCAGGCCCCCTCCCCCGATAGAACCAGCTCTGTTCTGCAGAGATACTTGCCCTGGTGGTCTTGAATAATTCTTAGACAGATTGTTTTAAATACCGTTTTCCCTTAATTTATTTTTAATGTGTGTGATGTGCGAGAGTCAAATACAGACATTTTGCAGAGAAATGTTGTGTTTATGTTTCATGCAATATCCCTAAAAAAGGTTCTTTTAGATCAAAAGAGGACCTCAAATATGGAAGAGTGTCACAGAGATTATTTGCAGTAATATTACTGAGCTGCTGCTGCTGCGTTACAATATTGAAAACACACGTCACTATCCCTGAATATTTGATGTAAATACTTTTAGAATTTGGACAAGTCTGCCTGTGCACTGTCAGTGACCTGGCCAAAGGGGGCATGAAAGAGCTGAAACTGGATCATAAATTCAAAGCTGTTCCAAACAGGGGCCCCCAAAATACGTTTGGTCCCGGGGTCCCCAAAATCCTTAAGATGACCCGACTTAGAATATTGATATCTATCTCTGTACTGATAACAGGCGTCTACTAGAAAATGTCTAAGCTTTTTGACAGTTTTATTTCACGTTCTTCTTGTTGCTCCCCACTTTTATTTGTTCTGTGTGCATATATATGATTGAATAAATACATGTATATTGGAATTTCTGACATAGAATTCATTTTTCCTCTATGGCTTATGCTTAGTGATATTCTGCAGTAAGGGACCCCTTGTTCCTTTAGAAATACTTGTACCCATGATCCCTTATATACCTTTGGGTTCCCTTGTCTATTAAAATAACTTTCTAAAAGTGGCATTTTCAGAATTGTGACTTAAAATCCAACTTTACAATGAAAGAGGGTTTTAAATTACAATTTATTAGAGACCAAACAGGATATGTCTACCTGTTCCCAAGCAAATATCATCACTTATTAAATGTAATATGGTAACTCAATGTTATCCTATGGGAAAAGCAGGCCTTGCAGTAGTGAAAAGTGAGTTTAGGAGCTTTTCAACCAAGACCTGTAAAACTTAAAAGTACATCCCCAACTTTTTAATACACTGCACCCAGCCATATGGGCTGTTTAGAGCCTAACCTAAGAGTGATTTCTATGTAATAAAATGGAAGGTTTAGACTAGGTGTTAGACCTGGCTTTTCCAGCGGGTTTATCCCCAGACTTTTTTCTTTTTGGCCTCCTGTTTTGGACCCTGTTTTTGTTGGTTTTATGACTCTGGGCACTTTACCACTGCTGATCTGTGCTAAAGTGCATATGTTCTCCCTGTAAATAGTGTTTATGGATTGGTGATTCCATGATTGGCTTATTTGATTTACTGGTAAGTCCCTAGTACAGTGTGCACTGTGTGTGCCCTGGGCCTGTAAATCAAATGCTGCTAGTGGGCCTGCAGCACTGATTGTGCCACCCACATAAGCAGCCTGTAAATGTAACTCAGACCTGCCACTGCAGTGTCTCTGCGCAGTTTGGTACTGCCATGTCGGCCTGGCAAGTGCACCCACTTGCCAGGCCCTAACCTCCTCTTTTCTTACATGTGAGTTGTGAGAAGTTGGCCTGGCATATGCTGTCCACTAATTATAGTGGGCACCTTGCACCAGTCCAAATCGACTCTTATGGTAGGTAGGTTAAAGACAACCTTATTGAAAGCTATCCTAGTGGTAGCTGTGGAGAGCAGCCTTCAGGCTAAGTCTTGAAGGAATGTAAAGCAGCTTGTTTTACCAGTCTATAATCTCTTGAGTGACCAAATGAAAGAGCACCACACCAGGTATATATTCAAAATATATGTATTTATTACTAAACACACCCCTCTAGTCTCTTTATGAGGCTAGAGTTCGAAGTACATAGGTTATAAGATCTTAAATCACAGTAATAGCACAAATACACGTTTGGGCCCTAGGGGCGTACCAAACCATATACCAATAAAGTGGTATGCGAACCACGACTGAACTAGACACTAGGCCTAGAGCCTCTAGAAGTGCTTGGACCACAAGGAACCACCCAAGGTAGTGACACAGGGGACCCACGGGAGACGCGTGCAGTGTAAATACACAACCGCGATACGCCGTTAACTTCTATGGAGAAAGTCGGGCTCGGGAAAATAGAGGAAAGGGACACTTTAAAGAGGACTAGGACAAAACCCTTTGAGATCTAGGACTTTGAAGAGTCTCTACCCACGGGAGCACCGGAGTACTCGTGTTACCTCACCCAGGGAAGCCGGGTGCATAGGTGCCTTTCGGGGTCGGGTTTCGTCGTCGGTTCTTATGGCGATCTGCTGCAAAGTGCTGCTGGCGACCAGGAGAAAAGTGTCCGGGTGGATCCAAGAGTGGATCGGAGTTCTGAAGAACCTGAAAGCAGAGGGGACAGAGTCTGGGTCACTAGCCAGTGACCAGGAAGGCGATGGACAGATGCCCACCGATGTCGAGTGCTTCAGGTGCGTTGACGGTCGTCTCGTTTCTGCAGCCACGAGGTCCAGGAGGCGTTGTTGGCAACCAGGAGCAGGATTCGGGCTGGTACACGATGTCTGTCGAGTGCTGCGGTGTCGGCGACCGGATTGGACCCAACAAGCCTTGGCAACGGCAAGTCTCGATGTAGCTGAAGATCGTCGATGGTGCAGACCAGCAAGGTCTGGGGAACTCACCCAGCGAGGGTAAGTCAGGGCAGGCCTGGAGCAACCAGGGGAGCCCTTTGGTTTCTTTAGAAAGTCTTCTGGGGACCCACGAGCCGGCTGGCAAGGGATCGCAAAGACACCTCGGGCGGAATCACTCAACAGGGGCCCACGGTCACTCAGGACGGTGTAGGCCTCTGATCTTCGGAGGGATTCCTGCTGGAGGTTGGGACCACACGTGGTCCAAAGCACAGGTTCGTAGAACGTTGTGAAGGGGTTGCACTCGATAATAGTGCACGGTACCCAGGGGTCGTGGTTCCTCGTCACTCGTGGGGTCCACTTGCCTCAGCTTCGCTGGGGACTCACGATGGCCTTGGAGAAGTCAGGAAATCCACTTCTTGGGCTGCAGGAACTTCGGACTCCGGCGGGAGCGGCGTAGTTTGCGACCGTCGTTATCGTTTTTGGTGCCTGCCAAGCAGGGGAGTCACTCCTTGACCCCAAGGGAGATTCTTCAGTCCTCTAATCGTGATGTAGAGCGTCGAAGGTCCAGGATTCAGTTTCAAAGTTTAGTCCAGGGATATCTGCCTTGCAATGGCAAGGTTCCCCCTCTTATCCTAAAAAGAGGGGATGGACTAGCTCTATGACCCCACCTATGGGAGGGTCAAGGGAGGGGGTGGCTACACCCACTTCCCTTTGTCCAGTTTCGCGCCAGAGCAGGGGCAGGTAGCCCCTGAGCTGGTTTGAACTGGCATATGCACAGAGGAGCCTTTTGCTCCCCCAGTGCAGGACTTCAAAGCACTCTAAGAGTGCACCCACCCAGCCCCAATACACATTATCCTGTCTGGGGAGGTGGTCACACCTCCCTGCAACAGGAAACCTATTGTCCAGGCCTCCCCTGCCGGAGTTTCGTCCAGCAGCAGGAGGCCAGACTTGTGTCTGTGGCAGCAGCATCCATTTTGTGATGCCAGGGCTTCAGAAAGAAGTTACCGGGTAAGCCAGAGTTAACATGTCTTTCCCTCTAGAAGGGTGGAATGCTACCCCCGCCACCAGGATTGGCGGGGGGTAGTATTCCAAGATGTTTGACACCAAACACGACATGTTTAGGTGCAGCCATTCCAAAGTTAGCATTTTACCGCGAGGATATAATGCGCTTAAGAGTATATGGTCAGGCTGCACTACAAACAGCATCAGAGATGGTCTCCGAACGCTGCAGAGGGGCCCTGCTCATGCAGGGGCACCCTCTCACATAGGAACCATGCACTCTGCCTTTAGGATTGATAAGGCCTGCCTTAGGAGTGACTTATAGGTTTATATGTGTGTATGTATTTAGTGATATAGGTAACCTATATCACAGTAAGGGGTGCATGCACCACCTTACCCAGGCTGCAGTAGCAGACCTGTGGTGTCAGTTTGGATGGCCTTCCAGGGGTGGCATAATACATGCTGCAGCCCCTGGCAGGCCTCTGAGGTACCTATGCCCTTGGTACATAGTATACCATATACTAGGGACTTATAAGGGCACTCCAGATTCCAATCAGAGATGTGCCTAAGGCACATGGAAACCTTTTTACAGAGAAAGCAGATAGACTGGGGCCCTGAATAGCAGGATCCCAGTCCAACTAAGTCATAAACCAGCAAAACACCATAAAAAAAATGGGGGCAACCATATAGTCAGATTCCACCTTCCTACATGAGTCACCACTAAGGTAGGCCCAAGGTACCCCTGTTGGCAGGGTGTAGTGTATGTGAAAGGTAGGACATGTCCTTATGTGTGTGGTATGTCCTGATAGTGAAATACTGCCAATTTTGTTTTTCAATATTGAAAGGCTATCTGTCCCATAGGATAGAATGGGAGTTTATTTATAACATCTTATAAATATAACTTCACATTGGGACAAGATAGAAAGATCGAGTTTAGTATGCCTGAGCTCAGAATATAAAAATTAATCTTTTAGACAGGATCATTTTTATATTTGTTTGAAAATACCACTTTCAGAAAGTAGGTATTTTCTTGCTTAGCCATCCTGTGTGCCTCTGCTGGTTTGTGTATTGACTGTCTGGCTTTGGAGTGACAGGGGCTGGGGAGGTGCATTCTCTCAGACAGCCACCGGGGTGGGGGGGTTGATGTGTGTCCTGCCTTTCCTGAATGAGTCAGGGCTGGACTGAATAGACCTGGGCTGCATTCAGAGTAGGGGGAGGAGTTCTCACTAGCACCTGAATAGCCCCATTCTGCATTTAGAGTGGTGGGAGATTTCCCTTGCACCTGAATAGGCCCTGTCTGCCTTACACAATGCTGTCTTTACCTCCTGCCGGGCAGCTGCACCAGAGAGGACAGAACTGGTTTTGGGTGGGCAAAGAGCTTCTCTGCCACCAGAGAACAAAGGAATTTGTAATATAAAAAGTGGTGCCCAGACCCCTGAACATTAGACTACTGCTGAACTAAGGAACCTGACAGGAAGAAGAACCGGGAAAGCTGGAGGAGGAGTACTGCCCGTGTGCTGTTGGGGTTGGCCTGCAGTGGGTGCTTCTGACTTAGGCAGGAAAAGGACTGGACTGTGCTTTCATCATCCTGCTGTTAGAGTTTTCTCCAAGGGCTTGAAGTAGAGCTTGCCTTCTGTTGGAAGTCTCAGGGATAGAAAAGACTTCAAAGATCATTTCTGTAATTCAAGAGGAACCTTTGCCAAGGAGAAGAGCTGGAGAAACTGAGGAGAAGTACTGCCTCTTTGCTCTGTGCTGTCTGGGGTTGGCCTGCAGTGGCTGTTTCTGCCAAGGAAAGGACAAGGTCTTTGCTGTGTGCTGTGCCCCCTGCTTGAGGAAGATCTCCAAGGGCTTGAAGTAGAGCTTGCCTCCTGTTTCGAAGTGTCAGGGACACAAAGACTTCACCCCTAGATCCCCTGAACTCCCTTGCTGGGAGTTCTGACCTGCCAAGAGGTACCTGTTGCTGTTCTGGGCCTCTGGAGGTTGTTCCTGCTGTTGGGAGCTGGAAAGCAACGTATCCGCACCGTTTTCCGACGCATCGCCGCAGTGCATGAAGAATTTCCAAGCATCATCATCGTGCCGCTGTGTTGAAGAAACCGAGGCATCGCCTGACCGCGGCTCGAGAAATCGCCGCACACTGCATCAAGTGCACCGCTCTATGAAGGCCGAGATCACTGCACCAATTCCGACACAGGCCCTGCTGTGCAGTTGCAAGAACCAACACATTGTAGGACTGCAGCCGTTGCCGCCGCCGCCGCATTGAGAACCGCTGCATCCCCGATCCTCACACATCGCACCAGGGCGCCAATTCTACAAGGACGCTGGGGCCGCAGTAAAAAACCGAGGCATCACCTCCCCGCACAGTAAGAAACCGACGCATCACCTCCCCTTCAGTAAGGAACCAACGCATCACCTCCCCTGCGTGGCAGTAAGGAACTGACGCATCACCTCCCCTGGAGCAAGGAACCAACACACCACCTTCTCTGCGGCTGTTCTTGCTTTTGATTTTGACGCATTCAAGGTACTTTGTGTTGAAAGTGTCTCATCTGCAATTTGCTTTGAACAGAACTGTTTTTACCTTTTGAAAGTCATATTTTTATCACTGTATTGTGGACTTTTGTTGTTTTGGTCTTGTTTGGTTTAGATAAAGATTACCTATTTTTCTAAACTGGTGTGGTGTCCATTTTTAGTGTTTTTACTGAATTACTGTATGTGTGCACAAATGCTTTACACACTGCCTCTGAGATAAGCCTGCCTGCTCGTGCCAAGCTACCAAGTGGGTGAGCAGGAGCTATTTTAGAAGTGTATCCCCCTTACCCTGACTAGAACGAAGGGTCCCTACTTGATCAACGGTGCAAACCATTGCAACTAGAGACCCCCATTTCTAACACTAGGGAAAAGGTTTATTTTGCCAGGTCGAAATGGCTGTTTTAAACTGCACAGAGGCTGCAATGGAAGGCCTGAGACATGTTTAAAAAGGCTACTTAAGTGGGTGTCACAATAAGTTCTGCAGGCCCACTAATAGCATTAAAATTGCAAGTCCTGGAAACATGTAGTGTCACTTTAACAGGGACTTACACATAAATGAAATGTGACAATTTGGAGTAAGTCATCTGTACCATGTATAATGGAGAGAGCACAAGCAATTTAGCACTGGTTAGCAGTGGTAAAGTGCACAGAGTCCCAATGCCAAAAAAAAACGAAATTAGCAAAACAACAGGAGTGCAGGCAAAATGTTTGGGGAAAACCACGCAAAGGAAGTCAGGTCTAACACACTACTTCTTTAACAAATGAGACCACGAGGAGAAGAAACCATTTCAAGAATGATGGTTATATTATTTACAGGGACTAAAAGACTAAGGGTAAAACTCACAGGTACAGGTTCTATTGAATGGTTGTAAGTCACCATCCATTGGGCAGCCAATCAGCAGCTCATCCCCAGGCTCCCTGAAACCCAAAACAGAAAGTTCTAATAGCTACAGAAATTCCATGTACTGTTACAGGAAATGGGGAGAGAGTTCACACCTAGATGTGTGTTGTTCAAAAGTTCTCCTCTAGTCGCAATATACAGCTTCTTAACGTACCTGCATTATCCTGTTATATGCTGAAATACAATCTTTATTGAAAATGCATGAGGTGTTTTGTAGAACAACTCAAACAACAGTACAGTGAAATAAATAAAGAACTACAAGATCCACATAAAAATTACATCAACAGCTAAGAATTTAATAGGAAAAAAAACAAAAATAAAAAGAAGCAAGGGTAGTTCAGTGGGACGTCAAATCAAGGGAACCTGGCTTATAAGCAGCTTCATTATATGAAGCTCTCTGGCTCGCAAAGTTTTAGGTTCATGCCACTACACCTTACTCTTTGACTTCGTCCAATTTCTGGCACTTGGGCTTTAAAAGGGCTCCCAGAAACCACATGTGAACTCCTGCAGGCTAGTCTCACTAGACTATGGCCTAAGCCAAGTCTGAATCTGTACAGTCCAACCAGTCAGGTGGAACTACCAAATTCAGGCAGGATGTGGACACTTGTGGGCTTGCATTACTTTGGACCATAGTTGTCTTCTGAGATTTTTCATTAAGGATTCCTGCATACAATGTGGCCTTCTAAAGTCTTGTCCGAATACAATCTCCAGATTGGACCCAATGGCCTGCTTTTTGGCTTGTAATGTTTTTATGTGGACGTAGAATGCTTTATTATAACAGGTAACCAGCATGAAACCAACTAAATGCACTTGCAGGTCAACACAAAGGGTGCCTTTTCTCTCCTCAAAACTCTGGAGGACACTTGCAGCCTGATTTAGAGTTGGGTGGCAATGGAAAATTCTCTGATATTTTTAGGCAAGTGCTAACTTCTGAGAAGACTACACTAGCAATTTTATTCTACTGCTTGGGAGAAGAAAATCTGGCCACATTTATCTCCTAAACACTTGCCTTTTAAATTGAACTTAAATGGCATTCAAGTCTTTTGTTCTGATCATGGTGTTTTGTTTGGTTGGATTTATTAAACATTATCAGCTCACTTATCTTCTTTGAGAATTACCTTGGCACTCTCCCCAAATTACCAAAGGAGTGCTTACTGAAACTGTTAACCTTTGTGTGACTTTCAATTAGGAAAGTGTGTGCAAGCTCAGACACAGCTCTTACAAAGAATGGGACCCCTCTCCCATAGCCTAGCTGTGTAATCCTATAGAATAATATAACTTAAGTTAGCCCAACATTAAACATGGTGGGAGGTATTTGCATTAGTGCGTAGCATTCAGGTGCATCCAACACTTACACCTGCTTTCCTAACCCTGGGTATACTCACCACACGTGTTTTAGGAAGTTATAGAATTGCTCCTCGCTCTCTTACAAACATTAAAAAACATTTTTCTTTAAAATCATATCTTTATACTTAAACGCTTTGACTGCTTGCAATGGCAGTGTTCTTTTCTACACTTGGTGCAACCATTATGCCTAATACATTGAGAGGCAAGTTAAATGTGCAGATATGCATGTACAATGCATTTCAAATTGTTTGTAAACATTGATAAAATTATAATTCTGTGAGCATTCACTTCATTTGCATTACCCTAATCATCCACTAGTAATCCCTGGAGTGCGTTCAGCTGAGTCTAAGCTACGCAACGCAAAGGAGATGTGCCAGGTTCATGTAGCCTAAATATTGTCAGATGTAAAGCACATTTTTGAATCCCGAGCATTATATGCATATACAATTTATGTGTTTATCTAGGTAACATTTACTTCAGCAGCAGCCTTTGGCACTGCGCATTCTAATATTTCTTCATCTAAAATACCGTTGCTAGGTGCAATTTCGAATAATTTATGTTACAATGTTTTCTCTTTGAAAGAACAAAAGCAGTTCAGTGGTGCTGGAATAATTTTCAGAGTGGGGGTTGCTGCCAACAGTGTTACATCACAAGGATTGTGAAAATGCAATCATTAGGCTAGGAACGAGCCTAGCAAATGAACCACGCCCATCCAGGAGGATAGTGGTATTGCATTTTGGAGCACACTGTTGCAAATATATCACTAAAGCATGCTGTGGTAGCTCATTCTCATTTGCAGACAGCACATTTCCCATTGAAATGGCCCCTACATTTGCACTGACATGCAGTTTTACTGATAAACCTGTACAGTGCATACATGATAATGTGTGGAAATCGAGGGTTCAGTGAATATTTATCATTAGTGCATCACTAGGTAAAGTGTATTGATTTGATTTGATCCTATTAAAATATTTGCTTCCATCAGACTTCAGAATTACAAAGGAAGGGCTTAATTTGTGTTGTCCTAACTGCTGATATATTATAAAAATTTCTAAAGTTCACATTTTGTTGTGTGTCTGAAAAAATAATTACACCCAACAGCTTTCCCTTTCACACTTAGCAAGATTGTCATACAATTCACATCACAGTACACACTCACTTTGCGATCACAAAAAGAAAAGTATACACCAATCTCCATGTTAAAAGAATAAGCAGCAATTTGTCAAAAGACAGAGCCTAACATTTGACCTCTGAAACAGTTAAAAACAGAATTCAAAGGAATATTTATTGCTCGTTCACTTTCTGAACTCTAGCATTGTTATTTTAGGAGTGCTGCAGCATCCCCCGTGCCCCCACTTGCAGTGTTTATGAAGCAGTCTGTTGAGTCTAATCAATTATTTCAGTAGATTTATCTTTTCAGAATTTAAATTCACAGTTTAAATCGATCAGTTTGCACCTAGACTACTCTCAACTCATCATAAACACATTTAATATTTTTTTTTAGCTTTTTTCTCTTGGTCTAGCAAGGAGGCTATTTTTCTTTCAGGGCAGAGTCATCCAGCGAGGAATGAGTTAGTGTTTTGATTAACCAGAAAAGGCTTAAGGTGTTTTGTTTGTTTCCCACCTTCTTCAGATGCTAGACTTCAAAACTTCCTTAACAGCCAACTGCAGGCTCCAGGCTTCTCCCCAGCACAAAGAACACACCAATAACTATTTCAGCAAGAAGGGGTGCGTAAAGACAGAGTCACTGGGGACCCTTCGATCTGGGCTTACTATTCAGACCTTGCGTGATATTCCAGGATGCCCTGAGTGCAAAGAATAATGCGGATTAACTGTCAAGGGTTGTTTTGGCACAGCCTTCCTTGAACATAACAAGGACAAGTGGGGTACAGTGGCTCACAGCAGGAAGAGTGCACAATCTGCCATAACTAGATGGGTTCAGGCTGGTAGCCAGCAGAAAAGGAATGAGATGCACTCATGCTATCAGAGGAATGCCTCAAGCTAATGACTAAGGTGCTCGGGCTTTTAGTTCTGCGATGATCCATCAATGAAGTCTATGTGGAGAGCAATGTTCTACAGTACACTGTCATTGTGTTTGTGGGGTAGCAGGTCCAAGTTACCACAATCAGTGCAGATGCAGCCCAGACACTTTGCATACGGAACACACCTGTCTTCTTTCCACTAGCGCTCAGTTTAATTTTAAAGCAGCCTGTGACATATGTGTCACCATTTTCTTCATGGTATCCTTGCTTCTTTAGAGCTGGTGTATCCAGCACACTCTAATGGTCCCTGTTAGAAATGGGGGTCTCTAGTTGGCAATGGTTTGCACCTTTGTTCAAGTAGGGAACCTTGCTTCTAGTCAGGGTAATGGAGTTACGCCATTAGACAACCCTTGCTCACACCCTTGGTAGCTTGGCACGAGCAGACAGGCTTATCTCAGAGGCAGTGTGACTAGATGGGCCATCACTGGCACGATGGGAGGGAGAAGCTGGGCCTAGCCCCACTTAAACTTGAATAGGCAGTGTCCTGTCTCCACACAAAGGGCTGCATACCACCTGTAGTTAGTCTGGAGTCAGGGCCAGGAAGACAGGGCACATGTGCACTTCAAAAGGATGCCTCTAGAACATGCTCCCCACTTACAACTGGGTGTAAATACTGGACCTCATACACCACCACTTCAGCACACTTCTGGACCTCTGGATACTCTGCCAGGAAGAAGGACGTCTGTGCTGCAAAAGGACTGCCACTCTGCTGGACTGCCCTTCTGAAAGACTGCTGCTCTGCTGTGCTGACCTGTTGCCAGCTTTCCTCTTTGACTGGGTAAGAAGGACTGGACCTGCATCTCTTGAACCCAGAGTGACTACATGGGCTAGTTGGCTGGCATCCTGATCTGAAGCCTCAGGCACACAACAGGCTTCCAACAACCTTGCATCTGCACCTGGACTCTGCCATCTGTGAGTCTACCCTGCCAAGTGGTGCTGCCCCAGCCCTGGACCCTTGGACATGGGCTTAAGGTGCTCTGCCAGTCTTTGTGGATCCAGTGGAACTGAATCATCTCGTCTGCTGCTTGGCACAACCCAGAGAAGAACCGATGCATCTCTGCTGCTGCGTGGATTTGCCTGTTGCAAAGACCTGCCCCTATCGCCTTTGGATCTTGCACTGCGCAAAACATCCTCGGTGCAGGCCCTCACAACTCTCATTGACGGCAGCTTTGACGAAGACCCCGGACTCCTAATCACAGTGTTGCAGCTACTTGGAACCAGCGCATTGACCCGACTGCACGCCACATCCTCGATGCCTGACTTTGCATCGTAAGCCTAGTCCATGGGATCCTCGACGATGATGCAGGCCCTCTCATCGCAGTCTTGACGCATCTCGAGACTGATGCATCGTTTTGGCTGTGCGACGCATCTTCGACACGGATCCTTGCAATCATCACAACCAGGATATAAAGTACTGTGTTCAGCAGGCCTAACTGGGTCCCTGTTGACGACTCACGCTCCATCGCAGTCAGGCTGAACTTGTGAATTTATCCTGCTCTGGTGCTACCAGATATCCACAGCTGGCGCTTTGTTCTTTCTGACCAACAATCGAATTTCTCACAGCGACAAAAATAATCTAAACGCAATGCTCATCTTTACATCATTACAAGGTTAAGCAAATGTAATAGTGTCTGCACATGATGGAACTTCCTAAACAATGGTAAAAATATCATATTGCGATTGTCTGCATCCTGCGGACAAAAACTTAAAAAGTGAATTACAATTTCCTTAAACGGGGAATCACAAGGATCAATTTGAACTGAGAATCAAGCCCACTTGATCTAAATTGATAAATCGGTAATGAAATGCAACCAGTAAACTCCTCAAGATTTTCCAAAACGATTGCAAATGATGTGGTAGCATGAACGTCACCTAATAGCTCGCCAAGCTGTTGTATATTACGCTCCAATTTTTCCTTTATATTCCTCTAGATCGATCTGAAAAGACATTTTTTAGCCTGCGAATGATCTATTCACTTAAAGGTGGTCATAGACTCGTAGCCAGCCCAAACGTTGGACAGACAGAGTGTTCAAGGGGAAGATGTGGTCAAGTGCCAAGGTGCTGACTTTGGAACTAGGGAACCCGGGTTTTAATACCGGCATTGGCACTTGACTGAAAATCATGTGATTTTGGAAAAATCGCTAAATCTACCTGGGCATAAAAAAAATTCAATATGTGAAATGCTACTGCAGAATGTAATGTATTCAGAGATATAAATCCACACTTGATGTAGACAAGCTTATATCGTCTCCCAACATCCCTATAACGTACAACAGGTTTGCCTTACTTAAAAATACCAGAAGGGTAATAAACTGTTGTAATTATGTTCCAGCTAAATTGCAACCAATATTGAAGCACATCTGAATTGTAATGTCAAACATTTGTCAAAAGGTGCCATTTAGAGCCGTAGAGAAATGTGTGTCTGAGCGCAGCTTCAATGAATATGAGAAAATATAGATTGCTGCGAGCAATGGGAGTTTGAATTACCTGTATTTTCATAGTTCTCTTCTTTCTCGTAGAATTAAAAGATTAAACATTTTGTTGTCATTGCTCCTGAGCATTAGTAGCTGGCATTTCATTAGACCCGCGTTGCAAGTGTGAACCTTCACAAGACTGCCAACATTGTCTGGCAATGAGCACTGTGAAAACTGAGAAATCTTTTACTCAGGGCTCAAGTTAAACTAATGATAACCACAGTGAGATTGAAATAGGAGGAGCGCAGCAAACAAGGAGTTAAAGTTTAATAAGACACAGCTACGTCTGATACCGGCAAATTATATCCAGCGTTCATCTCCAAATTGACATTTTGGAGCGCAGAGTGAGGGGGGTGTATATGCTAACAATCTGTTGCTTGCTAATGATACTTAGCAAGCTGTTAATAGTGTTTCTCTCACCTTCTTTATTTAGCACTTTCTCAAAGTAAAACGTGAGCATAATGCAGCTTTCAAATGAAGCAACATTGTTAGGCTTACTACATGCTTGCCAGTCCAGAATACTATGGCTGTGGACACGCTTTACAGACATGAGGTAAACGCGTGCAGCACAAGTACCTGAGGCGGCCATTACAAGGCCAGTCACAGGCTCGAACAGAAATCTCTGGGTTCATTTTATGCAATCTCATACTTGCATTGAATGTATTTTCATATTGTAAAAGATAACACACCAGGATTTCCACAAGAAAGCCAGATCATCCAAACCAGGACAGATTGTGGGAGAAATGGAGGAATCGCTGCTAACGCAAGAGTTCCTAATTTTGTGAATTTCAGCAAAGCCCAGGAAGGGGGGCAGGGAAAGCAAGAAGAGGTATTTATTTAATTCCTTCAGCAGATGTTCACCTGTCAGGTTTTAGGGCCTGTAGAAGTATCCATACTACTGTAGTCAATATTAGAAAGGATATTCTGTCAGCTCCTGATGGCGACACTCCAGCCATCTTGAATCTCCAAGACAAGTGTGTTGCATACAGTAAAGCAGATCATGAGATACAACTCCCTCTTCACTTAGAAAAAGGAAAGCAAATTGCAGAAACATGACTGAGTTCCTTAACACCAACCATTCCTGAATGAAGAAAACGTTCCTCTCCATATATGGAGAACGTAATTTTCTTTTAGTCTTGGAAGAGGTGACAATCTTGATGGCCATTAAGCAAGTCATTACCTTTATCCCAAGTACCTGTGGCTGTTGCATTGCAAGGATGCTCTATTAAAACTTGAAATGGCCCTTTGCTCATGACTACAAATTTCTCATCCTCAGGAAAACATTTCAGTGCTCTTAAAGCCTTGCCCTGGTCAAATAAGGCAGATTTGACAGCCCAGTATTCAAATTATTATTGAACTTCTTTATAATGCAACTAATAGCATACAAAGGGTTGCTTCAAATGTCATCATGTGACCTCAAACTTAACCTCTATGGGTAACCATTCTGAGATCAGTTGTTGCTTTCAGGTCATTTTAATGCATCCCTGATTTCATCTTGCATATGATTGTGCCTTCTTCCATATCTAAAATGTCATTAGCTGAATTCAGGCACTTACGACTCCATAAAGCCATAAATAGAGACCTCCAATTGTAAACTCATCTCAGTCGTCCTAGTTAACATTCTAATAGTGAACCTGCAAAAGAAAGTGTGTTGAACATTTCCCAAAAATTATGTTTTCAATTAGTATGGATTTGCTCATTAATAAGTGGACAACTTCTCCCATACTGTTATGAACCCTGATAAAGTTAAAAACAGAGGTGTTAGTCTCATATATGTTGCTTTTATACTCATCCATAATTTAAATAACCATGGCAATTAGCTTCTAAAGCATGTTCTATTACTCTGCCATACCACGTAACACAATTTAAGTTGTCAATACGAAGGAGATCCTGGTTTATAGGTGTCACCTACCAGACGGGGCAAGCTGTCTGGTTGGAAAAGATCTATTGTGGCCTTTACATGAACATATAGTGGTTTTTTGACCCACCTATTGCTTACCATTTATTTACGTGCTTTTTATTTGATGGCTTTCCTTGTCCATTCTGTAATTGTCCATCCCCTGGAGAATAGCCTCTTTACCATTCTTTTGCTTGACTGACTTGTATTCTTTCACTGCTCATTTTTAGGGAGCCACTATTTTCTTTTTGTTTGAGCACTCCATGAGAGCGCATGTGTTTTTTATTTGTCTCGCTCGTGTCTTCTTTACCCTCACTAAATTTTGCCCTGCCTTCCCTGTGTGCTGTCTCCCTTATATGCTTTTCTCATGTCACCAAACACTCAGCCCCCGGTTGCTCTGTCCATATGCCTCTCCTCCACCACTCCCCAATGTTACTATCTCCCTCAGGTTCTGCATGTACCACTAATCTCCGCCTCCATTTTTAATTTAGAAATACATCCCTGCCCACTCCCCATTGCTCCCACTTACCCGTTCCCTCCACCTGCTCCTCTGCTGAAATGTATTTTCATTTTTGTTGGAGGGCCAGGCAGCAAATTGCTGGCTGAACACTACAAAAGGGCTTTCATACACTCAAAATTATGACCTATCTAAGTGGTGCCTGCTTTCTTAGATCGATCAATAAAAAAATAAAAGAAAATGGCATCCGCATCATTCTGTACGCAGTGCATGCATGCATAATGACGCATGTGCGAACATAGAGAAAAACATGACCACCAACAGTGCCTGTAGTTTTGCTTCTTTTTTCCCCCAATATTAAATAACATCTACAAAAAAACCTTTAACTTTTATCACTGCTGTTCAGCATTGCCAAAATTCATTGGTAAAACCAGTAGGCCCGAAAGCCAAAACTAATTAGCTTTGCCAATGCTTGTTCAGACTTCATTCCCCAACTCAATGGGAAATTGCTTCACCCTGTAAAATTAAGTCCTACTCCAAAAATGTCCCATCGACAATCAGATGATTGATGAAAACGTCTCATTTTCAGCAGCGTTAAGATATTCCCCATTACAGACTGAGCTACTTTTCGATGCGCTTGTCAGTGGACAGACACCTGAGACTACTGCAAGGTGTCTGTAACATTGCAGTGTAAAAAGAAGGACACGACTCTTTTGCCATAATGCAGCTGTCAAGTCATTTTCTTCGTTGTGATGACTGCATGTTTTTACAGCTTTCTTTGACATTAATGATACATTGATTGCGCTTCTCTGACTTGTGATCACATCCTCAATTTGTCTCCTAGAAAGATTAGCCCTTGAAAATTATTTTACCAAAGTTAAAATCGATACTTATTTCATATAAACAAAATATAAAAAATGAACGACGCCTTCTACATACCTGTTTTTCATGATTTTATGACCGTTTAACGCTTCATCGGTTGTCTTTGTTTAACTTTAAATTGTAAAGTTTGTGAAATACAAAGTGAACATCTTGTAAGTTTCCACATCCCCTGCATTTTGTGATTACCCTTCTTGTTAAAGCAGCTTATGTTGTTTATGTATTTCAGGGGAGCAGATGAAAAGAATCATGAATAAGAACTGAGTAAAGTTAAATTGCTTTTGGTGCAAAGTGCAGCAAGTATGTGTACCTTGTGGTCAGAATGACCAGCAGGTCTTTGCGTTGGATTGCCAAATGTTGTTGAAAAAATGAAGCACCCGTTGTCTCTGAGGTTCTGCGTCCAACAAAAACATCAGTATCTGGAGTTCAAGCAGTTCATTCGGAAATATCAGCTGGAGAGACAGGCGAGTGGCAGTGCATCAGAGTCATAAGGGAGTGGAAACCTTATTTATGGAGCATTCTTGATGCTCATTACAAAGCTGAGATCCCCTCAGAGCAACAACCAGCTCAGCTTCAGGGTGGGACAGAATATATTTCGCAAAGTCTTATCAAAGTTTTCGTTTGACAATTTGAATAGATTTACCAGTGTTTGTTGATTCACAGCAATCATCAGGAGTATGTGTGGCTTTCTATGGACGTCTTTGAAATCTACTTTCTCTCGTTTTCCTTACATTCACTCTGTAGAAGCAGGTGTGGCAGAATTGTGCATTGTCACAGCTAGCTTAGTTTTGTTTATAATCAATCATGAGTCTTAAGTATGAGATAAGAGTTTTCCTGTGTTTTCTATTTTGGGCAGGAGCAATCTTACAACTTCACCCAAGGGACCATGGAGGAAAGCATCTTTCCAGAGCACGTTAGTTCCCAATCCAAGAGGGCGCGTAATACGTCAGTTGCTCTGTTTTAGCTTCCTGATGCCTTTTACTACACTAGATCCTAGTTGTTTTAGGACATTGAATCGATATGGTGAGCTCATCGTCCTTTTGCCTGTGTTTCCCTGTTCCTTTCCTTCTGAATCCTTCTACTGGACTCCGCAGCCAGTACACTGTGTGCCAGATTTCACTGCCCTTCAGTGCTACTCAGTTCTGGGTTAGCCCTGATTGTGTGCTCAGTTTGATCCTACAGCTTCTGATTTTGAACATCCATTTCAGGATGCTCTTATGCCGGTGGTTTTTTCCTCCTCCTTATTGTGACTTCTGTTTTTGAGACAATTTATGGCTCTGCGTAATACAAGGCCTGGCTTACAGAGTGGCTGCCGATAGGAATCACCCCCTTGCTCCATGTCAAGAAGAGGGCAGTGAAGAAGCAACAAGTTCGTCCACCCTTTGATGTTTATAGACTTGGTTGATGATGTGCTTATGGAATTGCAACATGTTTTGATTGCATTTGAGATTTATGACTGTCACAGCTCTTGTTGATTGGGCCCATGAGTGCCTCTGATAAACTGTTCATGTGTCTGCGATGTTTTGTCTTTGAATGACATATATGTAGCTGGCCCTTCTGATACTGGTGTTTTGCTATGCACCCTCATATTATCTGCAGCGTTTGGGGTGGCAGTGAAGGATTGTGGTGGGACACAACATTGTCTGCGAGCTAAAATGCCATTGTTGTGGAGGATCCAACCCTTCACAATGGCGCACAACAAAGACCTCCCAGTGATGTTTGGAAGATGTCTTTGTGAGGAGATGGCCGCTTTCTCTGCCTACATATAGCAAACTCATGAGCAAAGCCAATAAGTTTCGCCAATGAGAAATCTATTGCCTTTGTCAATGTTTTTTCCATGTTGTACAGCAGTTGAGCTGTTGTGCAACATGGATTACATTTTATTTAAAAAAGCAAGTGCTATGACGCTGCCTGCAGTGACCACATCATCGCTCTTTTTTTGCTAGAAAGTAAAAAAGTACATTAGTAATTAAAACACACTTGGCCTTACAAAGTTTATGGCATTGCAGCCCAGGATACCTAGAAACGGTAAACAGTCACCTCTCCCCTAAACTGCGCCTCCCTCCATGGTGTTTGTGACAAAAGCACAGCAGGGGGAGATGCAGGGGAGAGACAGGGGGAGCCCCCAACTCTCCATCCCGTCTAGGAGTAAAACAGACAGTACTGTGTGATATGCAGAGCCCCCCAGGGCGCAAAGAAAGAGGCAGAAGGGGGAAGTTTGATGCAACAAAGACAGCGGTGGACTGCAGCAAGTTCCTAAGACTCTAATTCTATTTACGTTTCTCTGGGAATTTAGAACAGATTGTGCAATTTGCATCCGCTGCAAAAAGAAGTTGGAGACAAACATGGGAATTAGAAAAAAACGGTGTGGCACTTAAGTCAGTGTTGGAAAACCCACTCGCCAGCTAACCTGCTAGCTAGAGCTCAGTATAATGGACCAGCGAGAGTAATGCAGCAACCAACAAATGCGGGCATGGAGCGAGTCTGCAATACAGAGAAAAACATCGAACCGACCTTGAAAAACACACGACCCACAGTTACATACAGCCAAAGTATACAAATGATTTATTGCCATGGCAGGTAATCAATGAAGTGAAGAGTTTTATAAATGCTTGTTGGTGACAAGATTTGGAAAGCTGGACTCGAGTGAAAATTTGTGAAAAGCTGGACTCAGATAGTGGGGTTAAATTCACTGCTTGGCATCCACATTTTCGGAAGTGGTTTGTGGTGCAGGTAGGTGGGCAATAACTTTAAGGGGCAAACACACAAACGAATAGGCACACAACACACACAAGCACATGTGAGTGAATAGGCACACACACATGCGCACACAGACATGAATATGCACAAACACAGACATCTAGCTGTAAAGTCAGACCTAGCTCTCTTCCCCAGACAGGCATCCAGTTCAAACTGCACCCACAAAGTGAAGGATTTGGAAAGCTAAGCCCTGTGCATACAATGTATTGGCTTTCGCTCTTAGAACAAGGCTGGGCTCAAGATACAAAGAGCAACGTGTTCTTAAAAGTGAATGGTGGCTACACACACCGATGAGTGATGGCAGATAACAAAGGAAAAAGCAGTGAGAGTGTGAGGGAAGGGGGATCTGTGGCTGAGGCAAGCAATGGGAGGTGCGAGTTGGCAATCAACGGGAGGGAGGTGGTTAGGGGGACAGAGCGAGCATCGACAAATGCGGGCGTAGAGACAGCCTGCAGAACGATGCACTCTGGAGTGCTACATTTCAAAATTAAAAAAGTACCTTTGCAGGCATGTGGACACTGGACATCGGAAGCAGTACATGGTGCAGCCTCCACGGCAGGATGATGGAGGCAAGGAGGAGGCACTGACCAGCTGAGTGACATGGGAGCCTTCGTGGGAACCATCCAATGGTAGGTAAAGTGAGGAGGGAGCCACATGGGAGCCAGCCAATGGTAAGTAAAGTGACGTAGTACCCACGTGGGAGCCAGTCAATGGTAAGTATAGGTAAGAAAGGCTTTGGTTCTAAGACCCTTTTAAGATTTTGTAAGTACTGTGCAAGCAAAACCTAAAAATGACGGTTCTTTCTTAGTGATTCTCAGGCAGTTACAGTCCAGTTAAAGAGGAGTATTGACATCAGCCGGAAGGTGTTTACTGGTAGGTAGGATGAATGCAATGGGATATCACAAGTGCCGAATTCTCACCTTATCATTATTTGCCTGTGTTTTGTATACCTTTGCATGGTAGACTGGATGCACAGATGCAATCTCATACTAGATGTGCAGGTTTGTTGTGTTGCCACTGAATACAGGGGCATGATCCTTCCCATGTAATGTTCCAGATATATAAGTAGATCTTTCTCCTATCACTGGCATCATCAGCTGTGTCGCCCTTGTGATATGGCAACTTCTTCTTGTATGAATAAGACATAACTATGTATTTCAACAAGGCAGTGTTTTGGAGAAGACAGCATTATGCCATGCAAGAGCTTCCCCTCTGATACAGGGACAAAGTAATGAATTATTTGGAAGGTCAATGTTGGCTAGTTTTTGATCTATTGGGCAAATCAAAAGGGTACTCGACAGTCTAGGCACAGAGATATCCTCTTTTCAGGAGCTGCAAGCGCCCATATTCTGCCACCTGTGATTACACATTTATATTGATTAAAACATCCTCCATTTATTCTCAATTTTGGCCCAAAGAAAAGAAGGAAGAAGAAAAAGATAGCCATGAGAATCAAATCCTCAACAAACACCTCTCTGCAATAGGCAACTTTAATATGAAGTCCCTTAACTCCCCTCTCACAAACCCTACACAGATCTTATACACAATAACAGTCTATCAGCTTCATAATTGGCAAATATGAGCTCAACGTAGAACGACTCTCACACTGGGCATGACTATGGCCTTTTAATCAAACTTTTCTCTCCGGTCTCGGGTGTCTCTCGTTCGTGCGGCCTTTTCTAGCTCTACACCCACCTCCTTTGTACGTCTTTCCTGCTACTCTGTTTCTTCAGAGCCTTTATGTTGTCATTGGTTCCTGAC
Source organism: Calotriton arnoldi (assembly GCA_963921515.1). Taxonomy (NCBI): domain Eukaryota; kingdom Metazoa; phylum Chordata; class Amphibia; order Caudata; family Salamandridae; genus Calotriton; species Calotriton arnoldi. Next base: position 575,576 of record CAWUFW010010504.1, read on the forward strand.
CTAGTGAATCTAAAATGTAAGCCAGTGTGCAAGGACCTTTCTGAAGCTCTGTTGCTGCTAATGATGTAGCAATCTCAATCAAAGCATTATTGGCACAGTGGAAAAGATCATATACGTAGTAACTATTTTTTATACATAAACCTTCTTTTGGTGGCTCAGCAGTGTGGTTCACTAGTTCACTGTATCCACATTTTTGAAAGAATATGTTATTGTTTGTGGTATTCTATGTACATTATTGTACAGGGTGTCCCGATTCACTGATAAAACGCAAATAATGGTGCTTTCTCAACTAGCTCGCTCCCCTACAAGTCCAGGACCAGCACTCTATTGTGGTGGTGGAATTCGATCAAATCTTCAACCCGACAATGTCAAACTGTCATTTGTTGAGTGTCCACCTGGGTTATGTTACAGAAACATGGCACTGGAGCAATTTACAGTGCACAGACAATTTGAATTATTTGGCTTGTTGTGCATTAAGAAAGGACGCAATCGCATTTTGCCCAAGACTATATAACAAAAATATTTTTGCACCAGGACCAACATGAAAAAATAGATTATGATAACATTACTAACCATATGTAGCATACTTTGTTTCTCTTAAATCATTTCATAAGCATAACAAAGATGCGCAGATTACATTTTTCAACAAAGAGTGCACATTATTTGAGTTGTTCCTGACTGACAAGATGATAAAATAGCAATGCATGATTTTTTGCCATATTCTCAAGTAGAAAGAACATAGTAAAATGTGCTGTAACTGATGAAAAATGTAACACAAGCCCCAGCGCTAATCACAACAGAAGGCACGGGCGCAATCTGATAATTAGGTGCATAAACCACAGCAACACACTGTGGAAACAGAGTTGCGTAAGTAGATAATTTTTATATCTAAGTACATCGCTCATGATATGGCCCCAGGTGAGCGTTGAGTGCACACAGGGTGCAGTTTCCTAACAACCTCAGTGGCTGAAAAGCCACACGTGACAGGCGGAACTCTACACTCTCAACAGTATTTGCTCTGCATGAAAATGTGCCAGGTTGGGCACACAAAATGTATAACATTATGGAATCTGTATCCAGTGCAATCCAAGAGGCGGAGTTAAGTTACGCAGGAAAAAAGAATTGTATGAACAGGTTATTTTTAAAAAAAGGGACTCACAACAACTGCTGCATGTTCTACGAAAATCGAATCCAGCAATCTCAGGGTACATGCACCGAAGGCTGTAATTCAAAAGTGTTAAGGAGCTTTGGCAAGGCACTAGCTAGAAAGAGTATGAATTAAAGGACTGGGCTAGTAACATGTCTTATTTGGCTGAATCTATTCTTCCTGGCATTACTTCAGAAATTAAGGAAGTGAGTAAATTAGAAAAGAACATGGAAAGTAGTGGAAAAGGCACAGGAATAGCGAAAAACAGCAGAAAAGGGGTAGAGACAGAAGTAGCACATAGAGGAAAACCGGATGCACGTGTCAGTGAGATTCAGTTAAAAAGAAGGGTGGGAGGCTCTAAGGAGGCAATGAGAAACGTAAAGAAGGTTGGAGGGGATAGACAGTGGTGAGTGAGGCGGTGAGACAGAGAGCAGGTGAAAAAGTGCAAGTGGGAGAGAGAAGAAGTTAGAAAAACAGAAAGAAAAAAGGAGAGATAGAGGAAAGGAGAAAAAGGGAGAAAGGGACATGCCATTGGAAGAGAGTGAGAGGAAAAGAGTGAGGAATGGAGTATGCTTCAAAACAGAATGCTAGAATTTGCAAGAATTAGTAATAATCAGATGAGGCAAAAGACACCAAAAATAACATTCTGAAGTGCGAACTTGATCTTGACAATCACTCAACTTTTCATCGCTCAGGATCCCTTTCAGGGCCTGTGAATACATGATTGCTGAAAACATATCATTTTAATCAAGGATGCCCCGCATTTCTACACTCATGTGGAGAATCGCATTACGCGCACAATGATTTAGCAGTCACTGTAGGCGCACCTGAGGTGTCGCATACCTGGCACTGAGTGATTGCAGTCCGCAACACACAGTGCTTAGCAGTCTACGCAGAACTCGTCTGATTTTAGCAGCGCGTGGTCAATTGCAAAAGATTTGTTATTCTTCTGCAAAACGAGAAAGGGCTGCTGCGGAGCCGACACAAAGAATGCAGGCACAGCAGGCAAAGATGTCCGGATGATATTACATTGATGGGTGTAGACAGGACTTTGGACTGCGCTGGCTTGTATTTTATCTTGTCCTTTGTCTTCGACATTCACTCTTTTGAGCATAATAAAAGTGGCAGCCGAATGATGTGCCACCGCACCAGTGTAACCTGCCTCCTTTACAACTCGGCTTTAAAGAAAAGCATCGCCGAGGTTCGTTAAAGGTTTGCACAACACGCAAAGACAAAAAAGTCTGATGAGGAGCAGACGGATTTAAAGTGCCAATTACGGGCGCCATTGTGAGGATCCCCAACAGCAAGGTATCCGGTGGGGCAATGCTTTGTAGTCCCTGGGGATTCTGGGTATTTCCTGTGAGAACCTCATAAAAATCCATTGTCTGTTTTGAATCAAAGACTCCCGCTGGGGCAAGGCTTGTCGGAGCCCAGTTGAACGATATGATTTGCTTTTGTACACTGAAATACAAGTATTATCTCAAATGTCACGAGGCTGTTTCGGTACCAAACCACACGCTTCACAAAACTTGTCTAAATGCTTATTGAGCAGGCGCGCGCTCATCCCTTGCTTCCGTTTGAATTTTCTGAAAACTAGGAGGCTCAAACTTTGAATTGGAGGCGTTGACCACCCTCTCACCCATCAACGCCTGCAGCAAACAGAGCCCATGAATTATATATTAGTCACACATGGGCAGTGCCATAGCGAGGGGGTAGGGGGTGGGGGGCGGTCCGCCACGGGCAGCATGAGTTTTTGGGGTAGCGGCCTACTCCCCTGCTCTTACCTGCGGCGTTGCCAGCACCCCCCCTGCTCTTACACACGACTGGGGTATCGTCCCCCCCTGCTCTTGCATACGGCCACGGGGCGGCGGCCGCCGGGACCGCCATGGGCGGCAACTGGTCTATCTGTGCCACTGCACATGGGGTGCGATTGACTTGTCTGTTGACAGCTGTATTAGACGTCCTCTTAGTTTAGTTGGAGAGCAGTTGCAGCACACACAAAAAGGGTCAGCACACTACTCTATGCTTTCCAGTCAATTTCCAGTGGAAAACTAACTCTGATCAATATTCTATTTTACCTTAACCATTACCTTTCTCTGCTCCAACTTCAGAATCTATCCCCCTATTTGAACATCAAGGGAATCCTTTTCCACAATGATGGAACAAGGCAACAACAATAAAAAAAAAAGACTATGTAAAGTCTGAGTATCGTTAGGTGGGCATAACGTATGTAATTCTATGTAGCGTAATCACTCAAAGTTACCGGAAAAAATCCACAAGATTAGGCAGAATTATGCGAACAGAGTAATTCTGTATTTAGTGCTATGTTCTTAGTGCAAAAAAGCCCCCTCACATCCGAAATGGATGTGAGGATGCATTTGACGCTAAGAAATAGTACTTAATGCAACAGAACATGAATGCCAAGCATAAGCAGCTGCTTGCACTCGCTAAATGTGCACTTGATGTAGTATTTTCCCCCAACATACTCCGAGCATTTAGCGCTAAATTTTAGAGCAAAATGTATGCTCATGTCTAAAATGGAAGAAAATGCATGAGGAAAATAGCGCTAAATGCAACAGAACATAAATAGCAATGCGAGCAGCCGTTTGCTAAATGTGCTCTTGCTGTAGGATTTTCCCCCCAAATTACTGGCGGACGTAATTGCGTTATTATAGGTAATTCTGCATCAAAAAGTAACACGGAATCCCTGGAATTACTTTGAATACTCTGGCATAATTGAATTTTTCGCCCAGGCCTATTTGTGTCCTTCACCACTTCATCTTCTCCCTATAAACAAAATCACAATATTCTTATCCTACTCTTTTCTAACAGAGTCCCCCCATGCTCAGGCGACTGACTGCCGCACTACAATCAGAAAGCGAGGCAGTGCATCAGACAACTGATAAGTACATACTGCTTTTATGCTGAAATCAACTACGACTGAAGCCATCTACCTGCCCATATCTACTGGACCATGCACCCTCTTTGGAACCTGTCTCTAATCTTGCCTCCTCCACAGTTAAAAGTGGAGAATTCATTTTACCACTGAAAAGAATGTCACCAGGAACCTCCATTGCTAGGTGTGTTCACAGGACCGGATCCCCTGTCACAAACAATGAAAAGGACTGCTTGAGAGCACTGTCAACCTATCCTGTTCACCTTGCTGCTGCTCCAACCTAGTAAATACAAATATCATCAATTAGAACATTGCAAAGTGCACAAACTCAAGCTCAAACTTCCATATTCTAATGACACAGTAAACAGGGCGATACAGAAACAGGGCGATACAGAAGAAAGCCAGAATCACCTTCTAACTACTTTGAAGTGTTTCAGAAGGAAACAAGGCATTATTCAAGTTTGATACAGCAAGATGCAATCAAGGGTAACTCAACTCTCATGTTTGCACTCCTGTGATTGGTTACTGGGGAATCAGATATATTGTGGTTACAAAACGAATGGAATGTACCTGAAAAATAAGAAAACCCTCCATATCTGAGCAACCCACAATGTCTAAATGCAACTGCTCATCTTTTTAGTTCCTGTTTCCCATGCACATAGGCATCTTATATATAGGGGCAAATTTATTCAGAATTCATGCAATGCAGCACAGTAAGTTACTGCATGAAAGTGATGGAGCAGGACAGCGCCATATCAATTAAAATATGGAGCTGTTAATCTTCCCCCTGCATTGGCGTACTTCTGACTGCCTTGAGACAGATAGACAGACAGACACACACAAGCACGCGCTCGCGCACAAACACACACACACACACACACACTCTCTCTCTTGCAAAATACTATGAAGGTATTTGTGTGATGTCTAGCATTACTTTATATTGGAAGGGTACCCTTCTAGTACTAAATACTATGTTTTGACTTACTTTTATGCTTTTCTACACTTTGAATGTGTGCTGTACACTAAAGCACATTTACAAAGTTAGAAATGTTTGGAGAAAAGAAAACTTTTCTTAAACGTTATGCCTGCCTTGAGGAGGTGTGAATCTGTTTGCATAAGGTTGTGTCTTTTTTTTTTAGTAGATAGGGTTTTGCAGCAAAATCCATGGGTTGTTGAATGGGAACATCCATGCACCACACATGGGACGGCCCCTTGAAGCAAAGTAGTACAAAGTATTACTTTGTGTTACATTAGGGCTACTTTCCAGTGTAAATCTAGATGTGCACAGGAAATTAAATTTCAATTCAAGACTTAGTGCTGGTTTGTGTCAATTTGTGGGTCACTGTCCTGTGCAAAGCCTTGATAAGTATGGCCTATGGTGTCATATTTCAAAAAAGTAAATTCTACTTTACTCTTTCATGACATGTTAGCATGATGGCACTTTAAAAAGTGGAAGAAAAAGATAGAAAACACCACCTTGAAATGAGAACTTGAAACACTCCTAATAGTAGTTGTTTAGTCCAGTCCGCTGGCAAAATCGGAAATATAGATCTCCTTTTTCCTTTTCCTACACAAACCATACTGAAGCATGTAAACACACACATTCCATATAATTACTGCTACAAGCAAAGACTTAGAAATATCAGGGTTACGTGACACTCAAGGCCACTATTACTTGTGACGTCTCTAGAAAGCTCACCAGTAACATGAAGAACAACAAAACTTCCATGATTCAAGCCATTAATATGAACCTTCTGGCCATTGAAGAGGTCTACCAGAATCTCAAGAGTACCAAACAGCACACAGCTGAAATTCTGAACCCCATACATTCATCACCACAAGTTAAGACTAGTCTATCCAACATACCAACAAACATCTATCTCTTACTCCTAAAAAAACACCATTGCAAACAAAAAAACACCTTGCAGCTGCACCCTCCTCCGCAACATCAGCTACTTAGTCACCCATTAGCCCAACCCTCTTACCAGGGACAACACCAAACCTACAAGTTTCTAAAATCTCCTCTTATCCTCTTTCCACCAAGACCCGAGAAACTTAATATAAAACATCTTAAAAGAAAGGTGCAGCATGACCACCCAACTCCATTTAAATCATTCATTGTGACTTATTGACACTCTCTCAGGCATGAAACAACTGCTCACACCCCTTACATAATCTGTTATTAAATAGACTTTACAAAAACATGGTTCAAAGGCAATTCCATTACAATTTGCGGCCAACTCCTTCTCCCGGATCACAAAATAAACCTGAAGAACAGAAAAGGCAAAAGAGGTGTAGAGTATCACTAACATATGCAAACTAAATGTCATAGTTAAATCCCAGACACTACGCCCATTTCATTCGAGCTCCTACCTGCACATTGCTCTACCAACCCAAACACAGTAGTGGTAAATGAACCACAAGGCACAACTCCAATTTTATAGAGAAATTTCTAAAAGTGACACTACACCTGTAGAACAAAGCCAACAACATCATATTGTGGGTGATTTGAACTTATGGGTTGATAAGCCTCATCGAAATCCTGCAGAGGACCTCCTTGAAAACATGCAGGCGTAAGGCCAACCGCATGTGATGGGAAACTCAATACATACTTCCAGCTCCATACTGACCTCATTTTCATTCAGTATATAGAAAGTTTAAACTTAGTGGTGCTGCCAACTATAGGGTTGGATCAGTCATGTCTATTCTAACTTACAAATCCGTCAGCCGCATCAACGACTCTACACCTACTAGCTGATAAGGCATTTTGAAAAGTACAACCCAAAGCATTTTGAACCAACATATTGCTGTTTTATATCTCAGCCTGTCAGCCATTGAAATTAATCAGAAAAACCCCAAAGAAGAAACAACCTTGGCTGCCAAGATCTACTTGTTTGTCTGAGTAGCCGACCTTGAAGCAACCTCAGGGGCTACATTTTTCTACCTTGTCCCAAAAAGAGATTTTGATGCAAAAATTATGACATCAGCAGATCCCAGAGAAACAACTATCTGACTTCTGTGAGACCTGTTGTCTTCAATATGCTGCCCGGCTCTGCTTGAGGAATTGCTCTTCCAAAAAAAAGTAAAGCTATTGACCCATGTGACCTCGAGGCTTTCCTGCCCTCTGCTTCATTACCGCTGACCGGAAATGGAAACAAGACTCTTGCCTCTCGCCTACTGCAACCACGGATGCTTTGTATTTGCTTGTCACATTATAATTTAAAACATTAAAAAACAATAACTTTGGTTCCTTTGATCTGGTTTTCACCATTTTATGCCATTATATTTATAAAAGTAAAACATATTTATTAAAATGGTTTTGGGTTTTTATTTATTTGTTTCTTAAAATTAATAATGCTTGATGCTCTTTAAATGTTTAATGCACATTCCTCTGGGGAAGCCCCTACTGCTTTGTGCCACACCCTCGACTGGTTAACTAATTTTCTTCTCATTGAGACTGTATTCTGTCCTGGCAAAACACTACATTCCGAACTTGGTGGGACCCTTCTCCCAAATTTATAATCCAAAATGTCACAGGGCTGATATATAATTTGTGTGTGTGTATGTATGAGAGAGAGAAAGAAAGCGACAGAGAGTGTGTGTGTGTGTGTGTGTTTGTGTGCAGTGGCGGCCTGTGCAGATAAGCGCGGAGGGCGGGGTGTGAGCGGGTGGGTGAAAGTGACAGATGACAGGATAGGGAATGTAAAATAAATAAATAAATAAAACCACCTAACTTGTGCTCTCCGCATCACTGAGTCGGCAATGCGGCAAGCACAAGTTAAGTGTTTTTATTTATTTATTTATTTTACATTCCCTATCCCGCTGTTTGTCACTTTCACGCCCCCCCCCACCCATCCCGCCCTACTGCGCTTATCTGCACAGGCCGCTACTGGGAAATGCACATGCTAGTATTCTCCCAAGACCTTTCAAACCTACTTCTGTAGACACATGCAAACCTTTTCCTCTTCAGTGACCTGTAGTTGGTTTACCCTGTGTCCGTGTTGCCCTGTGACTGCTTCAAACAGGATCCCTTCGAAGCATTAGTTTACGCATCCGTGGCTAGGACATTCAAGGGACAGTGTTATAAGACAACGTCTAACATTACAAATACACCTCAGCGTTCATAATTTATTTCAGCTCTTTTTTTTTTCTCACATTTTCGTTTTTAATGAGATGCAGTGAGTTCACATTTTGTATTCATGCAGCATATTTTCTCCTCTTCATTAACTTACAAAAGGAACTTCAGTTTAATTTGGAAAATCTGCCTAAGGAAGGGATCGTAGTGGTCCAGAAAGTTTGCATCTGAAACATTCATTAGCCTAATCATCTCTCCCCAACTGTTTGTTGGTGTAAAAAATGTAGAGTAGTAAATGATCTTGCAAATCATGCAGCACTGTCACATAATATAAAATAATCACTTTAATTGTCACTGGGCTGGATGTGTAGATTTTTCTGCTCAGTATATATTCATGCCTAATTAGTCTTAAGATGAGACCATGCCTCTACAAGAGAGAGGAGCCGACCAGTGCATTATAATTCAGTGTGTGTACTGATGTTCTAATTGATTACAAAATGGCATCCGGTTGCAACTAATGGCTTTTTTGTACATAACTCGTTTTAATAAATAAATGCTGCTGCTTAGGAAAAATAAGCCACTTATAACTTTAAGTATGCTTACAATGTCGTCCTACATGAGACATATTGCACAATGACCAGATAGTGGAATGGGTAAGACTCAAATTTACAATTTCATATGTATGTATATTTATGTCAGCCAAAAATATTGTTACAAACAAATATTTGTTAAAGGAGTTAATAGTGCTTTACTTTAAGGGAAAACAGAGTTTGTAATACAGAATAAAGCGGCATTCCCCAAAATAATTTGTCTAGCATTGCCTGCCAGCCTTTTTGGTTTTGTCAATGTTTGCCTTATTTTGTCACGGTTTTTGTAAAACGTTATTACTGGGAGAGGGGCTGTGCACTAGATAATATAAAGAAACCTTGTGTAAAAGTAAAAAATATTTTTGGTCAAAAATTAACACTTTGTCATAGTAGTCTCTGGCACTCAATGTAGTTACTTTGTATTCGCTCCTTCTGAAAATGCAGAACGCTGTCACTCACAGTGTAGTTAGGCAATGGCTGAAGTGGATTAACCCATTGCCCCATGCTGTATGGCTGAGTTTCCATGTGGATATGCCTGCTGAAGTGAAAGACTTTCCTCTGTGTCTTCTTTGTCCTTGTCAGTGACTTGGAAAAACCTAAGTATGCTGCTAGTCAGACTCACTAGAAGCCTTTCCTCCCATTGCAAAGTTCCGTAGGCTTTTGGTCCTTAGTGTCTTTAGAAGTTTCTAATTTCTGCATAAGAAGCAGAGTTTTCCACAACTCCGCCTGGTATCCAGAAAACCTGGATATTTGCAAGACTGAGGTCTTCATATACACCTTGCCAGTGAGCTCTTCGCAAATATATCTTTAAACAGACCTAGAGAACGGGATATCCCACAGCCATCCTCAGTATCTCCAGGCAGATGATTCAACCAATCATATTTCTTCCTTGCTAGCCATGCAAAACATAGAAGCATGGGAATCTCAAGGAAAAACACTGCTTGTGGAGAAGCAAACCATTGAAGAGGTGCAGGTGCCTGCTTCGCCCCTCAGAGCCTCTTGGCACCAGGAAGTTGTCTTCCTGCATGCCCTAGAGACAGCTCAGGTTGGCGGCTCCTGCTGTTTGGAGAGTTACCTGATTTCTCTGGTGCTCATATAAATATAAAAAGTGGTACCAATGACATATTAAAAGATCTCTAACAAAATCTCAACATTTGGAAGAAACAACAAGCAAAAATCATTCAGATACCTAAGTGCTGTTGTAACCTAATGGAGAGCAAATCAATATAAGAGAAATTTGGGGTTTAATGCTGATGAGCTGCCCATTTCCTCTGGCCTTCCATATTACTTCTGCTGACATTGCCTCTGTGGAAGTCCCCAGAAAGGCTATGGACTGCGGAGATGTGAAGTGTATAGATTACCTCTTTGACCCATACCAGCAAATAGAAGAGGGGTGCTTTGCTTCATTAATCAATTGCTTCATATTCAGCCGATGTTAGTGTTGACTCAACTGGTGAGCATACTCCATTCCAGTACCATATTTAATTGTTTTTGCCTTTTCATGAATCTGCCTTTGTGATCAAATGGCTCGGACCTGGTCAGCCTGCAGGCGAGTTGAATAGAAAAAGCCTGAGTGGTCCCAGAGTGTGACCTATGCTCTATTTGCTCACACACCACTGCCCCTGAGGATCAGATTGTGATCTGTTCCTTCAATGCAAGGCTGTATGTATCCCCCCCCCCCTTAGCGTGGAGGTGTCTGTCAAAACCGTTAGGATCAATGGCCACACAATATCCACTTTTTAAATGCACAACTCTACCTAACCCTGACCCGGAACCAGTGGATGGATTCATCTTCCAGGAAAAATTATTTCAATTTCTGAACTCCAAGACACTTCCCATTTCAACAAAAGAGTTATGGCTGCATTTTTTATTGTCACCACTGGGTTTATCTTTGTTTTAGACAGTCATAAGGTGTTCGCAATGATTAGCATCAAGGACTATACATTTTGTGAAACTTAACAAAGTAACCATGTTTTGCAGAAGATTATGAGCCTCCATTTTCACAATATGGTAGCGATCTTAAATGTGCTTTTTTGAGACCATGGTATGATTGTATTGGCAATTCCATTATTACCTTAACTGCATTGATACTGTGTTGTGTATTTCTCTCCCAGAAGTATACTTTGTGTGAGAATGTAATGATCATTACATCATTTTCCTGGCTCATCTCTGTATTGGTTGTAGTCTAATTGTTTTGTCAATTTTGACTTGTCTGCTTTTCAAAAGATGACCTTTATAGCCATTGTAAATGTATATATATTTTTTGTGGATGACCAGAAACTGAAATAAGGCCCTAGTCTACTGCAACTAGAGGCGTTTTGTAGTTGCTTGACACATTTAAGCATACATTTTATTTTTAAAACAATAACTTTGGTTCCTGTTATCTGATCTTCACCATTTTATGACATTAAGTTTTAAATTGTTGCATCTTTACAAAAAAACGAGTTCTTGTTGGACATTCACATTTTTATTACAACTACACTCTACACCACCTCCTATGAAATAAACTTTGGTTGCTCGTCCCGATGCACAGAGTTAAAAATGCATAGGTAGCCACGTTTCTGTGAAGAGCAGGTAACCAGTGTCCTGGTCAGTCAGTGGGACACCAGCATTCTCAATTCTGATGGTGCTTGGTTTTTCTTGCCACCGCAAAGCAAGAGCCAAAAGCTCAACACCAAACAAATAACGATATATAAAAGTAAGGTACGTTACTAAATCCTGAGATATAAAGGTTGGACCCTGACTTGTATTCCTTTTCTCATTAGTTCTTTGAAAATTGTATTCTTTTGTGACTTAGGAATCGGATTCGAATTGAAAAGACTTATTTTAATGAGATTTGAAAATGAATATGAGTTGTCTTTCCTTTGGAAGCTATTATTATGCACTTTTGTTGTGCAACCCAAGAAAATGGATCAATTTCCTTAACAGTACAACAGTCTGCTCTCCGAAGGTTTGCTCCCTGGAACCACTGTACAGCACTGGAGTCTACCCACACTGTCAAATTTCAAGCGGATTGAAAATGGTCTCTTGCTAAGAAAACTCGTTTTCTCCAACTTGCCTGATTTTTTCGCAGAAGTTGCTGTATGACAGAGTGCAGAAGTATCACTGTCAGCGACAACCAATGATGCGTGGAATGGATTAGACGCGCAGGATTCAAGAAACTCTTAAGAGCAAGGGCAGTAAGGGCGCCACAAGCCAGATGGTCTGTCAAGTGCTGCTCACCTCGCCTCTCCAACATTTACAGATAGCCAATGTCCTCCCCCCGACGGTCGCTCTAATGAAATAGAATACCGCCTCTAGCGAGGCGCTCGCCATTGTACGCTACGGCCTTGCCAGCTGGAAAACTCAACTTGTCCATTCCTTGGCACTAATGAGCAGCTAATAGTTCCTGTAGCACCAGGCATTTCTATGAGATCTTTCGGCTTGTATTATTAGAGGACTGTTAGGAGAACATGGAATGTGAAGAAGCGAACAAAGAGTAATTCAGAACCGCGAACACAACGCTGGCTCCGCAGCCCAGATATGATGTATTATGCCGCTGTTCACGGGAGACTGAGTGCATGGTTCTTTCTGCCACAACCCGCAGCATTGGGATAAAGGCAAAGGAAGCTCACACAACAGACCCGCTGAATCCCCTGCGGATCATAGCAGAGCACTAGCAGCAAAGGTAGGACAAACAGTATGCACCATCCTCACTCAACAAAGAAAGAGCAACTGGGGGTGTCAATTAGAGTGCCAGAAGAAGGGCTCAGAATATTAATTTATTAATCAATCCAGAATGCGGTGTAGAATGGATTTTAAGTTTGGTATATAGACTGCTCAAGAAGCACATTCAAGACCCAATCAAATGACAAATTCCTTATGATGTTGACTAAAGTCAACGAACATCAGAGAATGGGATCAAGTAGCGACAAAAAAGGCAGTAACAACGAGTAGGGTGTCTTGATGCCTGGTACCCATTAACCTGCTTTTAATGTACCGTACTTATATCAGAGCAGATCATGGTAAGTGGAACATCTTTTTAAAAAATATTTCAACAAATGCACAGACCTAACTTTGTCATTGAGCAGGAACCAAAAAGACAAAGAGAGAAATGTATGGGGGGTAAGTGAAATCTATGTTCATCTTATGCACATCAGTCCTCCATTTTCACGAGGATCTGTCTTAAAGAACCTTAACAAATGTACAGTATCAAGTGAACATATTTCTATTTACTGTCGAGGCACTACATTTAGAAAATGTTAAACACATTTGATGACGAAGGTGGCCTTTCTAAAAAAAATGTAAAGCTATTGATATATAGCTAATGTTTTTCTCACTAATAGGGCGCCAGTGGACACGAACACTATGCAGCATGATGGTACTTATTGATTTCACTTCTACTGATGCTCTCCCTTGCATCCTGTGCTTCCTTCTTGTGAGAGCACACTGTCTGACAGCCTGGTGCACTGCTGTGGCCTCTTTATCTCCGCTTCCCACCCCATCAGCATTCCACTTTAGTATCAGAGTGGTTGGTCTGTGGTAAAATGACTCATGACCAAAGAGCATATATAAACCTCTGTTCTTTGGGGACTGGGAATTGGAAGACTTTTGCTCACCTCCCTCGTTATCCTTGTTATCAGCGCAGGAGGTTTCCATGGCAACATTGCATCCGGACCCTCTCCAGCCGGTCTGGCAGATACACTGCCAGCTGTTCTGACCGAGTGCGCATCTCCCGTTGCCATTGCACAAATCCGGACATCCATCTGGTTAAAAGAAAGGAAGAAGATAAGTAAAAGAGTCACTGATCCAGACCAAGATTCGGAGGTCTGCAAAGGAGGAAAAAAACACATCAATATCATCACCGGATTCTAGGTGCCCTCGGGCAAATGTTAAAAGACAGACACTGCCCAATACATTGAAAATGGCCATCATCCTTTAGCAAATCTTAAACATGGATATATGTTTTCCACCACATGCTTATCTTATCGGATTCTAGAGGAGACAGCTGCATTGTAAGTTTCGTTTATCTCTGATGAGAGCCTTTCTTCAAGTTTAAAGTAAAAAGCATCAAGGTGCTGTGCTGTTTCTTGTCATGCAGCAGAGGCAGCAGCCAGCATATTGTGCTGACACAGCCTACCACATGACACTTCTGAAAGTGACAACAAAAGGGGTGAGGCTGGGATTTGAAACACCAGGGAGAAGTCACACTTTTTAACATTCTGCAAAAGTGAGAAATGTAAAGTGTAAAGACAAGAGGGGATACGTAAGGCTCAATTGACAGATAATTTGATTAATTAAAGTGTTTTACATTCATGGAGTAAAGCTACACATTAATATCAGAGAGACTAAACGTCTGTGGCACTGTACCTTTATGAGATGGTATCAGGATAGTTGTAACATCAGAGCAAAGGTCACCAAATGTTAATGTTAATGTTAAAAATGATTTATAGAGCGCGCGTACACCGGGTGGTTTCATGGCGCTGTAGAAGGCTCTGTGTGCTATCGATGAAAACATTAATTGTAGGCTTGTGCAAATAGCCATGTTTTAAGGGACTTCCTAAATTGCAGGAGGTTCGTGCAGGACCGTATTTCCAGCGGGAGGGAGTTCCACAGTTTGGGGGCAAGGGTAGCAAATCTGCGGCCTCCTTGACGTACCCGCTTGAATGCCGGGGTGGTGAGGAGTGAGAGGTGGGCAGAACGTAGGTTACGTGAGGGAGTGTGCCTAAATATCAGGCTGTTAATAAATACGGGACTATTGCCATGCAGGGATTTAAAGATGAGGCAGCCTGTTATGAAGGCGCAGCGCTGGGAAATGGGGAGCCAGTGCAATTTCCTCAGCAAGGGGGTTGCTGGTTGCCATTTAGGTTGTCGAAAGACCAGTCGGGCTGTATGGTTTTGGGCCATCTGAAGCCGTTTGAGCAGGTAGAGTGGCATGCCCAAGTATACAGAGTTGGCATAGTCCAGGTGCGACAGGACGGTGGCTATTATGACCTGGATCAGTGCTTCCTGAGTGAGAAGGCAATGTATCTTCCTGATCTTGCGCAGTTGAAAGAAACACTTGGAGATAACCGCGCCAACCTGGGTTTTTAGTGAGAGGTCATTGTTGAGGGAGACTCCTAGTGTTTTGGCCGAGGGGGAGGGAGGGGGTCCTAGCTCTGGTGGCCAGTAGTGAGGACCCCAGTACTTGTGACTGTCCCCAGTGAGAACAAGCTCTGTCTTACCAGGGTTTAATTTAAGGTGGTTGTGGTCCATCCATTGTTGGATGTGCAGCATTGTGGCCTGGAAATCGGTGACAGAGTTGTGTGAGTTGTCAATCTTGAAGACTAGTTGAAGGTCATCTGCATAGTTGAAAACCGTCACCTTCTTGTCTTTGAGGGACTGAATCAAGGGGGCGATATAAAGATTAAACAGGTGGGGAGAGAGAGCCGAGCCCTGTGGAACACCACAGGTAGTTTTGCATGGGGGAGCCAAGAAGTGTCCTTGATGGACGGCCTGGGAGCGATCTTCCAGAAAGGAAGTGAGCCAGCGAGCCGCCGCACCTTGAATACCAGCATGTTTGACACGGTCAGACAGAATAGTGTGGTCGACCATGTCAAAGGCGGCGGAGAGGTCCAATAATACCAGTGCCTGAGGGGAGCTTCTGTCGGCGTTGTCCCGGAGAGTGTCCAGGACAGCGAGGATTACGGTTTCAGTGGAATGAGCCGGCCGAAACCCTGCCTGATGAGGGTCCAGGTATTTAGATTCCTCCAAAAAGTTGGATAGACATTTAGCTACATGGGCCTCTAATACCTTCGCCAAGAACGGAAGCAGGGAGATCGGGCGGTAGTTAGGCAGGAGCGCGGGATCAGCTCCAGGTTTTTTTAGGAGGGGTACCACTATGGCTTTCTTGAAGGCCATAGGGACTTGGCCGGATGAGAGTGACTCGTTCAGAAGGGCGAGTGCGGGGCCCGGGTAGACTGCAAGGCAGTCTTTGAGTATATGTGGTGGGCAACAGTCAGAAGGGGCACCTGATTTGACTTTCACTAGGAGATCCTGGTAGGTCTCAGTGCTAATAGTGGGGAAACAGCTGATAGTACGGTTGTTTCTGTGCAAGACGTGAGAATTCGGGGTGAAAGGGTGCTTGGGAATGCTGGCCTTGATAGTGGTGATTTTTTCAATAAAGTAGTCATTTAATGAATTGCACAGTGCTTGGGCGGGCGTAACCTTCAGAAGGATTCTCTCTGGGTTGGATAATTCATTAATTATGGAAAATATTTCTTTAGAGCTTTTGTTGGAATTTAGGATGCGCGTAGAAAAGTGGGCGGCTTTGGCCGTAAGGATGCTCTTCTTGTATTCCTTCCGGGCTGTAGTATAAAGGAGTTTTTTGTCGGGGGAATACTTCAGTCGCCACTGCCTCTCTAGTTGGCGCAAGGCCAATTTCTGGGTTTTGAGTTCAGTGGAGAACCATCGCTGTGCGTCTGCGCGACGGGCTAATTTAACTTTTTTAAGGGGTTCGTGCTTGTTACTGGCCATTCAGATACGTTCATTTCCGTGGCATTGATGTCAGTGCCAGGGGACGGGGCTGTGTTGGATAGCGTGTCAAGGAAATCTTTTTTATTGACAGAGTTCCATTTCCTAGCGAAGCCACCTTCGGCCGTGCTGATTTTCTCGATGGACGGGAATACAAGTGTAAATTTTATTAAGTGGTGGTCAGACCAAATACAAGGAGAAATTGTGGGGATGGAAGTGGTCAGACCGTTAGTCCAGACTTGGTCAAGGATGTGCCCTTTCAGATAGGTGGGGGATGAGACCTGTTGGGTAAAGTTTAGATTGGTGAGGAGATCAGACATCTCAGCCGATCCTCCTCTCCTCCTCCTCCTCACCAAATCATCCTCTCTCTCCGATATAATAACTCTCTGTCTGGTCACAAACTTTACTGGTATCACAATTCTCTGCATGGTTACAAAATCTTATGATATCACAGTTCTACGCCTGGTCACAAACTCCTCTAACATCACAATGCTTTGCATCGTTACAACATCTTCTGACAACACACTGCTGTGCCTGGCCTCAAAATCTTCTAACATCACAATGCTCTGCATGGTTACAAAATCTTATGATATTAAGGTTTATGCCTGGTCACAAAATCCTATAACATCACAAAGCTTTGCATGGTTACACAATCTTCTGACATGACAATGCTCTGCCTGGCCACAAAATCCTCTAACATCACAATGCTCTCTGAATGCTCACAAAATCTTATGATATCACAGTTCTACGCCTAGTCACAAAATCCTCTGACATCACAAAACTCGGACAGGTTACAACATTGTTTGACATCACATCGCTTGGCCCTCATTTGGTTTCTTGTGCAAGGAGCGTCTCATAACACATATGCTGGTTAAAAGGAAAATGCATTGTTTAGTGTCGCCTAGTGGTGTTGCCGCATTACTGCATGCTTGCATTTGAAGCTGATATGGGTGTGTGGGTGAGACAGAGAGTGAGAGAAAGAAATAGAGACACGCTCTGGAATTATAAAGCAAATACCTGTAAATGTATCAATGTTTATCATTTAAAACATCACAAATAATTAAACCTAAGCAATATAATCGGATCCCTCAGTAGCATGGGGTAATCTAATATCACCAGACACTGGTGCTCCGATGAAAACACCTGATGTAACCTATAAGTGGGAGAACCTATTGGTTATAGGACAGAAGCCATTAACCACCCAGAGGTGGCATGCTTCATAATGGGGCCCCTCCTCACATTGTTGGACAAGACCACCAATCTGGTGTGGATGTACTACTACATCCACACCAGTTCATTGTGGTCCATTGTCTTTTGCACTGGACAAAAGTCCACCCTGAAGAGCTCCGCTGCTTAATCACGGTAGAAGCCCAACTCTAGGTGAGAGAGGACTTTCATCCTATAATCAAGAGGCTCTCCTGCATATAGGTTACACAACTTTTTCACTGTTATCTTGGTTGCATTAGTTATTGTGGAGGATCTTCCCAGTTGGTTCCACCCTTCCTCCACTGGTCATGTCAATAACCTGATATCATTCAGTCACAGATAGTGAATGGGGGTGGAGGGGATCCACAAATGTCTGTCTGGCTCTGTTGGGTGCATCTGAAAAGAACCGTCTGTCCTGCAATGGCCCATCTCTACATAGTATTCCATTAATGTGGACGGGACACCATGCAACCTCTGCAATAGGTAGGGTGGCCATTACTAGTTGTGTAGGAGGCCTAATGATTTTGGTCTTCCCAATACTTTGCCTTTCTCCTCATGTCGATTATCCAAGGAGATTGTTTTCTCTTTGGGAAAATGAATACAGGGACAATCAGCAATCTGTTTTGGGGTATGCACATTCACAGCTTCACTTTCCAAACCTGCAGCCTTGAAGCAGCCACTCAGCAGAATGGCATGGAAAGGGGAGGGGCTCCAACTATAAAGGAAGATGGAGCTTTTCCAGACTAGGAGCAAATCAGGAATGGCCAAAGCCCTGCAGTGGCTTGTCTGTTCTGACTTTCGTCAAGGGCTGGACTGGCTGTAGCAGGCACTGGGCATTTCCCTGGTGGGCCGGATGGGTGGGGGCCGGTTTTGTGGCCGCATGGGGGTGCTTTTTCTTACAGGGTGCCGGTTTTGCAGCAGTGCTGCAAAATCAGCCCTCTGTATGAAAAGCGGGAAGCGGTGTTTCGCGGCAACCCCCCTCCCCCCAGGGCCAGTCAAGAAGCAACCTGCCAGGGCTGGTTGCTGTTCCCTGCTTTCCTCTATCCAACTAGGTGTTGCCTTAGGTCCCTCCAAGGAGGAGTAAAACTACTTTTTGCTTACCACAACTCCTACGCAATGACGGGCTGCAGGAGGTACTCGGGAAACCAACCTTTCTCCTTTATAGAACCTGGAACTTAACCTAACGAACCCAAGATTAAGGACGGGTGCGGATATCCTTTAATGTCAGAGGAGAATATACTTTACCACAAAGACTGAGCTAATTAATTACAAGAGGAGTAGAATATTTCTTCTGATGCCCATATAAGCAATTTCGGGTTACATTTTGACTATAAAAAAAAAATTCTGTACAGATTACACTGTATATGTGAATGTTGTTGTGATTAGAACTAAATCCTGTACAATGACACCACTGTCTCCTGCATTGTTTCTGGCGGAACCTCGCTTCCTATAAAGGGATATAGATTAATATTTTGCTTCTTAAAGATAGCCCCATTATATTGATAACGAAAAAAGGGCATCATTGATAAAGCTATCCACATGTACAGGTCTGACTTAAATGTACAAATAGTGTTTTCTCGCAGTGCAAAATTATATTTATTGTAATTAACAGACATCAGTTTCCATATGAGTAACTCTGCGCCTATATATGTAAAGTAGGCGGCCCATGGCAAGAATGCCCTATAGGTATATGAACACTCACAAACGTACACATTTGTAGATATTCACAAACCATTTTTTGGCCTCGATCCCGCTCAGAATATGGTCGGAGACTTTACTTCTGTCAACAGCAGGAGTAAATCTCTTTCTTGGATGTATGGGGGAAGAAAGCGCATCCAAAAATTAGTGGCGACATACAGATAGCGGTTTCTCCATGGAAACCTATATTTTCCTTTGGCAAATTTATAAAGAAAAAGATTTTTTTCCAGAAAGAAAGCGTAGAATAAAATAAAAATATATAGATACAGTGCACATTTTATTATTCTCTCAATCAGAAAAACATGAAAAAGCAAAGATTTTTATGAGAGTTTGTTTGGCACTCATTAGGCTCAATTACCAAATATATTGACAAAAAGTCGATCTTTAACTAAGCAATCCATACATTTTCTTTACTGATGCCAGTACTTACTTTTCTGGGTTT
Source organism: Calotriton arnoldi (assembly GCA_963921515.1). NCBI lineage: Eukaryota > Metazoa > Chordata > Amphibia > Caudata > Salamandridae > Calotriton > Calotriton arnoldi. The sequence goes on from CAWUFW010010504.1 coordinate 595,118, forward strand.
GCTCATTTTTAGGTCTCGCGCCTAGCGGTGCACTGCACAGCAGTGCTCGCGCAGCGCGAGACATTTAGTGGGTGAAAAACGGGGTATTCAGGCTGACCTAGGAATCGCACACGCTCGTGCGTGTGCGATTCCTTTTGTGCTACGCGATTGGCCTTTGCGTGCATCTTTATATATAAGACTGCACGCAATTGGCCAGAGGCGGGCGTATTGCTCCGCCCATGGCCTATTGGTGTCTATTACGCGCTTGGTGCGCGTAATAGACACCAATAGGCCATGTGGTTTCAATTATCGTGCCCAGACACGGGCGTGATAATTGAAATCACATGCTTAGCGCGCACCACTTGCAGGCTTCTTTGTTTTCCCTATCGCGTTCATTTTTCCTCATGTAATGTAACGCTTGCTTTTGTATTATGCTCACTTGTAACTTTCTCCTCATGCAATGTTACTGCTCCTATTGTGAAGCGCTCTGACACCTTCGGGTAAAGTCCGCGCTATATAAAAACGCATAAATAATAATAAAATAAAAACCTCGTCTCTATCCGCCTTGGCAACCTGAGACTCCGTTGGTTGAGACGCTCTAGCCCCTCCTGGGCTCTATTCACTCTGGGATCCTCAGACTCATTTGTTTGAGACGCTCTAGCCCCATCCTGGGCTCTATCTGCTCGAGGATCTTCAGACTCTATGGTTGAGCCGCTCTAGCCTCTCATGTCTATGGTTACCGGTTCCACTCTCCGCTATCCCCAGCTTTAGGGCTGCCGCCACCGGGGGGTCTGCTACTGTGGATTCGGTGGGCGGAAAGCCGCTTCACCAGGGCCTCAGAGTGTCAGATACTCTCCGGGTGCTCAGCCTCGCATTACGTCCTGGTGGCGCCTCTCCAGTGCCCGGCATGTGGTTCAAGGAGAACAGCGCCAAGAATCTGCGGCACCGGGACTTCCTGGCACCCAGGGCAGCCCTCGGCAAGCTCTACCAGCGTGGGGAAGTACGGGGCGGCTAGACAGCAAGGGAACCTCACTAGCTCTTCCACTCCCTCAACTTCCAGATGTCTTTCATTTACTATTTAGCCACCCTTTATCCACCCAGTCACTCAGTCCTCCCATCAACCCAAGCACCGGTTTATTCACCTGTTGTGTCCACCCATTAAGGTGTCCTCCAGTTTGCTCCATCACTTATTTACTTCTCCATTAACCCACTTGCGTATCCACCTATGCGTTTATTTATCTATCCATTCGTTCGTACACAAATTAGGTTACCTGCTCATTAACATGACCCGCCACTGGTTGCACCGCTTGTTTTTTTGTTTATTCACGACTCTGCCATGTTTTCAGCTCATGTGTTCGCTTGGTCCCCTGTCTGTTCACTCACTGAACCAATTAATCATCGGTGCCCTTAGTAATATAGCCGTCCACTTGTTAATGAAGCTGCTTGTTCTCACATTAAGCCATCCAGTTCGTTTATTCTTTCTTTTGATCAGTGATGAATTTGCCCAGTCGTTCATGTCTGCCTTTGTTTACATGCCTCTTTCCTCATCGATCTCTCCCCTGCCCTCCTTCGACCCACCTGTTCTTCCTTCTCCCCCTGCACCGCCCTACCCCCGTTTAGCTGTACATCTCTTACATTCCCTCATTCAATCTTCATAATCCTGATTTAAACGTGTGTTCATCGAATCCCTCATTTAACCTTCTATGTACCTTGGCAAGCTCTTATTCCTTCATTTGTCTACCACTTCAGTGTCAGCTGTTCGTTCACACCATCAGCAGAAATATTAGCCATTCACCCATGGCACGTTATCAATGGCTTTCCTCACAGGTCTAATGTTACTGGGAGGGCAAAGCACTCCACCGAATATTACAAAGTAGGCTGCTCGCATCTCCTGGAGCCACGGAGCATTGCAAAGGAAGAATAGTGTTTTCTGAGTCAGAGGCGGGTTCACAAATTTTGTGAATTCGACCCTGATTATCGAAAACCCCGAGCACTGCATAAAAGTTACCTCCCTTTAGTTTCGGAAAGATGCTTAGCATGTTCGATGTGCGCACGTTCATTGGCACTGGTTGTATGAATAACTTGGGAAAGAGGTCCCTGTAAGCTTCAGCACTTTCATATACATCTGGCCGCTGTCTCCTTTGAGTCATGAGGCATTTTCTTAGACCCAGGGGTGTTAAGAGACGCGAACAATACATGCTCGGCATGCGTGTGAAGGGGCTAGAACATCAGATGCAGGCGGCGTGGAGTGAGCAATTATGTGAAGGGTCTGTTCATGCCATTTCATGAATGACAGTCCAAATTTGGGAGTGCTCCTTCTGTCTAGAGTTGTGTAAAGGGATGTAAACTAAATTCTAAAACTCCATACATTTTGCTGTGGGTGGCCTGCATCCAGAATTAGTAGCTTTAGGTGAGTTGTGCCCCTCAACAGATGCAGATTGTCCCGAAGGCTCTGACCCGCGCTGGGCATTTCTCTCCGGTAGCTGCAAGCCCGACTGCGCCGCACCTACTTTGCACACCAGGTTGTATGCATGCCCAGTGACATTTAGTGTGTCGTTCTTGAACAGGAAGTCCACTATTAGTGGCTTGCTACAACTCCCACCAGTACTCCGCTACCATTCAGTGAGGTCGGCATTGCCCACCTAGTAGAGAGGATTGTTTATTTTATTTATTTTGGGTTTTTGCAGAGCGCCCTGTTATTCACAACGGGGCCTTCTGGTGCTAGAAATGCTCTGGTACTAAAGGGCAGAGCCAGCTGTTGGGTGAAAAGTCGTGTTTTCAAACTTGGCTGCACATCCTCCCTGTTAGCGTGTCCCTGTCTTGATTGTGTATGTGAAATAAAAGATTCAGTGGCTGGCAAACAAAACTGCTGTGCTGCACACCCTCCTTATGGACTCGTCTCTCACCAGCGTTCAGCGCCACAAGCAGGGTAGAAGCACTTTAATGATCGGGGTTGGTCCTCCGTACAATAGATCTGATCTGGTTTAAGGAGTTTTTAGAAACGCACCAAGGGTAGATGCAACATTTTGAAAGAGGGATTTTTGGAGAAAAAAAAGCATTTGCAATGCAATAGGTCTCGCATTTATGCGAGTTTAAGCTATTGGCATTGTAAATCACAATGCCTTTTATTTATGTTTTAAAAACAAAAATAAAAGGCATTGTTATTTGCATGTCAATAGCTCAAACTCGCGCAAATGCGAGACCTATTGCATTGCAAATGCTTGTTTATTTTCTAAGTGAAAACACAGACATTCATATTTATTCAGGCGAAAAAGGAATTCACCATTTTTTCCAGTATTATGCCTTGAAAGCTTCAACTGGCATAGAATTCTGGGTGATGATTCAGGGTTTTCGAAAAATAAAACCTGCTCGGATTGAAACCCCTAGTAACATTTTTTAATTTTTCTAATAGTGTGCAGTGAAAAACGTGTGGTTTTAATAACTAACATGAGGGAAAATAATACTGCGCAAGCAGGTACTAAAGCACTGAACTAGGCCACAAATGCTTGACTAATGAAAATAAAGAGACTAATGCTGCTTTTTGTGCATGTTATTAATGTTTGTCAGGAAAAAAAATTAACATGGGTTGCGCATGGTTAGATGCAGCATTTGGGAGGGTGCGTAAAGAAAAACATTTCAAAATGAGTAATTATATTTGTTTTATTTTTCGTAGAAGCATGGGTAAAGCAAAATAAAGAATTATTAGCTGAAAAAGCAAAAGAGAAATGTGGAGGGAAGGCAAATGCGAGCGACCTTTGAATTTATGTGTGCCTGCCAAAAGTTAAACGTGAAGACGGAAAACAATCGACAAGTGATGAACGTTTCCTCTGGAAGCGCACGAGTGGCACAAGAAGTAACAGAACTTGAAACATTAGCGGAGAGAGAAGGAAACTGAAGTCTGATATTGTATACTTGTATTTCCTGGGATGATGTAGTTGTGATGTTGGAAAAAAACAAAACAATGGAACATTGAGTAAGATGGACATGCCGAGTGTGGTGTGACAGTACACCCCCTCCCTTAACCAATCAAAATGTAGAATCTTCTCTGAAATGAAACAAGTGTGGGTTGGACTTTTTAGGTTTTAGGGTATAATTGAGGTGCCCTGGTGGGATGGGTTACATTAGGTTGGCAATGCTGATGGCGTTAGGTGTGTTCGTTGCTGTCGTCGGTTTGCTGTAGAGGCCTACCTGTTTCTTTCCTGTTCCTGATACCTGACTTAGACTTTGCCGTATCAAATCTTCTTGAGGGGCCTTGCTGCTCCCATGGCCAGAGAGCAGATTTCCTGTTTCCTACTGGGTTAGTATAGATCGAAACCTGAATTTGCATAATCATTTGCAAATGTATTTTGTCTCTGAAACTTTTCTCTCTTTGCCTTTCCACTCCTTCAATGCACTGTCAATGTGATGTGAATTTTGACAATTCTCTTTGGTAATTGTTTATTCGGTGATATTTCATGATTTGTACTGTGTATTGGTACTTGATGAGCATTTATTTCACATTATTTAGATAAACTTTATAAATATACACACTGTGTTCGTCTTTATTTATGGTGTGCTTATTGAATATTGCCTACAACTTTTCAACTATAAAAAGATGTCATCGCCACATTATCTTTCTATGAGTAATGCAGGTTCGGTTGGAGATTGGTAAGTTAGGTCTGAACTTTGCATTTACACGGAAACCAGCGCAAAGGGACTTTGTTGGGTAATGTAACTGGGCCTTTTTTATTTGCAAATTTATTGATCCCTGAGCGCTGGATCAGTTTTGGTAGCAGAGGATGGTTATTGGTTAATATTGATTAGTTTGGCAACAATTATTGATTATTGATTTTTGGTTATTAATATGAAAAGTTAGTGATCGTTTTGTTTCATGTTGTCTGGAAATACAGGCACGGAGTTGCCTAAGATCCCGGGATGATGAGGATGAAGTTATTTTAGCCTAAGGGTCAGAGGAATAGTGTGGAAAAGTATCACACTGCAGAAGTACTTTGTCTGTTGTCGTAATATCAAACAGTGAGATGCTGTTGATGTTATTTTAGGGATTTATTCTTTTGAGAAAAGATTGTGTGGAATAGTGAAAAGTCTGCTTCCGAAATTTTGGCTTTACATCCCCAAAGGAGTACCAAGACTTTTTTCACTCGAAAATTCTCTTCCGATACTTTGGCTGGTATCCCCAGAAGAGTACCAAGACCTCTTTTCACTTGATTGGGAGTAGAGTAGCGCTGGTCGTTATTTTACTAGAAGCAAAAGAATCTCTTCGAATTATCGTACTATCTCTTTAATGTATTAACACTTGCTTATTTAGTATATTTTGACTAATGATAGTATGGTTAACACTAATTGTCATTGTGCCTGTCTTAATGGTAACTAATGAAAAGAATGACACTAATACTAATGGTGTGATGAGTGAAAAAGTAGATACTAAAGGTTTAGAGGAAGACTTACATACTAAAATGGAAAAGATGAAAGATGACAGTATCTATCATCATGATAAATCAATTAATGATTTTTCGTTAAATGTCTTTACCAAATTATTGTATGAGTATGTTGACGTAATGGATGCCAGAGATTGTTATGTGTGCATGCAATTACCGTCGTCTGTCTCAGAGGGAGTGACATATCATAACCTACCTTTAACATACGGTGTGTCTTGTAGTGTCCTAACAAGTATATTTTACGAGAGGGGATGTCTCCAATATTAGTATTCTAACATGGATTTAGTATTCTCAGATATTCCTATTAGAAGGAATATGAATAAAATAAATAGTGCTAGATATGCGGAATATATGGGAGAATTTTTTCATTCTACACAAAAAATAGATACAGTATATGCACATAGACATAACCTAACTTGTAGATTACGATTTGAGGAAATAGAATTCATTAACATGGTTGAAGATAGAAGACAAGAATGTCAGAGAAAGCCTGCTGAGCAAAAGTCTCATGTACTTTCAGAGATGGGCTTTCAGAGAGGGAGATTACAAGAAGGGCGAGACTCACGCTGCCAAGACCCTAGACTGGTATCATAGAGGGAAGCTTTGTTTACTTAGACAAAAGACTGACTATAATAATTATTTCATTGGTTCTAGTGAATGTGATCATACTTTTCTAGTTACGGGAGTATGGGGATTGAAGGGAGGAACTGATCCTGTCTTTCCGGGAATCTATTATGTGTGTGGTAAGAATGCCTACTATAGGTTGCCTGCACATTGGTATGGGTGTTGTTATTTAGCAATAGTATTTCCAAAAATTTACCACATGGATGAGAAATATAGAATCAATGAAATAAAGAATGGACTAATGCGTAATAAGAGAGCGAGTTTTTCAGAAATTATAGGGGATGTTTTTGGAGCATTGATACCTTCAGTTGGAGTTATATTAAATTCGCACAAAATTTGAAAATTCTCCACAGTGGTTGATCGTTTATCAACAGACACTGCTGGTGGGTTTTTAATGGTCGAGACTGAGATGGTTGCAATTAGATCTATGGCTTTGCAGAATCGACTTGCCCTTGATGTATTATTGGCTAAAGAGGGTGGAGTCTGCAATATGTTGAAAGTACAACAATGTTGTACTTATATCCCTGACAAGAGTAAAAATCTTGAGGGGTATATTAAAAATATTACAAATCTTCATCAAGATTTATCCGAATTGAAGGTTGATGGTGCTTGGGAGAAACTTGGTAAGAGTTTTTCCTCTGTGGGAAATTGGTTTTCTACATTTGGGAATAGTCTATTAGGGAGAATATTAACACCTATTATTGCAGTGGCTACAGTGATATTAATGATTTATAAATGTTGAAAATGCAAGAAAGAGACATCTGATAACAAACGAAGAGCAAAGAAAAGAAAGAGAGAAGAAATAGAACTAGAGGATAGAAGAGGAAACTATTATGAAATGATGAGGGATCTAGATGGAATAATGATAAAACGAGAGAGAACAGCTTTTTAAGTGACAAATTGTATTGGCAGGTATTTTGGTGATGGCTCAAAGACGCCATCAAAGGGGGGATTGATGGAGCAGGGTTTTCGAAAAATAAAACCTGCTCGGATTGAAACCCCTAGTAACATTTTCTAATTTTTCTAATAGTGTGCAGTGAAAAACGTGTGGTTTTAATAACTAACATGAGGGAAAATAATACTGCGCAAGCGGGTACTAAAGCACTGAACTAGGCCGCAAATGCTTGACTAATGAAAATAAAGAGACTAATGCTGCTTTTTGTGCACGTTATTAACGTTTGTCAGGAATTTTTTTTTAAATGGGTTGCACATGGTTAGATGCAGCATTTGGGAGGGTGCGTAAAGAAAAACATTTCAAAATGAGTAATTATATTTGTTTTATTTTCCTTTAAGCATGGGTTAAGCAAAATAAAGAATTATTAACTGAAAAAGCAAAAGAGAAATGTGGAGGGAAGGCAAAGGCGAGTGACCTTCGAATTTATGTGTGCCTGCCAAAAGTTAAACGTGAAGACGAAAAACAATCGACAATTGATGAACGTTTCCTCTGGAAGAGCACGAGTGGCACAAGAAGTAACATAACTTGAAACATTAGCGGAGAGAGAAGGAAACTGAAGTCTGATATTGTATACTTGTATTTCCTGGGATGATGTAGTTGTGATGTTGAAAAAAAACAAAACAATGGAACATTGAGTAAGATGGACATGCCGAGTGTGGTGTGACAGTACACCCCCTTCCTTAACCAATCAAAATGTAGAATCGTCTCTGAAATGAAACAAGTGTGGGTTGGACTTTTTAGGTTTTAGGGTATAATTGAGGTGCCCTGGTGCGATGGGTTACATTAGGTTAGCGATGCTGATGGCGTTAGGTGTGTTCGACAATGTCGTCGGTTTGCTGTAGAGGCCTACCTGTTTCTTTCCCGTTCCTGATACCTGACTTAGACTTTGCCCTATCAAATCTTCTTGAGGGGCCTTGCTGCTCCCATGGCCAGAGAGCAGATTTCCTGTTTCCTACTGGGTTAGTATAGATAGAAACCTGAATTTGCATAATCATTTGCAAATAAATTTTGTCTCTGAAACTTTTCTCTCTTTGCCTTTCCACTCCTTCAATGCACTGTCAATGTGATGTGAATTTTGACATTTCTCTTTGCTAATTGTTTATTTGGTGATATTTCATGATTTGTACTGTGTATTGGTACTTGATGAGCATTTATTTCACATTATTTAGATAAACATTATAAATATACACACTGTGTTCGTCTTTATTTAGGGTGTGTTTATTGATTACTGCCTACAACTATTCAACTATAAAAAGATGTCATTGCCACATTATTTTTCTATGAGTAATGCAGGTTCGGTTGGAGATTGGTAAGTTAGGTCTGAACTTTGCATTTACACTGAACCCAGCGCGAAGGGACTTTGTTGGGTAATGTAATCGGGCCTTGTTTATTTGCATATTTATTGATCCCTGTGCGCTGGGTCATGGGTGTAAACCTGAAAAAGGTTTCTGAATTCTAAAGAATAAGAAATCTGTGCCCATAAGAAATTAGAAACCTGCAGGATCAGATTTCTGACTGTTTTAAGAATAGGATCCAAAGCCGGTCTGGTGTAAAATTAAACAAACCATATTCTTTTGAGTAGTAAAATATTTGAAATTAAATCATGCACATTGACAACAAAATATCACTTTTAAAAATGTTGATACTGGCTATTTTTTGATTGTGGCTGTAATACAGAAATAGCTAATCCTTGCTTGTCGTTACCCATGGAAAGCGATTTGCTTCCATAAAACTCCAATATGTTTTCCTCACCTTCAAAGCGAGCTAACATGGGGAGTAATTTTTAGAGCACTTCTTCTAAATTACGTCATACGGATTACATAATTTGCGGAAGATTTTCCAAAGTCATCTACTACTTAGGGGTTGCTTTAGTGCTTGGATTGTGTAAGACATTCCCAAATGTATTAATGAAGAGCAAAGCTGATATGATGCTCACCGGATTCAAATGAATATTCATTCAATGGAGAAAGTAAATCACTCCCAATATAAAAGAGAAAGATTCTATACTAAATGCCATTCCCATCTGCTGCAAGACATTTGATCTGCCTTAGAATAAAGGGACGGCGTGTTCTAAGCTCTTACTACCCGAAGTAGTGACAGATGGTCAACAAAACACCATTTTCCCTGCTTAACCTTGAAGTGCATCTAAATTGAAGGTTTGAAGTTTAGAGATTTAGAGAAAACATCAGTCTGTTTCTTCTGAAAGATAATAGCAAGCTAATAAAATGGCTGAATACACTCCACGGTTGTACAGTTGAGTCACTGTGGTACACGGCAATGTGCATCATTATTCAAGGTAACACAGTGAAGTGTTTTTTAGGGAGCAATGTTCTACATTGAATTGACTCCTCATTCTTAATTAAATTCAAATATCTTCTCGTTTATGCTTTTAGTCCTCACAAATAGTCTTGAGTTCTCCTGATGTGATTAGGACCGGGAACATCTGCGGCTCATCCGATGACAGCGGTGACCCATGTACTCATCATAATGTCATTAGTTAATGCACTTCGAAGCCATGTTACAGTGGTTTACTCTCTCCTCTCTCATGCTTAAATGAATGTGGCTGGTCTTTTGGAGGGATTGGTTGAGTGATGAACCAAAGATGAAATGTGAAGTCTATAGCCAGAAACAATAATATATCTTTTTTATATGAAAACGATTAGGTAACTCTCTCACTGGAGTAGTGTTCCACTACTAACATTTATAAACACAACTCTGCCAAAGTAGAGATTGTGGTTTTCACACTAGTTTTAAAACTTTTACTGGTATGCAAACAATAACGGGACCTATTTCTTCAGTCTACATCATAGTCAGTTCACATGTAATGGGCATGTTCTGCAACACCTTCACGACATGAAGGTGATACTTGCTAGAGGTCAAAATGCAATGTTACATATAATCCACCACAAAAGTGATTGTGATATTCAACATTGTTTGGTATTTTACGCAACCATATGTGGTAAGTCTTCAAATGCAAACTCATATCTGCTTTCATGTGCATATTTGAGTTTCCAATAACATGTGCAAATTTAGGATTAGTGTGAAGAGGGCGTATGTGCAGAAGAGGGAAGGTGGGGGTAGGGTAAGCCACCTGGGCTGATAAAGAAAGGTTTAAAATCCAATACTTTTTTCTGACTACACACTAGGATACAAACCTTTGGATATTGCAAATTCAGATGTCACTTGCAAGCCTTTAAGCGCTGGAATAATAGCAACAAACAAGCATTGGCAAAGCCAATAGTTCTCGCTTATACAACAGCTATTTGCTTTTGCAATGTGTTTTTGCCATGTTGTACACCAGTGTGGCTGCTGTTCAGCACGGCTAAAAGTTAGTGACGCAGAGTGTCCTAGAGTGGAGTGGAGGGAGTAGTGTGTCCTGGACTGGATTTGTTGGAGTAGAGTGTAGTAGAGGAGAGTAGGGGGAGTAGAGTGTCGTAGAGTTGAGTAGAGGGGAGAAAAGTTCAGTGGTTCAGGGGCAGAGTGTGTTGTAGAGTGCAGTGTCATAGAGTGTTGTGTTATAAAGTGGAGAGGTGTAGAGTGGAGTGGTGTGGAGTGGTGTGGAATAGGGTGGAGTGGATTGAGTTAGTGGGGTGGATTGGATTGGGGTAGATTGGGTTGGATTGAGTATCATGGAGTGGATTGGAGTGGGTGGACTGGATGAGGTGGATTTGATAGGAGTGGTGTGCATTGAAATGGGGTGAGGTGGATTGCATTGGGGTGGACTGGAATGAGGTGGAATCAACTGGTTTGGTGTGGGGTTGATTGGGGTGGGATGAATTGGATTAGAGTAGGGTGGTTCGGAGTAGGGTGAATTAGAGTGGAGTGGAGGGGGTTGGATTGGACTGGACTGGAGGGGTGAATTGGAGTGGGGAGGATTGGAGTGGGGTGGGGTGGATTGGATTAGAGTGGGATGGTTTGGACTGGAATGGGGTGGATTGACTTGGGGTAGAGTGGGGTGGACTGGAGTAGAGTGGGGTGGACTGGAGAAGACTGGGGTGGATTGGAGTGGGGTGAATTGGATGGGGTGGATTAGATTTGAGTGGGATGGATTGAAATGAGGAATTGAATTGGGATGGGGTGGGCTCGAGTGGGGTGGATTGGAGTGGGATGAATTGGACTGGAGTGGGGTGGATTGGAGTGGGCTGGACTGGAGTGTGGCGGATTGGAGTAGGGTGGATTGGACTGGAGTGGGGTGGAATGGGGTGAGGTGGAATGGAGTGGTGTGGAATGGAGTGGGGTGAATTGGAGTGGAGCGAATTTAATTGGCTTGGGGTGGGGTAGATTGGAGTGGAGTAGTTTGGATTACAGTAGAGTGGGGTAGATCGAGGTGGGGTGAACTGAATTTGGGTGGGTGGATTGAACTGAATTGAGGTGGATTGGAAAGGGGTGGGGGATTGGAGTGAGGTGTAGTGGGGTGGATTGGAGTGGGGTAGATTGTGTTTTGCTGGATTGGGGTGGGGTGGATTGGATTGGAGTGGGGGATTATATTGGGGTGAGGTGGATTTGAGTGAGGTGGAATAGATTGGGGTGGATTGGAGTGGGGGGTTGTTTTGGATTGGAGTGTAGTGAATTGTTTTGGATTGGAGTGGGGCAGAGTGGAGTGGGGCACATTGTTTTAGATTGGAGTGGGACAGATTGGATTGGGGCCGGATGTTTTGGATTGGAGTTGGGGCAGATTGTTTTAGATTGAAATGGGGCAGAATGTTTGGATTGGGTGGGGCAGATTGTTTTGGACAGGAGTGGGGCAGATTGGTGTGGGGCAGATTAGAGTGGGGCAGATTGTTTTGGATTAGATTGGGGTGGATTGGTGTGTGGTCAATTGGTGTGGAGTGGGGTGGATTGTGGCAGATTGGAGTGAGGTGAATTGGGATGAAGTGGGTGGATTGGGGTGAGGTGAATTGGATTGGAGTGGGGTGGATTGGGGCAGATTTGAGTGGTGCAGATTGGAGTGAGGTGGATTGGAGTGGGGCAGACTGCATTGGGGCAGATTGCTTTGGATTGGAGTGGGGCACATTGGAGAGGGGCAGATTGTTTTGAGTTGGACTTGGGAAGATTGGAGTGGGATGGATTGGAATGGGGCCAGTTGTTTTGGATTGGAGTGGAGCAGATTGGAGAGGGCAGATTGCAGTGGTCAGATTTTTTTGGATTGGAGTGGGGCAGATTCTTTTGAATTGGAGTGGGACAGATTGAAATGTGGCAAACTGGAGTGGGCAGACTGTTGTGGATTGAGCGGGGCAGATTGGAGTGGGCCAGATTGTAGTGTGGCAAATAGTTTTAGATTTGAGAGGAGCAGACTGGAGTTGGGCAGATTGTTTTAAATTGAGTGGGGCAGATTGTTTTTGATTGGAGTGGGGCAGATTTTTTGGATTGGAGAGGGGGAAGATTATTTTGTTTTGGAGTCGGGCAGATTGAATTGAAGCAGCTTGTTTTACATTGGAGTGGGCAGATTGTATTGGACTGGAGTGGGGCAGATTGGAGTGGGGCAGATTAGAGTGGGTGGATTAGAGTAGGGCAGATTGTTTTAGACTGGAGTAAGATGGATTGAAGTGGGGCAGATTTTTTTAATTTGGAGTGGGGCAGATTGTTGGAGTGGGGCAAATTGTTGGAGCGGGGCAGATTGGAGTGGGAAGATTGTTTTGGATTGCAGTGAGGCAGATTGGCATGGGGCAGATTATAGTGGGGGGATTAGAATGGGGCAAATTGTTTTGGACTGGAGTGAGGCGGATTGCAGTGGGGTAGATTGGAGTGGGGCAGACTGTTTTGGATTGAGTGGGGCAGATTGTTATGGATTGGAGTGGGGTATATTGTTTTGGATTGGAGTGGGGCAGATTGAAGTTGGGCAGATTGTTTAAGACTGGAGTGGGGCAGATTGTTTTGGATTGGAGTGGGGCAGATTGTTTTGGATTGGAGTGGGGCAGATTGGAGGGGGCAGGTTGTTTTGGATTGGAGTGGGGCTGATTTTTTTAAATGGAGTGGGGCGAATTGGAGTGTGGCAGATTAGATCACGATGGGTTGGGAGGACTGGAGTGTGGTAGATTGGAGTGATTTGGATTGGGGTGAGTGGTTTGGAGTGGGGTGGATTGGATTGGTCTGGGGTGGTATGAATGGAGTTTGGCAGATTGGTGTGGGGTGAGGTGGGGGAATTGGTGTGGACTGGAGTGGGGCGGTTTGGAGTGGGGTTGACATGGGTGTAGTGCACGATTATGTGTTAAAGAATAATTTCAGAAATTACACATATTAAAGAAACAATATTGCTTTGCAATAAAATAATCCTCATCTTTTGAGAACAGCACCCATGAGCAAAAACTAAAGAAAACATGCACAGTGAGAAACGAAGACTTGGCAAAATAAAAGAAATGTAACTATAGAAAATAAATCTTTGCATTTTTGGTGGTCCTACTGGTCACGTTTTTACCAGTCACATGCTTTCTGTTTGCAGGGCACTAAAAGTTAAACAGAACAAAATAGTACCTCAATCACGTTAGGCGAAGAGGACGGGCACGGATTATGTTGAATCAATCAGTGCTTGGTCCCAGCTCCACAGAGAGGAACGGAAATTATGTTAGGCCTGCCTTTACAAATTACAAGGCTGTAAAGAATAGTGCCATGCAAGCCAACAAATGGTAAGCAGTGGGTGGGCTCCAAGCATTTTTTTGTTAACAGTGTCTCACGAGTGAGACGCATGCGCTAGCACATACTCTTGCGGGCTCGACCCTAAAAATATACAGGTATTCTAGTGAGAAGAATTAATTGATTACAGAGCACAACCGCTTATTAAGTTTCACTACTGACCTTGTTGTCAGTTATTTTAAGAATAAACATAACATCATTCTGTGTATCTAATGAAAACAGTAGTCATCCAAGTACAGAACAAGCAAGAAGACAAATATAATCTTGATTGCGTTGACACGTAGTGAATGTTGTTGATGCAGACAGACGACACGTGTTTCGTTGTATAAACGACTTCTTCAAGGCTCAAAAGGTAGTTGAAAGAATCGTAGCGTAAATCCTCGGGATCCCTCAATAATATGGGATATACCACAGCAATAGCGATGAGCCAGATACTTTGATTTTTCGGTATCAAAGTAGGACTTCGAAACACATTCCAATGTCGAAAAGTAAAGGTTAAAATGTAGTTGGCGCGTTAAAATATGACTAGAGTACCAGGACTTCTCCGATTGAAGTAAGACGCGTTTCGTTATACCCGGCCTTGTACGGCAGGAACTCTGATGCTGTACTACTATATTTACCAATGAAGTCTTGGGGCTTGTTGTACTCTTATACGAGCGTTTCTGTCTTTCTGACCTTCTACGCATTATAAGTGCTTATACTTCAAAACTGGACAGACGGAACTTTAGTCATATTTTAACGCGCGGAATACATTTTAATCAATTAATTGTTGTTATGTGTACGGGGAAATGTTTTTCCATACAAGATAACACTGGGTGAGTGGCACAGTGTTGTACATTGAGCACGCCTATTTACATATTTTTACATTTGGACTTTTGGTAAACAGTACGGAGGTGCTGGCCGTTGCTTTTTTACCACTGCCATTCATGTTGTAATTGTTATTCTAGTGAGAAGGACAGCGCACTGCAATAATTTTAGATTAAATTATCTTTATTACAGCTTTTCATTAAAAGTTGCATTAATCAGTCCATGGTGAACTGGCATGATGTACTTCCAATGGATTTGAGGTAACTGATATTGAGATCAGTTCACAAACCCTTTTTAAACCGATGAGAGTGATATTTTCACAGAAATATACGAGATCAATGTGATTCCCAACACTTGAAATGTCCTTGGTACCAATGACCAGTTCAAATAAAAAATCGAAGATACTTATTCACAATGTATTCCCATCCATTGTAAGTAACTTAGTAGTAGGATGTGAATAATTTCTAATGTGGCACGTGGGATGTGGAAATTCCAATGTGTTTAGCAAGAAAAAGGGCAATATCAGAGGATCAGCCAAAAACATGCAATGAACACTTTATACACACTTTCAAAATAATAAAATACAGTCATTTGTACATAGCACTTAACTTTAAATGTCTGCCATTTGCAAGGACTGTGAATAAAAAAATTTCACTCTTGCCAAAATAGAAAATTAGAAGTGTGGGTACAAAATGTTATACTGTATAAGAAAATGTATGTACTGTAGAAAAATAAAGGAACAGAAGTACACCTATTTATCTTAATTCTCTACGTAACACGAATGAACAGCATCCGAGTACGATAAACATGAGTAGGGTCTCAGAAAGTTAGCTCTCTTTGTGGATACCAAACATTTACTGGAGATATTTACACAATGTATATTGCATGCATTTGTGTGCACATGAAATCGTTTGCTAGTCAATAATCAAAACTTTATTTGTATCGGTTAATTAAAACCATTACAACATATTAAAACATGTGCAACGACAATGCAAATCATTTGGATCTTCTGGTTGCGAGTAAAACAAGTGAGGATGTGTTCGTAGAGTAAGGGCACATTAAAAAACGTATCTGGGATTAAAATGTCATTATAAAGTGCAAGTGCGTTTATCTTATGATGCGTTTCGGCTTTTTAGGGGGTACCGGTATTGTAGCAAGCGACTATGCTGTGTGAAGTAATTTTTAAAATACATTTTTGTGTAAATTAAAACTGATTAATCTTATATCTACAGGTTCGTGACTTGGGTCTGTTAGGACTCATGTGCTGCATTTCTTCCTTCTTCCTAAGAAGAAGTCAACCCAGAAACCTGACTATTGACATTAATAGGCAAAATCTATACATTAAAATGTAGTTGTTTTTTTTTAAACAAAATATTCAGGAATTGATCCAGTGCTTAATTTGAGCCAGTGGTTGCCAGTGGGGCACACTGCCACTAATTGTTAGGGGCCTGCACTTAGTTTTCCACATTGAATATTTACAGAGAGCAAGACATGGAGAAACACACAAAGGGGAAAGAAGGTAGAAAAGAAAACAGAAACATCTAAGGAAGAAAGCAGGAACATGTAGCAGTGAGTCAAAGGGGCAGGGAGTGCCTGATAGTGAGTAAAGAGGCATGCAGTGATTCAAGAGTACCCAGAGTGCTCAGACCTTCAATAGCGCCGACAATGAGCTTCTGAGCAGAGCTTTGGGCACCGGCACTCATTCTTTCAGATACTAAGCACTGATGCAAACTGAACTCTAATAAAACAACAATGTTCATGAATGTATTTCTAAATGAGAGAAGATGAACAACTGCACAGATATGTCCACCATTAGTGAAATAGGTGGAGTGTACTGTCTTTGAACTTATTAGTGTAGTGCTACTTCTAATGGCTGCATGCCTCTGGGACAAGTTCACAATATCCTTGCTGGGAATGTAAATGCATTTACGGCATTGGGCAGCAGTATTCTGTCTTCTGGTTGTTCTTCTTGAATTGGCTTAGGTATGACATTTCAAATAAAGCTACAACAGCAGGAACATTTACATAAGACATACTCTAATCCTGCCAGCTTCAAACAAGGTTTGTATAGTGGGGTGGCTACATTTAACATCTATTTGTATCCTCCGGTAAACAATATGGTTTAGAAACTACATTTAATCAAAATAATTTTAGATCTACAAATAGCAACGAAAACGGAATCCCATTTTAGTTTAGGTAGGTGGCACCCACTCGGGTAATTTTAAAACAGAGATATTTGAGTCATATACACTGGTAGGGGGCAGCACAAGGGCAGTAACAGGTACATGAAGGAAAATTAAATTTTTTATTCCTTGAATTTTAAATGTGCCACATGCACAGAATCTATTTCTGCAGTGCACTTTCACTTTATACACACCAGCAGAACTGGTTGGTGGCAGGACAACATCCTAATACAGAGGTGAAGAAATAGCAAATAGTTTGTGGTAAGAAGGGCAGATCAGACACTAACATCAGGAATTCGCCATGACCTCTTTATGATAATCCTTTAATGTTCTCAACAATCCATGACACCTCCATCACTAGCAACCATTTTTCAGGAACTTAGTTCTTTTTAACATAAACGGACCAAATCCAGATTCCTCAAATGCCTCTCCGTGGAGTGAAACAAACACTCATCTCTCTCTCCAGCCCTTTAACAGGCAAATCGGTCTACTGCTTAAGTTCACCAACACTCATGTCCACATACCTACAAGGCCATAAAACAAATCATCAACTCTCTTTTTCACTCAAGAGCTGAAAAACAGCAAAAGAGATATTCAACTAGAAACATTTTGGCACAAATGAAAGCAGCAGAAGGTTTGCTTCCCAAAGGATTAATGGGCCCAGTGGGGGTGAAACTTTACACAGAGGCACGCTACCATCTCAGCATCATCAATCCGGCTCAGAATAAAGAAACTGCTCTCTGCCCCATCAAATACCTGATCTTCCATCCGACAGTCCATAAAGAGATTCTCAACAGTCAATAAAACATAATACTCAATAACCACTAATTCATCCTCACTCAGTACACACCCACATGGAGTGACATGACACTACTTCCAACACTATCCTTTGAATAGCTTGCTAACATTGTAAAATCTTGAAAAATATCTACCAATGAAGATTTCATCCTCACCACCATGATAACACCCTTTTTTAACACTCTCCACATATGAACCTACATACACTTTTAGCATAGTTATTAAGACAAACTCTTATGTTCTCATAAAATCTCAAATAAACCAATGTGCCCTGGCAAATCCCCATCCAAACACTTCTTAGGTCCATGGTAAAACACTTGAAAGATATTTTGTTTTATGAATTTCAGCTCACATTTAACAGCATCAGCTCCCCAAAGATTCCAGACAGGATCTGGCCCAAAATGTAGCACAGAAGCAGATACTATACTAATAGTTGATGTGGATAGTTCTTTACTTACTCTCCTTGCCCTATTTAATAATTAATCACAAAACAGCCAAAAAGCCCTTACGCGGTGGGTTCAAACGTCTGAAGAAATAGAATTCTCTAGTTCACCACCAGAAGCCACTTGCAGTACCCTCCAAAGATCCATCATATCATATGGCCCATAGTATTGAAATTGCACAAGGAAAACCTGATGGTTATGCTAACTTACAAAAAATATGCATCCACCCACACCAATGTCAGCAACATATATACTGCCTCAAACATCTCCAGACTTGTAGGCCCCTGGTCTACCTTAAGTAGTGTCTCATTAAATCTAAAACTGTTCTGCTCACCCATGGTAGCCAACACCTCACCCACCAAGCTACAATGCTGACATCCCATTAGAGGCCTGGTGTGGGATTTCCCCTCTTGCGTTTTGTAAAAACATTCCATGTATATTGTTATTGCATTCGGATATACAACACAGCAACAGACATACACTTAAATTCAGCTTTCAGTGGTTGCCTCTGGGTTCTGCAAAAAGGCAAATGCCCATGTATTCTGAAACCTGTTTGACCCACTGACAGGCACTGTGAGAAACTCGCAGTGCCTTCAGTTTAACTTCAGAGCTCTTATTTGGACAGGCGATACAGAACATACAGGTTATACAAGTTTGCACAGCTCAGTCATTGTGTGCCATTCGCAGAACCTGGGGGATAGCAGATACAGATAGCAACACGGTCTCGGTAACTAACCTTACAATACCAACTAATATCTATTCAGTCCTGCATTTCACACTGCTACTGCTTAATAAAAGGAACAAAAAGCATCATTTCATCTCTTTTGTACTGGTGTATTCAGTGGGCCACACCCAGGAGTATCTTAAAACATACTGCATAGTTAGCAAAGCTATCTCTACCAAGAAGTCAGATGATACGGCTCAAATCTGGTAATCTCTGAGCAGTCCCAAGTCACTCACAGAAAAATCCTGACTACACTGGAACTCCTAAACTTAGCATAAGGAAAGGATTGTGGGACTAATATATTGGTATACACCCCCAAACCATAGAATGATTTCCAACTGTGTGCAAGGCATACGCCATTGATCCTTCATTTCATATAAGAAACGAAGATTAACTCCCACCTCTCCCTCAACCTCGGTGGGTCGCTCTCTGTCTGCCTCACGTGCCAGCTGGATATGCTACTCCCCATTTCGTCTCTGGTCTCCCAAAGTCAAAGATCTCCTTGCCACCTCTCCTCCTTTATGAGTGTGTGCAAACCTGTGCACGGATTTCATCTAAATTGTGCTCACCTAGCCAATGCTTAGTGATTTTTATCAAAGCATTCCAGAGTCAACTAGGGCCAAGTTTGCACCTACAAATTCCCTAAAAAAAGTACTCATGGTTGCAGGGCGTTTTGCATCTTTAAATATGCTACATATGACCTGGAATCTACAAGCTTTCAACCCTCACAATTTCTCGAAATGCGAGTGGTTCAGAGAATAAATGTTTGGCGTTCAAAAGAACCAATTACAAAACGTTGCACATTGATTTCAAACATAAAATGAAAATATTAATGATCTTGTTTGTGGCAGGTTGTTTGTGTTTTTTAGAAGTAACATTATAGTAGAGATCCGCAACACCAATTTACTGGTAATTTCTGACTGAATGCTGCAGATGTGATTGTTAGACAAAAGGTTTTCTATGCAGCTAGATCAATGCTTGGAAATGGTTCCCTCCTGCAGAGTTTTTCAACCAACCTGTAATCAGTCTTATATAATTACCCTCTACTGAGAGAAAGGCTAGAAATTTCAGAGATTTGTTGTCTTGGATTTAACAGTTATTTTCGAGAACAAATGTGTTTCATATAATAGAAATAGATTTCTACCATTCATTTGTATTTAAATGCAAAATAAATATACTAGTGATTAAGCCACAGGTTTTCAGAAGAAATTGACTGCTCTAATACCCAAAATACAATGCCATCTCCCTTGTATGGCTGTACATTTTATCTTATTGGGGTGGGGGCAGAGACTCCTAGGCTTGGTCATTTAAAGTCATTTCATACCTTAAAAACACCATCCAAGTTCTCAGGTTCCCATGTCCAAGAATACATGATAGGATCCACATTCAGTCCAGACGTTTACATTTTCAGAGCTCCCATATTGCTGGTACAAAAAGGATTCAGTCATTCATCCAGATGTTTGTTACGGGTTGGCCGGAGATTGAGGCTATGCACCTGTACTGATTTATAGCTCAAAGGCTGGCTTGATACAGTCAGGGCTGGACTGGGAACAGCAACCAGCCCTGGCAGATTGCTGCTCGACCGGCCCTGGGAGCATGTGTGGGTGGGGTGGAAAGGGGGGGAGCCGGTGAGAAGCACCGCTCCCGTTTTACTTACAGAGGGCCGATATTGCAGCCCTGCTGCAAAACTGGCCCCCAGTGACAAAAGCGGCCCCCGTGGGCACAAAACCGGCCCATACTCCTCCGCCAGACAGGGGAATTGCCCGGTGCCAGCTACGGCCAGTCCGGCCATGCTATAGGCTATTGTGTGGTCTCATGCACGCTATGTAGGGGGGTCTTTCATGATGCCCTCCTGCTGCTGAGCACAGGCACAGAGCGAAGCCATGGTTCTGTGTTTCAACAAACGTGTTGTTGCAGCTCATACACTTACTCGGTAACTCTATGAGTTAGTGAAAGGGCTGCAGACAGCACAACCCAGGCACATGCAGAAGCAACCACAACTCTCTACGAAAGATTTTTCCATGCAATTACATTTGTTTATAGCAGTGAGCGTAGGGTAAGACCCACTAAATTGCGAGTTTTAAAAAACGTTTCTCAAGCATATTTCGATCCCGGTTAAGGTGAAAGTTTTATTCCTGTCACATGCCTCAATACATCCGTTCTCAGGGTGGAAAAGTGCCACCCCCCCCAAAAAAAAAGTGGTTGATGTAGACAGAGATGGGATTCCTACAAGATAAAAAAAATACAATTTCTACGGGAAAAAGAAAAAACAATTTTTAAGTGTAAATGCGGAAATGTTTTGCAATCACTATCATGGAAATGTACATATGAACATTTCCCTTAGTGAGAAAATAACATGGAAGTGAATTTTCCTGGGAAGGTGAAACAGTCAGCTTTTCTGGGGTGCACATGGAAACATGTGAGACTACTCAGAGTATCCGAAATGTAGGCAAATCATTGGTATAAGAATAGCACTGTAATTGTTTGACTTTCCAGGCCCGACTGGGAATTGGATATTAAATTGGCGGGCAACACAAATAATGTTCACATTTACGTTTGCTGCTACAAAACAGCTATGGGCACAACAAAAAGGAAATTGTGCAAAAAATAACACACCTTCAGCAGTGTCATTTTAAGGTTTTTTGGGGCCTCGGGCAAGACATACTTGGGGGGGGCTCAGTACAGAACAAACTTTAAATGTATTATCCATGTATTTCCCTTTTCCTGCAAATTCAAACCCTCATGATGCCAAACCGTGCTGAATTATATGCTAAACTCTAACAGGTGCACAAAAATGTGTCTTGCTCGGAACTCCAAAAATCTTTTAAATTACAGTTTAATAGCATTCTATATATTTATACATAATTAATAATGTAAAATCTTAGCTGTTCGCTAGTGCTAGAAATGTAGGTATCAATATTACTCAACTTATGGTACTCAATTTATCAACCTCAGAACGATGACATTATTAATGTGCCCCATAAGAATACAAATTAAAGAGCTGCAGGTAACAAAAATGAGCACTCATTTCATTGTGCCACTGCCCCATTTTTCATCACACTGGTCATCTCCACTAGAAGCAGGGTAGGGGCAGGGGAACAGCGAGCACCCAGGCCTCACCCATTGCCAACAAGGTCAGGCAACCCAGAAAAAAATCACAACCCTTGCCAACAAGGTCAGGCAACCCAGAAAAAAATCACTCCCAGTGTCAACAAGGTCAGGCAACACAGAAAAAAAAAATCAAACACCCTCTTTATTACTTACCCTTTTTCTGTCAACATTAGTAAACTGCAAATCCCTTTGCTATTTTCTTTCTTATTTCACAGGCATCATCCTGCCTTAGTCATTGAGGCCTAAAACTCAGCTGCAAACTTTGAATAAAATAAACTGTAATTTTAGGCAATTTACTGATCTAACGAAAACCACTGATGACTGATCTTTGGAATAAATGCAACACAGATAAATCTTACAAATATGAACCAAAGCCGCTTCTCGCCTATTAGTTTCCACTGTGTAATCACACCAGTTTAATAGAAAGACTTGTTAATCCGAAGCTTTTTATCCAAATAAAACCCCTACAAACGTGAGTTGGATTCGCAAACTCTGTTTGAGACTAATCGCATCGGCAGTGCCGTGCCAGCTCTGTTTTGAAGAATAAAAGCTAATATTATAGGCGGAGAGTTGCGGTTTGGGTGGGTGGCGGCTGAAACAAAGCGAGGTGGGAGAGGCTGAGTAACAGCAAACCTGGTGCGCCTCAGCCACTGCAGGGAATCGTTAGCCTCATTTCACACCAAGAGTTGCCAAATCTTTGTCTCTGTTGCAGAGGCCAACTTTATCCCTCATGCCACAAAAGGTACAGCTCTCACAGGACGCTTTGCATCAAACGCATCTTCTTGTGCTGAACAAAACACAGAATCTTTCACTGTGTAAAGAAGTTTGTATTTTGCTAACCTGCTTTTTTGTTTTGATTAACTATTTACTATTTTAATGCAGCCATTTCTGTAGTCGTTTGTCATGAGTGCCTGGCTTGACTTGAACCAAGTGAATTTACATCACTTTAATGGAAAGGGAGGAGATTGATAATCAGTATTTCTTGTTTTTTGTAGTTTTATGCAGCATGAATTTATCTCATGTGCATTAGATCACTTTACATGAGCACCAGATTACATTTCACGTTACATTTGTGTTTTTTTAGGAACAGGGGGCTTCAGTGATTTGCCCAGAATCACAGGATATAATTGAGCCAAGGCTGGTCCTCGAATCTGGTTCTTGAGTTGCAAAGTCAGGCACTCTGGTCGTTAGGCCTCTCTTCCGTATCAGGAAAGCCACAAGGACATTGCTTGGTCGTGGTAGCAAACGTCAAGTGGTTAGTTATGAGAATGATTTGTGAATAGATGAGGTTCCATGACACTGAATCATCACAGAAATTGCTGAGAACCCGGTGCCTCGAACGACAAACATTTTCAAGGATTTCTACAGAAAGGACCAGCTATATAGCATATCAAATGTATACAGATATGGAGACCCAGGAGGAGAGATATCTTCATGGATTGCCGCATAGAGACCACTACAACGACTGCTACAAAGATGCCTACATAATATGCGCTTGACCAGTTTTGTTTGACGTTAACCTGATTTCCCTTTCCACATAACTATTTCAGTGGTAGATGTTCTGATGCACATTAACATTTCTTTGCTTAAGCTGCTGAAATGGATTCCTTGGGATCCAAGGACCTGTTACACTTTCAGCATCAGAATCACTGACAAAAGAGTGTGGATCAAAACTATGGGACAAGACAGAGCTGTGGGCAGAGCAGACATTTACTCACCTGCTCACAGCAAACAGTAAGATGCCCAGCAGTGTCAGAGGGATAACTGGGAAATGAGAGAATAATGACAGTACGGCTGCTAGAATCATATGAAAAAAGTAGCAAGACACCCTGAGTTGAACTGAAAATCATATGATTAAGGGAAAAGGCAACCATTGAAGGATGGGATTGATAACATTTCAATTTCGTTGACTCTCAGCTCTCTTGGAATAACTGAATAGGACAGCAGCAGTTAAGTAATACTTTCTTTCACGACACAATGAAACATTGTTTACTCTTTGTTTGAAATAATGCATTCAACAATGTTGGAATGCTGTTTCCCATCAGGGACAACCACACTTTCCTCCATCCGTGTGCAGCTAAAGGTCATTGGGCAATTACCTCATCTGTGGAAAAAATCTCACTTTCACCTCTTTAATGCTCACATGTAGCAGTAAAAGGCAAGGAAAATAACTAGTTAACATTTAGAATGTGTCAGACGGTGCACCGCATTTCATATGCGGTGTTCTTACTAATTTTAATTGGTTATAGCTAAAACATATTAGTTGACATTTGATTATTAATGAACCAACATTGGATTATTTAGAAAAGTTTGCCAATTCCTAACTAAGGGTAATTTACTGGGGATGTGAAATTATGTGACTTTAGCAGCCCTGGACATAGATGATTATTTTCATATTAGAAATTCTTGGTTTGTTAGGCACTGTATGAACAACATTTTCATCACCATGGTAGCCAAACTACCACGATTGACAATTCATCACCATAGTCTGCAGGCAGGTTATATTTTCGGATATCCATTTACCCTATATTGACATACATTGAATCTAAGTTAAACCCATTTACAAAGTCAGCGTTTATCTTGAATATTTAAATTTGACCGGTATCCTACATCATGGGCCTAAGGTGGACAACTTTGTACTACAGAGTGCACATGGTTATTTATAACAACAACATATGCTTCACTGTAAATGAGTGTGAACCCCTCCATGAAGAGACTGGCTTGCAAGGAGTTTGCTTTGTAGTTTTGTCGTTGATCATTTACTATTGATTGCCAGGGAGGCATATCCATTCTTGTCCTCTTGGGCCTTTCAGCAGCCATTAACACCATTCTTTATAAGTAGCCACAACTGTGTTTCAAAACATTTAAGAGTATATGGAGGCATTCATAAGTTCACCAAAACCACCAGGTTTGCTGAGCCCCATTTTAATCTTCTGTTGCTGCTATTTTTCAAAAGGTAAACAACATTTTTATAAAATATCTTGAAATGTGGGTTATACAGTGAGCAGTGCATAATGACACATACATATTCACCTCATTAACCACAATTACAGGTGGTGAGATCATTTCACTCTTTGAGCAGATCACCAAAGCTATGACATGCATGCAACAAATTTGGTTCAGGGTATATCCCGAGCAGATCTCAAGCACATTAGAGACTGGAGGACTTCAACTTTCATGAACATGTCAAGATACAAAAAGTTCCATTAAAATCTAAACTCCACAAAAACAAGTGACTTAAAGTCAGTTGGCAGATAGCTCACAGATCTGAACATCAGCTACAGACATGTATTGACCTACAGCTGAGCAATTCATATGCCATTATGGTCTGCTCTGGCTCTCCTCCACTCAAATTTGACAACATGAACTTAATTGAAATTCACAATAAACAAATTTTTTAAAGTTGCACCGGACAATTCCCTTTTTTTGGTGCAATACATAAATAATCAGTATTGCAACTGGATAAAACTGGTACCATTGGATGTTTTACCCCTGAGTAATAAGTCACTGCAGAATGACTCACGAACAATGAGTATTACAGGCGACCCTGGCCCTCTCCTAAGTTTCCACAGGAATAGCTGAAGGGAAAATCGCCCTAGGAATAAAATGCTACCTATCTTGCATGTCCCAGGTTAATGTTACCTTCTCATTCTGAGGTCCGCAGGTTGGTATAGGGCGCTGCATCCAGCTTTGGACTTACCATATGGCAAAACCCCTGTAGCTCCACTTTAATGCAATTGTTATATAAGAAAGTTTTTCAGTTCTTTAAAGGATCTAGAATCTCCTGTCATGAGAATCTAAATGGCTGAAAAGCAACATTATCACCTTTAATCAAATTAGATTGCAACAACATCTACAGGACAATATCTTGTAAAGACACGTCAGGCGATATCAAATGTTCTTTCGCAGTACGTGAACAGCATTGAATGCAAGTCCCGCGGCACAGGAGTTTTCATGCTATGTTAAATCATCGGATATACTTTTGCAGTTTAATGTTCTAATGCCAAAGTCTGTCCAGTTAATTAAAGTGACAAGGCATAAGTCACCTTGTCGGAGCCATTTTTCTTCCACTGCACACTAGGCTGCTGGGTGAATGATGTGGAAAATATTTAATGTCTGCGTGGAACATTTATCAACTTTTGATCAAACAAACATACTTGAGGAAGTATCAAAAAACTTAGGCCGAGCGAAAGATAATTTATGGAAAGAAAACAATAGGTATGGAACTTAAAGACCCAACATCGAAAGTGTGCAGCGTGGATGAACATTGGTTCAGTCAGATGGGCAAGATGAGACTTACAGAAAATGAGGAACGAATATTCAGCATTTAAAGTTTACTCCACTTATGAGAATCGTAAAAAAATAGTCTCTTTTTATGCACCACATTCATATATATTTTATTTCACATGACATATTTAATTAATAGTTTCCAGTTTTAGTAAGAAAGGTTATTTAAATCTCTTACATTTCCTGTAAAGTGTTTTATGTCTAATTCACTTAGGCTACCTAAAAGTTCTGATACATGATTCTTCACAACAAAGTTTCATAAAAAAACACGGTTACCTACTTCGTGTAATATATTATTCAGGCGTTGAGAAGACAACACTTACTATTTCATAGTGACTTTTATCTGTCATATCTGATGGGCTGTGGAAGGAATAATGCTTTTATATATTTTATATTGTTAAAATGGGCATTCTCCTTGTACCCATAGCAACTGATTAAATTATCCACTGGCAGGGATCTTAAAAAGGAAATGAAGAAGATTAGATAGTGACGTTATGTTGCGTCCATTGTAGAAGAGGGAAACACCGAAAACAATGGAGGGGATAAGCACAGGAAATGAAACAAAGGTTGTCGATGGTTCAAATTCACTAAGAGGGAGAAACAGCACAGGATATGAACATGTGGTGCTGCACACCAATAAATTGTGAAATCTTTTGCTATTATCATTATTATGGACACTCAGAAGATCTGTTTCTCTACACGTGTGTGTGGAGTAGTATGTGTGAATAACTAAAATCGAACCTTGATTTTAGGTGGAGGTTTTCTTGCAATCTCAAATTTAAGCCTGCAAGTCTACCTTACTTTAAGAGTTTGGGATGTTTTCAGGTTTCAGGTTGTAGTTCTTTCATGAAGTAATGTTTGTTAATTGACATACTGTTGGAAATGGCCCTTTTGCAGGGTCACCCCTAAACTTTTTGCCTGCCTCCTGTATTTTTGCTGACCTGTTTCTGTTGGTTTTATGACTCTGGGCACTTTACCACTGCTGTTCAGTGCTAAAGTGCATATGCTCTCCCTTTGTAAATATGTCTATATGAATTGGTATGTCCCTGATTGGCTTATTTGGTTTACCTGTTAGTCCCTAGTAGTGTGGCCTGTGTGTGCCCAGGGCTGGTAAACCAAATGCTGCTGGTGGGCATGCAGCGCTGGTTTGCGCCACCCACAGAAGCAGCTTGTAAAGTGTGTCTCAGACCTGCCACTGCAGTGTCTGTGTGCAGTCCAGAACTGCCATCTTGGCTGTGAAGTGCACCCACTTCCCAGCCCCTGAACCTTCCCTTGGCATCTTGTAAGTCACCCCTATGGTAGGGTGCATTGTATGTGTAAGGTAGGACATGCCTTGGTATGTGTAGCATGTCCTGGTAGTGAAGTACACCCCATTTCGTTTTTCACTACTGTAAGGCTACCTGTTCCTCATAGGCTAGAATGGGCAGTTTGACTATTACATTCTATAGTCCTAACTGACCCCAGGAACATGGTAGAAAAACGAATTTAGTATGCCTGAGCTCAGAATATTAAAATACATCTTTTAGTGAAGTTTATTTTTATATTCTGTGTTTGAAAATACCACTTTTAGAAAGTAGGTATTTTCTTGCCTAAGCCTTCCAATGTGCTCTGCTGTTATGTGTAGTGGCTGTCTGGTTTTGGAGGGGCAGGGCAGGCTGAGTCAGACCTGGGTTGAATAGAGAGATCTGCATTTAGAGTGTGGGGAGGGGTGGCTTCTTGACCTGAATAGGGCTGTGCCTGGCAAGGTGAATGCTGGCTCCACCTCCTACTGTGTGTCTGCTAGCAGACCCCTCTTTCTGAAAGGAAGAATGCAGCCTGGTAAACAAAGTGCTCCAGGCCTGAGCAGAACTGGTTCTGGCTAGGTTCAGTGACTTGTAGCTTCTGAGAACAAAGACTTTTGGGGTATAAATATCTGTGCTCAAACCCCTACATTTTGTATTGCTTTTGGATCTGGAGAGGAAACTCTGTCCATGCCACTGGAGGAATCTGCAGGAAGTGACTGTCCTTGTGCTTGTGTGTTGTTTCTTGCACTGGCCTGCAGCAGTGACCACTGGACCTTGAAGAAGAGGAAAAGGAACTTTTGAGAGAACTTTTATTTTTGTTACAGCAATTACCCAAGGGCTAGGAAGAGAGCTAGCCTCCTGCTGGAGTCTCAGGCACATCAGACTCCACCACCAACCTCCTGCTTCCTCCCTGCGAGGATTGCTATCTGCTGATGAGGCTCCTGTGAGTTCCAGGGCCTCTAGTTTTTCTTCAGAGAAAAGAGTGCTGGAAATCGTCGCTAACGCACGCTTTGCGAGCCGCTGCAGCCGAGAGCGCTGGAAAAATCATCGCGCTGCTGCCGCTGAGTGCTCGCAACACGAAACCATCGCTAACGCCTCTTGCGAGCCGCTGCAGCCGAGACGCGCTGGAAAAATCATCGCGCTGCTGTCGCCGAGCGCTCGCAACCCTAAAGAAATCATCGCTTCAAGACATCGCATTGCGGACGCCGTGCGTCCGCCATTTTCATCGCATCACACCGGATTTCGTCGCTCCCTCGCGGAGCGCCATTTCTACGCATCGCAACACAATCGCACAACGCAACAGGCTCGTCGCATCGACTTCTCCCTCGCGGCAAGAAAGTCATCGCATCGGCGGCCTAGCGTGCAGAAGTTGGTCGCATCGTCTCCGCTCGCATCAGCAGATCGGCGCATCATCCTCCCTTGCGGCAAGGATTTAACGCATCGCCGGCCTCGCGTGAGGAAAATCATCGCTACCACTTCTTTGCGACATTTTGTTGGTTTTGCTACTGAATTCAGGTACTTTGTGAGAGAAAGGGTTGCAGAGACCACTGCTTTGGATTTGAACCTTATTTTTGCAACCTCTGAACGAGAAAGGGGCGCAGAGACCCCTGCTTTGAATTTGAACCTTATTTTTGCAACCTCTGAATGAGAAAGGGCGCCGAGACCCCTGCTTTGAATTTGAACCTTATTCTTGCAACCTTTGAACTATTTTTGACAGTCCTTCAACAGCTATCGTATTTTTGACAAGTATTGTGGCTTTTACAGTTATTGGTCTTGTGATAAATCTGCCTTTATATAAAGATACTTATTTTTATAACTACTTGTGTGGTGTCCCTTTGTAGTGTTCCTCACTGTGTTACTGTGTATGGTCATAAATGCTTCACACCCTGCCTCTGAGATAAGCCTACCTGCTCGTGCTACGTTACCACAGGGTTGAGCAGGGGTATTAAAGAGGGTAGCCCTCTCACTCTGACTTAGGAAGAAGGGTCCCTACTTGGACAGTGGCCAGCCATTGCCAACTAGAGACCCCCATTTCTAACATTGGTGGTCAGCGGTGAGGATCTGGACTTGCATTTATGACCGCATACAATAATTATAGTGTACACTACTAGTGAGTGCAGACCATAACGTACCGCATACATTTTTTGAGAGTTTTTTGGGATCCTATATTGTAATTGATATTGCCGGTGATTTTTCACCCGCACACATTTCCTGAGAGTTTTTGGGATCCTATATTGTGATTAATATTGCCGGTGATTTTTCACCCGCGCCCATTTTCTGAGAGTTTTTGGATCCCATATTGTAATTGATATTGCCGGTGATTTTTCACCTGCGCACATTTTTTGAGAGTTTTTGGATCCCATATTGTAATTGATATTGCTGGTGATTTTTCACCCCCACACATTTTTTTGAGAAGTTTTCTTCTATCTTTTATTGATATTGCCCGTGATTGTTACAATGGGCAAGCCTATGTTTTATTGATATTGCCGGTGATAGTACCCGCATAAATTTTTGAGAATTGTTGGATCCTATATTGTGATTGATATTGCCGGTGATTTTTTACCCGCATACATTTTCTTGAGAAGTTTTCTTCTATCTTTTATTGATATTGCCCGTGATTGTTACAATGGGCAAGCCTATGTTTTATTGATATTGCCGGTGATAGTACCCGCATACATTTTTGAGAATTGTTGGATCCTATATTGTAATTGATATTGCCGGTGATTTTTTACCCGCATACATTTTCTTGAGAAGTTTTCTTCTATCTTTTATTGATATTGCCCGTGATTGTTACAATGGGCAAGCCTATGTTTTATTGATATTGCCGGTGATAGTACCCGCATACATTTTTGAGAATTGTTGGATCCTATATTGTAATTGATATTGCCGGTGATTTTTTACCCGCATACATTTTCTTGAGAAGTTTTCTTCTATCTTTTATTGATATTGCCCGTGATTGTTACAATGGGCAAGCCTATGTTTTATTGATATTGCCGGTGATAGTACCCGCATACATTTTTGAGAATTGTTGGATCCTATATTGTAATTGATATTGCCGGTGATTTTTTACCCGCATACATTTTCTTGAGAAGTTTTCTTCTATCTTTTATTGATATTGCCCGTGATTGTTACAATGGGCAAGCCTATGTTTTATTGATATTGCCGGTGATAGTACCCGCATACATTTTTGAGAATTGTTGGATCCTATATTGTAATTGATATTGCCGGTGATTTTTTACCCGCATACATTTTCTTGAGAAGTTTTCTTCTATCTTTTATTGATATTGCCCGTGATTGTTACAATGGGCAAGCCTATTGTTTATTGATATTGCCGGTGATAGTACCCGCATACATTTTTGAAAGTTTTTGGATCCTATATTGTGATTGATATTGCCGGTGATTTTTTACCCGCATACATTTTCTTGAGAAGTTTTCTTCTATCTGTTATTGATATTGCCCGTAATTGTTACAACAGGCAAGCCTATTTGTTTTATTATTGATATTGCCAGATATTGCTACAATGGGTCTTGCTGAAATGAGACCTACCTTTTATATAGATGATCTGTTAACCTACAGTCTAGAGGAGCTAAGGGGGTTCTGTGAGGAGAAGGGCTTAGCAGTGAGTAGGAAGGAGACTCAGCTATCCCTGCAGACATCCCTGAGACTTTGGCAACAAGACAGATGGAGATTCTTGGATTCCCAGTACACCTACCAAGAGGGTAGTTGGTCTGAGGGTGGCTCTGGAGAGTCTGAAGAGGAGGAAGAAAGTGTTATGGAATATCTCATAAGTGGGGAGTTCCTTGATGAGTCTAGTGCCTATGGTAGTGCCAGATTCCCCTCAGGGTCCCCAGAGGAGTTGGTGGACAGGCGGGAAGGTCCCATAGGTAGGGAGTCCCTTGCTTGGTCTAGTGCACAGGGTAGCACCCAATCCCCTTCATGGTCCCCAGAGGAGTTGGGCAGACAGAGGGAGAGGGAGTACCAGCTGGAATTGGAGAGGCTCCAAATAGAGATTGCCCAGCTGGAGGCGCACCTAGCGCAGATAGCAGAAAAGGAGAAGTTAGCTCCAGAGGGTAGGTTACCCCTGGAGCACAGTTTTAATTGTCTGGATTCCCCAGAGAGGGTGGGGTCCAGTGGTGGCAGCAAAATTGAAGTATATAGTGATGACAGTGTAGTACACCCACCCAGAGATGTAGCACCTGACTTAAAGGAGGGAGTTGATCTACACCAGGGGATTCAAGGATATGAGGTAGCTCCATTCGTGTGCAGTGTCCCTGAGGTGGATTGGGGAACTAGCGCAGGGGCCCATAGTCCTAGTGAAAGGAGGGAGACTCTACCGACTCTGGATGAGAGGTGCAGGGAGAGGGGTTCCCCGTGGTTGAAGTCCTGGTGTATGAGTGTGAGGACCGCCCAGAAGAGTGTGGGTTGAGTGATAGAGACAGTCAGTTAATGTCTCGCCCATTTCAAGAGAGTGGTGTGGGGTACGTATGTGAGACACTGGATTGTGAGGTAAAGGTTAGCACCTGCGTGGAACTGTGTAATCCAATTGTGGGAGAGCATATTGTGAGTTCCTATTTTCCAGAGCTAAACCAACATGTGTTAGAGTGCGAGTTCTTTGATCCTAGGGAACTTGAGCAGGAGGCAGACCTCTGGGTGAGTACCAGAGGCTCTGTAGAGGTATTGGGGAATGACCCTAAGAGGAGTGGTTCAGATGTCTTCCAACCCAGAGTGTTGGGAAAGGTTAGGAGTGTTACAGCTGGGTCCCCTTGTTGTGAGGAGGTTGTAGGGCCTCACATCCTGTCTCGTGGGAGCAGGAGTGAGACTGGGATAGGTCCCGAAGTGCCCCAACCTCAGTCTCCTGGACTGGATGGTTCCATGAGGGAGCACCAGGTAAGGAGCCTAGTCTGTCCGGATGGACCGTCCATTGTGGGGGGTCCCCCCGTGTTAGGTGAGTTGGGAGTGCCTGTAATCAGACCTCCAGCAGTTCTAGTGTCTGGCAGTACCGCTCCAGTTGGGAGGGTGCAGAAGGCCAGAGTGAGGGGTGAGGGGGGAAAGAGTCCCCAGTGGAAGAACCAGTGGGTCAGGGGCCAGCCAGAAGGGCTGAGCCTCATAGGATTGGCCATGGTGACGCCACTTCTGTCCTGGGGCATCTTCACGCACTGTCAGAGGGACAGGAGGTCGTGAGCCCTGTGCAAGGCAGACTGTCACACGACACGCTAGGTATGTGTCACCCTCAGGAAGCCCTGGTTGGCCAGGCAGTTGTTCAACCACAGGGGTTGGTCCCTGGGATGGTAAGTCAGGTCCAGGTGTTGTCTGACCTGGAGGGAGGGACAACTGTAAGCAGTGTCCCGGCCATTTTTCTTTCTAAGAGCACCACTCCAGGTGGGAGGGTGCAGTATGCTGGAAGGGGGTGCAGAGGGAGGGAGTCCTCGCCTCTGACCCCGGTGCAACCTAAGGGTTTTTTCAGGTTGGTAGATCAGTTGCAGGGTCCAAGCCCTGAACTGGTGGAGGGGGTGTTTTCCGTGAGGGGGCCTGTGTGCTCCCCAGGAAGTCCTGGTGTGCCAGGCAGACTGTCGCACAACTCTAGAGGAGTGTGCTTTCCTTGGGGGAAGTGGTGTACTCCCCAGAAGTCCTGGGTTGCCAGGCACAGGCCCAGCCTAAGGGTACAGACCCTAGGTTGGGGGGCCAGGTTCAGGGTGTCCCCCTGATCTGGAGGAAGGGGCAACTGCTAACAGTGCCCCTCCCGGTTTGTGTTATGGAGGCACCTCTCCAGGTGGGAGGGTGCCGGGCCCCAGTAAAGGGGGCGGGGAGAGGGCAGCCTCACCCCTGACCTCCGCCCAGTCTAAGGGTACAGACCCTATGCTGGGATACCAGTTGCAGGATAGAACCCCTGAACTGGTGGGCGAATTATGCAGGACACCTGCCTCAGGTGCCCTGACAATTCTGGAGGGGGGTACCGCTCCAAGTGGGAGGGTACCGAGCCCCAAAGAGAAGGACCGGGTGTGGGGGAGCCCACCCCAGTCGCTGGCCCCGCCGTTGGGTACAGGCCCAGGGCTGGTGGGTCAGTGTCAGGACGCGTTGCCTGACCTGACAGTAGGGAGAGTGGACAAAAGGTGCCAGCCACCTGGGGTTACTGCCCCTCACTCTCTGATGCCACAAAAGTTTGAGAGCCCTGAGAGGTATAGGGCTTGGATTTCATCACTGACTACTGTCAGTGATTACTGGGGCTTGTTGTTTATCTGTTGGGACACACCTGGGGGCCAGTTAAGGTTAGATGCTGCACAGGTGGTGTCCACAGGTGAGGGAAGAGTTCCCCATTGGTTATCTTAGTGGGCCCTAGGAGTGTGGACAGAGGGATCCACCAGGGTTCAGATTGGAGTAGAGCTGGCATATGCCCCTGCAGTTGCGGGCCAGTTCCGTGTTCTATCGCCCGAAGCAGGGAAGCCCATCAAAGTAGTGATTGGTCTACCCTGCGTTTTGGCTGGAAGGGGGTTGTGTTGGAAATGGCCCTTTTTGCAGGGTCACCCCTAAACTTTTTGCCTGCCTCCTGTATTTTTGCTGACCTGTTTCTGTTGGTTTTATGACTCTGGGCACTTTACCACTGCTGTTCAGTGCTAAAGTGCATATGCTCTCCCTTTGTAAATATGTCTATATGAATTGGTATGTCCCTGATTGGCTTATTTGGTTTACCTGTTAGTCCCTAGTAGTGTGGCCTGTGTGTGCCCAGGGCTGGTAAACCAAATGCTGCTGGTGGGCATGCAGCGCTGGTTTGCGCCACCCACAGAAGCAGCTTGTAAAGTGTGTCTCAGACCTGCCACTGCAGTGTCTGTGTGCAGTCCAGAACTGCCATCTTGGCTGTGAAGTGCACCCACTTCCCAGCCCCTGAACCTTCCCTTGGCATCTTGTAAGTCACCCCTATGGTAGGGTGCATTGTATGTGTAAGGTAGGACATGCCTTGGTATGTGTAGCATGTCCTGGTAGTGAAGTACACCCCATTTCGTTTTTCACTACTGTAAGGCTACCTGTTCCTCATAGGCTAGAATGGGCAGTTTGACTATTACATTCTATAGTCCTAACTGACCCCAGGAACATGGTAGAAAAACGAATTTAGTATGCCTGAGCTCAGAATATTAAAATACATCTTTTAGTGAAGTTTATTTTTATATTCTGTGTTTGAAAATACCACTTTTAGAAAGTAGGTATTTTCTTGCCTAAGCCTTCCAGTGTGCTCTGCTGTTATGTGTAGTGGCTGTCTGGTTTTGGAGGGGCAGGGCAGGCTGAGTCAGACCTGGGTTGAATAGAGAGATCTGCATTTAGAGTGTGGGGAGGGGTGGCTCCTTGACCTGAATAGGGCTGTGCCTGGCAAGGTGAATGCTGGCTCCACCTCCTACTGTGTGTCTGCTAGCAGACCCCCTCTTTCTGAAAGGAAGAATGCAGCCTGGTAAACAAAGTGCTCCAGGCCTGAGCAGAACTGGTTCTGGCTAGGTTCAGTGACTTGTAGCTTCTGAGAACAAAGACTTTTGGGGTATAAATATCTGTGCTCAAACCCCTACATTTTGTATTGCTTTTGGATCTGGAGAGGAAACTCTGTCCATGCCACTGGAGGAATCTGCAGGAAGTGACTGTCCTTGTGCTTGTGTGTTGTTTCTTGCACTGGCCTGCAGCAGTGACCACTGGACCTTGAAGAAGAGGAAAAGGAACTTTTGAGAGAACTTTTATTTTTGTTACAGCAATTACCCAAGGGCTAGGAAGAGAGCTAGCCTCCTGCTGGAGTCTCAGGCACATCAGACTCCACCACCAACCTCCTGCTTCCTCCCTGCGAGGATTGCTATCTGCTGATGAGGCTCCTGTGAGTTCCAGGGCCTCTAGTTTTGCTTCAGAGAAAAGAGTGCTGGAAATCGTCGCTAACGCACGTTTGCGAGCCGCTGCAGCCGAGAGCGCTGGAAAAATCATCGCGCTGCTGCCGCTGAGTGCTCGCAACACGAAAC
Source organism: Calotriton arnoldi (assembly GCA_963921515.1). Classification (NCBI taxonomy): domain Eukaryota; kingdom Metazoa; phylum Chordata; class Amphibia; order Caudata; family Salamandridae; genus Calotriton; species Calotriton arnoldi. Next base: position 630,362 of record CAWUFW010010504.1, read on the forward strand.
CATCGCTAACGCCTCTTTGCGAGCCGCTGCAGCCGAGACGCGCTGGAAAAATCATCGCGCTGCTGTCGCCGAGCGCTCGCAACCCTAAAGAAATCATCGCTTCAAGACATCGCATTGCGGACGCCGTGCGTCCGCCATTTTCATCGCATCACACCGGATTTCGTCGCTCCCTCGCGGAGCGCCATTTCTACGCATCGCAACACAATCGCACAACGCAACAGGCTCGTCGCATCGACTTCTCCCTCGCGGCAAGAAAGTCATCGCATCGGCGGCCTAGCGTGCAGAAGTTGGTCGCATCGTCTCCGCTCGCATCAGCAGATCGGCGCATCATCCTCCCTTGCGGCAAGGATTTAACGCATCGCCGGCCTCGCGTGAGGAAAATCATCGCTACCACTTCTTTGCGACATTTTGTTGGTTTTGCTACTGAATTCAGGTACTTTGTGAGAGAAAGGGTTGCAGAGACCACTGCTTTGGATTTGAACCTTATTTTTGCAACCTCTGAACGAGAAAGGGGCGCAGAGACCCCTGCTTTGAATTTGAACCTTATTTTTGCAACCTCTGAATGAGAAAGGGGCGCCGAGACCCCTGCTTTGAATTTGAACCTTATTCTTGCAACCTTTGAACTATTTTTGACAGTCCTTCAACAGCTATCCTATTTTTGACAAGTATTGTGGCTTTTACAGTTATTGGTCTTGTGATAAATCTGCCTTTATATAAAGATACTTATTTTTATAACTACTTGTGTGGTGTCCCTTTGTAGTGTTCCTCACTGTGTTACTGTGTATGGTCATAAATGCTTCACACCCTGCCTCTGAGATAAGCCTACCTGCTCGTGCTACGTTACCACAGGGTTGAGCAGGGGTATTAAAGAGGGTAGCCCTCTCACTCTGACTTAGGAAGAAGGGTCCCTACTTGGACAGTGGCCAGCCATTGCCAACTAGAGACCCCCATTTGTAACACATACCAATGTATAGTCAAAGGCACAGGTATATGCAAACCTTTTCTGACAATGATGCTATCCTTGGCAATGCACAGACCTGTTCACTGTTTCACCAGAAAAACTAAATTGAAAGAATGTAGAAAAAAAAAGTTGAAGTCATACCTAGTCAAATATGAGGGAAATAACCTACTGGTGCAGAAGTACAGGACTTGTGAATTTTATAAAAATAAACTGCACCCAGGATGCACCTCAGAATGCACTTGGCACTGCAGTGTTCGATCCAAAGCCTCATGTTTCCATTCTAAACTGGACTTCCTCACAATTACACTATATGTACATTGTTGAACTGATTTGTGCATGAGGACGCTGCATTGTGTTGCAGGGAAGCTATAGTTGCACGTAATACATGCTTGAATAATTTTTTGTAAACAACAAGAATACCGTACATGCCTTTCATTAAAGAACCAATATCCCTAGCATCCGTAGATGGAGAGAAGACATTTGACTCTATTGAGTGGCCTTTTCCAGTTGCTGGAAAGTTTGGGCGTCGGACCCTATTTTCTCTTATCAGTTATTATAAGGCAAAGGTACAGCGAAGGCAAGAATAAATGGAACCCAATGTGAGACATTACCATACGGCGAGAGATGATGAAAAATTATCCTCAGTGTCCCTCTTGTTTGCATTAGTGATTGAACCTCTGGCAGAGGGAATCAGAAGAGATCTGCTGATACTCGGATGGAATTAATATAAAGTCTGCAACAAGTGTATTTCATTATACGTGGACAATAACTTGCTGTATATTGCCAAGCTTATCAGTACCTTAGCTTGGCTGAAATCAATGTTTTCAATTTGAACAAAATACTTTGTCACCAAAAAGCTGAGAAAAATCACAATTGTTCCCTCTCTGCACTAGAGGTCCACCAGCGGCTGCACCAATGCCCTTTAAGTTTGAGAAACATCATTTTAAATACCTGGGTATCTGGAAATCAAATGTCCCAGATAGTTACTGTGTACACAATTTAGTCCCCCTTATTGGATAGACTGATGAATGAAACTTGGCACTGAAACTAAGTGCTACTGTCCTTACTTGGAAGGGCAACACTGTTCACAATGATAGCCTTAATGTTGGACCTAGCCCTCTCTGCAGGGTCACCACAGACTTTTGCATTCCTTGCTCAAACCATTTCTGTTGGCTTTTAGGACTCTGGGCCACATGTATCAAAAAACAATTTTGCATTCCTTTAATAGTGAATTTTAGGTAATCGCTATTTAAGGAATGCAAAATGGTATGTAAGAAAATAGCGATTACCTAATATTGATTCCTAAAGATTCGCAATTGCAATTAGGTAATCGCTATTAGGTAATACTACTCCAGTCGTTCCTATGGGCCTAAAGGCCCTAGGTGCGAATGGTTTTGCATTAGCTAATTTGCGATTACCTAATTGGTAATCGTACATTAGGTAACGCATAACTAAGGGTGCCTGGGTTCCTAAGGTCTCCCTGAAGCACCCCAAAAAACAAATGTGCACATATAAAGCGCACACATGCCCCTAGGGACATGTGTGCGCTACATGGCACTTTGAAAATTTGATTTTTGTGCATTATTCCATAAATTGCACATGGTTACTATTGACTTGGAGTCGATGGTAACAGCATTTCCTAAATGCACAGTTTGCATTTAGAAAATGCTTGGTACATGCGTTTACAGAATCGCAAATTGTGAATCCCTTTTTGCATTCACAATTTTAGTTAATCACATAAAATTGAGATTACCTAAAATTACAACTACAATGCCTTTCATACATCTTGAAAGGCTATTTCGCATTCGCAAACGGTCGAATTCAGCGATTCACACCTTTTACAAATGCTTGTTTCCCTGCTAATCAGTGGTAACATGCTTGTGCTCACCTTCTAAACCATGGTAAAATTGGTATACACCTGATTGGTACAGTTAATTTACTTGTAAGTTCCCAGTAAATGGTACTACATGTACTCAGGGCCTGTAAATGAAATGCTGCTAGTGGGCTGCAGCCCTCATTGTCCAACCCACCAAAGTAGCTTGAAAAACATGTCTCAGGCCTGCTACTGCCGCCTGTAGTGCAGTTTTAAGCTGCCATTTTCACCTGCCAAAATAAACTTTTTGTCAGGCACAACGCTCCCTTTTTAATACTTATACGTCATCCCTAAGGTAGGCAATAAAAGCTCGCAGGGCAGAGCACTTGGTATTTAAAAATGAGGACATGTGTACTTACGTTTTATATGTTCTGACAGTGAAAAACTCCTAAAGTCGTTTGTCACTGCTGTAAGGCTATCTCTTCCATTGACTAAGACTAGATTACCTTATTACATTTAATAAGTGATAATGAAAGCGACCATCTGAGATCACCACCAACACATGGCTCCAATGATGACCAGCTCTTCGTGCTAGAACAGCAACTGTAAGTGACATCAACCTTATTCTTGCGCCGACAACGACCTCCTTGCGGCCCCCAACGTGAGCAGCAGCTCCTCACATGGACTTGAGGAGGTAGGTCTTCAGTGGGATGAACTGCTTCCTGTATCTGACCTACGCACCATTGCAGTTGGCCTGAACTTGTGACTTTACCTTTGTCCAGAATGACCAGATTACCGCGAGTGGAGCTTATTGGTGCTATTTTCATCTAAAACGAAAAACTCATATCTCAGGTTCTAATTATTGTTTTTATTGTCATGTTTGTGCCATTTTATTTCTTAAACTTTACTCTATTTTTCTAAATTGGTTTGAGGGTTTTTCATCTGTTGTGTTTTCACTTTATTACTGTTTAAGTGCTGCCTAAATACTTTATACCTTGCCTACAAATTAATCCTGGCTGCTTTTGTGCCAAGCTACCAGAGGGTTAAGAACAGGCTATTGTAATGACTTTTTTAGTTCACCCTGGCAAGGAATCTGGTTATTGCTTGAGTAGGGTTCCACCCCCCCCCTCAACCAACAACCAAATCTCTCACAGGGACCAACATAAAACTCACCAGAAGGCTACAGACCATTCAGAACTGTGGCCAGAATCACTCTCAACTTCTCACACTGCACTTACATCACACCACACCTGAAGGAGCTCCATTGGCTCCCTATACACAAATGAGCACAGTTCAAACTCCTCACCCACACTTTCAAGGCATTACATAACACTGACCCAGCATATCCCAATAAACCTTCCACATACCTCCTCTTGTCTGGATTCTTCCTTCACACATGCCACATATACGGAAAACAAGATCTGGTAGTTGAGCATTGTCCTACATTGCTCTCAAAACATAGACCGTACTGCCACTAAACTTAAGAACCTCCTCCTCACTTCTTGAATTCTGCAAGAAGCTGAAGAACTGACTTTTCGAGTAGTCCCACTAGTCCCCAGTTTGCCAAGACTCTCACCATCTCAGTGCCAGAATACCCTTCCCGCTGATAGTGCGCTGTACAAATCTGCATAAAAATTATGTTGGCTTCTTTGTGTAGGTAAATTAAGGTTATTTTCTGGAGGAAAGACTTTCAGCTTAATCAATGTTTAACTATATTTAGTAGTAAACCTGGCCAGTCATTGATACTAGGGTTTCTTCTGTTTTCAGACAACATAGAGGCTCAATGTTGGAGCCTCTTATACCCATCAAAATGACTTGCAGGTAGGTATGTTCCTCAAAGGGAAAATAGGACAAGTGATTTAGAATTACAGGATGGTTAATTGCACAGGTGTTCTTCTAACGGTTCCTGCGTGAGAGTAAGTCAGGTTTCATTTTAGAGAGATTCACACTTACACTTCACATGGTGTGAAGGCCACCTTGGACTACCTCAGTAATTTAATGTCAGTCCAAATTTTTTGTCAAATGACAAACTTCCTTTTTTGTCTGTTTGTTGTCAGGAATAATGACTCCTTCTAAGAACAGGCTGCTTGAGATTTGTCATTGACAGGAACCAAGTGAATTCATGCTTCCAATTGAAGACATGGGACTGTGTGGTGATGGTGCAAAACTGCCTGGAAGCTCTACAGAGCAGTTCTCGGGTGACCAGCCCTTCTAATTGAGAGCTTAGAAGCTGCCAGCTGAACCTGGGTGATATTTTGATGTCATCACCAGACAGCTCCTGTTCCTACATTTTGTTTCCCAAAATAATTTTGGAGCTAGAAAATACTCAGGGGCATAGTTAGGAGAGCTTTGTGTCTTGCTTGCACCACACAATGTGGTACATGCACGACACAAAGCTCTAAGTCATATTTATGAAGCCACACAAAGCCACATTGCATGGCTTTGAATGGCTTCAAAATTAAGAAGTAATGCAACACAGCGCAAATCAATGCACTGCATTACTCTGTTCTAGGGAAGTATTCCATGGGCGTTGCGGTGGTGTATAAATGCAAATCCCATGGAATATGACATATTCCCAGGTTGACCAAACCTGGTAAACCTGGGAATGCACCAAAAAGATACGTATCCCCAGGTGAGGCGTGACAAGGAGAAATATCTTTATTTGTACTCATTTTTGCCTCTTTCTATGTGTACTGCATTCTGCAGCGCACATAGAAAGAAGAAAACGCCTCTATGTATTGTTTATGTGCATCAAGGTGCCCCTTCATGCACAAAGTCATTCATGCCTATGGCACAGGCACCCTTGCACAATGGTGCCTACGTTGATGCTAGGCACCATTGGTGCCAGTGCAGGGAGAAAGAACAGGAATGCGCCGTATTGGATTAATACAGCACATACGTGTGATTGCCCTGTGAGGCAGGTCAGCACATCAAGGTAACTTGCTGCCCTGTGCCGCAATTAGCGTAAATATGCCCCTCAGTACATTGGTGGTACGACTAGTAATTTCCTGTATTCATTTGAATATTTGTGGAAAATTTAAGAACAATAGAGTTGACTTGAAATTATGAACAAAGTTTGAACCTGCCTCCAGAGTGTTTTATTGCACAATTTAAAGCAGATAGAAAACTGACTTTTTTCAATTTCTTCAGTGAGTTGCGCTACTGAGCCGAAAGAATTTGTCAGTAATATATGCTAATTTGTAATTGATAATATCTTCTATTATTTCTGATCTATTTCTTCGCATCAGTGCTGCGTTAACATGACTGACTGACTGACTGAAAGTATTTCTAAAGCGCCAAGAAAACAACTGGTTGTCTTGACGCTGGCAGCTTGTATTAAGCTGATCTCAGGTTGGACTTGCTTCTGCTTGAATAAGTGTAAATGAGCGCATGTGACTGGACATTTTTGAGCTCATGTGTGCATTTTAGATTGTGGCTATCCAGTTTGGTCTTTGCCTCCGCCTTTGGTGTCTTGCCTCATTATTTTTAACTATGCATGCACATTTGAGGAAGTGTCTTGCACCGAAATGTGATTCAGTGATTTTCATTAATGCCCTAATGGATAGTTTGCTGTGCTATAATCCGTTTTCTGAAGTACCAATTTTGAGGCCGTGGTGTCTTCCCTTGGCTTGAGCTCAACTCTTCTCCAATTGAAATTCCCAGGACTCGAATTCCTGCCCTGAGTTTTGTCACTTCTTCTAAAACATCTTCTAAAATCAACCTTTGTAACTTGTCCCGCTAACTATGAAATGTAGACCTTGCACCCTTAATACTGGCATTAATCTGCACATTGGCATTTGACCTCTACCTTGATGCACACATCAGATACTGGGTTCACACAGCGCAGAGCACATTTTACATTCTCAGTTTAAGATCCAGCCATTCCTCCCTCGCAAGCCCCTGGTTCCCAATAGCTAGATACTGTATCCCAGAACTGTGAACATTTATATTTTCAGCTGAAAAGAATCCCTAGAACCTGTGGCTATTCAGGACTTTATATTTCCCCCCATAAAACTTTGTTCCTTCACCTTCTCTAACTCAATGGCAATTTTATCAGTAGACTACCTAAACCCAAACAGACGAAGCTTGAGTAGAAAACAAGTGCCAAGAAATGTACACCGTCCCACATTTGTACTTTAGTTATTGCCTTTCCTTGGCTCAAGAGGCTCGAATCTGTGTGTATATATTCCCTCTCTGTATTCCATTTTCACTGAAGAGCGAAAGCGGCGTTTAAATCGGTGCTTTTCGTTTACAAGAGTAAAATGCACCCAGAGCAATAGAGTGTAATGATTTTCCCTCTGATTCATCATTCGAGACCGTGTCTGTTATGTCCTTAACATGTCCAGTGACATGTTAAGGACTTTGGTGCCTCCGGAAAGACATATTTTAGGGGTCCCTGTACAGAACACATTTGAATATTATTACCCATTTTCCACTAATTCAAGCCGGCATGATGCCAAACAATACTGAATTATATGTTAAACATTAATGGGGTCACAAAAAACTGTTGAAATATGTCTTTCCCGAGACCACTAAAATCCACAAGATGACAGTGGTTTGAAAAAGGGAGAGTCAGAGGTAAAAGCAGAGAGGGGAGAGGTTTGGAGGGAGAAATAGAATAGATATACATTTAATAGAGAGAACGTTCAGTGTACCTATGGCCGCTTGGAAGGCAGTTGACCCCTTTGTGCATGCCTTAAATCGTCTCTGCCCATGCCTGGAGCGTAGATCTGAAATATGAGCTTATGAGGAGCCTTTGGGCACATGAGGCCTGTGCTTAGCATCTGACAGCTGTACCTGGGTATGTGGTAGGTGCATCACTAGTACATTGTGACGGCAACCGAGGAAAGTCATGGCTAACAACTGAAACAGACTTTCTGCTTTTATGAGGTTTTTGCATTCCACTGAACTACAGTTATTGTTACTTTTCGAACTTCGGTGATGCCACGTCCTATCATATCCTCAGGATCGAAGATCGCGTGACACCACATCTCAAGATGTTATCATGGTAAAAGGTGATTTGTTGCCATTTCTTGTGATGTCATCAGAGGTTGTTCAAAATGTCTATTCTGTCACCCCCTCTACCGCAACCACTTTGGTGAATAAATGTCCACAGCTGAGAAGTAAAGCGCCAAACACAAGTAGCCGCAGAATAAAATGACCTGCTTTGATTATGCACAAAGTACTGGTTCCTATTACTGTTTGGGGGTGTGGGATGAAAAGCAGTTTTTGAGTACACACAGATATTCTGGAGTAAGTAAACAGATATTTGCAAATACTTGTCAAAATGACCTCAATTGTGTGCGGTTAGTAAAACGAATGCATTGGTGTTTTGTAGGAATTGCTACAGCTGCAAATTATTCACTGAAGAGTTTTGCAGACCACTGTTTGTAGCATTGGAGAACAATGTGGGTTTCACTGGGCACTGAAAGAACAACGCATTGTATGAAAAGGCTCATGACTATGGATCTCATGTTAAAGAGCGCTTTATGACATATTGGTAGCACCGTAGGGTTAACGTTTAATTTGTTGACAAGTTGTGTAGATCCCTAGAATAATATGTTTACACATATAGTTTTAATCACCTTGAAAAAAAATGCTAGCAAAACCACGGCAACTACGTTCCATTGTTTTATTGTTTTAATATATACTGCTTGTAAAAAGGCTTGGATCAGTTATTATATTGGAAAACTTCGCCTATGCAGGGTTTATGAAAATACAGACTGAATTCCCAGAAGTGCAAAATATTTGTTCGAATCTGTTTTAAACATATAATGCACTTACAGATTTCCAAATAACTTAATTAAAAATCCAAGAAGGGAAAGGCATTGTCGAAACAATCTGATTATCCTATATGAGGAAATTAGCAGAGGAGTTGGTTGGCGTTTCCAAGAGGGCAGATAACACGGTAACTTGATTATGCAACAATGGCTAATATTTTTGGCTGGCAATATTATGGTATTTGTTTCTGAACATTTATCTCTGTATTTATCCACATTAAAGTTTGCAATTTAAATGCAATTCGTCCACATTTATTTTGGTTCATAAAATGGAAGTTTTCCACATTTCTTTAGTGGGTTGCATTTCAGGCTAGGTATCATTGGTCTTAGTGGACAGACAGCTGTGTCTATATTTATCTGTGTTTACCCATGAGAACAGAAACCCTGAAGCATGACTCGTAATCTGTAAAATGTCTCTGAATTCAAATTGAGTGCACAGAAGTCTTCACTGTTTGTTGTAGGAGTAAGTCTGCATTATATCGCTCCAAGATGTTTCCTGAAGTCAGAGCTCCCTATCTTTGGCTGTTAGATTTGTTATTAATGCAGTGTTGCTAATGTGTGCTCTAGAACTCTGTGGTGACAGCCCTCTTTCTACCAGAAAAGACTATTCTGCATTATAGGCGGTAAGTGCGCGGTTATCTGTGACTCACCTAAACTATCCCATTCAATAGAATGAATAGGAGTATTTGGAATCACGTCTTTATTACTCATTAACACACTCATTTAACCTTCTGAAGGAGGTTTTCATTGATTGGATCACAGGTAACCAAGCAAATCCCCTTCTCCACTCAGCTCTCCCATTGTACACTCGGAAGAAACATCATTAACTTGGAAGGTAGCTGATCCTTCTCAGAGTCCCTTTATTAAGCCTGGGCTAGAAGGTAAAGTCTAAAACCTAATCTTCTTATCGATAGCTACCTTAGTTAGATACGGTTAGGCTTTTGCATTTGGTAACTACTCCGCTGCTCTGTGGATGCCACAAATCAGGACAGTCATTTATTCCCCCATTTCTATCAGGACATTCTTTACAATAGTTTGATCCTTAAATTAATACATGAAGCATAAGTCAATTATAGAGTCCTTAAGTTTGTAAACAAAGGCTCAACCACCCTACTGAGATCATATAAGACTTCAGAAAATGTATCTTGCCTCCAGATAAGTTTCCCGGGAATTCATGGTAGCACTGTGCAGTCTGACTGATTATCATTGGCCAGGACCCATCACTTAGATAGACGTCAGCGGGGATTCAGCTTGAAACAGAACCCTTTATGCCCATTGAGTTCACAGCTAGGGACACTTGGTCGCACGCTCGAGCAAACCGTGCATCAAAAATGCAAATATTTCAGCATCTCCCTGCACATCTGTGCTAACTGACACGAAACACTACCTACAAAACTGTGGGTAGCAATTCTTTTTCCACCCTTGTGCTTGTTCGTGATGGCTGATGACAGTGTCTTTGTCCCTGCATTAAGCGCCCAAAGCCGGATTTAGCCTGCGAGCTTGTACCAACATCTTACTCAGAGGTGAAGCACATGAATTTTAACACTTAATGGGCAGATGTTCCACAAGAACCGTGACACTGAAAGTAAGTGAAATATATCCAATACTCAGTAAAATTCAGGTACTTTCCCAAAGAGAATTAACTCTACACACCCATTTCTGTACTACAAAAGATATTTTGAAAACATTACTTCCCGAACAATTCATTTAGAATGGTTAGTTCCTTTCCCCAAGACATATAATAATATTAAAACACTGCTGCTTCTCCTCCTCCTCCTCCTACTACAACTACTACTACTACTAATAATAATAATAATACTTTCTAACACAGAAAATCAAATTAGAGTTGTGATGTTTTAAAGTTTATTATTTAATGGTTGTCAATCTACTAACCTCTGGAGAATGAAAGGCTGAGTTGGCCCTGTAGGTGATTTACACTGTGACCATCATGTTAAACCTGATGCAGCAGTGAACCCTTAACTCACTGAAAAAACATGTAAATATTATTTTTGATGTATTTTTATTTATTTATAAAGTGCTCAATTACTTATAAAGCCAGGCTTAAGGTCGAAGTGGGTGGATTAAAGATTAGCATTGAATTTAAACTGTTGGATGCAGGGGGATTTGTGGTAAATACAAAGACTTCAAAAAGTTTGGTCAGAGACAGTGCAGCCTAGAAAGATGATACGAGATGGAGACTAGGATAGGATGATCAGACCTAAAACAAGCATTCCATAGTGTTTGTACCAGCTGGATACGGAATATAGCACACTGTGGTAGTCCCAGGTAAAGGTTATTCCCATAATCAAGCCTGGACCCTATAGCCTGGATAATATGAAAGTGAGTGATTCAGAAAAATTGGAAGCATTTTCTTTAGGACCGGAAAATGGTAAACAAAAGGAGCAGTCTCCTTTAGAAATGTGCAGATAGATTCATAAATCATGGGCAAAAATAAACTCTAGATTTCTTTGTGAAAATACTGGGGAAGGATGTTAGCTCGGCTTAACGACCTCCAGTTTGATGATTAGAGAGTGCCCACCTCATACAAGGACCTCAGACTTCTCTGAGTTTAATGCCAAGCAATTTATCCTCATCCATGCAGCCACAGTCCTCAAATGGTCAATAAACTTAGAGAAGGGCATATCCAGATTACCATTCAGCTTAAAAATCAATTGCATATTATCAGCACAGCTCATGCAGAATAGACCAAAGGATCTGACCAATCGTTTCAAAAGGGCCACATGAACATTGAACAAGGTGGGGCTCAGTGTCATGCCCTGAGGAAACAACATGATAAAGGCTTTGATAATGATTGATATGGTGAAAAAAACATCTTGTGCAGGGTCAATTTATGAGTATCTGAAATAAACACATTAATTTGGGAAATCACCTTTCATTCGGCTGCTTTGGCTAATAAAAGCAATAGTGAGATGAGACAGTAATTATTTATAACACAAGGGTCTGCGTGGGGTTTCTCTAAAAGAGAGACAACACAGTTGTTTTTTCAGCCCCAGTCACTAGTAACTGATAGTTTAAAACACTACTCAGTGTAGGAACAATACAAAATATGTTCAAGACTTGGATCATTGGGAGAGCCAGATGTTCGAGACAATATCAGCTGAGCCATAGAAACTGTAGATAGGAGGACAAGTATTGACGTCTGCCCAACATCAATTTCCAAATTCGAAATTGAATTAATATCACAGTGAAAATAATCTAAGAGTGAATTATGGTTCATGAATGTCTGATTCAGCAAACAGTTTGAAAGGAGATGTCGCACCAGCAAGGACACCTCCGACAGGGCAGTCTTTAAGACCTCCCTCAACCTCTACCACCGCCTGCCAAGAGCAACAAAAAAGAGAGCCCTTGCTGCACGCATCGACACCAGCACCGACAACACCAAGGAACTTTCAACATAGTTAAGGAGTTCTTCAACCCAGCTGCCAGCGAAAACAACATCATATCCTCACAGGAGCTGTGTGACAACCTCACCCATTTCTTCCACAATAAGATCACAACCATAAACAGAAACTTCGAACCCCATCCCACACCTACCGACTTCCTCGTCAGATACACCACTACTGTAACAGACACGGACCACACACTGACCACCTAGAACATCTTCTCCACCCAAGACACCACCTCTACCATGAAATCCATCCACTCAGGAGCTCCCATAGACCCATGCCCACACCACATCTTCAACCTCGTAAACCAAAGGATCAGCCAGGAACTCACCACCCTACTCACACCTCTATCACCACCGCAACATTTCCAGACGCCTAGAAACACGCCAAAGTCAGACCACTACTTCAAAAACCCTCCACCGACCCCAGCAAACTCAAAAACTACTGGCCAATCTCCCTGCTCCCATTCCCAGTGAAGGTACTGGAAAAGATCATCAACAATCAACTCAAGGCACACCTGGAGCAGAACCAGCTACTCAACATCTTCCAATCTGGCTTCTGCAGCAATCACAGCACCGAAACCACCCTGATCGCAGCCACCGACGACATCCGAACCCTCCTCAATCAAGGAGAAACAGCAGCTTTGACCTATCGGCAGCCTTTGACACACGTGTCCCACCACATGATGATTGAAAGGATCCAACACATCGGCATCCAAGGGTACGCGCTAAGATGGATCACCTTCTTCCTCACCGGAAGAACCCAGAGGATCCACCTCCCACCTTTCACCTCTGAACCCAAGGAGATTACCTGCGGTGTCCCCCAAGGCTCAACCCTTAGCCACACACTCTTCAACACATATATGACCCCACTGGCCAACATCGTCAGATCCCACGGTCTCTACCTAATTTCCTATGCAGACGACATCCAATTCATCCTCTCACTCACTGATGATCCCACCACCATCAGAACCAACTTCCACAGATGAATGACAAATGCCACCAACTGGATGAAGAACAACTGCCTGCAGCTGTACACAGACAAGACAGGATTTGGCAATAACAGCAACACGTGGAATGACTCCTGGTGGCCATCAGACCTAGGATCCTCATCGACTCCCTCCAACCACGCCAGAAACCTCAAAATCATCATTGACAACAAGCTCACCATGAAATCACAGATCATCACTGTCTCCTCCACCTGCTTCCTCACTCTGCGCATGCTACGTAAGATCTTCAAGAGGCTACCCCTACACACGAGACACACTGTGACACAGGCCCTTATCACCAGCTGACTGACTACATCAACGTCTTCTACATAGGAATCACTGCACACCTCCTACAGATACTTCATACCATACAGAACGCCACAGCCAGACTCATCCTCGGCCTTCCCTGACGAACCCACATCACACCCCATCTCAGGCAACTCCACTGGCTCCCCGTACAAAAGGGATGTCAATTCAAGCTGTTGACCCGCACACACAAGGCTCTACACAATCAAGGGCCCAGATACATTAACTACTGCCTGAACTTCCACCAATCGTCAAGAAGACTATGCCCTGCTGCCGTTTCACTTGCCCATACTCCCTGCATCTACCGAACTAGAAGTGAAGGACGCTCCTTCTCCCACATCACAGCAAAGACCTGGAACAGCCTCCCCACACACCTCTGGACCATCACCTCACTTCCGTAATTCCGAATGGCCCTCAAGACCTGGATGTTCGAATAAGCCTCGGGGACCTGCAAGCACCTGGATATCCTATAGGGAGATTAGCCGCGCTTATTTAATCCTGATTGATTGATTGATCTATATCTGCTCCTGCTTGAAATTTGTGAAGAAAGCTTAGCTTCTTTCCCAAATAAATTAAACATACCAGGATACACATTTAAAACTGGCTCTAAAAGATTCTCTCAACCACACAAATCAATCACAGAGAAAAATATCCACAATACTAGGGCTACTGCTAATTGTTTTGCTACAAAAAGCATAGTGATAATCAGCAATGAGTTGCAAATCAGGTAGACAGACTGTGTCAAAACATTCAAAACCAAGAGCTAGCTAATCATGTACTCTCTTGACTTCTGATGAATAAGATGATATCATTTAAAGTCCTCTATATATGTACAAGGATTGCAGAGTCTTGGACTCTCTTCTCCCTCAGAAAGTATTCTTCCACACTTCCCCACTATGCGTTAACAAGTAGCATCATATCATGTACTGCTTTCACAATTCATCAACTAACGTACAAGTGTCAGAACAAAAGATCAGGTTCATTAGAGTATGTGCACCCATACTGATGAACCATCAGTGAGAGAACTACCCTGTCACATGCTCTTAAACAAGCTAAAAAAATAATTTTGTCTTTAAGTAAATCTCAATTGCTGCCTTGAAGCATGGGTGCAGATGTTTAGTAACGTCGCAAGGGAGGAACAACCCATTGCATTTTGTCCCAGTATATAGATTCATAATCATTTGTTACTTATGGCTCTGTAACTCTGCTACAATATCTCCTACTGCAATTAAACAAATTGTCTAGCTTATTAGGTAGCCATCTCGGTCTTTAAATGTCCATCATTAAATTATATGTGGGGCACAATTAGTTTAAGCTTTTGAACTATTACCTCAACATAAACATATGCAACATGTATTATATCCGTAAGATAACTACTACGGTATTTCACAGATTAACTACAGCCTTTTACCCTCTGACGTGTTTTCAGTTGGGATGTATTCTAACACAGCCAAAATGACTGCTGAATCAAAAGCAAAAGCTTCCCCATTTACTAAAAGCAGCAGCCACTGACATCCTAAATTTATACCACTCTTTGAGAATAATCCCAAATATAAATTGCTCGTAAGGGAAAATCAGCACTTTTGCTCTATAGCTCTGGAGTGCAGGGACCTCTAGTGGTTGGTCATGTGGCTGCATTATGCGCCTAATGAGTGTAAAGACTCTGACAAGTTAGTTTGATTTGCAATACTTTACTCAGTGTTTTATTTTTATTGACAATTATTGACAATGGTTATTGAGAAACGTTGCAATGCTGTTAATAATAATGAATGCCTTATGTTGATATGGTGACCCCTTAACAAAACTGATAGGCTTGCCTTATAATTTAATGTGCTGACCCCTGGACAAAAGAAATAGTCTTGCCTTATTTATATTGATGTGTGACCCCTGGCTTGCCTTATATATTGAGTGCGCACTCTTGTCATCAATTATGTCATTTCATATGTTGCAGTCATATTATCAATGATGTCATAGAAAATGTCATGAGTAATGTAATATGCAGTCGTGGCTCGCACAGGTAAATGCTGTGGGGTGGTGAGGCGGGGAGCGGGTGGGGGTAGTTGAATCCGACATACGATGGCAATGTGAAAACTAACTAAATAAAAAAATAAAACCACTTTCCTTGCACTCACCGCATCGCAGACTTCAGCCAGGGTGCAGAGGTGCCCCCCCGGCCCAAATGCTGAAGGCCAGGGGGAAGGGGGCCCTACTAGGGGCCCCCAAAGTCAGTTTCTGACAGTCAATCCATGTTGGAAAGGCCGACATGGATTGGCAGTCGGAAACCGACATCATAATCCCGATGGTGAAAACGCTGCCCTTAAGGGATTACGAGTGCTTCTGGCTGGCCGTCGGACTCCATGAGCCCATCGGAACCGCGTCGGATTACCCCGCTGGTTTAAACTCTGACAGTCGTCATCATAATACGACGGTCAGACTTTAAACCTACCATGTCGGTTGGAAAGCCTCCGACCAGCGGTAGGAGGCTTTCCGGCAAGCATCGTAATCAGGCCCCAAGTGTTTACACATTCAAGAGCAAAGTATATCATACCCAAAGGCCCTATTTTCTGAAAGGCATTAAACTTTGGAAAATTAAAAGCAATTGAAAAAAAACCCTTTCACAATAGAAATTAAAGTGTTGGAAGGCTTCTGCAATTTCTATCATCAAAATTCCTTCCCTATTCGGATTGTTGATACACTTATGAAGCTGGATCTTTACCTAATCGTGATACTAAAGATTTGGTTTATTGGATTTGCTTGACTATTTTATTAACAAAATGTTAAGAAGTTTTAGACTATGATGGACAAACCGTCCTTCTTTAGCTCCATAATTTGTTGAATTTCTTTGCTGTCCGTTTTCCTATAAATGTGAGTCACATTTAAGTGTTCATTAACATTAAGTGGATCTTTATGCAACTCTGCAGTGAAATGGGTTAGAAAGTATAATGTCTCTACACCTCAATTTTGAGACAGGACGTCCTTGAGAAAGAATTAGCCCGAGCTCAGAGATTCTTACCTTGTTAAAAAACATGATTGAACGAGAGCCTGCAACCAGTGATGTGATCTGAAGGTGCTTGAGCCATTTCTGAACAAGTGTATCACGTTATTTAATCTGCATAGCTGGGCTGGGAGGTCTGGCTGATAATGACAGTATATTACTCAAGTATCTTCCTCCTTGGGTGTGTTATTACATTAATGGCCAGACAGTGAGACAGTAGCCTTCTTATGAATGATTGCTTCATCTTGTTTCATGTCTTCCAAAGTCGAGTGTGCTTTCTAAACCTGTACCTTACTTGCACAGAACAAAGTTCATTTAAGGTGGCAGTCAGTGAATGTGCTAAACATCAACTGTGACACGACAGAAGAAGCAGGGTAAACATATTGAAACCTTTCAAATAACAGCCAGAGACATGAGTCACTCTACTGTTTTACATTTTAGGAATTCATACCAGGATTATTAGCTTCTCCATTAGTTAAAGATGTCCCTAAACAGAGGTATGGATGTCCCATAAGGTTTGATTAGATATTATCTAAAATTAAACCGACTTTATGCAAAATAGTTTGTGGAATCAAAAATATCACTAGATTGTAAAAAGAGCCCTTAATAACAAAAACTGCAGGTCAATGACAAATCCATGCTGATAATACACGCAGGTCTCATCTTTTGTCAGGTTCTGTGAGGGATATCTTAAAGGGTCTTACCTTTTAATTGCACCATCTGTTTGGCTTTCCGGTCCACCGCGTGTTTTACGTTTGAGCGGAAAAGCCAAACAACTTAATTTTCGGACTGACGCTGATGTTGGTAGTTAGCAGTCTAGCTGCTCAACTTCAATCGGCTTTAAATTCCAATGCCGGCACGGATGCGCTGCGGATGCACACAGCGGGTGTGCTGCCAGTGGGCCAAAGGCAGGCCCGTATGAGCCTGTCCACACTCGGTCGTCGCCAAGAACCAGGACCCCAGCATAAATTTTGTCATATTAATGAGAATCCCTTCTTCAATTGAAGAATGTAATTTGCAATAAGTTTAAACTTGATTCTATGCAGCATAATTATGCCTGTGATGTTTGTCAGTATGCATGCCAGCTTGAACTAGCACGAGGTGCTTCTAGGCAAGTAGACATCACCTGTGGGCCTTCATCAAATTGTAAACTGAAGTGCATACTGCTGAACACACGCTCGGCAATTCAACATAGATATTAGCTTTTTGAGTATTTAGACTCACATACCGCTGACATTTCTTTTCTAACAGAAACCTAGGTGGATACTTTTTCCAACCCTGATCTAGCCGCTGCTCTTCCAGCTGGATATGTTATCAACAGACTAGACCGAGAGGGAAAACGAGGAGGAGGTCTAGCGATAATATGTAGGCATTGTTTTGAGGTCACCTGTTAACTAGTTAAAATAACAGACTGTGAAGTTCTCCTCTTTAATTGTAAACTGGATTGCAATTCAAGGTTCTATGGCATTCTGGTTTACAGACCCACCTGGTCCCAAAATAACATTTCTGGAAGCCATCATTGACTTCCTTGACACAAGTTTAAAATACCCAAATTTAACTATATTTGGGGATTTCAATTTTAATTTGGCAGATGCCTGTAACAAGGTCTCTAAATCACTTATCGACAATTTGAATGGATTTGATTTGAAATTGTTGACAAATACACCCACACATACTGCAGGTCACATTCTAGATGGAATGTTCTCAAACCAACCTGACCTACATTGGGAGGATACTCTTCTTGTTACCTAGTCCTATCACAGGATGGTGCAATTTAGTATCAACCTTACACCTGTGACTGTGATGAACAAAAACGCTAAGCAGGTAAAAGCTATCAGGGCCTGGAACAAAATGAATAAGAAAGAACTAGCTGAAATCTTAGAGGCTTCGACGCCAACCTTATGTGGGTCCCTAATGAAGCCACAGATAGCTATTTTAACTGGATTAATGAGGCAAGTAACCCAGTTGGCCCTTATTAAGATAGTGAAAAATCACAGAACTCGCCCAACGGCTCCCTGGCACTCACAATCACTCAATGAATTGAAAAAGAATTTGCCCGCGACAGGAAAATCTGGAGGAGCAATTACTCCTTAGAAGAGAGAAAGAAATACAAATTAGTAATTCAGGAGTATAAGTCAATGATTAAGGTGGAAAAGACCATGTATTTAATGGAAAACATCAAATTAGTCTCCAATTCCCCTATGGAGCTATACCAAACTCTCATGGCCCCCCCATTGCTACCTCACTAACTCCTAACTATGCGATGGATCAGCTGATTTTTTCTGTAAAAAGATAAAGGCCATCTATGAGGAGCTTGATGTTAGTCAGAAGACTAGCTGCCAGCAGGCAGAAGATTCTCCCCTAGCTACTATTAGTTCAGGCTTTCATATTTTTCCACTTTTAACAATGGAGCTAGTAGTGGAATTAATAGGGATTACTAAAACAGGTGCCCCAGCAGACCCGAGTACCCCTAAAGTGCTGAAAGGGATTGCGGGATGTATTGCCAAACCTCTCACTACACTCCTGAATAACATCTTTTTGGCAGGAAGTTTACCCAAAAAATGAAAGAGGCTTCTATTCTCCCGCTACTAAAAAAACCAACTCTAAATTCAAGTGAAGAGAAGAACTACTGTCTAATTTTACGGCTCCCTATTACAGCTAAAATCTGAGAGAGACACTTTAACATCTTGATCTCTGAATTTATGGAGCAAAATGAAACTCTAGATGAGGCTCAGTTTGGGTTTAGGAAAGCTCACAGCACAGAAACGGCTCTGATAGTAGCCACTGAGGAAATTTGGGATATCATGGCTAGAGGTGAGAAGGCTGAGGTTGTTATTTTGGACCTATTCACAGTCTTTGACACTGTTAGCCACCCAGTCCTGAAACATCGGATGGCAGTAATAGGTATCAGTGGTGCTGTCTTTAACCTCCTTTAATCTTTTCTGGATGACAGGGAACAATCAGTGGCCCTAGGTGACTTCACCTCAAAACCATTCTCTCCGCCATGTGGCATCCCGTAAGGGTCATCCTTAAGTCCCATGTTATTTAATGTATACATGGCTCCACTAGCAAAGCTGATAAGATCATTTGGCTTCTCAGTCATCTCCTATGCACACGATACTCAATTAGTAGTATCCCTTACAAACAACATTGAGGAGGTGGCCGATCAATTTAATAACTGCATGAGAGCCATAGTGAATTGGATGAGCAGCCACTGCCTTAAGCTAAACTCTGAGAAGACAGAAGTGCTCATTTTTGGAAACAATATCTCTTTCTGGGACGATGCCTGGTGGCCACAGGTTTTGGGCCATCTTCCATCTCCTGTATCGAAGGTGAGAAACTTGGTAATCATGTTTGATTCCAAACTCACCTTCACAGATCAGACCAATCAGCTTGTGGCGGCCTACTTCTTTCTGCTAAAAACGCTAAAGAAAATTCTGCCATTTATTCCTTACGATCTCAGCAAAACAGTATTGTTTCCCGGATTTTTTAGAGACTGGATTATTGCAATGCCCATTATTTGGGCTTGCAGCAAGGAATGCTAAAAAGTTGCAGAGGATACAGAAGACAGCAGCTTGTCTGCCTAAAAACATAAAATAGTTTGACTCTGTCTCAATAGATTTGGAGGAATTACACTGGCTCCTGGTAAAAAAGAGTGTTGTTTTTTAAAGCACTGTGTACAGCTCACAAAGCCCTTAATCTGTCTGGCCCTGAATACCTCAAAAGAAGATTCGTTTGGTACTTACCAAACAGGTATCTGTGATCTGCAGTCTCTAAAAAAAAGTGTGGTGCCTAGAATTCACAGAGCCTCCTGAGGTGGTAGAGGTTTTGTTTACCACATCTCAAAGCTCTGGAATTATATTCCCAAACATTTGAGAGGCCAATCAAATTTGCAGATTTTCAGAAAACAACTAAGGACCTGGCTTTTTGCCCTTCCACTTTAGTTCTGATCTCAGTGGGTGTAGACGGCTTGTCAGAAGACTCCTAGCACCAAGACGCCTTCGGGCAAATGCTGCACTTTACATAAAGTAATCAAATCAAAAATCCAATGAAAAACCATTGAGACATTGCGCTTTGTATATAAAAAGTCAGAATCGAGAACTTTCCATCCTAAAAGTACACAATTTAAGTGTGAAGCTCCATTCTCATTCATAGCCTGGTCATAATTTTACTAACAAAATGATGTTACTCTGCTGTCATCCTGCCTATACATTTCTCCTGGTAATTCTTTTGATTACTAGTACATGCAGGTGGGTTTCTTACAGGGAGACTGGGTCATGTGTAATTATAATCTCGGAGAGCCCACCATAGATGCTGCAAGAAATTTTTATGTGTAGACACGAGATGAACATATGAAAAACGAGTTTTCCATATATGTGGACCATTTTTCACCCGAAGGAACAACAATGGTTTTCTGACGATAGAGTTTGAGTTCATAAATAAGGTGAGTGGTCAGATACAATAGAGGAACACAGAAGGTACTTGCTAGCCATGAATAAAAAAGTTTTTAATCTACTACAGAGCTAATTTTAATATACATCCAGGCGTGTTTATGCTACAGCACAGATTTAGGTCGTTGTGCTTGACAGAGACTATTAAGCAGCTCATTCAAGAGGTATGGGAATTTGTTACTTCAATTAGACACTTCTGTAATGAACTTGTAACTTAAATTGAACATCTGAAAAGGCATGACCGATTAGGCAGAGGATGTCTTGCATTAAGATGATCTGCATCCATTGTAAATCGATAGGCTCGAGCCGAAGGATGAAATAGTGATGCCTCAAACTCAGGTCCTCCAGGCCTTATCTATTCATCTCGGTCCTGGGTGCAGGACCCAGTGGTCTCTCTTTTATGGAGGTTTTCTTGGATCTGAGTTAAGGCTGGCATCTTTCAGTAGCCACTTTTCAGTAAGTGAATGGTCTACATAAAACGCTTGAGAGTGTCCCCCAAAAAGAAACCACAGCAATGGAGGAAAAAGCTATAGGCATAAAAAACCTCCAAAGGAGGCAAGGAAATGAAGAAGAAGAAACAACCAGTCTCACTAAAGAAATGCCAACAATAATAAGATGAACTAATGGCAAACGACGAGCACAAAATCCAGATTTTCTGATAAAGCTCAAAAGAAGAAAACATCAATGTGGCAAGAAATGCATTCAAGGGGCAACTGGCCTGTCAGCAAAAATATTCTGGAAGTGTTCTGATGCACTGATAGTGAGTTTGCCGAGTTTTAAATAATGAAGCATGACAGAAGGAAAAGAAGCAAACCACGGAAGTGCTTGCTGACATGACACATTAGGATTGGTCCATAATTAGCAGTGGAGCCATACTGGACTGGGGCTCTTTGAATCAGAAACACTGTCTTCATCATGGCACCATCCTGCCTGAAAAAACACACTTTCATCAGTATGTGTATGAACTGCGTCCATTTCTGCTCTGCAGGACCTAACAGGGATGCTTTGGAGTCTCAGAGGGTGAACAGGGAGCAAAAATCTCACTCCTGTACACTCCTGGGCTGATTCCTGAGCACGCGCCCAGGCCATGACCACGCCACTGTTGCTGTCTCCAGCATCGGCAAGCTTGCCCAGGAGAGCTCCACAGTTCACATGGAACATGTAGGGCAGGAACACGGTTGAAGGCGTTGGTGTTCCAGGGCACTCACCTGTTGCATTCGCACAAGCACCTGGCTTGCCCACACTTGCACCAATGTTGTATCACTTTTGAGTCCTACATTAAGATTCGGGC
Source organism: Calotriton arnoldi (assembly GCA_963921515.1). Classification (NCBI taxonomy): domain Eukaryota; kingdom Metazoa; phylum Chordata; class Amphibia; order Caudata; family Salamandridae; genus Calotriton; species Calotriton arnoldi. The sequence goes on from CAWUFW010010504.1 coordinate 652,354, forward strand.
TCCCCAAAGACTTCTCTAACTCTTATCGCTCATTAAGACCACCCCTAAATATTTCCTCTGTGTTGTAATCATTGGCAAACTCATCAGCTGCAAACTGGAGTACGCTTATGCCTTATACAACAGTCCCAAGAGCACTAACAAGATATATATAAAAAAAATAGAAAACTCTTAGGGCGTTCTAGTTGCTGCGCTTGTGAAAAAGTACCATACCACCTTGCCACAGCTCTGCTGTTACCTTACTCCTCTCAATCAAGCAGCAAGTTACTGCCAAGTTGATGTTCCAAGGAGTTGTTACCCGCCACATTTCCCCTTTGCCAACGCTGTGACCAATGCTGAAGACAACAGGTCATGGTGCATCTTGAGACTCCGGAGGTCATAGTGCGGGTATTGCAAGCGACCGTCGCTCTATGTCCTAAAGGTAAGCCACGCTCACAAGCTTCTTTTAATGCAAAGCATGCACTTGTTACTTGCAAGCTATTTCAGTAGAGTGGCACTTCCTAGGCATCCTCCTTAGATGATGACAGGTACCAGTATCGGTGCTACCTATCAGTAGGGACCAATGCATGGGACCGTAGGTTACTGTAGGACCCCAACCAGTTCCCACCCTGCATTTACAATCAAACCAGCCATGCACTTAAACAGTAATTCACCTGCACACAAGGGCAACTGCCATGTGCCTGCTGCAAGGTGTACCTATTGGCACCTACACAGCTCGTGCACTGCATTATCATTCACTGCTCCTTAGAAACCTTTATCAACTCATTGACTTCTGCACATGCATCGAGCCAGTACCTTATGACACTTGCATCCATTGCCATTTTCACCATTGGGACTTGTATTACACCAGCAGGTGGGAGGTTCCTATTACGTGGATGAGGAACTGGCAGAAGAGTGGGACAGACACAGTTCCTGGGAGGCTCGGGCATTGGGCTTTAAAGGTGCATACAACAGGCCTTTGAGACATGGCCACGGGGAGACATGGGCACCGGGAGATATGACCTTGGGGGACATGGATGCTAAGCGAAACGCATGCTACACAAGGAGACACTGGTCTCCAGCCAGTGCTTAATTTAAGCCGGGGGTGCAGATGGGGACCTCAGCCACTCATTTTTGGGGACCGCACTTATTTTTTAAAATGAGACTTTGAGCCAGAGAGAGAAAAACATAAAATGGAGAAAGGAGGAAAAAGATGGAAAAAAATAGTGAGAAAGAAAGAAAGCAGGGATGAAAACGAACCTGCAAAATGGCGATGAAGGGGCAGGGAGTGTTTCGTGTAAGATGTAAATAAAAGAGGCATGGGCTGGACTCTGGATTACCAACCCTTGATATTCAGCAGCCCCAACACTTGGGAGCACAGTCTGCGGGCTTCTGAGCAGAACTGTGCGCCCCAGCACTTATTCTATTACAAATTAAGCTCTTTCTCCAGGTAGAAGGGCTTCAAAGCACAAAACACAGCAATGATATGCTACGTCCTCATCAGTCCAATAATACGTGAAGGGAACATAAAAAAATTAGACAATATAATGAACCTAACATTGAAAGAGCAGTTTTTCACCAAACGTAATCTGCTGTGACTTGTTAGCGGCAACACAATAGCAATATTACTCGTACCAAAACACATCCCTCAGAGAGGAAACTATACCAGTGTTCTCTGCACTTTTTTATGATGCTGCTTACGCAAAGCAGGGATGGGCCAGCTCTAAGAATATCCTGCCACTTCAGTGTTAATTTGACTCATTTATTTCTGTTACCATGGGGAGCAGGATCCAGAGTTTCTACATTAGTGCTGCTCAAGGCTTTTATGCATTAAACAGCTAAATAATTGAAACCTGCTGTTTACATAACTTTTCTCACAAGCCAACACCATGTTTTACCCTCAAATGGTATATTTGAAAGAAATAAAGCACTGTCTGTATCTTGAATGAGTGTATGTAAACAGAGACGTTTTAATGCATGGGCACAGTGGACAACTGCCCAGGGCCCCAACCTTCCTGGAGGGGGGGGCCTGGCAAAGTGAACATTTTCTCTATTTTACTTCCACTTTTCTGTTTCAACCTTTTACATATAATTCAATATTGTTTGGCATCACAGGGCTTACATTAGCAGAAAATGGATCATAGAATTCAAACTTGTTCCGAACAGGGGCCCCCAAAATATTACTTATCCAGGCTCCCAAAATCCTTAAGCTGGCACAGTGTTGACAGGGAAATGTGATTTTTGTAAGTGCAATAGGGGAATCCTTACACTAAAATATTAAACAGGAACTTCTTTTACAATTATCTTCCAAATAACTCAGCACAAAGGCTTAACTTAGAGGTGATGTGTAAATTATTTATACAGTACTAAAACAGTAATAAAGTTGAGTTGCAACACAATAAAAAATCCCACATATAATTAGAAAGATAGAGTATAATTTAATAAATATAACAACACCAAAATGGTGAAAATCCAATAAGAGGAACCGGTGTTATGAATTTTAAAAGGTTTAAGTAAAAATAGCGCCAAGAAGAACAAAGTCAATGCACATGATAGAACAAGACCTAGATGCAAATTGACCCTGTCCACGAGGGAGCGCAGGTCACATACACCAACTAGATTTGTTCTGGTCATAAAATTTGCCTTCTGACTTTAGTCCTTCAAGTCCCAGCCCACCACAGGACTACATTCCTCAACCCTCCAGTACCTCAAAAAGGCACGTAGAGACTCACAGAAAGGCAGGTAGAGGCCACAGAAGGATCCAGTCCCGATCAGCTGGGCAGTTGCATGAAAAAGGCCTCTTTCAGCTTGTTGTGCCCCTTTAGTTTTAATAGCCGGTCAGCCTTATGCCACTTTGAGTCCTCTTCTTTGTCCTTATTACAAGAGGGAGAGCTGGTCCACTCGTCAAGGCTATGCCCTGGTCTCAGACAGGAAGTCCAGTACACTTCTGTTCTTCCACAGGTCTAAAAGTGATCTGAAGAGGGTACTGGGATGTGACATTTACATCCAGTGCCAGCCTCTGGGTGGGGAAACTCCTGGCCACTCCCTAACCAATGGGGTAACAGTTCCCAGGGGGACCCTACCCACTTTTACAACACTTGCTATGTGTTTTACTGTGAACTGTCCCACAGGGCCCCTCTCTACCTTAATCCAAGATGGGAGATCCTTTCTTCCCCAGTCAGAGCTCCCTGTGTCCGCCCAGAGGTGTGGCTATGATAATAGGCAAATCCCTCCTTGTGGTCACTCTAAACTAGTTCTGCAGCAACCTTCTCCCCAACTGGGTTTGGAGTCAAGCTGACTAGGAATATTAAGGGATGCAGGCTTAGGTGAGAGCTGCAGCTAACAGTGAGACAGTAGGCACCTTTTGAAGCTCAGAAAGGAACTGGGCACAACCCCCCAGGCCCTCCTGCTCAAGTATTAAAAACAACTCTACACACCTAAACCTTTTATCCGCTGTCTGTGAACAATCCACATCTCACCGCAGGGGAGTCATTGACCAGTCATGTGACACTGGCAGAAAGGCACATTTGGCTTAGGGAGGAACATGTCAACTTCCTAAAAGCGATGCTTCTAAAATAGTAATATAAAATTCAACTTTACTATTGAGTTGAATTTTAAATTACTATTCAAATGATTCCTTAAATTATGGTACTAGCTGCTCTGAAGCTGAAATTAATCATAATAACTTGGTATAATGTAATCCAGTGTTTTCCTATGGGAGGGTTGGTGTTGCCACAGTAAAACATGGCTTTGGAGCTTTTTCAGTGCCAGGACACGTAAAACATTGATTATACATGTCTTACTTTTTAAAGATCATCCACTCTGCCCGATAGGGATTTAGGGTTTACCTTGGGGCGAATTATAGGTATTAAAAATGAAGTTTTAGGCCTGGCAAAGTGTTGGAAAATGGCCCTCTCTGAAGGGTCACCCTATACTTTTTGCCTTACTCCTCCCCTTTTTTCTGACCTTGATTATGTTGGCTTTAGGACTCTGAGCACTTTACCACCGCTACCCAGTGTTAAAGTGTATGCGCTCTCTCCTCTAAACATCGTAACATTGGCTCATACCCAATTGCTGCTGTGGTCCGTGCAGGTAACATCGGTGGCGTGGTGGGGCAGCGTGCGGGGGGATTTCGAGGGATGATGCAGAGGGAAAATTAATTATTTATTTAATTTCCCCTCTGCATCGTCCCTCGAAACCCCCCCCCCACGAGGCCCCACCACCCCACCGCTGTTACCTACATGGACCGCGGCTGCCCAATTGGCATATTTATTTTACTTTTAAGTCCCTAGTAAGGTGCTCTACATGTGCCCCAGGCCTGTAAATTAATACTAGTGGACCTGCAGCACTGATTGTGCTACCTGCTTAAGTGGCCCTTTAACCATGTCTCTGGCCTGCCACTGCAGAGCCTGTGTGTGCAGTTTTAAACTGCCATGTCGACCTGGCAATTTAAACCTCTTGCCAGACACAAACATTCCTTTTTAATACTTCTAAGTCACCCCTAATGTAGGCCCTGGACAGTACAATCCGGTTTTGTCGCTAACCACAGCACCGAGACCGCCCTGATTGCTCCCACTGACGACATCAGAATCCTTCTCAACCAGGGGGAAACAGTGGCCCTCCTCAACCTCTCAGCAGCGTTCAATACCATATCCCACCATGCACTCATCAAGAGACTCCACCACATCGGGATCCAGGAGACGCCCTCAAATGGACCTCACAGGATGGACCCAGAGATTCTGCTTCCACCCTTCACTTCGAAATCCAAGAACACCATCTGTGGTGTGCCTCAAGATTCTTCCCTCAGCACCACCCTGTTCAACACTTACATGATGCCCATGGCCAACATAATCAGAACACATGGACTCAACCTCATATATTGCGCAGACAACACCCAGGTTATCCATTTGCTCTCAGAAAACCCCTCCGCCACTAGGACCAACTTCCAAAGCTGCATGACGAGTGTTGCCGACTGGATGAAGACCAACTACCTGAAGCTCAACATGGACAAGACGGAAGTGCTGATTTTTGGGAAAAACACCTCCCCATGGAGCGGCACCTGGTGGCCCTCTGAACTTGGACCCACACCGACAGACCACGCCCTCAACCTTGGCATCAGCAATCTCACCATGAAATGTCAGATCAACGCAGTCTCCCTCACCTGCTTCCATACCCTCTGCATGTTCCGAAAGATCTTCAGATGGCTCCCCGTCAGCACCAGGAAAACTGTCACTTATGCTCTAGTCACAAGCTCTATGCAGGAATCACCACCAAACTCCTGAAGAGACTCTAGATGATATAGAACTGAGATGCCAGACTCAGCCTCGACCTCCCCAAGAGGAACCATATCACCCCCCACCTCAGTAACCACCGCTGGCTCCCCATCCAGAAAAGATGCCAATTCAAGATGCTGACACATGCCTACAAAGCTCTCCATGACCAAGGACCAGCATACATCAACCGCTGCCTGAACTTCCACTAACCAACCAGACACCTGTGCTCTGCCTCCCTCGCTCACACGTCTTGCATCCGCCGAAGCTACAGTGGAGGACGATCCTTCTCCTACCTCGCTGCCAAGTCCTGGAATAACCTCCCTTTACCTCCAAACATAATTCTCTCTCCCGAAATTCAGAAAGGTACTCAAGACTTGGCTCTTCCACTGATCCCAGGAAGAACCTAGTGCCTGAATACCCTCGCGAGTGGTTAGCCACGCTAAACAAATCTGAAGTGATTGACTGATTGAATTGAAGTCAGAGTGACTCCAAGGCCTAGCTGAACAGCTTCCTGATCTCAAGTCTCAGGAACATAAAAGACTTCCACCTCTGCTCCCGGGCAATTGGAAGTAGGCCTAAGGTGCTTGCTCCAGTGCAACCGATGCATCCTCTGCTGCGAGGGCAGAATCGACACACCGCTGCTATTGCAGGAACAGGGCCAGTGCATCTAGCTCAGAACCAGAAGATAGATTGCAACTATTATATGCTACATAGGTTGAAGAGCATAGTAGACAATCAATATCTGAAATGGGATGCAGTTCTATTGAGGAATTGAAAGTGTGGGCGCAAGTGCTCATTGAGGGAACACTACAAAATCATTGGATCATAGAAACAACTGAAAAAATATTCAAATAACCATGAATGGTTTATTAAACGTAATACTTAAAATTAATAAAATAACAATACATTATGCCTGACAATGAAATAATGAATCTATTTTGGAAACTATAGCAAAGTATTTTGACTAGTATTTCACTTAAACACACTATCAATTTTTGATAAAATTGGAATAAATACATTTTTAATGGATAGGATCTAATTCACTTGAAATATCACCAATTTCTATGGAGGAATTCCCCATTTGGATGGTATGCTGGCAGTTGAGAGAATAATTCAAGCTCACCCTGAAATGTAAGCCTTAGCAGAATTTCTACTGAAACCTATCCACCTAATTTCATTCTACTGTTATTTCAATTTCAACAGGCACTATAGGAACTTTCAAAGGCAGCAAAGCTATGCTGTCCTACACAAACCTACATTTTTAGGATGCCAGCTCAAGTAAGATTTTCTGCATATAGGGTGGTTTCAAAAGCCAAAGAGAGATAGGAATTTGACATTGTTCCTTGAGTCCATACGTATGCAAAGTGCTAATTGACAACAACTGACAAGAAGAAACTATCACAACAAGGAAATTCTTTCAAAGAATAGAATTTTATGTCACCCGTGGAACAACATGTAATCTAGAGTTTAAAAACTGAAAATTAATTTTCATACCAATTACTCTTTGGCCAGCGAAAGGTGGCAGCATGTGTGCTATGATACACTGTAAAGAATATCTTGTAGTCTTTTTTTAATTGAAACCTATATGAAGATGATTAAAAATTGTGAGGAGTTTTGCGGAGTATTATGTAAATGAGGTCCAGTGAGGAGACTAATCGACTCATGTTAATTCTATGTTTTGGTTCACTTAATAGGTACTCAAAAATTGCTCTTCTGGCGAACAGATAACTTTTTCTGACACCATGGAGGTGTTTATGTATGACCTATAAAAAGATGATAAAATTGATTAGAACAACGAAAATTGTGCTGAATGGAAAAAATTTCAATAAATTTAGCTCTGAAATTGGAACTTTTTTTCCAAACAGTATACCCTTTAAAATCAGGGAAACCACCCTTATAGCAGTTTCTTAAAAACACACATACCTCTAACTTATTCCTGGTATGGACTACTTTGCATCCCTTTCACACTTCTTTAATGACCCCGATCAGAAATGTGGTTCATGAGTCACACAGGTGGAGGAGAAGTGGGGCCTTCTGACCCTCAAAGAAACAATAGAAGGGTGCTTGTTAGATGGCACTTGTGTAGAAATTCTAATTCATGTCAGGACCTTCAAGCACTGAAAATGCACCAAATATTTGCTTTCAAAAAGTGTGCATGTTCTCTGTCATAAATCACATTGTATGGGAAAGTTTCTTTTTACCGCCCGATGCCTTTTCACTGTATGGATACTTCAGAAATCCTAAATCCTCACTTTGAGCTGTTTTCCATGCAATTTTCTTTACAGTACATAAAAGGATTGCCCCTGACTGCTGTTGCAAATCCCTTCTTGACGAAACCCTTTATTCTACTGATAAAGGTGGTCCAAAAAAAAGCAACATCAAAAGGAGCTAGCTGTAAACTATAAACTATGCCTGTGATTGGGGGTTTGAAAAAGGATAGGACTCATCCTACCAGAACAATAAAATCTCAAACCACATAATATGCACTGTGTAATAGAATTAAGAATAATAGCATAGTTATGTATACTGTGGGCACCATTAGGCAAAGAGTGTTTAGGAAATTAGGAATCTGCTCAAATTCCAACAGCTGTGTTTGAAGCATTGTCCCTAAAATCAATGAGACAAACACCATGAGATGCAATGAAACCCAGATGTTTAATGAATGCTGTGGCCCATAGAACTAATAAATTGTACAGAGGAAGAAATTAAATCACTTTTTAGTTAATTAGAACACATAGTGGTGCTAGGTCAGTTGGTTGAATAAAACAATCAGAATTTTAAAAAATGTCCTCTTCCTTTTGGTACTAGCCTGTAAAGTGCATTGGTTGATAGTGAGCAAATTAGAAATCAATTGTTCATATTGCTAGCATAAAATGTCTGTATATTTTTGCATACTTTTAACACACTTGTTGGGGCTTGGGATAATGGGAGTATGTTGGAATCATTTAAGGTGTCCTGTCCAACTTTTTATGTCAGTACTCCAGAGGGTTGAAAACTAGGTCCTACGAATCTTATGGATTTCCATTCAATTTAAGTTAAAGGAGGCTACAGGAAGACCATTACCCTACCCAGTTTCCATTATACCTCGAATTGCATCCCTAATTAAAAAATGTCTACTACAAATCTCCCAATGTGTCTACCAACATTCTTCAAAATTTGATTTATTGGAGAGTCTAAGAGCAGAGTTATCAGTTAATGGTAGCTTGCTGCAACAAGTTGCTGTAGGCTGCTTAACAACATAAATGGCTCCACCAAAAGTGATTCCTGGAGTTACAGTAGACAGGTGTCTTCTGCTTGGCATTCAAAGGGCTCATGGCCAGGTGCTCATGCTCATGACCAAGTGTCGCCCAATTTGGAAAGACAGGGAAAGAAATCTCTACAGCACATACTCTTCATGACTAGTCGGTGGGATGGTGTGTGGGGTCCTGATGTGCACGAGAGCATCCTCAGACAATAATGCTTCATCCTGCCACAACATGGACTTTATATTCAGAACTGGCTCTGTGATTACAGACGCAGCCCACAATTTGACCATCTTTTCCTGGTTTGCATATTGGTGCTGCACGCAGCAGGGATCCCTAAGACATGCCTTCCTATGAGAGTCCTGGGGGCTCTTTACTCCCTTGGACCCTTATTTTTGGGAAGACGTCAGATGCTTTCTCTATGCCCATCAGAGATATATCTGCACAGAGCTCTGAAGGAGCCACAGGGAAACATGCCATGTATGTAGGGAAAGAGTCAGCTCTTCTCTTTTCACATCCACATCACAGGTTTTTTTTGCAGAATCCATTTCTGCCAGTGCTTTTACACCCAGTCGGAGGATTTACCGAACACCTCAGAGAGCAGGCATTCTGTTATTAACAGGCGCCTAAGCTTGAAAAGCAAGCATTGGTATGTCATTAGCTCTTTACAAGTTTTAATTGCTACTGTTCTGCCTATGTTCACAATCACTGTTTGCTCGGCATGCCAGACTCAAAGCCTTCAATAATGATTAGTCAATAAAATGTAAATTAGCCCACTGCTGTGATCAATGGGCATTCCATTTGACTTGCTTAAAAAAAGGGGTCAAATGTTGTGTCATCTCCCAAGAAAAAAAAAATCAATTAAATTATATTATTTACTAAGAAAGTCTTGTGAGTACGGAAGTGAAAAACATCAGATGTTCTGTTTCTAGAAAGGGCGCACAAAGCTACTAAGGTTGTTTTTTTCAGCACACATTGAGCTTTTTAACACTATGACGAGGATAAAACGGTCACGAAGGTGCATGCGATCTCGAGAAAGTATCGAAACTTTAGTTAATAATAAACTGCAGCGCTAGAGAACAAAAGCAGAGCAAGCAACATATAGAATGCTTGCAAATTACCTATCTGGCACGGTTTCAGAGTGGTCAAGAGAAATAGCTAACTCGGCAGACACTTACAGACAAAAGGCTTGCATGGTCCAGGCACCAACTAATGTTCAAGAGAGAAAAACAAGCAAGTGCGCAATCACTGAAAATATGGAATTCTCAGGAGACTATATGTAGGCCAATAATCAAAAACTGCAAGACTACATTTACATAATAAACACATGGAACACCTCTACTTTCCAGATAACATCTACCAATAAAAAATGCAGTAATACCTTGTTATGAACTACACTCAGTAAGCACTGTTGAATGAAAAGCCCTGCAGGCATTCGTATAGGGTGCGGGCAAGTACAACATATGTTATGTCACAATAACACATTGGATTCTGCAATCCCTGTATAAACGCCAGTCTCTAGTTTCTTTATAATCAGCAACTTGTGAAGCACCCAGAAAAGAGCCAGAACTCGACTGCAATAGCTTTATTGCAGTCGAGTTCTGACATCACAATGCCTTCTGCCAGAGGCAGCAGGCGAGGTGAAAGGCAATTCAGGTCACATTGCAGCTGTTTAAAGCAATGAAAATGAAATGCTTTTCTTTCTTCTGCTCCGATTTTCTAGATTAGAGTGACAAGCAGAAAGAGCATGTTTATTTTTTGCACTCCTTAGATGAATATAGAAAAGTTAGACTCTTTCTGCATGTACTATTTTTAGAGAAACCGCAGTGTGGGCTTAAATGGCTGCACCAGTATATTAGTTCCTATGAGTGTTTAAATCGTAATGCTCCACTTTTCGTAACCCCACTGCTATAGAAGTCACACTATACAAGAAGAAAACTTCTCTTAGAATAAAGATATAATGAAAAGGAGCATATAATCAAATCTAGTAGATTTATAGATTATACACAATATCAAATTCATGCGATTTGAAACAAAATTAAAGTGCGGGAGTCTTGAAATTTCTTTTCTTCATATAATCTTTCTTTTCATTTCCAATCAGAAGCATAAAGCCCAGCCAACGCGTTTCGTCCAATAGATGGACTTCATCAGGGATGTGAATCAGATCACGAAGATCAGCAAAGCAATCTACGAATGTGAAATCTTGAAAGCCAAGAATCTCGTGACGTCTTGTTAGTAATATATATCCAAGTTGGGAACAGCTCATGTAAATCACCAAACAAGTTTAGTGATCTATATAAATATGCATCAATATTCCAATCGCACCAATGTCTTCTGGATTTTCTAAGGATTATTGGCTTCTATCCATGCCGGTATCATATGAAGTCGTGCCCAAAGTACCGTCCGTCTGACCGTCTTTCTGCATGTCTCTACACATTCCGAGCTACTGCAGCTTTTTAAACTGACTTGTATCGAACTGTTTCTAATATCTTTTCAAACAAGTATCAGAATATGTATCTAAACAAGTTTTTGATGTGTTTTATTTTGCATCTTTATTCTTCATGTTTACAAACATGCTCTCTCTTGCATATGAAAGAGCTATGCACCAAGGTTTTGAGTGGTTTGTGGGGAAGGTGATGGTGTGACCGTGTATTATATGGGATAAAGTACCCCATGCCATACATGATAAGGATATTGTAAGTCACCTCGGAGTTCCATAACCTTATAAAGAACTTGGCCTTCAGCCTCGTTCCTCTATATATTTATGGAACTCCTCAGTGACTTGCAATATCCTTATAATGTACGGCAGGGGGTACTATATGTTATATATGAAAGTTGCAGTAATGTACCAATCAAACTTCTGTTACAATAAAAAATATTTAAGTTCTTATTAAGCTATTTTTTAACCAGGGAAAGTATGTACCTAATAGAATGCATAACACAAGCTATGGAGTGTGATGTTTCATGGGGATGTGAACTAACTGATGTTTCAAATATTGTTTATTGGGTTTTACAATTATTTAATGCTGTGATATACTGTAAGTCAATTCAATAAGCATCACTCCACGGTGAACATTCTTCAACAGGAAAACATGTTCATAAATATAAAGTTGCATTCTCTTGTGATCACTCGAACTATGTCTCACTAAAGGCAATTTTCAATTATCCTAAAGCTTTTAGTCTCCCATAATTTGGCGATTACACACCAGGCATACAATGATAGGGAATTTCAACTTGGATAGGGGATATAAGTGCACACACATGTAGAGGAAGTGGGTAAATGGTTAGGGGGGATATCCTGGGCAGGGGGTAAGCCCAAATACATACAGATCTTCAAATCAACCACCTGGAAGAACAATGGCAAGGAAGCAGGGGGAAGTCCAGGCACACCATAAGGGATCACACCTCCCTATCACCATCAATAACACCCATCAGGAGGAACATTAAAGGGAGTCTAGAGCAGGGGAGCTCCTTGGATGTATTAGATATTGAGCTACTAAGATGCATTGGATGCTGGGGGCTTTTCATGCATGAGTTCTTTGAATTGTAATAACATAGTGTCCCAGGCTGCTTCAATGGGTCGCCTCCAATTTTACAGGCCTCTTACCAGTGCAGCGTAGTACTTTCCGCATCACCCCAGTAGTGCAGAACATTGCACCACTGGGTGAAAGTGCTGGTGGCTGCTGTGCTCACCAATGCATAGTGAGTAAGAGTTTTCCCAAAAGAAGGGCTACATTCAGAAAACGTACGCTTGCCCTATGACTCTTCCTCTTGGGGAATATGCCTAATGCTGTAGCTTTCCATGATATGAATGTAGTGAGCTCTGCAACAGCAAAATTACAGTGTGTATAGAATGCCAGGATTCCGTTACTCTAGGGCTAGACCAAAGCAAAGGTTGAAGTTCTGCTGAATGCGTTTGACATCTGGGACAAGTAAGGTTGACCAATGAATGCATGTGGTTCAACTGTAACGGTGTAAGGTATGCCCTATGGAGAATGATATATTGTATATTTTTAAATCTTGCATTTCTAGAAATAAAATGTGAACAGTCAAGTGCCTGTACCCATTCTGTATCATGTAAGGGCCGCCCTAGATCTTCCTCCCATTCGAGCCGGAGATGAGTTAGTGGGACCCAGTATGATGTGAACTAACTGATATATTATATGTTTGGATGCAGTTACTGCACATAATGCCATGGTATAAAAGAGGATATTGTACAGGGAATTGTGAAATATGAGAAATATTTCGGGTTCCCTGTGAAATATGGATTTCATCATTATAATTACAGCCCCAAGCCACTCTTCGGAGCTTAAGATTAGGAGTGTGATTAGCCACGTTATACAAATCAAAGTATTATTATTATTATTACTACTATTATTATTATTAGGCACACTAGGATTATGCAGTAACTATAAAACGCAAACCGTACATTCGTGTCCACCATCTTTCATATATCCTGCACCCTGCCCTCTTTTACCTTTTGTATATTATTGTGATTCCAAGCCTATTGTACATTTCTATGTTTCCTGTAAAGCGCTCTGATACCCTAACGGGTCAAGTTCGCGCTCTATAAAACACAAAAATAAAAATAAAATAAAAATAAATGTGGCCAAAAAAAGGCATGTTATGTGGCACATACTCTGGCAATATTATTTTCATCCATTTGAGAAAGAAACAGCATTTGTTATGAAATTTGCAAATTTTTATCAGACAGATTTTGTGGGAATATGTTAAACCCATAATTATATGGTAAATACTGCAGCTACAGTAGCACAAAAATTCACTGTTACACCAAGGTTCTGGTAACGTTTACAAACCACTCTACAATATTGGACTACATGAAATGGTTGCCCTCAATGGGTGTCCTCACTCTGTCTGAAATAAACAAAGGTTAAAGCGATGTAACAGTTAGGTAACGGAACATTTTAAACTAAAAAAACACTGAAATTACTTTTGGTGAAGTAACTTTAACTTGTGCTCTCAATTAACTATGACTTGCTCCCCAGTGATGCACAGTGTTGTCATCAATGATGTTATTTCAAATGTTGCAGTGATGTCATAGAACGTCATGAGTAATGTAATATGTAATGTCATAAGTAGTGCAATGGTGACCTTTTGATCTGTTGCTCCAGCGGTACTCCCAAGTCTCCAGATATCTATAAATATTGAACCTTAATTTCTCAAAAACTACTGAATGGAATTACACCAAACCACAAATAGCACGCTTTCTGGGTAAGATCTAGCTTTCTGCCAAATTTTGTGTAATTCAGTACATCTGTTTTGGCTGAAGTGGTGCCTAAAATTCCCAATGAAAATTTCATGGGTGAATTGTGTTTTGGGATCCCCTTTTTTTCTCAGCTGCCCACTTGACGAATCACCAAAAACCTTCAAGGAAGGACATGAGGTGGATGAACTTTTTTACATGGACATTCATCGATGTTTTCCCCATGCAGTTTTTCATAGGAACTGAAGACACTGCTACCGCCAAAACACCGGAATGGAATTACACCAAATGTGGTAGAATGCTTTATCTTTACCCAGAGAGTGTGCTTTTAGTTATTTGGTGTAAATCCGTTAAGTTGCTTTTGAGAAATTAAGGTTACAAATGTACAGATATCTAGAGACACAGGATTACAGCGGGCCAGCAGATCAAAAGATAAAACTAGATTGGCTGCCTCACATCAACAAAGATGTTTGGCAGCCATTTTAGGACTTGGTCCCTGTGTCCTAAAAAAAGAATACCATGAACCCTTAGGCCTTGTGGGTCCTGCCCCACAGGCCAAAAACGTTTTTTTTTCAGTACGACAGTCCTACTTTAGGACTGCTGTAAATTTTTTTTTAAAAAGGCCATGCTCTCAGTTAAAATCCCCAGAGGGTGGGCCAGGGACTGGGGGTCGGCACATCATTCTTTTTAGGGGCAGGGATATGTGGCCCCACTCCCAGAGCCATTTAATTGCCCTGGGAACCCCATCCCTGGGGCCTGCAGAGTTATATGTTTGTTTTGCTGTTCTGAGCATTTGACAGAGCTAGTAGATCTGCTTTCTTTATACAACACCCCTTGATATTGTTACTTTTCTGTTGAAAAATAAATCCTCTGAAATTCACATAAAAAACAAAGGTTAAGTGACATAATAGTTAGGTGACAATGGCAGGAAAAACATAACATTTTAAACAAAAAAAACTTTTACAGTTAACTGAAGTGACCATAAGTTACACCTTTGCCATGCACTTGCTTATGACTTTATATATAACATCAATTATGACATGTTCTATGATATCATTGATAACTGATGATATCTTTTTTTCCGTAAACATTTCTTTATTGGCATTTTTATAAAAAAACAAGGAGTTCCTCAGCAAGGATGCAGGTAAACATACATTAAACATTAAAGGACCAGGCAGGTCAGTATAGGAGAAACAATAAAAAGTGGAAATAGTAATCAGCAGAGTAAAGTGCTAACAAATAGCAAGGGATACCAGAGCTGGATATTGATATTAGTCATGCCCCTGACCATCAGCATGGGCATTCTAGGAGATAGTGCACATACAAGCGATTGACCAAGGGCCTCAAACACCTGCAGTCATTGAGCGCAAGGTCTTACACGTGCCCCTCTATGTAAAAGCATGGAATGGAGGATGGGCATCCTCTCAGGGCCCCATGGAGGTTGCTAATGTGAGACTTCGCCACTGGATTCAAGCTAGCCTGGCTGATGAAGGGTGTTACCCACAAACCGGTCCCAGGATGCTTGTTTCCGGTTCAGGGAAGACCTGACTTGGCAGTTAGGGCTGGACTGTTCCCATGAGGCACAGGGTCAAGACTGATTTGCATGTAGCTGGGTCTGAACTGGGGTGGCGAAGTGAGCTAAAGAATGATGATGGATTTAACCCAGATCTGTGACTGGGGGTGAGTAACTGAAAAGTTTCAGCGCTCCGTCCATCATCTCCTTGTGTTTGCTTTGTTCGTCCTAAGTTGGCAGGGTGCGCCCAGACGTGGGTCCCTTGCTCACTTTGCCACTGGATTCAAGCTAGCCTGGCTGATGAAGGGCGTTTCCCAGAAACCGGTCCCGGGATGCTTGTTTTTGGTTCAGAGAAGACCTGGCTTGGCAGTGCGGGCTGGACTGTTACCATGAGGCACAGGGTCAAGACTGATTTGCATATAGCTGGGTCTGAACTGAGGTGGCGAAGTGAGCTAAAGAATGATGATGGCTTCAACCCAGATCTGTGACTGGGGGTGAGTATCTGAAAGGTTTCAGCGCTCCGTCCATCATCTCCTTGTGTTTGCTTTGTTCGCCCTAAGTTGGCAGGGTATGCCCAGACGTGGGTCCCTTGCTCACTTTGCCACTGGATTCAAGCTAGCCTGGCTGATGAAGGGTGTTTCCCAGAAACTGGTCCCAGGATGCTTGTTTCCGGTTCAGAGAAGACCTGGCTTGGCAGTGCGGGCTGGACTGTTACCATGAGGCACAGGGTCAAGACTGATTTGCATATAGCTGGGTCTGAACTGAGGTGGCGAAGTGAGCTAAAGAATGATGATGGCATCAACCCAGATCTGTGACTGGGGGTGAGTATCTGAAAAGTTTCAGCTGTCCGTCCATCATCACCTTGTGTTTGCTTTGTTCGCCCTAAGTTGGCAGGGTATGCCCAGACGTGGGTCCGATGCTCACTTCGCCACTGGATTCAAGCTAGCCTGGCTGATGAAGGGTGTTACCCAGAAACCGGTCCCAGGATGCTTGTTTCCGGTTCAGGGAAGACCTGGCTTGGCAGTTCCGGCTGGACTGTTCCCATGAGGCACAGGGTCAAGACTGATTTGCACATAGCTGGGTCTGAACCTAGGTGGCGAAGTGAGCTAAAGAATGATGATGGATTCAACCCAGATCTGTGACTGGGGGTGAGTATCTGAAAAGTTTCAGCGCTCTGTCCATCATCTCCTTGTGTTTGCGGTATCCAGGGATGGACAGGTAAATACAGTGCTCAGAAAGGGAAGGATTAGGGCTGCAACTGTCAAAAGAGGGGGCTATAGTGGGCCAAGGAGTGGGTAAGGAGCATAGGACTGGGGTCCATGCGCTAATTTATGCCCGATAGGGACAGGCAGAGCAAACTGTGGGCAAGGGGGGAAAGGACATTAAACGTTTTCACATACAGCCTCATACTCTCCCATTTGATCATTAACTTTATAGATTAAGCATTCACAGTCCGCCACCCTTGCCAATTCTGCAAGCCACTCTGAGGGGGTAGGGAGACCGGGCTGCCTCCAATGTTGTAGAATGTACACTTTGGCCAATGCGAGGGTCGTCTCTAGGCAACACTGCAAGTCTTTTGAGGGTTTCACACAGTCTGTCATGTTGTGGTGGAGAGCCAGGTGCATTGAGGGGCGCAAGGTCTGTTCCCGATTGATTAGGGTTGACCACACTGCAGATCAGAATGGCTGAAGCGCTGGGCAGACCCAGAGGATGTGTGAGAGGGGGCAGTGTCGTGATCCGAACCTTCTCTGTGCAGTTTTTGGGGACTCTAATGCCAAACATGCAGTACTTTGAAGTAGCAGAATTTCAGTAAGAGAGTGTCATGGATGTGGAGTAGAGTATACCAGTCATTGTCAGTATAGTCCTTGGCTAGCATAAGTTGCCACTTAAGCTTCATCTGTCTCTTGATTGGGGTCGAGAATTAGTGATCTATGTGTAGGTTGTACAGACCAGATACCACCCCATTGTGGGTCCCCCAAGTTTCCAGAGAAAGTCTGATGGGGGAGGGGTGAATTTTGAACACTGCTCCTAAACTTCCTCTAAGGCAGTGGTGCATTTGGTCATAGAACCAGTGTTGGGATGGGCGGTGACCGAACTCCTCTCCTAGAGCCGGGAGTGAGTTAAAGTCTTGATCGTCTATCAGCTGATCAACCCTCAATAGTCCTGCCACCCTTCAGAAAGGCCAGGAGACAGTGGGGCCACCAGTGCGTATCCCTTGGTTATGCCAAGTTGCAGCAAAGGCATGTAGTCAAGGGCTGGACGATGTTATGGTGTGGGAGGACCGCCATGTGGTTAACAGGGCCCTAACCACTGGGCTATAAGGCTGCAACGTGCTAGCCTTGTATTTATAGAGGGTTTTGAGATACCTGTTACATTCCAATAGGCTTGTCTCATATAGACGGGTCTGGGATCCGGGACAGCCAACAAGTGAGGTAGGAGAGAAGATGCGTTGTGAAGTATGAGGACATGTGTTACATATGGAGATTTCTGGATTCCATGTGGGCGTAGAGTTTGCCCAACTTCAGTCAAGGGCGCATTCCATCCCATTTGAAGGACGTGATGATGGGATCAATTTGCGACAGCAGGACCTTGGGGATTGATATTGCGAGAAATCCAGTGATATAGTTGTGAGAGGCAATGACCATTTTCACAGCCTGCACCTAGTGCCAGAGACAGAGCTGGAGGGCAGACCAGCTGGTGAAGTTGGTATGGGTCTTAGCTAGCAGAGGGAGCAAGTTATCATCATGTGGGAGAGGCTTTTGTTCAGTCGGAGCCCAAGGTACTTCATCCATTTGGGCACCCAGCAGAAGTTAAAGCCCTTGACATTGGCTCTGGTAGAGACCTGGGACACTGGCATCACCTCTCTCTTATCCTAGTTGACTTTGTAACCAGAGAACTGGTAGAAGGTATTTAGTAGTTTAATGAGGACTGGGAGGGTATCCCCTGGCCTTGGTAGAGCCATTTTACTTTGGCGATAAATTGCTGCCCCAGGCTAAACTTCTGAAGGACCATAAATAAATAGGGCCATTCCAAGTGATCAAAGGCCTTCTCTGCTTTCGGGGAGACCACCAAGGTCTCCTGATCGCCGGTATTAGAGGCCCATAATATGTGTTTGAGGGTCTGGAGGGGATTCCTTGATGAACTGCCTGGTACGAACCAGACTTAAGATTGATGAATAGGCAACAGGATGACTCTACTCAGTCTGGTGGCCAGAATTTTGGCCAGTATGTTGACGTCCACGTTGATCAGGGAAATCCTCCTTAAAGGCCCCATGGACCATCTATGTAACCAGGGTTTTGCAGATTTGTAAACATTTTTCTGGGAACCCGTCCTCATCCAGCGATTTACAAGTGGGGCGATTGGCCATTGACCCATGATCTCTTCCTATGTGATCTCACCCTCAAGAAGCACCCGACCTTGTCGGATATAGTGAGTATGGGAAGTGAGTTCAAAAAGTCTCTACCGCCTCATGGTTAGATGAAGCAGAGATGGCATGTAGGGCTTCAAAGTAGGAGGTAAATGCCTCTGTAATGTCTTCCGGGTGTGTCTGAAGGATCCCCTGCGAATCACGGATGGCCGGTATGGCAAGCTGGGCCTCCAATGCTCATAAAGTCGCCACTTGAGCTTCTGCAATTCTCATTCAGCAGCCAAAGTATAGTGTTGGTTCAGAGCGAGTTTTGTGACTTCCAGCCAGTGGCAGCTCTCGACAAATATGGATTCATTATAGGCAGAAGGGGACTGGGCCGCAGCCTCATCCAGTTGCTTCCACTCAACCTGGGCTTTGTTGCACTTGAGTGGTGTCTCACATTAGCAACCCCACAAGGTGCCCTTGCCTGCCGCCCATAGGGTCTGAGGAGACTCTATTGACTGCGCGTTGTCGGAGTGGTATACCCAAACGTGTGAGGCCAGGAGGCATTTGTCATCCGGGGTCTTATAGTTGGCCACATTCATCTGCCAGCCCCTCCCTGGGGGCGACTTGTTGTCCAAATTTAGAGCAAATTCAATTGGCCAATGGTCTGATATCTCCCTGGGCAGATTAGCAGTTTGGTACCCATGATGTAGCATAGGACCCGTGTGAGGAAGTAGTCTATTCTGAAGGGTGTGCCATGAACCTTGGAGCAGTAAGAGTAATCTCTGTCTATTGGATGGGAGAGACACCACACATCAGTGAGATTGTGGTTGGCAAGGACGTCTTTCAGTATGGCCTTCTCTATGGCATGACCAATATCTGGGGGACCATTGGATTAATGGCAATGTTCCAGTCACCTCCAAGCACAACCCTGGTTTCTCTAAATTCTGTAAGAAGTCATGGAATGTATGTCAAAAAGCTTGTTTTACTCATCGTGGGTGCGTAAAATGAGCCCACTATGTACGTGTGGCCTAGTGTTTTGAATTTACCAAAGAAATTTCCATCCAAGTAGGAGTATGGTATGTGGAATGATTTTGTTGATGAGAATAGCAACCCCAAATGTTTTTGTGGTGTTGATAGCTGGGGGCTGTCGGAGTCCCCAGGGTTAGTCCAATAGCTATGTAGTAGCATTCCCACTCATTCCCTTTTCAGCTTGTCTAACGCTGATGGGGCGAGGTGAGTTTCTTGGAGCAGCGCGATGTCTGTGCACTGATCTTTCAGGTAAGTCAGTATACTCTGGTGCATGATATAGCTATTCAGCCCATTGATATTAAGGGATAGCAAAAATACCGGGGCTCACCTGGGTGTAGACACCTGCATGGACAATCTGGGTCAAGGAGACTGGGAGGTATGTGGCCGCAGTAAGGCAAGTGGAAAGAATAGATCATACAAGAGCACTGGGCCCAGGCAGGAGGGTGCCGCTGGTCAAGGGCAGTGTGAACAGGAAAGGGGAAGTGGGAAGCTTTAACCTTACTTTAGTATGCGAGCAAAGCTTCACCGGCCATCACCCTGAGGGATCCCAGAGGGTGGGTGATGGCTCAGTACAGCAGGGTGCAGTGACCTGAGGGACACGCATGGCTTACAGGCCTGAGGAATACCAAAATATGATGGGGGTAGCATGTCACCCACCCATCCACACACAGGCCACTTGGTGCAGAGTGAGAGAGGCACTTCTAGAGGCACCAAGTCCCTACCCTCCCACCCCCCCCCCCCAGTGGGGGAATGGAGGAGCGGAGACCAAGGGGCAAAGAAAGAGAAAGGGGGGCAACCTCTCTGTCATGGCACGATGCAACAATACACACGTTGGAGGTCCTCTGTGTTCCAGTGTTCGGGCGGCTGTCAACCAAGTTGCTACACAGTGGAAGGAAGTATGGTAAGATCGTTGGCTGTGGAGATTAGGATGATTGGCCACACTCTGATGGATCATCATCCGAGGGGTTGGGGTGGCTGAGGGTGTACAGCAGTGGTGGTCATTCCTTTCGGGAGCCTGTCCTTCGTTGGTGAGCGCGATTTGTCACTGTCCATGGTTAGTGTCTCGACCACTCTGTTAAGGCCTTCCTTATCAGAGTTCCTATGAGGTGAAGCTCATGACATGTCAGGATGTCGCAGGGTTGTAGGTTGGTGTTTCTGTCCACCCAGGTCTGACAGCCCATGTCCCTTTGTTGGCTTCTGGCTTTTGTGTACAGTCGCGAAGTCACAGTGATTTGATTTCAGTGAAGAAGCTAGTCATTGTGATATCGAAGGCAGAGAGTTTGGAGCAAAACCCAGTGATTTCCTTGAGGATTGTGTTTTGCGCCATGTCATGCTTTGTGGCAGCTCTGGAGTTTGAGCCTCCTAGCACCTCAGAAAAGGAAAGTTGACACAATCCTTCCACGCCCGACATGGGTATTTTCAGAGGTAGTGCCCAACTGGGCAGGGCCATGGCCGGTATGGCGTTGAGTAAGGAGGGGTGACCTGAACACTGGGCTTGACTCCAGGTAGCCCTCTCGCTATGCCTTCGGGCCTGTCTGTAGATGTGGAAGTGCTTCACCGTGTCTCGGAGATGGGAAGCCAGCAGCAGATGATCCCAGGAGGGCAGGGTGGAGTCTGGCTCTGATCACAGCTCTGTAGGAAATTACCACACCACCACCCGGAGGCCAAAGGAGGCTGGGACTTGCATTGGGAGTCCATCGATGTCACCTGATCACAGGCAGTACAAGCCTGCACTCGGCCTCCAATGGTAAGGTGTAGGACGGGGCACTCTAGTCGTCATACGATAGGCAATGAGGGGAGTTGCCAGGCCCTCTACCACCTAAATTAGCCCCAGACTATGGTCATGGGATGCCAGTTGGAGGGGGGTGCCACCTGTGTTTGATCAAGCAGTCCCCTGTCCCTGACTCAGGCCATAAGGAAGGAGAATCCGGCATAATCCTGGGTGGAGCAACCAGCAGCCGAGTCAGGCATTCCTCTATTAAGGGGAGGGGGGGGGAAAGGCTGTGCCAGCAATTGAGTGCGGCCACAAGAAAGAGGTGCAATGGGAGAAATTACTCCCAGCACCCCAGGGCTATCTGCTGCCAGACCCTGGCCCTTTGACGTTGGTCACTCCCAGATGATCCAGCTACTCCCAGTGGGTCGGGCCTGCTGTAGTATCAGGTGTGTCGCACCCATGCGTGGCACTAGAGCAGGTTACCAGTGGCAGCTCCTCCGCAGAGGGGGAGGAGCGTCGCCCCAATGCTCAAAAGGAAAAATAAAATGATAACCTATTGTTATTATCATTTTATTTTCCCTATTGCAGTCAGTGGTGGGCGGGGCTGGCCAGAGCAGGGGAGGAGTGGTGTGCACTCCCAAAGTGCGCATGAACTGTTTGGCCTGCCCTCTTGGGTCGACAAACAGTTCATGAGCACTTTGCATGTTCCTACCAGGCTGCATTACACAGCCTGGTCAGGAACATGTACAGGCTCCCTGTTCCAGTCTGAGTGCCAATCCCTGGTGCTCAGAACAATCACAACGCTGCATTGTAGCATTGTGATTGGCTCAGGGGAGCCGGTCTGCCCGGGTGCTTCCTTCTGCCGCTGTCCGGGACAGGAAGATGAAGAGGACGAGGAAGGAGGATAGACAAGAGGCGGCGGCCGTCCGTAAAAGGTAAGTCCCTTTTTAGGTCTCGCCTACGCAGCGCGCATGCGCTGCATAGGAGAGACCTTTAGTTATCGGCACAGCTTTGGGGGCACAAACGTGCACGCGTTGCATTGCTTGCAATGGCAACGCGTGCACGTCTGGCGATTCCCTTGCGGGAGCGCGCAGCGCCATATGGTCGCAATCATCGCGCCTTGCTGCACGCTCCCGCAAGGGAATCGCGCAGGCCCCCTCCCCCTGCTGCCGCGCGAGGCGCGCGCTTGTTTACTTTCTGACGGAAATAGTCCTCTTTCTGTTTCGTCAGACTATGACCACCACCCCCCCCCCTTAAAATGTTACAGCTAGGCCAATGAGAACGGTGTTTGAGGACTGCGACTCAGGCCTCGCTTCCTTTACCCATTGGATGCTAACGGCTTCACCCACAGCTAAGATGGTGACCGCAAAAAAACTTCAAGTGTGTGGTGCGCGGTTTAGTGTTTTGAAATGCGCGGCATGCCGGTAGAGTGGACTATGGCGGTGCTGCCGGAGGAGCAGCAGGAGGTGGTGGCGGCAGCAGCCGCTGCAGCCGGCGCTGCAGGGCCTCCCCCACCACCTTCCCCGGTGCCAGTGAGTGCTGTCTTTGAGTCAGATGTGAAACCAGAGGTCATAGGCGGCGAAGATGCTGGGCCCGAGGGAGGAGCAGATATCGCTGGAGTGGGGGAGAAGCTATCTCCCAACAGCGTACCCTCTGCTCCGGAACATCCAGACCCTGAAACCCTGCGTACTGTGCTGGAGTTTCTGAAGAAGAGCAACCTGCGAGAGGCCGAGAGGACTCTTCTCCGCGAATTGAACCTTCCGGAGGGCTCACCGAGCTCTGTTTTGGGTGGCGAAGCAGGTGGGACCACTGAGCCAATTCCACCTCCTGTCAAAGGTAAGTGTGTTATCAACACTGCTGCACATAGCATGAGTCCCCGTTCCTGTAGAGTTCCTTCACGTACATTATCCATCAGCCTTCTCAAATGCATCGTGAATATTGTTTCGTTATCATCGCACCCCTAAAGTGTTTGGTTAGAGTTTTCAGAACTCTCAGCGCAGTTGTCCCACCAAACCGGTTCAGATGATTTGCTTTGTGCCATGTTGAATGCATACACGCTGCCTGGAAGTAGGTATGCGGGGATGCTGAACCACCCCCAAAAATACCAAAACCAACACGATGGGAACAGTTATATGGGAAAGGCCCTCTTATTCCCCGAACTGATAAAAAATAAACCAGAAGTGGAGGGTGACTACCAAAACACGTAGTCCTTCCGTGGAGCTGGGTTGGGAAGTCCCCACTGAGCATTGGTGCATGTGTGACATTTGATCCCAGCTCACAGGAGGCCTGGGTAGTCTCCGTTGCCACTATTCTTTAAGTGGATAATCTTCAGTATCATTCAACTCGCCCTGTATAAAAAGGTTGGGTAACTATCTCTTGACCTTTTATGGCATGCATGCAGATTCATAACTCATGTTCATTATAGGTTCAGTACAAGGGCCTTGGAGGTTCTGATAATAGTACCTCATGTCGACCTAGAACAGACACACTGGCTCAATAAATGCGAATGCAAATATGAATTGGAGATACTTTATTTGAAGTGTCAAATTAGGCCCACTGGTGGAGAGCAGTAAGCACAGCCTCTCACCACCAACTCCGCACCGTAACATCTGCCCCCACATTCTAAATTCCATAACACATCATAATGAGTGCAATGGCATAAACACATTCTGAATACTTAACTGTGCAACATGAGATATGATATATATATCTCTAATTAAAATAATATGCACTACAATGCCAAGGAAAATGAAATGAACATTATGAATTCTAAATGAACAATAACCAATAAGAAAAATACTTTAAGTAATGACTCCACAAATTATTATTATTTCAAAATGTAATTCCCTAACTTCTTAGGCAACTTGATAACTCTTTTAGACTGGTGTTTTGCCTGATCTCCACCAACAACCTCTACATAAGAGGATAGCTCCGGAGAAACTGGAATGTCTGTCTCTGAGGAAACAAATGTCTGTGGATACCACTTTATTCCCCGTACAATTTTCATGATCGCCACTGGGGACACATTCTCCGATGACCAATTTCTACCACTGTTACTATTAGACACTTTTTGCCAAGACACATCACTTAAATGTGTACTGTCCATATTTATTTCTCTGAATGTGTTCTCTTGGCCAAGTTTAAGAACTACCATAGAAATCTTGTTCTGACATCCTTTTTTGTGCAACAACACTTCACTTCCTGACACTTAATCCACAAGTAAGACGTGCCGGTCTATAATTGAAGGCTTTGCCCAAAAAAATGCAACGATGGAAAACAAGCACATTGGCGTGCAGCTCGGCTACTAACTAGGTACTTAAAGTTAAAGGTGGAATCAGCTGTGGCTGGGGAGCAGGAGAGAGGCCTCCTAAGCTCTGAAGCTCACCAACTTCCGGTCTTGGGACCACCTGAGAGGCGGTAGGGCTCTGTCTCTAGCGTTCAGTAAGAAGCACTGCAACCTCTCCAGGGAAGGCTACGTGTGAGTGTGTGGAGCCCCAGAGAGAAAACAAGCATTGGCATAGCCAATAGGTCCTTTGGGACCTTATAAGTGTTTAGTTATCCAGCACAATATCCTTGGTGCAACAACATCAACTATTGCATGGCTAAACACTTATAAGGTCCCAAAGGCGAGACCTATTGGCTATGCCAATGCTTGTTTTAAATTACATTCCTCCCCCGTTTGGTAGCAGCCGCTACTGAAAGCTACTTTCTCAGTCAGGACCGGTCGTCTGGAGCAGCATGATCCTCCCTGGGACAGACTTCTGCTGCCCAGGGTATGATGCGGTGAGCAGAGGCTGGAGGTTGACCAGTGCTTGTCAGGTACTGGTGACGTCTCAGGAGCGGAGATGGGGGTTGCCGGTTACGGGCTGTTACTTTGCCGCTCAGGAGAATTGAAAGGTAGCTCCCACTGTAGGTGGTGGGGGTCACCTCGCGCAGCCCCAGCCCCATATCAGCCTCTGCTGCCCTCTGGACATTGGTACGTCGGCAAAATCACACCCACAAAGGTCCTAGGATGTAGCAGTACTCTAAGGAGAACCGATATTGCTCTGTGGCTGGCTCTGCAACTCCACTGTATATATGTTAAATAACATTATAGATGACACTGTGCATTGCGAGGGTGCAAGTTACAGTTACTTCAGTTAATTATAGCTGGTGATTTTCAGTGGTTTTTTTTTAGTTTAAAATGTTACCTTTTAATTAACAGTTTCACCTAACTAGAAAGTCTCTTTAAACGTTGGAGTTAGCACAGGCCTAGTCATAAGATATTTTCTGAAGGACTCCGTGGGAAACACGGCCCTGTATTATTTATTCGTAACCCACTCAAGGAGTAAGGGTTGGAGCCCGTCCTATTATATATTAAACTAAGAATGTATCTAAAATTAAAGGCTCGACATTGGTACAAAATTAAATGAAAATAAACTGGTCACACAGAATATAATGCAATTGCTCAAATCAACGGTAGAAAAGTTTAGATAGAGGGCTTTACTGTCATAAATGTGTACTCAGAAGCCCAAAGAAAATGGTGCAATATTAGAGTGTTTCGAATTAAACACGAATTTATTTTCTTAAAATATGAATACATTCAGCCTGGGTGGAATATCAGGTCAACAATCACTCAAAGCAAGTCACCTTTCTTTAATTTATAGAATTGTTATTTGTAATTCTTAGGGACGCCACTATTGCATTTATGTTTGTTTCAGCCAACGAGAGGCTCTGTCTATAAAAAGATCTGGCTTTAGTTGAAGTTCCGTCACATGTGAATGATGGAAAATATATTGCTTTGCTTACCACAGCCGACATTCACATCTATGAAAGACGAGTACAAATCACCCTTCACAGGTCACTTAGCCTATCTGAGAAATGTTCTAGTGCTCAGAACTTCCAGCACAGTTTCTTCGGGCAATCAAGGCAACACATCCATCCATGCGCGAAGCCAAGCAAATCAAATGATTTTCAATTGCATTAAAATATACGAACACATTCTGAAGGTAAGTGGCACAAACTCAGCGTTAGCTGTTGAGGCCTCGTGGATAGTAATTTACTGCATAATTTAGCAGAAAGTACACAAATTGTTTGAAATAAGAGCAACCCATGAAGCAAAATAGACGCCAAATGTACGAAGCCAGCGATCCACGCTGCAATGCATGAATATGCTTGGAGATCCAGATACATAAGTGACCAGACACGATTACTTCATAATACAGTGTTCTTTTTAGTAAATGGAGTACCTAGGTCCCGTGGCGGCCAGTGCAGGTAAGCGCGGTGGGGCGGGGGTTAGGGGATGGAAGTCACAAACAACAGCAGAGAGAAAATAAATAAATAAATAAAACCACTTACCTTGCCCTCGCTGCATCGACTTATTTTATTTTCCCTATTCCATTGTTTCTCACTCCACCCCCCACCTCTGCCCCACCCCACCGCGCTTACCTGCACGGGCCGCAACTGCACAGGTCTGATACAACATCACTCCACTTGATCAATCAAAATATCTAAGGGTCGACTTCTGAAGACATTCCAGTGATGGAACGCATAACTGGTACCCACAACACAAGCCAGAAGTACCTCGGTCAGTGCCCAGACTGATTGTAATAAATGTGATTCAGAAAGCAGTATTTATGGTTAGGACTTTGGGTCCAATTTGGCACTGCATGGAAGTTCATGAGCACAAAGAGGTAGAGCCACGTGCAGATAAAAATCCTTATGTTTTCTAAAGAAGGGTTCAAGCTCGACAGAGAAATATGACCATCCACCCCAAAATTAGTCGGTAGAGACCAAGATAATAAACAGTTTGGGAACAGTATGGACATAAAAGATAGTGACAACGGGGAGTTGGATAGAGGCTTTTGAACTATTTCCCTGTTAGAAAATTTCGCCTTTGAGGTGATCACCAGGAACCAGTAAACCACGAACAACTTGGTAAATAGTTACATGTTAACATAGAGGATAATGCAGTTTACGTTTTTGAATGCTCCTCTTTAAAAGTCTGACAAATAAATAGGAAATGTAAAAGGAAAATATTTCCAATAGAAAATGTCATTTGAGGCACGCCCCAAACAAGCGTGACAAAAGAGACTTTATGCGAAATAGGTCTAATGGAGCTCAACCTGTACCTGTAACCTCAATATATATATGTAGAATCGCTGTCTTCAGCCATAGACAACTGAATTATACTAGATCAATAAAAAGTGAGCCATTTATAATTAAATAAAGGATGAGTGAGTCAAAGAAAAAACTATTTTTGGGAGGTTTCATGATGCACTTATTCCATGTCAAGAAGGGCTGAATTTGGATCAATGGCAACTAAAACACCTCACATTTGTTCTAGTTTCACAATATCATTCTTCCAGCACAAAATGACGTGTCAACTAGACTATGGACAGGACTGGTAGTGAATGTTATATTGTGTTTCAGAATTGCATGTTCTATATACTTGTAAGAGTTCTTAAATGCTAAACCAGATGTGACCTCAAATGTCTCCGCCAAGTGATTTAGTGGGTATGAAGATAGTCGGCCAAAGCTAGATTAGGATACCCACAAAGGAAGGAATGACACAACAAGAGACACGCTGAATTCCCAAAAGAATCCCAATATGTGTAGCACAAAAGTAGATACAACATGGATGCTCCAAACACTCACCAATTATACTCAGTGCCACAGTGATCACACCCGCATTTAGGTTAGTCCCTCCTATTATCTTCTCAAGATCACTACAATGATAGTACGTATGTGTGGTACATACAACAGGAATATTCATTTAACATTAGAAGTAGTAGTGTGTGCAAACCCATTCCAAGGCTTCCATATTGAGAATTGGTGCACAAAACCCGAAATATAAAGACCACATCAAAGTAATTCTACATAGGAATTATCAAACAGCTGGAATTCTTTTATATGCAGGTGTTCACGAGGGACCTCATAGACTTCATTACGTTTGCACACGCTGCTTGACTGAACACTATACACTTACCATATTACATCTATTAGTAAGTGCAACAAATGTTCTATGTAAGGTTGACTGGATGCACCAAACGTGCTTTGCTTTATTAAAAGTAAGTATAGCACATCAGACTGCTTAGCATTGGGTGATAGTGCACAGTCGAGTTGTGTCTGTGTTCAAACAGTGCCCAGAGTGACCAGCTCAGGTAAAAAGGCTTTAAAAATTGGCAAATCCCACTTACTTCTAGCATATGGCATGGGTAGCAAAACAACTCTCAGAGAAACAGTGTGAGGTGCTGTGATTAAGAAAGAAAATAAACAACCCCTCATAAGACATACTAAATGTACTGTCCCATAAGAAATTTAAACAAAGGACAAGAAAGATGAATCATAATGAAGCTAATGTGAAGAAAAGGAAATAGGAGGTTTAAATGTTATGGAAACAGGATTTATATTAGCAGTTATTTTCTCAACGGAAAAGCAATTGGATGAAATTCAACGTCAAACAGAAAATTAATGAAAATAACAACCAGGATCTAGGCATCCTTTGTGGTTGTCCTGAAGTGCCCGGAGCCTGATATAAATAGTGGGTATGTCCTGGGAAGGATTTTTACCTTGGATATATCATGTAGAGCCAACCTAGAGGGAAACCCTCCAGGTGGCTGTATGCACCTTACTAGAATCCTTGGATTAGTAAGGACAGCTAGATGAAATATCTCAGTGTGAGATGAAGTAACACTGACCCACAAGTGCAATCATGGTCTGAGGCTGCTGAAATGGTCCGAAATGTTTAGTTTGACCTTAGACAACAATTGATCTCGAAAACGTTCAGTGGGACCAAACTGGAGACTGTATTTTAATTAGGGCTTCAGGAGGTCAGATCTGAGTTATGGTGATACTTGTGGATATCTGGAATGAAAAGATTTGAGCCCTAAAAGGGCCCAAACAAAGCTGACTTATGAATGCAAGTAGCCAGACCAAAGATATCGGTTTGGGTAGGGACTTTCAAACATTTGTGGGCCAGAAAGAACGGTGGCAATGGTGGGATCATCTAGGGCTCCACAAGGTCGGGTTGACATTGCCAGAGACCTCTTTCAATATACTTTTTTACACCTCAAGAAGCTCTGAGTGGGGAAGGATATGCAGCTTGCTGACAAGTATACAGCTCTGTTAAAAGAGTTCCCTGGTCCACCCATCCTCTAAAGACTACCATCGTGAGGACCATTCAATCCTACACTATTTCTGACTTGTTACCATCTTAATGGCAACAGGATGTCACTGTCAGCTTTTGTGAGTTACTTCTAAGTTAGGGAAGTCTCACAGAGGGAATCTTGGAAAAAGGGGAATAGCATCTCCACTCTCTCAAAGATTGCACCTGCCACTCACCACTACAGTAGAAACCACACTAGCCGTCTTAGGCAGCACAGGCATCCTCACCTCCTTGTGAAAACGATAGACATGTACTACTAGGGGTTCCAGAGCCAGGGAGCCGTGAGAGCTGCCTCCCTGCACACAAGACCCCCCAAGAGATTCCGGTAGGAGACAGGTTCACCTTTCACATCCTCAACCCATCATCTGGTCCTTTCTCCAAGGAATACGTTGCTTTCTAGCACTGGCAAAGTCCACATAATTGACATTAAGTATATCTCAAACGCAGTAGATGAAAATATTCCAGTAGCTTACCTATGGCCAGGAAATCGAATGACAACTTCAAACGTCAATATCTTAAAAGCTCAATAAAATCACTCATCTTTTGCTTTGGGTATTTCATTAATAGCCACATAAATGTGTAAATTTCATCTTAATTGTTGCCATCCTCGTCTAGGAAGCAATGAGAGAATACTGCTGCAGTCTGACAGTGTGCTAAGCCACAGAGACATACCTCTGGACTCTGGATACCGAATCATACTCCCTAGACTCATAACTAAACCATGAATACAACTGCACAGGACTGTCTGCACCTCAGCAAATGCTTCTCGATATGTTAGTTATTGATAAATGCTATTTTCCAACGTCAGGTAAGTTTCCAGACTTTATGCCAAGTCAGTAGCAGGTGCTGCAGAGAGTGCAGCAAAATGCTACCTTAAGCAGAAGAGACCGTGGTTGATGTCTGCCTAAAAAGCAATAACCCACGGTAGGGAGTCAAAACGTCATGGTCCAAAATAAAAAAAAAAGTAAAAGGGGAACTGCCAGGGCAGAGACAGTTCCTATGCAAAGAATTGTGAAGAATTTCCTCTCATGATTTCATACGTGCAAAAAAGACATAACCTGAAGCAGGTACAAGCCACAAAGAATTTTGTTTAAGTATCTTAATATGGCTTTGAACTCTGCCATTTTAATCAACTTTGCACTCCCCGGAGACTGATAAAAACTACTGATGAGGGACCCAATATCAACAGTTACATGTGGCACAACAGAGTGACAAGACTAGGGAAGGAGGCACTGTACAACATCAGGGCATCATTATAACAAACGAAACAAGACTTTAAATTGACAAATGTATGTGCACAGTTCATTTTATATTCACCTGACAAAAATGCACTATTTTCACAAGCTACACAAAATGTGAAAGGGATAAAAATGAAATAATGAAAAGGCATTCACTCATTTGCACACTATGCTTGGGCCATAGTCCCAGATTATAGAGAAAACACAATCACTAATGGGATTGTCCCATAAAGGCCTGCCAGAACTGCTGCCACCGGCATCCCAATGTGGGACCTACTTGCCAATGTCTGTTCTCTTACTACAGGGTACGAATTCACTGATTTGAGTTATGGTGGTACAAATCCATAACTTTAGTAAGGAATTAGGAAACAGTTCCCTATGCTGTAGTCCTATGGGATCGATGCCTCTGCAGTGAAGAGAGGTGCTCTCGTGCACTCGGGTGTCACATGACTGTTCCACTGCTTATACATACGAGTGGGTGCAAATTTCTGCAGTGTAATCACCATTGGCCTGCTCCTGAGTGCAGATATGGTAGATTATTTATGAAAGAAATGATGGTTTACACCTTTCACCTTTTTTCTCTTCTGTGAAAGGAAGTAATTGCACAGCTACACTCTCATGTTTGACAACAGCTGCTTTCGAATTCTGCTTTGATAAAGTTTGAAATAATGTCCCTAGATTCAAAATATTGAATGGGGGGGTGGAGAGGTCCAGTCATAGCACTCCCGTCTAAGACCTGTGGATGTAGTTACTGTCGACAGCAGGCTTTTATCCTACAACATTTAACAAAAGTTTTCTAATACCAAGAATTTAGCAGTTTTGTTCAAAAACTAATTTATTAATGCTACAGTAGTGTTACTATACATATTTTTGAACGATTTTAAAGCAACTGCTTAATTATCTTTCAACCTCTAGTTCCTAACTTCCAATGCACTGGACTCTGCATTATACATCATGGAGGATGCCTTAAGAAGCTTCTTCCTGTATTCTAAACCTAGGTCGTAGTTAGCAGGTACTCAGCTGGATAGTGAGTGACCCCACCACAAACAGAAGGGATTGAATTTGCATGTCACATGCAAACCTGGTTATGCCCACACTCTAACCATTACCAAATTATTTATTACATTGCTGCTACTGCAGGCCACTCACAATCGTCCAGAATCTGACCTGCCTGTACCTGATTTTATTAGATAGGCCTTGTGGGCGGGTCTGGCAGTTGCCCCGGGGGAGGAGTGGCCAACCACATGCGGTGTATGAATTCCGGTAAGAAATGGTTTTGACCCATTTTTTCACACATCTGTGTGAAGAGTGATCTCTTCATAAAATCTTTCTTTGTAAGTGCCTTTGTGTCTGGCTCTAAAATATAATGCTTTCTGTGGGCGGTAATTGAGGGCTCTTGTGATCGCTATGCGATTAAGATTATCCAGTAATCTGTGTACTGAGGAGTTTATGTATTCAAGCAAAAAGAAAAGACATGTATTGCGTGTCTTGGAAGAAGGACACAAAGTAATCCTGCTGACTTAATTGCAAAATGAATTAATTTTATTTAATTTCTGCCTTGGCAGGCTATAAGCCAGGCATTATTTTCAAGAGCTCTAAATGTTACCTGACACAGTCAGTGACTTCAATATGATGCATAATAGCAAACAAGTATGGTGCATCGAACCAAGAAATTGAAAAATATGCAATTAAAGGAACATTGCTTTACTTTTGCATGAAAAATTTTGAGGATGTGCGCAAACTGGCAAAAACCCTCGTCTATAGCCATTGGCAATGGTAAATTGATGGTGATAATTTTAAAATTCATCTACGCAGCATAAATGTATGTATATTCTAGAGTTTCGGGTGGCATGGAAGCAGGCAGTAGGAAGTAGCCGCCTTGATGGAACAGATCCCATAATACACAACAACTACTACATTTCTATGTTGTATGAGAAGAAAGCAATATGTGCCTGATTTGATGTCTGTCGTTTGCCTACCAATGGTGCAGTGCTCCCCATTCCATCCCTCTCTGCATTCACATTTGCCGTCTTTGCATGATCCGTGTTCAGTGCAGCGTGGATGGCATACACGCTGGTCGCATGCTACCCCAGTCCAGCCATCTTCACATCGACATGCTCCACCAATACAGACACCATGGGTGCCACAATCTACTGAACAGACCTCTGTAGAAAGGGAAATAGAAGCAAAATAATTGTTTAGTGTAGCTTGCCTCAGTATTAGGCATGCACATAGAACTGCTTGTCAGCATCATAAAAATTATAATAACAAAAAAAAATACAAACAACTCTAAAATAACATGTGCATTCTGGGATGCTGCGTTGATTAACCAACAGCAAGCCCTGCCCTGCTCGTAAAGGAGTGGCCCATGCATGTAAAAGCGGTGAGGTGGTGGGGCGGGGTGGAGGGGAGGGGGACTCGACAGACGATGCAGGAAAATTAAATATTTAATATTCCCACGTCGCCTGTTGGGTCCTGCCCCACCGCTCTTACCTGCACAGGCCGCTCCTGTGCTCACACCCTTAAATTACATACACTTCTGCTGAGTTTGACCGCCTGTTATATTGTGGCTTGCGGTGTTTGCCTTATAAGGCATCTTCACGCGTGCAAATTGCAAGAGAAGACAATTGGAAAGGCTAAGGACCTTGAAGACTTCGATTGAGATTCCAAAGATGATATTTGTTGCTCCTTAATTTGAAGAACGAATACGTATTTTCAATTTTCTTTCCAAATTTAATATAATCTTTATTGCATGATTGATTAAAATCATTGCCATGCGAGACAGGATATAACATAAATTTAAATCTAGTTAAAAAAATCTTTATCGATAAGTCATCGTTAAAAATAAGGAAGATGAGCTCATGGTGTACTGAGTGTAAATTGATCTCAATTACATTTAAGCTTTGATATGTGTTAAGTGCACTGAAGAGGGTGGATGCAGGATAGCACTATAGTGCTTTCGCTGCGAGCATACGAGTGGAATGCTCGAGGAATTTTACAAATTGAAAGTTTGACTGTACATGAAGAACATTGAGGCCCTGGATTAAGGCTTTCCTTGTCAAAGTTCTGAGTCTGTTTCGTAAAAACCATTTTGCGGGCATTAAGTGCAACAGGACAGTGGCAGCTCGCCGAGGGAGTTCTGCGGGGCGGTGGGGCAGGGCGGGGGAGGGGCAGGGTGGGGGGTAGTAAACTCTGGCATACGGTGGTACGGAGTTAAGCAAATAAATAAATAAATAAAACAATTTACATTGCGTGCGCTGCATCGCCGAGTTGGCGTTGCAGCGCGCGCAATGTAAATTGTTTTATTAATTTGTTTATTTACTTAACTCCGTACCGCTGTATGCCGGAGTTTACTACCCCCCACCCTGCCCCTCATCCTCCCGCCCCAGCAGAACTCCCTAGGCGAGCCGCCACTGCAACAGGACATATACATAATATATGTAAGATATTTTCTGTTAAAAAAATGTCTACAATTTTGAGTGGTCCAAGCTGTTTCTCATTTTGGGATTGAATCCTCTGTTGGAAAGCTGTCCATTTTGCAAGACAGGAACCTAACTTTTAAATGTTTGGAAAAGTGAGTCCTCGTGCATTTGCAATTTGATTTCAAGCTTTTTTGGAATGTTGTGATTACGATGGAGTATCTTCCCATTTCAAACACCGTAGACTCAGTTCTACCGATGTCAGATCTTTGATACAAACAAGCCCTGAAAAAGTGATGCAAGACTGCAAAACGTGTGGCCGAAAACAACCATGTGGTGTCAATAAGAACCTTCAATCTGTACTGATAAACTTAAAATGAACAACAAGTAGAGATAAACGTAATTGCCAAAATCCGAAGTATGAACAGTCAAAAATGTGTTTCCTCTTAATAGAACACAATTGAACTATGTCGGAGATACATAATATCCATAATATCCAAAAAAAAGGATACATGAATGGCTAAAAGCAGCTTTAAGATTGAAAACAGAATTTTGGACTCTATATACTACTGAAATATGGGCTATTTATTAGAGGAGAATAAAAAACATATATCCACGCAAAACCAACAGGTTAAAGTTGTAATAATAATAACTTTGAACTAAATAACACATTTGCAAATGTATCTGCTTAGACATATATGATTATGCTGAAGTATATGTGATTAAGCTGCTTTTACGTGGGCGCCATTGGGATACAGTACTTTAAATAGAACATTACTATTAAAGGATAACAACATTATTTACATAATTCCTGTGCCTCAGTCTGGTATATCATGTAACGCAATCTTGCATACATGTATTCTAAATTGTCCGTTTTCTTTATAACCATCTTTAAAACATCGAAACCCTTCACTACCCCATTGAACCCTAAATCAACAATCTCGTTCAACGCACTCATAACAAGAGAACCTTCTGACATAAAAAACAAGTAGCTTCACTACAATCTGAATCTATTCCCGTCAATACATCATTCCTAGCTAAAATAGGCCTCTCGTTGGTACGTCTGACCAGTAAGCATATCTTCTAAGGATCAACGACACATCTACCAGAAGCATAAGATCATACTCAATCTCTTCATGCCCTGGTTCTCAGAGTCTTACTCACTCTATCAAGGGCCCACAGTAGCCTGAATGTTCATGCCATTTCCTGCATTTTTCATTTCGGTCCTAGAATGCAACGCAACCAGAGTCCCCCTTTTGCCAATGGTCCTATTGGCATAGCAGTCACTGGCTTTGGCCCTCTCTGCAGGGTCACCACCAAATGTTTTGCCTTTACCCTCCACTTTTTGCTGGAATTCAGTGTTGTTGGCTCTAGGACTTTTACTGCTGGTAACCAGCGCTAAAGTGCTCTCTCACTTAAACGTGGTAAAGTTGGCTTACCCCTGATTGGCATATTTAATTACTTAAGTCCCTTGTAGAGTGGCATACCATATACCCAGGACCTGTAAATTAAATGTTACTAGTGGGCCTGTATCACTTATTATGCCATCCACTTAAGTAGCCCTTTAAAACATGTGCAGGGCCTGCCATTGCAGCCTGAATGCAGTTTTAAATTGCCAATTCGACTTGGCAATATAACCCCCTTGTCAAGCCTTAAAGTCCCCCTTTTTTGCATATAAATCATCGCTCAGGAATGCCCTAGGTATCCCATAGGGACAGGGTACTGCATTGCAATTAAATGGTTGGACATGTACTTTTAAGTTTTACATGCCTGTTAGTGTAAAAATCCTAAATTTGTTTTCCACTACTATGAGGTCTACCTCTCCCATAGGATAACGCTGGATTGCCTTATTATATTTAATAAGTGCTAACTTTTATTTGGGAGAAGGTAAGAATTTCATGTTTGGTGTCTGAGAACTTGTAATTAAAAATCCTCTTTAATGGTTAAGTCCGATTGTAAGTTACAATTTTGAAAATGCCACTTTTAGAAAGTGCAATATACAAAATAGGAGGACTACCTATTCCATAGATGTATTAAGAAATTACCAATGCATCGTTACTGTTTTGCACCTGCTCTTACAAACACAAAAATAGAACACCCCAAAAATAACACATCTGCAGAACAGTGGACCCAACATCTTAAGGTAAACACCACGGGGGACACACACAATGTGATAAGCATAAGTAAAGTAATAAATGTAAAGCACCATTTATTATGTGAAATCTGCTGGTGCATAATTGTCATTGCTATATGTGTTGCTTTGCTGATGCTGTTCCATGTTGTTCTAGAATGTACCCCCCAAGAAACACTCAAGTTCATATGCTCAAATGAAATATGTGCAAACATGTCATCCAAACAACTACAACACCCACCATGCACTGATAGAAGTGACCAGAAGTCACTACTCTGTTCACGGATATATATTTAAAAACAAATACCAAAAACTTTAATAATATAAGTGTCAGGACAGAAACGTTTTTTAAAAAAATAGATACCCTGCATTTCTAAAATGCTAGGTGCAGCGAACACAGTGCCCCAGTCACTATGGACATGAAGAACTACGTTTCCCATGTTACCCTCACAGGGGTCGATTCCGATTCGGGCCGGAAAAAGCACCGACCGACTCGGATCCGGAAAAAATACCGACCGACACGTACCAGTGGCGCCCGACACGCCAAGTACGATGCAAGCCGCGATAAATCCGACCGACACGTCAGGAAACCAAGCCGACCGACCGAGCCGCTCGGAAAATAGCAATCCGGCCGGAAAAACACGCGAATCCAACCGACCGACACGCACCCGGAACAAATCCGACCGAATCGTACCCGCCAACTCCAACCTGCAAAGTACGATGCAAGGCGCGAAAACACGACCGAGTCGGACGGAGGACAAGCCGTACGACCGACACGCATACAAAACCGAGCCGAAGCAACACAATACACCGCGACCGACGCGTACGCAGCATACAAAACTGCACAAACACAGCGTGAACGAAACGGAAAACACCGTACGAGACCAATGCAGGGTCCGACTCGGTCACAAGAACGTTTCCAACATACACAAACAGCACAAAGGAAAAATCAACCAAAAAAGGCCAAA